>OY284416.1:108694202-109894202 GCA_958301585.1 Merodon equestris
GCTAACTTTGCGACCTCGGGCAGCTATGTTACCATGGAGGAACCACACAATATTTGACTTTATAGGCTAGAACTGAAGTCGCACCAACTGCTTAACTCAAAATACAGTCAAGAAAGTAGCTCTCAAGCCGTGAAACGGGATCGACCATAAGAACTAATGTGAAATTACATACAATTTTCAAATTTCTTGTACTTGCTAACTTTGCGACTCCGGGCAGCTATGTTACCATGGAGGAACCACACAAGATTTTACTTTATAGGCTAGAACTGAAGTCGCGCCAACTGCTTAACTCAAAATACAGTCAAGAAAGTAGCTCTCAAGCCTTGAAACGGGATCGACCATAAGCACTACCGTGAAATTACGTACAATTATCAAATTTCTTGTACTTGCTAAATTTGCGACCTCGGGTAGCCCTGTTACCATGGAGGAACCACAAAAGATTTGACTTTATAGGCTAGAACTGAAATCGCGCCAACTGCTTAACTCAAAATACAGTCAAGAAAGTAGCTCTCAAGCCGATAAACGGGATCGACCATAAGCACTAATGTGAAATTACATAAAATTTTCAAATTTCTTGTACTTGCTAACTTTGCGACCTCGGGCAGCTATGTTACCATGGAGGAACCACACAAGATTTGACTTTATAGGCTAGAACTGAAGTCGCGCCAACTGCTTAACTCAAAATACAGTCAAGAAAGTATCTCTCAAGCCGAGAAACGGGATCGACCATAAGCACTAATGTGAAATTACATACAATTTTCAAATTTCTTGTACTTGCTAACTTTGCGACCTCGGGCAGCTACGTTACCATTGAGGAACCACACAAGATTTGACTTTATAGGCTAGAACTGAAGTCGCGCCAACTGCTTAGCTCAAAATACAGTCAAGAAAGTAGCTCTGAAGCCGAGAAACGGGATCGACCATAAGCACTAATGTGAAATTACATACAATTTTCAAATTTCTTGTATTTGCTAACTTTGCGACCTCGGGCAGCTATGTTACCATGGAGGAACCACACAAGACTTGACTTTATAGGCTAGAACTGAAGTCGCGCCAACTGTTTAACTCAAAATACAGTCAAGAAAGTAGCTCTCAAGCCGTGAAACGGGATCGACCATAAGCACTACCGTGAAATTACGTACAATTATCAAATTTCTTGTACTTACTAACTTTGCGACCTCGGGCAGCTATGTTACGATGGAGGAACCACACAAGATTTGACTTTATAGGCTAGAACTGAAGTCGCGCCAACTGCTTAACTCAAAATACAGTCAAGAAAGTAGCTCTGAAGCCGAGAAACGGGATCGACCATAAGCACTACCGTGAAATTACATACAATTTTCAAATTTCTTGTACTTGCTAAATTTGCGACCTCGGGCAGCTATGTTACCATGGAGGAACCACACAAGATTTGACTTTATAGGCTAGAACTGAAGTCGCGCCAAATGTTTAACTCAAAATACAGTCCAAAAAGTAGCTCTGAAGCCGAGAAACGGGATCGACCATAAGCACTACCGTGAAATTACGTACAATTATCAAATCTCTTGTACTTGCTAACTTTGCGACCTCGGGCAGCTATGTTACCATTGAGGAACCACACAATATTTGACTTTATAGGCTAGAACTGAAGTCGCGCCAACTGCTTAACTCAAAATATAGTCAAGAAAGTAGCTCTGAAGCCGAGAACCGGGATCGACCATAAGCACTAATGTGAAATTACATACAATTTTCAAATTTCTTGTACTTGCTAACTTTGCGACCTTGGGCAGCTATGTTACCATGGAGGAACCACACAAGATTTGACTTTATAGGCTAGAACTGAAGTCGCGCCAACTGCTTAACTCAAAATACAGTCAAGAAAGTAGCTCTCAACTCGAGAAACGGGATCGACCATAAGCACTAATGTGAAATTACATACAATTTTCAAATTTCTTGTACTTGCTAAATTTGCGACCTCGGGCAGCTATGTTACCATGGAGGAACCACACAAGATTTGACTGTATAGGCTAGAACTGAAGTCGCACCAACTGCTTTACTCAAAATACAGTCAAGAAAGCAGCTCTCAAGCCGAGAAACGGGATCGACCATAAGCACTAATGTGAAATTACATACAATTTTCAAATTTCTTGTACTTGCTAACTTTACGACCTCGGGCAGCTATGTTACCATAGAGGAACCACACAAGATTTGACTTTGTAGGCTAGAACTGAAGTCGCGCCAAATGTTTAACTCAAAATACAGTCCAAAAAGTAGCTCTGAAACCGAGAAACGGGATCGACCATAAGCACTACCGTGAAATTACGTACAATTATCAAATTTCTTGTACTTGCTAACTTTGCGACCTCGGGCAGCTATGTTACCATTGAGGAACCACACAATATTTGACTTTATAGGCTAGAACTGAAGTCGCGCCAACTGCTTAACTCAAAATACAGTCAAGAAAGTAGCTCTGAAGCCGAGAACCGGGATCGACCATAAGCACTAATGTGAAATTACATACAATTTTCAAATTTCTTGTACTTGTTAACTTTGCGACCTTGGGCAGCTATGTTACCATGGAGGAACCACACAAGATTTGACTTTATAGGCTAGAACTGAAGTCGCGCCAACTGCTTAACTCAAAATACAGTCAAGAAAGTAGCTCTCAACTCGAGAAACGGGATCGACCATAAGCACTAATGTGAAATTACATACAATTTTCAAATTTCTTGTACTTGCTAACTTTGCGACCTCGGGCAGCTATGTTACCATGGAGGAACCACACAAGATTTGACTGTATAGGCTAGAACTGAAGTCGCACCAACTGCTTTACTCAAAATACAGTCAAGAAAGTAGCTCTCAAGCCGAGAAACGGGATCGACCATAAGCACTAATGTGAAATTACATACAATTTTCAAATTTCTTGTACTTGCTAACTTTACGACCTCGGGCAGCTATGTTACCATAGAGGAACCACACAAGATTTGACTTTGTAGGCTAGAACTGAAGTCGCGCCAACTGCCTAACTCAAAACATAGTCCAAAAAGTAGCTCTGAAGCCGAGAAACGGGATCGACCATAAGCACTAATGTGTTACATACAATTTTCAAATTTCTTGTACTTGCTAACTTTGCGACTTCGGGCAGCTATGTTACCATGGAGGAACCACACAAATTTGACTTTATAGGCTAGAACTGAAGTCGCGCCAACTGCTTAACTCAAAATACAGTCAAGAAAGTAGCTCTTAAGCCGAGAAACGGGATCGACCATAAGCACTAATGTGAAATTACATACAATTTTCAAATTTCTTGTACTTGCTAACTTTGCGACCTCGGGCAGCTATGTTACCATGGAGGAACCACACAATATTTGACTTTATAGGCTAGAACTGAGGTCGCGCCAACTGCTTAACTCAAAATACAGTCAAGAAAGTAGCTTTCAAGCCGAGAAACGGGATCGACCATAAGCACTAATGTGAAATTACATACAATTTTCAAATTTCTTGTACTTGCTAACTTTGCGACCTCGGGCAGCTATGTTACCATGGAGGAACCACACAAGATTTGACATTATAGGCTAGAACTGAAGTCGCGCCAACTGTTTAAATCAAAATACAGTCCAAAAAGTAGCTCTGAAGCCGAGAAACGAGATCGACCATAAGCACTACCGTGAAATTACGTACAATTATCAAATTTCTTGTACTTGCTAACTTTGCGACCTCGGGCAGCTATGTTGCCATGGAGGAACCACACAAGATTTGACTTTATAGGCTAGAACTGAAGTCGCGCCAACTGCGTAACTCAAAATACAGTCAAGAAAGTAGCTCTCAAGCCGAGAAACGGGATCGACCATAAGCACTAATGTGAAATTACATACAATTTTCAAGTTTCTTGTACTTGCTAACTTTGCGACCTCGGGCAGCTATGTTACCATTGAGGAACCACACAAGATTTGACTTTATAGGCTAGAACTGAAGTCGCGCCAACTGCTTAACTCAAAATACAGTCAAGAAAGTAGCTCTGAAGCCGAGAACCGGGATCGACCATAAGCACTAATGTGAAATTACATACAATTTTCAAATTTCTTGCTAACTTTGCGACCTCGGGCAGCAATGTTACCATGGAGGAACCACACAAGATTTGACTTTATAGGCTAGAACTGAAGTCGCACCAACTGCTTAACTCAAAATGCAGTCAAGAAAGTAACTCTCAAGCCGAGAAACGGGATCGACCATAAGCACTAATGTGAAATTACATACAATTTTCAAATTTCTTGTACTTGCTAACTTTGCGACCCCGGGCAGCTATGTTACCATGGAGGAACCACACAAGATTTGATTTTATAGGCTAGAACTGAAGTCGCGATAACTGTTTAACTCAAAATACAGTCCAAAAAGTAGCTCTGAAGCCGAGAAACGGGATCGACCATAAGCACTACCGTGAAATTACGTACAATTATCAAATTTCTTGTACTTGCTAATTTTGCGATCTCTGGCAGCTATGTTACCATTGAGGAACCACACAAGATTTGACTTTATAGGCTAGAACTGAAGTCGCGCCAACTGCTTAACTCAAAATACAATCAAGAAAGTAGCTCTGAAGCCGAGAACCGGGATCGACCATAAGCACTAATGTGAAATTACATACAATTTTCAAATTTCTTGTACATGCTAACTTTGCGACCTCGGGCAGCTATGTTACCATGGAGGAACCACAGAAGATTTGACTTTATAGGCTAGAACTGAAGTCGCGCCAACTGCTTAACTCAAAATACAGTCAAGAAAGTAGCTCTCAAGCCGAGAAACGGGATCGACCATAAGCACTAATGTGAAATTACATACAATTTTCAAATTTCTTGTACTTGCTAACTTTGCGACCTCGGGCAGCTATGTTACCATGGAGGAACCACACAAGATTTGACTTTATATGCTAGAACTGAAGTCGCACCAACTGCTTAACTCAAAATACAGTCAAGAAAGTAGCTCTCAAGCCGTGAAACGGGATCGACCATAAGCACTACCGTGAAATTACGTACAATTATCAAATTTCTTGTACTTGCTAACTTTGCGACCTCGGGCAGCTATGTTACCATGGAGGAACCACACAAGATTTGACTTTACAGGCTACAACTGAAGTCGCGCCAACTGCTTAACTCAAAATACAGTCAAGAAAGTAGCTCTCAAGCCGAGAAACGGGATCGACCATAAGCACTAATGTGAAATTACATACAATTTTCAAATTTCTTGTACTTGCTAACTTTGCGACCTCGGGCAGCTATGTTACCATTGAGGAACCACACAAGATTTGACTTTATAGGCTAGAACTGAAGTCGCGCCAACTGCTTAACTCAAAATAGAGTCAAGAAAGCAGCTCTCAAGCCGATAAACGGGATCGACCATAAGCACTAATGTGAAATTACATACAATTTTCAAATTTCTTGTACTTGCTAATTTTGCGACCTCGGGCAGCTATGTTACCATTGAGGAACCACACAAGATTTGACTTTATAGGCTAGAACTGAAGTCGCGCCAACTACTTAACTCAAAATACAGTCAAGAAAGTAGCTCTGAAGCCGAGAACCGGGATCGACCATAAGCACTAATGTGAAATTACATACAATTTTCAAATTTCTTGTACTTGCTAACTTTGCGACCTCGGGCAGCTATGTTACCATGGAGGAACCACAGAAGATTTGACTTTATAGGCTAGAACTGAAGTCGCGCCAACTGCTTAACTCAAAATACAGTCCAAAAAGTAGCTCTGAAGCCGAGAAACGGGATCGACCATAAGCACTACCGTGAAATTACGTACAATTATCAAATTTCTTGTACTTGCTAATTTTGCGATCTCGGGCAGCTATGTTACCATTGAGGAACCACACAAGATTTGACTTTATAGGCTAGAACTGAAGTCACGCCAACTGCTTAACTCAAAATAGAGTCAAGAAAGCAGCTCTCAAGCCGTGAAACGGGATCGACCATAAGCACTACCGTGAAATTACGTACAATTATCAAATTTCTTGTACTTGCTAACTTTGCGACCTCGGGCAGCCATGTTACCATGGAGAAACCACACAAGATTTGACTTTATAGGCTAGAACTGAAGTCGCGCCAACTGCTTAACTCAAAATAGAGTCAAGAAAGCAGCTCTCAAGCCGATAAACGGGATCGACCATAAGCACTAATGTGAAATTACATACAATTTTCAAATTTCTTGTACTTGCTAATTTTGCGACCTCGGGCAGCTATGTTACCATGGAGGAACCACTCAAGATTTGACTTTATAGGCTAGAACTGAAGTCGCGCCAACTGCTTAACTCAAAATACAGTCAAGAAAGTAGCTCTCAAGCCAATAAACGGGATCGACCATAAGCACTAATGTGAAATTACATACAATTTTCAAATTTCTTGTACTTGCTAACTTTGCGACCTCGGGCAGCTATGTTACCATGGAGGAACCACAGAAGATTTGACTTTATAGGCTAGAACTGAAGTCGCGCCAACTGCTTAACTCAAAATACAGTCAAGAAAGTAGCTCTCAAGCCGTGAAACGGGATCGACCATAAGCACTACCGTGAAATTACGTACAATTATCAAATTTCTTGTACTTGCTAACTTTGCGACCTCGGGCAGCCATGTTACCATGGAGAAACCACACAAGATTTGACTTTATAGGCTAGAACTGAAGTCGCGCCAACTGCTTAACTCAAAATAGAGTCAAGAAAGCAGCTCTCAAGCCGATAAACGGGATCGACCATAAGCACTAATGTGAAATTACATACAATTTTCAAATTTCTTGTACTTGCTAATTTTGCGACCTCGGGCAGCTATGTTACCATGGAGGAACCACTCAAGATTTGACTTTATAGGCTAGAACTGAAGTCGCGCCAACTGCTTAACTCAAAATACAGTCAAGAAAGTAGCTCTCAAGCCAATAAACGGGATCGACCATAAGCACTAATGTGAAATTACATACAATTTTCAAATTTCTTGTACTTGCTAACTTTGCGACCTCGGGCAGCTATGTTACCATGGAGGAACCACACAAGATTTGATTTTATAGGCTAGAACTGAAGTCGCGCCAACTGCTTAACTCAAAACACAATCAAGAAAGTAGCTCTGAAGCCGAGAACCGGGATCGACCATAAGCACTAATGTGAAATTACATACAATTTTCAAATTTCTTGTACTTGCTAACTTTGCGACCTCGGGCAGCTATGTTACCATGGAGGAACCACAGAAGATTTGACTTTATAGGCTAGAACTGAAGTCGCGCCAACTGCTTAACTCAAAATACAGTCAAGAAAGTAGCTCTCAAGCCGAGAAACGGGATCGACCATAAGCACTAATGTGAAATTACATACAATTTTCAAATTTCTTGTACTTGCTAACTTTGCGACCTCGGGCAGCTATGTTACCATGGAGGAACCACACAAGATTTGACTTTACAGGCTAGAACTGAAGTCGCGCCAACTACTTAACTCAAAATACAGTCAAGAAAGTAGCTCTCAAGCCGTGAAACTGGATCGACCATAAGCACTAATGTGAAATTACATACAATTTTCAAATTTCTTGTACTTGCTAACTTTGCGACCTCGGGCAGCTATGTTACCATGGAGGAACCACAGAAGATTTGACTTTATAGGCTAGAACTGAAGTCGCGCCAACTGCTTAACTCAAAATACAGTCCAAAAAGTAGCTCTGAAGCCGAGAAACGGGATCGACCATAAGCACTACCGTGAAATTACGTACAATTATCAAATTTCTTGTACTTGCTAATTTTGCGATCTCGGGCAGCTATGTTACCATTGAGGAACCACACAAGATTTGACTTTATAGGCTAGAACTGAAGTCGCGCCAACTGCTTAACTCAAAATACAATCAAGAAAGTAGCTCTGAAGCCGAGAACCGGGATCGACCATAAGCACTAATGTGAAATTACATACAATTTTCAAATTTCTTGTACTTGCTAATTTTGCGACCTCGGGCAGCTATGTTACCATTGAGGAACCACACAAGATTTGACTTTATAGGCTAGAACTGAAGTCGCGCCAACTACTTAACTCAAAATACAGTCAAGAAAGTAGCTCTGAAGCCGAGAACCGGGATCGACCATAAGCACTAATGTGAAATTACATACAATTTTCAAATTTCTTGTACTTGCTAACTTTGCGACCTCGGGCAGCTATGTTACCATGGAGGAACCACAGAAGATTTGACTTTATAGGCTAGAACTGAAGTCGCGCCAACTGCTTAACTCAAAATACAGTCAAGAAAGTAGCTCTCAAGCCGAGAAACGGGATCGACCATAAGCACTAATGTGAAATTACATACAATTTTCAAATTTCTTGTACTTGCTAACTTTGCGACCTCGGGCAGCTATGTTACCATGGAGGAACCACACAAGATTTGACTTTACAGGCTAGAACTGAAGTCGCGCCAACTACTTAACTCAAAATACAGTCAAGAAAGTAGCTCTCAAGCCGTGAAACGGGATCGACCATAAGCACTACCGTGAAATTACGTACAATTATCAAATTTCTTGTACTTGCTAACTTTGCGACCTCGGGCAGCTATGTTACCATGGAGGAACCACACAAGATTTGACTTTACAGGCTACAACTGAAGTCGCGCCAACTGCTTAACTCAAAATACAGTCAAGAAAGTAGCTCTCAAGCCGAGAAACGGGATCGACCATAAGCACTACCGTGAAATTACGTACAATTATCAAATTTCTTGTACTTGCTAACTTTGCGACCTCGGGCAGCCATGTTACCATGGAGGAACCACACAAGATTTGACTTTATAGGCTAGAACTGAAGTCGCGCCAACTGCTTAACTCAAAATAGAGTCAAGACAGTAGCTCTCAAGCCGAGAAACGGGATCGACCATAAGCACTAATGTGAAATTACATACAATTTTCAAATTTCTTGTACTTGCTAACTTTGCGACCTCGGGCAGCCATGTTACCATGGAGGAACCACACAAGATTTGACTTTATAGGCTAGAACTGAAGTCGCGCCAACTGCTTAACTCAAAATAGAGTCAAGACAGTAGCTCTGAAGCCGAGAACCGGGATCGACCATAAGCACTAATGTTACATTACATACAATTTTCAAATTTCTTGTACTTGCTAATTTTGCGACCTCGGGCAGCTATGTTACCATTGAGGAACCACACAAGATTTGACTTTATAGGCTAGAACTGAAGTCGCGCCAACTACTTAACTCAAAATACAGTCAAGAAAGTAGCTCTGAAGCCGAGAACCGGGATCGACCATAAGCACTAATGTGAAATTACATACAATTTTCAAATTTCTTGTACTTGCTAACTTTGCGACCTCGGGCAGCTATGTTACCATGGAGGAACCACAGAAGATTTGACTTTATATGCTAGAACTGAAGTCGCGCCAACTGCTTAACTCAAAATACAGTCAAGAAAGTAGCTCTCAAGCCGAGAAACGGGATCGACCATAAGCACTAATGTGAAATTACATACAATTTTCAAATTTCTTGTACTTGCTAACTTTGCGACCTCGGGCAGCTATGTTACCATGGAGGAACCACACAAGATTTGACTTTACAGGCTAGAACTGAAGTCGCGCCAACTACTTAACTCAAAATACAGTCAAGAAAGTAGCTCTCAAGCCGTGAAACGGGATCGACCATAAGCACTAATGTGAAATTACATACAATTTTCAAATTTCTTGTACTTGCTAACTTTGCGACCTCGGGCAGCTATGTTACCATGGAGGAACCACAGAAGATTTGACTTTATAGGCTAGAACTGAAGTCGCGCCAACTGCTTAACTCAAAATACAGTCCAAAAAGTAGCTCTGAAGCCGAGAAACGGGATCGACCATAAGCACTACCGTGAAATTACGTACAATTATCAAATTTCTTGTACTTGCTAATTTTGCGATCTCGGGCAGCCATGTTACCATTGAGGAACCACACAAGATTTGACTTTATAGGCTAGAACTGAAGTCGCGCCAACTGCTTAACTCAAAATACAATCAAGAAAGTAGCTCTGAAGCCGAGAACCGGGATCGACCATAAGCACTAATGTGAAATTACATACAATTTTCAAATTTCTTGTACTTGCTAATTTTGCGACCTCGGGCAGCTATGTTACCATTGAGGAACCACACAAGATTTGACTTTATAGGCTAGAACTGAAGTCGCGCCAACTACTTAACTCAAAATACAGTCAAGAAAGTAGCTCTGAAGCCGAGAACCGGGATCGACCATAAGCACTAATGTGAAATTACATACAATTTTCAAATTTCTTGTACTTGCTAACTTTGCGACCTCGGGCAGCTATGTTACCATGGAGGAACCACAGAAGATTTGACTTTATAGGCTAGAACTGAAGTCGCGCCAACTGCTTAACTCAAAATACAGTCAAGAAAGTAGCTCTCAAGCCGAGAAACGGGATCGACCATAAGCACTAATGTGAAATTACATACAATTTTCAAATTTCTTGTACTTGCTAACTTTGCGACCTCGGGCAGCTATGTTACCATGGAGGAACCACACAAGATTTGACTTTACAGGCTAGAACTGAAGTCGCGCCAACTACTTAACTCAAAATACAGTCAAGAAAGTAGCTCTCAAGCCGTGAAACGGGATCGACCATAAGCACTACCGTGAAATTACGTACAATTATCAAATTTCTTGTACTTGCTAACTTTGCGACCTCGGGCAGCTATGTTACCATGGAGGAACCACACAAGATTTGACTTTACAGGCTACAACTGAAGTCGCGCCAACTGCTTAACTCAAAATACAGTCAAGAAAGTAGCTCTCAAGCCGAGAAACGGGATCGACCATAAGCACTAATGTGAAATTACATACAATTTTCAAATTTCTTGTACTTGCTAACTTTGCGACCTCGGGCAGCTATGTTACCACGGAGGAACCACACAAGATTTGACTTTATTGGCTAGAACTGAGGTCGCGCCAACTGCTTAGCTCAAAATACAGTCAAGAAAGTAGCTCTGAAGCCGAGAAACGGGATCGACCATAAGCACTAATGTTACATTACATACAATTTTCAAATTTCTTGTACTTGCTAATTTTGCGACCTCGGGCAGCTATGTTACCATGGAGGAACCACACAAGATTTGACTTTATAGGCTAGAACTGAAGTCGCGCCAACTGCTTAACTCAAAATAGAGTCAAGAAAGTAGCTCTCAAGCCGTGAAACGGGATCGACCATAAGCACTACCGTGAAATTACGTACAATTATCAAATTTCTTGTACTTGCTAACTTTGCGACCTCGGGCAGCCATGTTACCATGGAGGAACCACACAAGATTTGACTTTATAGGCTAGAACTGAAGTCGCGCCAACTGCTTAACTCAAAATAGAGTCAAGACAGTAGCTCTCAAGCCGAGAAACGGGATCGACCATAAGCACTACCGTGAAATTTCATACAATTTTCAAATTTCTTGTACTTGCTAACTTTGCGACCTCGGGCAGCTATGTTACCATGGAGGAACCACACAAGATTTGACTTTATAGGCTAGAACTGAAGCCGCGCCAACTGCTTAACTCAAAATAGAGTCAAGAAAGTAGCTCTCAAGCCGAGAAACGGGATCGACCATAAGCACTACCGTGAAATTTCATACAATTTTCAAATTTCTTGTACTTGCTAACTTTGCGACCTCGGGCAGCTATGTTACCATGGAGGAACCACACAAGATTTGACTTTATAGGCTAGAACTGAAGTCGCGCCAACTGCTTAACTCAAAATACAGTCAAGAAAGTAGTTCTCAAGCCGAGAAACGGGATCGACCATAAGCACTACCGTGAAATTTCATACAATTTTCAAATTTCTTGTACTTGCTAAATTTGCGACCTCGGGCAGCTATGTTACCATGGAGGAACCACACAAGATTTGACTTTATTGGCTAGAACTGAAGTCGCGCCAACTGCTTAACTCAAAATACAGTCAAGAAAGTAGTTCTCAAGCCGAGAAACGGGATCGACCATAAGCACTACCGTGAAATTTCATACAATTTTCAAATTTCTTGTACTTGCTAACTTTGCGACCTCGGGCAGCTATGTTACCATGGAGGAACCACACAAGATTTGACACTATAGGCTAGAACTGAAGTCGCGCCAACTGCTTAACTCAAAATACAGTCAAGAAAGTAGTTCTCAAGCCGAGAAACGGGATCGACCATAAGCACTACCGTGAAATTTCATACAATTTTCAAATTTCTTGTACTTGCTAACTTTGCGACCTCGGGCAGCTATGTTACCATGGAGGAACCACACAAGATTTGACTTTATAGGCTAGAACTGAAGTCGCGCCAACTGCTTAACTCAAAATACAGTCAAGAAAGTAGTTCTCAAGCCGAGAAACGGGATCGACCATAAGCACTACCGTGAAATTTCATACAATTTTCAAATTTATTGTACTTGCTAACTTTGTGACCTCGGGCAGCTATGTTGCCATGGAGGAACCACACAAGATTTGACTTTATAGGCTAGAACTGAAGTCGCGCCAACTGCTTAACTCAAAATACAGTCAAGAAAGTAGCTCTCAAGCCGAGAAACGGGATCGACCATAAGCACTACCGTGAAATTTCATACAATTTTCAAATTTATTGTATTTGCTAACTTTGCGACCTCGGGCAGCTATGTTGCCATGGAGGAACCACACAAGATTTGACTTTATAGGCTAGAACTGAAGTCGCGCCAACTGCTTAACTCAAAATACAGTCAAGAAAGTAGTTCTCAAGCCGAGAAACGGGATCGACCATAAGCACTACCGTGAAATTTCATACAATTTTCAAATTTCTTGTACTTGCTAACTTTGCGACCTCGGGCAGCTATGTTACCATGGAGGAACCACACAAGATTTGACTTTATAGGCTAGAACTGAAGTCGCGCCAACTGCTTAACTCAAAATACAGTCAAGAAAGTAGCTCTCAAGCCGAGAAACGGGATCGACCATAAGCACTACCGTGAAATTTCATACAATTTTCAAATTTCTTGTACTTGCTAAATTTGCGACCTCGGGCAGCTATGTTACCATGGAGGAACCACACAAGATTTGACTTTATAGGCTAGAACTGAAGTCGCGCCAACTGCTTAACTCAAAATACAGTCAAGAAAGTAGTTCTCAAGCCGAGAAACGGGATCGACCATAAGCACTACCGTGAAATTTCATACAATTTTCAAATTTCTTGTACTTGCTAACTTTGCGACCTCGGGCAGCTATGTTACCATGGAGGAACCACACAAGATTTGACTTTATAGGCTAGAACTGAAGTCGCGCCAACTGCTTAACTCAAAATAGAGTCAAGAAAGCAGCTCTCAAGCCGAGAAACGGGATCGACCATAAGCACTACCGTGAAATTTCATACAATTTTCAAATTTCTTGTACTTGCTAACTTTGCGACCTCGGGCAGCTATGTTACCATGGAGGAACCACACAAGATTTGACTTTATAGGCTAGAACTGAAGCCGCGCCAACTGCTTAACTCAAAATAGAGTCAAGAAAGTAGCTCTCAAGCCGAGAAACGGGATCGACCATAACCACTACCGTGAAATTTCATACAATTTTCAAATTTCTTGTACTTGCTAACTTTGCGACCTCGGGCAGCTATGTTACCATGGAGGAACCACACAAGATTTGACTTTATAGGCTAGAACTGAAGTCGCGCCAACTGCTTGACTCAAAATACAGTCAAGAAAGTAGTTCTCAAGCCGAGAAACGGGATCGACCATAAGCACTACCGTGAAATTTCATACAATTTTCAAATTTATTGTACTTGCTAAATTTGTGACCTCGGGCAGCTATGTTGCCATGGAGGAACCACACAAGATTTGACTTTATAGGCTAGAACTGAAGTCGCGCCAACTGCTTAACTCAAAATACAGTCAAGAAAGTAGCTCTCAAGCCGAGAAACGGGATCGACCATAAGCACTACCGTGAAATTTCATACAATTTTCAAATTTATTGTACTTGCTAACTTTGCGACCTCGGGCAGCTATGTTACCATGGAGGAACCACACAAGATTTGACTTTATTGGCTAGAACTGAAGTCGCGCCAACTGCTTAACTCAAAATACAGTCAAGAAAGTAGCTCTGAAGCCGAGAAACGGGATCGACCATAAGCACTAATATGAAAATACATACAATTTTCAAATTTCTTGTACTTGCTAACTTTGCGACCTCGGGCAGCTATGTTACCATGGAGGAACCACACAAGATTTGACTTTATAGGCTAGAACTGAAGTCGCGCCAACTGCTTAACTCAAAATAGAGTCAAGAAAGTAGCTCTCAAGCCGAGAAACGGGATCGACCATAAGCACTACCGTGAAATTTCATACAATTTTCAAATTTCTTGTACTTGCTAACTTTGCGACCTCGGGCATCTATGTTACCATGGAGGAACCACACAAGATTTGACTTTATTGGCTAGAACTGAAGTCTCGCCAACTGCTTAACTCAAAATAGAGTCAAGAAAGTAGTTCTCAAGCCGAGAAACGGGATCGACCATAAGCAATACCGTGAAATTTCATACAATTTTCAAATTTCTTGTACTTGCTAACTTTGCGACCTCGGGCAGCTATGTTACCATGGAGGAACCACACAAGATTTGACTTTATAGGCTAGAACTGAAGTCGCGCCAACTGCTTAACTCAAAATAGAGTCAAGAAAGTAGCTCTCAAGCCGAGAAACGGGATCGACCATAAGCAATACCGTGAAATTTCATACAATTTTCAAATTTCTTGTACTTGCTAACTTTGCGACCTCGGGCAGCTATGTTACCATGGAGGAACCACACAAGATTTGACTTTATAGGCTAGAACTGAAGTCGCGCCAACTGCTTAACTCAAAATAGAGTCAAGAAAGTAGTTCTCAAGCCGAGAAACGGGATCGACCATAAGCAATACCGTGAAATTTCATACAATTTTCAAATTTCTTGTACTTGCTAACTTTGCGACCTCGGGCAGCTATGTTACCATGGAGGAACCACACAAGATTTGACTTTATTGGCTAGAACTGAAGTCGCGCCAACTGCTTAACTCAAAATACAGTCAAGAAAGTAGCTCTGAAGCCGAGAAACCGGATCGACCATAAGCACTACCGTGAAATTTCATACAATTTTCAAATTTCTTGTACTTGCTAACTTTGCGACCTCGGGCAGCTATGTTACCATGGAGGAACCACACAAGATTTGACTTTATTGGCTAGAACTGAAGTCGCGCCAACTGCTTAACTGAAAATAGAGTCACGAAAGTAGCTCTCAAGCCGAGAAACGGGATCGACCATAAGCACTAATGTGATATTACATACAATTTTCAAATTTTTTGTACTTGCTAAATTTGCGACCTCGGGCAGCTATGTTACCATGGAGGAACCACACAAGATTTGACTTTATTGGCTAGAACTGAAGTCGCGCCAACTGCTTAACTCAAAATAGAGTCAAGAAAGTAGCTCTCAAGCCGAGAAACGGGATCGACCATAAGCACTACCGTGAAATTTCATACAATTTTCAAATTTCTTGTACTTGCTAACTTTGCGACCTCGGGCAGCTATGTTACCATGGAGGAACCACACAAGATTTGACTTTATTGGCTAGAACTGAAGTCGCGCCAATTGCTTAACTCAAAATACAGTCAAGAAAGTAGCTCTGGAGCCGAGAAACGGGATCGACCATAAGCACTAATGTGAAATTACATACAATTTTCAAATTTTTTGTACTTGCTAAATTTGCGACCTCGGGCAGCTATGTTACCATGGCGGAACCACATACGATTTGACTTTATTGGCTAGAACTGAAGTCGCGCCAACTGCTTAACTCAAAATAGAGTCAAGAAAGTAGCTCTCAAGCCGAGAAACGGGATCGACCATAAGCACTACCGTGAAATTTCATACAATTTTCAAATTTCTTGTACTTGCTAACTTTGCGACCTCGGGCAGCTATGTTACCATGGAGGAACCACACAAGATTTGACTTTATAGGCTAGAACTGAAGTCCCGCCAACTGCTTAACTCAAAATACAGTCAAGAAAGTAGCTCTGAAGCCGAGAAACGGGATCGACCATAAGCACTACCGTGAAATTTCATACAATTTTCAAATTTATTGTACTTGCTAACTTTGCGACCTCGGGCAGCTATGTTACCATGGAGGAACCACACAAGATTTGACTTTATTGGCTAGAACTGAAGTCGCGCCAACTGCTTAACTCAAAATACAGTCAAGAAAGTAGCTCTGAAGCCGAGAAACGGGATCGACCATAAGCACTAATGTGAAAATACATACAATTTTCAAATTTCTTGTACTTGCTAACTTTGCGACCTCGGGCAGCTATGTTACCATGGAGGAACCACACAAGATTTGACTTTATAGGCTAGAACTGAAGTCGCGCCAACTGCTTAACTCAAAATAGAGTCAAGAAAGTAGCTCTCAAGCCGAGAAACGGGATCGACCATAAGCACTAATGTGAAATTACATACAATTTTCAAATTTTTTGTACTTGCTAAATTTGCGACCTCGGGCAGCTATGTTACCATGGAGGAACCACATACGATTTGACTTTATTGGCTAGAACTGAAGTCGCGCCAACTGCTTAACTCAAAATAGAGTCAAGAAAGTAGCTCTCAAGCCGAGAAACGGGATCGACCATAAGCACTACCGTGAAATTTCATACAATTTTCAAATTTCTTGTACTTGCTAATTTTGCGACCTCGGGCAGCTATGTTACCATGGAGGAACCACACAAGATTTGACTTTATAGGCTAGAACTGAAGTCCCGCCAACTGCTTAACTCAAAATACAGTCAAGAAAGTAGTTCTCAAGCCGAGAAACGGGATCGACCATAAGCAATACCGTGAAATTTCATACAATTTTCAAATTTCTTGTACTTGCTAACTTTGCGACCTCGGGCAGCTATGTTACCATGGAGGAACCACACAAGATTTGACTTTATAGGCTAGAACTGAAGTCGCGCCAACTGCTTAACTCAAAATAGAGTCAAGAAAGTAGCTCTCAAGCCGAGAAACGGGATCGACCATAAGCAATACCGTGAAATTTCATACAATTTTCAAATTTCTTGTACTTGCTAACTTTGCGACCTCGGGCAGCTATGTTACCATGGAGGAACCACACAAGATTTGACTTTATAGGCTAGAACTGAAGTCGCGCCAACTGCTTAACTCAAAATAGAGTCAAGAAAGTAGTTCTCAAGCCGAGAAACGGGATCGACCATAAGCAATACCGTGAAATTTCATACAATTTTCAAATTTCTTGTACTTGCTAACTTTGCGACCTCGGGCAGCTATGTTACCATGGAGGAACCACACAAGATTTGACTTTATTGGCTAGAACTGAAGTCGCGCCAACTGCTTAACTCAAAATAGAGTCAAGAAAGTAGCTCTCAAGCCGAGAAACGGGATCGACCATAAGCACTACCGTGAAATTTCATACAATTTTCAAATTTCTTGTACTTGCTAACTTTGCGACCTCGGGCAGCTATGTTACCATGGAGGAACCACACAAGATTTGACTTTATTGGCTAGAACTGAAGTCGCGCCAATTGCTTAACTCAAAATACAGTCAAGAAAGTAGCTCTGGAGCCGAGAAACGGGATCGACCATAAGCACTAATGTGAAATTACATACAATTTTCAAATTTTTTGTACTTGCTAAATTTGCGACCTCGGGCAGCTATGTTACCATGGAGGAACCACATACGATTTGACTTTATTGGCTAGAACTGAAGTCGCGCCAACTGCTTAACTCAAAATAGAGTCAAGAAAGTAGCTCTCAAGCCGAGAAACGGGATCGACCATAAGCACTACCGTGAAATTTCATACAATTTTCAAATTTCTTGTACTTGCTAACTTTGCGACCTCGGGCAGCTATGTTACCATGGAGGAACCACACAAGATTTGACTTTATAGGCTAGAACTGAAGTCCCGCCAACTGCTTAACTCAAAATACAGTCAAGAAAGTAGCTCTGAAGCCGAGAAACGGGATCGACCATAAGCACTACCGTGAAATTTCATACAATTTTCAAATTTATTGTACTTGCTAACTTTGCGACCTCGGGCAGCTATGTTACCATGGAGGAACCACACAAGATTTGACTTTATTGGCTAGAACTGAAGTCGCGCCAACTGCTTAACTCAAAATACAGTCAAGAAAGTAGCTCTGAAGCCGAGAAACGGGATCGACCATAAGCACTAATGTGAAAATACATACAATTTTCAAATTTCTTGTACTTGCTAACTTTGCGACCTCGGGCAGCTATGTTACCATGGAGGAACCACACAAGATTTGACTTTATAGGCTAGAACTGAAGTCGCGCCAACTGCTTAACTCAAAATAGAGTCAAGAAAGTAGCTCTCAAGCCGAGAAACGGGATCGACCATAAGCACTACCGTGAAATTTCATACAATTTTCAAATTTCTTGTACTTGCTAACTTTGCGACCTCGGGCATCTATGTTACCATGGAGGAACCACACAAGATTTGACTTTATTGGCTAGAACTGAAGTCTCGCCAACTGCTTAACTCAAAATAGAGTCAAGAAAGTAGTTCTCAAGCCGAGAAACGGGATCGACCATAAGCAATACCGTGAAATTTCATACAATTTTCAAATTTCTTGTACTTGCTAACTTTGCGAAATCGGGCAGCTATGTTACCATGGAGGAACCACACAAGATTTGACTTTATAGGCTAGAACTGAAGTCGCGCCAACTGCTTAACTCAAAATAGAGTCAAGAAAGTAGCTCTCAAGCCGAGAAACGGGATCAACCATAAGCAATACCGTGAAATTTTATACAATTTTCAAATTTCTTGTACTTGCTAACTTTGCGACCTCGGGCAGCTATGTTACCATGGAGGAACCACACAAGATTTGACTTTATAGGCTAGAACTGAAGTCGCGCCAACTGCTTAACTCAAAATAGAGTCAAGAAAGTAGTTCTCAAGCCGAGAAACGGGATCGACCATAAGCAATACCGTGAAATTTCATACAATTTTCAAATTTCTTGTACTTGCTAACTTTGCGACCTCGGGCAGCTATGTTACCATGGAGGAACCACACAAGATTTGACTTTATTGGCTAGAACTGAAGTCGCGCCAACTGCTTAACTCAAAATACAGTCAAGAAAGTAGCTCTGAAGCCGAGAAACGGGATCGACCATAAGCACTAATGTGAAAATACATACAATTTTCAAATTTCTTGTACTTGCTAACTTTGCGACCTCGGGCAGCTATGTTACCATGGAGGAACCACACAAGATTTGACTTTATAGGCTAGAACTGAAGTCGCGCCAACTGCTTAACTCAAAATACAGTCAAGAAAGTAGCTCTCAAGCCGAGAAACGGGATCGACCATAAGCACTACCGTGAAATTTCATACAATTTTCAAATTTCTTGTACTTGCTAACTTTGCGACCTCGGGCAGCTATGTTACCATGGAGGAACCACACAAGATTTGACTTTATTGGCTAGAACTGAAGTCGCGCCAATTGCTTAACTCAAAATACAGTCAAGAAAGTAGCTCTGGAGCCGAGAAACGGGATCGACCATAAGCACTAATGTGAAATTACATACAATTTTCAAATTTTTTGTTCTTGCTAAATTTGCGACCTCGGGCAGCTATGTTACCATGGAGGAACCACATACGATTTGACTTTATTGGCTAGAACTGAAGTCGCGCCAACTGCTTAACTCAAAATAGAGTCAAGAAAGTAGCTCTCAAGCCGAGAAACGGGATCGACCATAAGCACTACCGTGAAATTTCATACAATTTTCAAATTTCTTGTACTTGCTAACTTTGCGACCTCGGGCAGCTATGTTACCATGGAGGAACCACACAAGATTTGACTTTATAGGCTAGAACTGAAGTCCCGCCAACTGCTTAACTCAAAATACAGTCAAGAAAGTAGCTCTGAAGCCGAGAAACGGGATCGACCATAAGCACTAATGTGAAATTACATACAATTTTCAAATTTCTTGTACTTACTAATTTTGCGACCTCGGGCAGCTATGTTACCATGGAGGAACCACACAAGATTTGACTTTATAGGCTAGAACTGAAGTCGCGCCAACTGCTTAACTCAAAATACAGTCAAGAAAGTAGTTCTCAAGCCGAGAAACGGGATCGACCATAAGCACTAATGTGAAATTACATACAATTTTCAAATTTCTTGTACTTGCTAACTTTGCGACCTCGGGCAGCTATGTTACCATGGAGGAACCACACAAGATTTGACTTTATAGGCTAGAACTGAAGTCGCGCCAACTGCTTAACTCAAAATACAGTCAAGAAAGTAGTTCTCAAGCCGAGAAACGGGATCGACCATAAGCACTACCGTGAAATTTCATACAATTTTCAAATTTCTTGTACTTGCTAACTTTGCGACCTCGGGCAGCTATGTTACCATGGAGGAACCACACAAGATTTGACTTTATAGGCTAGAACTGAAGTCGCGCCAACTGCTTAACTCAAAATACAGTCAAGAAAGTAGCTCTGAAGCCGAGAAACGGGATCGACCATAAGCACTACCGTGAAATTACATTCAATTTTCAAATTTCTTGTACTTGCTAACTTTGCGACCTCGGGCAGCTATGTTACCATGGAGGAACCACACAAGATTTGACTTTATTGGCTAGAACTGAAGTCGCGCCAACTGCTTAACTCAAAATACAGTCAAGAAAGTAGTTCTCAAGCCGAGAAACGGGATCGACCATAAGCACTACCGTGAAATTTCATACAATTTTCAAATTTCTTGTACTTGCTAACTTTGCGACCTCGGGCAGCTATGTTACCATGGAGGAACCACACAAGATTTGACTTTATAGGTTAGAATTGGAGTCGCGCCAACCGCTTAACTCAAAATACAGTCAAGAAAGTAGTTCTCAAGCCGAGAAACGGGATCGACCATAAGCACTACCGTGAAATTTCATACAATTTTCAAATTTATTGTACTTGCTAACTTTGTGACCTCGGGCAGCTATGTTACCATGGAGGAACCACACAAGATTTGACTTTATAGGCTAGAATTGGAGTCGCGCCAACTGCTTAACTCAAAATACAGTCAAGAAAGTAGTTCTCCAGCCGAGAAACGGGATCGACCATAAGCACTACCGTGAAATTTCATACAATTTTCAAATTTATTGTACTTCCTAACTTTGTGAGTTCGGGCAGCTATGTTACCATGGAGGAACCACACAAGATTTGACTTTATTGGCTAGAACTGAAGTCGCGCCAACTGCTTAACTCAAAATAGAGTCAAGAAAGTAGCTCTCAAGCCGAGAAACGGGATCGACCATAAGCACTACCGTGAAATTTCATACAATTTTCAAATTTCTTGTACTTGCTAACTTTGCGACCTCGGGCAGCTATGTTACCATGGAGGAACCACACAAGATTTGACTTTATAGGCTAGAACTGAAGTCCCGCCAACTGCTTAACTCAAAATACAGTCAAGAAAGTAGCTCTGAAGCCGAGAAACGGGATCGACCATAAGCACTACCGTGAAATTTCATACAATTTTCAAATTTCTTGTACTTGCTAACTTTGCGACCTCGGGTAGCTATGTTACCATGGAGGAACCACACAAGATTTGACTTTATTGGCTAGAACTGAAGTCGCGCCAATTGCTTAACTCAAAATACAGTCAAGAAAGTAGCTCTGGAGCCGAGAAACGGGATCGACCATAAGCACTAATGTGAAATTACATACAATTTTCAAATTTTTTGTACTTGCTAAATTTGCGACCTCGGGCAGCTATGTTACCATGGAGGAACCACATACGATTTGACTTTATTGGCTAGAACTGAAGTCGCGCCAATTGCTTAACTCAAAATACAGTCAAGAAAGTAGCTCTGAAGCCGAGAAACGGGATCGACCATAAGCACTACCGTGAAATTTCATACAATTTTCAAATTTCTTGTACTTGCTAACTTTGCGACCTCGGGCAGCTATGTTACCATGGAGGAACCACACAAGATTTGACTTTATTGGCTAGAACTGAAGTCGCGCCAATTGCTTAACTCAAAATACAGTCAAGAAAGTAGCTCTGGAGCCGAGAAACGGGATCGACCATAAGCACTAATGTGAAATTACATACAATTTTCAAATTTTTTGTACTTGCTAAATTTGCGACCTCGGGCAGCTATGTTACCATGGAGGAACCACATACGATTTGACTTTATTGGCTAGAACTGAAGTCGCGCCAACTGCTTAACTCAAAATAGAGTCAAGAAAGTAGCTCTCAAGCCGAGAAACGGGATCGACCATAAGCACTACCGTGAAATTTCATACAATTTTCAAATTTCTTGTACTTGCTAACTTTGCGACCTCGGGCAGTTATGTTACCATGGAGGAACCACACAAGATTTGACTTTATAGGCTAGAACTGAAGTCCCGCCAACTGCTTAACTCAAAATACAGTCAAGAAAGTAGCTCTGAAGCCGAGAAACGGGATCGACCATAAGCACTACCGTGAAATTTCATACAATTTTCAAATTTATTGTACTTGCTAACTTTGCGACCTCGGGCAGCTATGTTACCATGGAGGAACCACACAAGATTTGACTTTATAGGCTAGAACTGAAGTCGCGCCAACTGCTTAACTCAAAATACAGTCAAGAAAGTAGCTCTGAAGCCGAGAAACGGGATCGACCATAAGCACTAATGTGAAAATACATACAATTTTCAAATTTCTTGTACTTGCTAACTTTGCGACCTCGGGCAGCTATGTTACCATGGAGGAACCACACAAGATTTGACTTTATAGGCTAGAACTGAAGTCGCGCCAACTGCTTAACTCAAAATAGAGTCAAGAAAGTAGCTCTCAAGCCGAGAAACGGGATCGACCATAAGCACTACCGTGAAATTTCATACAATTTTCAAATTTCTTGTACTTGCTAACTTTGCGACCTCGGGCATCTATGTTACCATGGAGGAACCACACAAGATTTGACTTTATTGGCTAGAACTGAAGTCTCGCCAACTGCTTAACTCAAAATAGAGTCAAGAAAGTAGTTCTCAAGCCGAGAAACGGGATCGACCATAAGCAATACCGTGAAATTTCATACAATTTTCAAATTTCTTGTACTTGCTAACTTTGCGAAATCGGGCAGCTATGTTACCATGGAGGAACCACACAAGATTTGACTTTATAGGCTAGAACTGAAGTCGCGCCAACTGCTTAACTCAAAATAGAGTCAAGAAAGTAGCTCTCAAGCCGAGAAACGGGATCGACCATAAGCAATACCGTGAAATTTCATACAATTTTCAAATTTCTTGTACTTGCTAACTTTGCGACCTCGGGCAGCTATGTTACCATGGAGGAACCACACAAGATTTGACTTTATAGGCTAGAACTGAAGTCGCGCCAACTGCTTAACTCAAAATAGAGTCAAGAAAGTAGTTCTCAAGCCGAGAAACGGGATCGACCATAAGCAATACCGTGAAATTTCATACAATTTTCAAATTTCTTGTACTTGCTAACTTTGCGACCTCGGGCAGCTATGTTACCATGGAGGAACCACACAAGATTTGACTTTATTGGCTAGAACTGAAGTCGCGCCAACTGCTTAACTGAAAATAGAGTCAAGAAAGTAGCTCTCAAGCCGAGAAACGGGATCGACCATAAGCACTAATGTGAAATTACATACAATTTTCAAATTTTTTGTACTTGCTAAATTTGCGACCTCGGGCAGCTATGTTACCATGGAGGAACCACACAAGATTTGACTTTATTGGCTAGAACTGAAGTCGCGCCAACTGCTTAACTCAAAATAGAGTCAAGAAAGTAGCTCTCAAGCCGAGAAACGGGATCGACCATAAGCACTACCGTGAAATTTCATACAATTTTCAAATTTCTTGTACTTGCTAACTTTGCGACCTCGGGCAGCTATGTTACCATGGAGGAACCACACAAGATTTGACTTTATTGGCTAGAACTGAAGTCGCGCCAATTGCTTAACTCAAAATACAGTCAAGAAAGTAGCTCTGGAGCCGAGAAACGGGATCGACCATAAGCACTAATGTGAAATTACATACAATTTTCAAATTTTTTGTTCTTGCTAAATTTGCGACCTCGGGCAGCTATGTTATCATGGAGGAACCACATACGATTTGACTTTATTGGCTAGAACTGAAGTCGCGCCAACTGCTTAACTCAAAATAGAGTCAAGAAAGTAGCTCTCAAGCCGAGAAACGGGATCGACCATAAGCACTACCGTGAAATTTCATACAATTTTCAAATTTCTTGTACTTGCTAACTTTGCGACCTCGGGCAGCTATGTTACCATGGAGGAACCACACAAGATTTGACTTTATAGGCTAGAACTGAAGTCCCGCCAACTGCTTAACTCAAAATACAGTCAAGAAAGTAGCTCTGAAGCCGAGAAACGGGATCGACCATAAGCACTAATGTGAAATTACATACAATTTTCAAATTTCTTGTACTTACTAATTTTGCGACCTCGGGCAGCTATGTTACCATGGAGGAACCACACAAGATTTGACTTTATAGGCTAGAACTGAAGTCGCGCCAACTGCTTAACTCAAAATACAGTCAAGAAAGTAGTTCTCAAGCCGAGATACGGGATCGACCATAAGCACTACCGTGAAATTACATACAATTTTCAAATTTCTTGTACTTGCTAACTTTGCGACCTCGGGCAGCTATGTTACCATGGAGGAACCACACAAGATTTGACTTTATAGGCTAGAACTGAAGTCCCGCCAACTGCTTAACTCAAAATACAGTCAAGAAAGTAGTTCTCAAGCCGAGAAACGGGATCGACCATAAGCACTAATGTGAAATTACATACAATTTTCAAATTTCTTGTACTTGCTAACTTTGCGACCTCGGGCAGCTATGTTACCATGGAGGAACCACACAAGATTTGACTTTATAGGCTAGAACTGAAGTCGCGCCAACTGCTTAACTCAAAATACAGTCAAGAAAGTAGTTCTCAAGCCGAGAAACGGGATCGACCATAAGCACTACCGTGAAATTTCATACAATTTTCAAATTTCTTGTACTTGCTAACTTTGCGACCTCGGGCAGCTATGTTACCATGGAGGAACCACACAAGATTTGACTTTATAGGCTAGAACTGAAGTCGCGCCAACTGCTTAACTCAAAATACAGTCAAGAAAGTAGCTCTGAAGCCGAGAAACGGGATCGACCATAAGCACTACCGTGAAATTTCATACAATTTTCAAATTTATTGTACTTGCTAACTTTGTGACTTCGGGCAGCTATGTTACCATGGAGGAACCACACAAGATTTGACTTTATAGGCTAGAATTGGAGTCGCGCCAACTGCTTAACTCAAAATACAGTCAAGAAAGTAGTTCTCCAGCCGAGAAACGGGATCGACCATAAGCACTACCGTGAAATTACATTCAATTTTCAAATTTCTTGTACTTGCTAACTTTGCGACCTCGGGCAGCTATGTTACCATGGAGGAACCACACAAGATTTGACTTTATTGGCTAGAACTGAAGTCGCGCCAACTGCTTAACTCAAAATACAGTCAAGAAAGTAGTTCTCAAGCCGAGAAACGGGATCGACCATAAGCACTACCGTGAAATTTCATACAATTTTCAAATTTCTTGTACTTGCTAACTTTGCGACCTCGGGCAGCTATGTTACCATGGAGGAACCACACAAGATTTGACTTTATAGGCTAGAATTGGAGTCGCGCCAACCGCTTAACTCAAAATACAGTCAAGAAAGTAGTTCTCAAGCCGAGAAACGGGATCGACCATAAGCACTACCGTGAAATTTCATACAATTTTCAAATTTATTGTACTTGCTAACTTTGTGACCTCGGGCAGCTATGTTACCATGGAGGAACCACACAAGATTTGACTTTATAGGCTAGAATTGGAGTCGCGCCAACTGCTTAACTCAAAATACAGTCAAGAAAGTAGTTCTCCAGCCGAGAAACGGGATCGACCATAAGCACTACCGTGAAATTTCATACAATTTTCAAATTTATTGTACTTCCTAACTTTGTGAGTTCGGGCAGCTATGTTACCATGGAGGAACCACACAAGATTTGACTTTATTGGCTAGAACTGAAGTCGCGCCAACTGCTTAACTCAAAATAGAGTCAAGAAAGTAGCTCTCAAGCCGAGAAACGGGATCGACCATAAGCACTACCGTGAAATTTCATACAATTTTCAAATTTCTTGTACTTGCTAACTTTGCGACCTCGGGCAGCTATGTTACCATGGAGGAACCACACAAGATTTGACTTTATAGGCTAGAACTGAAGTCCCGCCAACTGCTTAACTCAAAATACAGTCAAGAAAGTAGCTCTGAAGCCGAGAAACGGGATCGACCATAAGCACTACCGTGAAATTTCATACAATTTTCAAATTTCTTGTACTTGCTAACTTTGCGACCTCGGGCAGCTATGTTACCATGGAGGAACCACACAAGATTTGACTTTATTGGCTAGAACTGAAGTCGCGCCAATTGCTTAACTCAAAATACAGTCAAGAAAGTAGCTCTGGAGCCGAGAAACGGGATCGACCATAAGCACTAATGTGAAATTACATACAATTTTCAAATTTCTTGTACTTACTAATTTTGCGACCTCGGGCAGCTATGTTACCATGGAGGAACCACACAAGATTTGACTTTATAGGCTAGAACTGAAGTCGCGCCAACTGCTTAACTCAAAATACAGTCAAGAAAGTAGTTCTCAAGCCGAGATACGGGATCGACCATAAGCACTACCGTGAAATTACATACAATTTTCAAATTTCTTGTACTTACTAATTTTGCGACCTCGGGCAGCTATGTTACCATGGAGGAACCACACAAGATTTGACTTTATAGGCTAGAACTGAAGTCGCGCCAACTGCTTAACTCAAAATACAGTCAAGAAAGTAGTTCTCAAGCCGAGATACGGGATCGACCATAAGCACTACCGTGAAATTACATACAATTTTCAAATTTCTTGTACTTGCTAACTTTGCGACCTCGGGCAGCTATGTTACCATGGAGGAACCACACAAGATTTGACTTTATAGGCTAGAACTGAAGTCCCGCCAACTGCTTAACTCAAAATACAGTCAAGAAAGTAGTTCTCAAGCCGAGAAACGGGATCGACCATAAGCACTAATGTGAAATTACATACAATTTTCAAATTTCTTGTACTTGCTAACTTTGCGACCTCGGGCAGCTATGTTACCATGGAGGAACCACACAAGATTTGACTTTATAGGCTAGAACTGAAGTCGCGCCAACTGCTTAACTCAAAATACAGTCAAGAAAGTAGTTCTCAAGCCGAGAAACGGGATCGACCATAAGCACTAATGTGAAATTACATACAATTTTCAAATTTTTTGTACTTGCTAAATTTGCGACCTCGGGCAGCTATGTTACCATGGAGGAACCACACAAGATTTGACTTTATAGGCTAGAACTGAAGTCGCGCCAACTGCTTAACTCAAAATACAGTCAAGAAAGTAGTTCTCAAGCCGAGAAACGGGATCGACCATAAGCACTAATGTGAAATTACATACAATTTTCAAATTTCTTGTACTTACTAATTTTGCGACCTCGGGCAGCTATGTTACCATGGAGGAACCACACAAGATATGACTTTATTGGCTAGAACTGAAGTCGCGCCAATTGCTTAACTCAAAATACAGTCAAGAAAGTAGCTCTGGAGCCGAGAAACGGGATCGACCATAAGCACTAATGTGAAATTACATACAATTTTCAAATTTTTTGTACTTGCTAAATTTGCGACCTCGGGCAGCTATGTTACCATGGAGGAACCACACAAGATTTGACTTTATTGGCTAGAACTGAAGTCGCGCCAATTGCTTAACTCAAAATACAGTCAAGAAAGTAGCTCTGAAGCCGAGAAACGGGATCGACCATAAGCACTAATGTGAAATTACATACAATTTTCAAATTTCTTGTACTTACTAATTTTGCGACCTCGGGCAGCTATGTTACCATGGAGGAACCACACAAGATTTGACTTTATAGGCTAGAACTGAAGTCGCGCCAACTGCTTAACTCAAAATACAGTCAAGAAAGTAGTTCTCAAGCCGAGATACGGGATCGACCATAAGCACTACCGTGAAATTACATACAATTTTCAAATTTCTTGTACTTGCTAACTTTGCGACCTCGGGCAGCTATGTTACCATGGAGGAACCACACAAGATTTGACTTTATAGGCTAGAACTGAAGTCCCGCCAACTGCTTAACTCAAAATACAGTCAAGAAAGTAGTTCTCAAGCCGAGAAACGGGATCGACCATAAGCACTAATGTGAAATTACATACAATTTTCAAATTTCTTGTACTTGCTAACTTTGCGACCTCGGGCAGCTATGTTACCATGGAGGAACCACACAAGATTTGACTTTATAGGCTAGAACTGAAGTCGCGCCAACTGCTTAACTCAAAATACAGTCAAGAAAGTAGTTCTCAAGCCGAGAAACGGGATCGACCATAAGCACTACCGTGAAATTTCATACAATTTTCAAATTTCTTGTACTTGCTAACTTTGCGACCTCGGGCAGCTATGTTACCATGGAGGAACCACACAAGATTTGACTTTATAGGCTAGAACTGAAGTCGCGCCAACTGCTTAACTCAAAATACAGTCAAGAAAGTAGCTCTGAAGCCGAGAAACGGGATCGACCATAAGCACTACCGTGAAATTTCATACAATTTTCAAATTTATTGTACTTGCTAACTTTGTGACCTCGGGCAGCTATGTTACCATGGAGGAACCACACAAGATTTGACTTTATAGGCTAGAATTGGAGTCGCGCCAACTGCTTAACTCAAAATACAGTCAAGAAAGTAGTTCTCCAGCCGAGAAACGGGATCGACCATAAGCACTACCGTGAAATTACATTCAATTTTCAAATTTCTTGTACTTGCTAACTTTGCGACCTCGGGCAGCTATGTTACCATGGAGGAACCACACAAGATTTGACTTTATTGGCTAGAACTGAATTCGCGCCAACTGCTTAACTCAAAATACAGTCAAGAAAGTAGTTCTCAAGCCGAGAAACGGGATCGACCATAAGCACTACCGTGAAATTTCATACAATTTTCAAATTTCTTGTACTTGCTAACTTTGCGACCTCGGGCAGCTATGTTACCATGGAGGAACCACACAAGATTTGACTTTATAGGCTAGAATTGGAGTCGCGCCAACTGCTTAACTCAAAATACAGTCAAGAAAGTAGTTCTCAAGCCGAGAAACGGGATCGACCATAAGCACTACCGTGAAATTTCATACAATTTTCAAATTTATTGTACTTGCTAACTTTGTGACCTCGGGCAGCTATGTTACCATGGAGGAACCACACAAGATTTGACTTTATAGGCTAGAATTGGAGTCGCGCCAACTGCTTAACTCAAAATACAGTCAAGAAAGTAGTTCTCCAGCCGAGAAACGGGATCGACCATAAGCACTACCGTGAAATTTCATACAATTTTCAAATTTATTGTACTTGCTAACTTTGTGAGTTCGGGCAGCTATGTTACCATGGAGGAACCACACAAGATTTGACTTTATTGGCTAGAACTGAAGTCGCGCCAACTGCTTAACTCAAAATAGAGTCAAGAAAGTAGCTCTCAAGCCGAGAAACGGGATCGACCATAAGCACTACCGTGAAATTTCATACAATTTTCAAATTTCTTGTACTTGCTAACTTTGCGACCTCGGGCAGCTATGTTACCATGGAGGAACCACACAAGATTTGACTTTATAGGCTAGAACTGAAGTCCCGCCAACTGCTTAACTCAAAATACAGTCAAGAAAGTAGCTCTGAAGCCGAGAAACGGGATCGACCATAAGCACTAGCGTGAAATTTCATACAATTTTCAAATTTATTGTACTTGCTAACTTTGTGACCTCGGGCAGCTATGTTACCATGGAGGAACCACACAAGATTTGACTTTATTGGCTAGAACTGAAGTCGCGCCAACTGCTTAACTCAAAATACAGTCAAGAAAGTAGTTCTCAAGCCGAGAAACGGGATCGACCATAAGCACTACCGTGAAATTTCATACAATTTTCAAATTTCTTGTACTTGCTAACTTTGCGACCTCGGGCAGCTATGTTACCATGGAGGAACCACACAAGATTTGACTTTATAGGCTAGAACTCAAGTCGCGCCAACTGCTTAACTCAAAACACAGTCAAGAAAGTAGTTCTCAAGCCGAGAAACGGGATCGACCATAAGCACTACCGTGAAATTTCATACAATTTTCAAATTTCTTGTACTTGCTAACTTTGCGACCTCGGGCAGCTATGTTACCATGGAGGAACCACACAAGATTTGACTTTATAGGCTAGAACTGAAGTCGCGCCAACTGCTTAACTCAAAATACAGTCAAGAAAGTAGTTCTCAAGCCGAGAAACGGGATCGACCATAAGCACTACCGTGAAATTTCATACAATTTTCAAATTTATTGTACTTGCTAACTTTGTGACCTCGGGCAGCTATGTTGCCATGGAGGAACCACACAAGATTTGACTTTATAGGCTAGAACTGAAGTCGCGCCAACTGCTTAACTCAAAATACAGTCAAGAAAGTAGCTCTCAAGCCGAGAAACGGGATCGACCATAAGCACTACCGTGAAATTTCATACAATTTTCAAATTTATTGTATTTGCTAACTTTGCGACCTCGGGCAGCTATGTTGCCATGGAGGAACCACACAAGATTTGACTTTATAGGCTAGAACTGAAGTCGCGCCAACTGCTTAACTCAAAATACAGTCAAGAAAGTAGTTCTCAAGCCGAGAAACGGGATCGACCATAAGCACTACCGTGAAATTTCATACAATTTTCAAATTTCTTGTACTTGCTAACTTTGCGACCTCGGGCAGCTATGTTACCATGGAGGAACCACACAAGATTTGACTTTATAGGCTAGAACTGAAGTCGCGCCAACTGCTTAACTCAAAATACAGTCAAGAAAGTAGCTCTCAAGCCGAGAAACGGGATCGACCATAAGCACTACCGTGAAATTTCATACAATTTTCAAATTTCTTGTACTTGCTAAATTTGCGACCTCGGGCAGCTATGTTACCATGGAGGAACCACACAAGATTTGACTTTATAGGCTAGAACTGAAGTCGCGCCAACTGCTTAACTCAAAATACAGTCAAGAAAGTAGTTCTCAAGCCGAGAAACGGGATCGACCATAAGCACTACCGTGAAATTTCATACAATTTTCAAATTTCTTGTACTTGCTAACTTTGCGACCTCGGGCAGCTATGTTACCATGGAGGAACCACACAAGATTTGACTTTATAGGCTAGAACTGAAGTCGCGCCAACTGCTTGACTCAAAATAGAGTCAAGAAAGCAGCTCTCAAGCCGAGAAACGGGATCGACCATAAGCACTACCGTGAAATTTCATACAATTTTCAAATTTCTTGTACTTGCTAACTTTGCGACCTCGGGCAGCTATGTTACCATGGAGGAACCACACAAGATTTGACTTTATAGGCTAGAACTGAAGCCGCGCCAACTGCTTAACTCAAAATAGAGTCAAGAAAGTAGCTCTCAAGCCGAGAAACGGGATCGACCATAACCACTACCGTGAAATTTCATACAATTTTCAAATTTCTTGTACTTGCTAACTTTGCGACCTCGGGCAGCTATGTTACCATGGAGGAACCACACAAGATTTGACTTTATAGGCTAGAACTGAAGTCGCGCCAACTGCTTGACTCAAAATACAGTCAAGAAAGTAGTTCTCAAGCCGAGAAACGGGATCGACCATAAGCACTACCGTGAAATTTCATACAATTTTCAAATTTATTGTACTTGCTAACTTTGTGACCTCGGGCAGCTATGTTGCCATGGAGGAACCACACAAGATTTGACTTTATAGGCTAGAACTGAAGTCGCGCCAACTGCTTAACTCAAAATACAGTCAAGAAAGTAGCTCTCAAGCCGAGAAACGGGATCGACCATAAGCACTACCGTGAAATTTCATACAATTTTCAAATTTATTGTACTTGCTAACTTTGCGACCTCGGGCAGCTATGTTACCATGGAGGAACCACACAAGATTTGACTTTATTGGCTAGAACTGAAGTCGCGCCAACTGCTTAACTCAAAATACAGTCAAGAAAGTAGCTCTGAAGCCGAGAAACGGGATCGACCATAAGCACTAATATGAAAATACATACAATTTTCAAATTTCTTGTACTTGCTAACTTTGCGACCTCGGGCAGCTATGTTACCATGGAGGAACCACACAAGATTTGACTTTATAGGCTAGAACTGAAGTCGCGCCAACTGCTTAACTCAAAATAGAGTCAAGAAAGTAGCTCTCAAGCCGAGAAACGGGATCGACCATAAGCACTACCGTGAAATTTCATACAATTTTCAAATTTCTTGTACTTGCTAACTTTGCGACCTCGGGCATCTATGTTACCATGGAGGAACCACACAAGATTTGACTTTATTGGCTAGAACTGAAGTCTCGCCAACTGCTTAACTCAAAATAGAGTCAAGAAAGTAGTTCTCAAGCCGAGAAACGGGATCGACCATAAGCAATACCGTGAAATTTCATACAATTTTCAAATTTCTTGTACTTGCTAACTTTGCGACCTCGGGCAGCTATGTTACCATGGAGGAACCACACAAGATTTGACTTTATAGGCTAGAACTGAAGTCGCGCCAACTGCTTAACTCAAAATAGAGTCAAGAAAGTAGCTCTCAAGCCGAGAAACGGGATCGACCATAAGCAATACCGTGAAATTTCATACAATTTTCAAATTTCTTGTACTTGCTAACTTTGCGACCTCGGGCAGCTATGTTACCATGGAGGAACCACACAAGATTTGACTTTATAGGCTAGAACTGAAGTCGCGCCAACTGCTTAACTCAAAATAGAGTCAAGAAAGTAGTTCTCAAGCCGAGAAACGGGATCGACCATAAGCAATACCGTGAAATTTCATACAATTTTCAAATTTCTTGTACTTGCTAACTTTGCGACCTCGGGCAGCTATGTTACCATGGAGGAACCACACAAGATTTGACTTTATTGGCTAGAACTGAAGTCGCGCCAACTGCTTAACTCAAAATACAGTCAAGAAAGTAGCTCTGAAGCCGAGAAACCGGATCGACCATAAGCACTAATGTGAAAATACATACAATTTTCAAATTTCTTGTACTTGCTAACTTTGCGACCTCGGGCAGCTATGTTACCATGGAGGAACCACACAAGATTTGACTTTATTGGCTAGAACTGAAGTCGCGCCAACTGCTTAACTGAAAATAGAGTCACGAAAGTAGCTCTCAAGCCGAGAAACGGGATCGACCATAAGCACTAATGTGATATTACATACAATTTTCAAATTTTTTGTACTTGCTAAATTTGCGACCTCGGGCAGCTATGTTACCATGGAGGAACCACACAAGATTTGACTTTATTGGCTAGAACTGAAGTCGCGCCAACTGCTTAACTCAAAATAGAGTCAAGAAAGTAGCTCTCAAGCCGAGAAACGGGATCGACCATAAGCACTACCGTGAAATTTCATACAATTTTCAAATTTCTTGTACTTGCTAACTTTGCGACCTCGGGCAGCTATGTTACCATGGAGGAACCACACAAGATTTGACTTTATTGGCTAGAACTGAAGTCGCGCCAATTGCTTAACTCAAAATACAGTCAAGAAAGTAGCTCTGGAGCCGAGAAACGGGATCGACCATAAGCACTAATGTGAAATTACATACAATTTTCAAATTTTTTGTACTTGCTAAATTTGCGACCTCGGGCAGCTATGTTACCATGGCGGAACCACATACGATTTGATTTTATTGGCTAGAACTGAAGTCGCGCCAACTGCTTAACTCAAAATAGAGTCAAGAAAGTAGCTCTCAAGCCGAGAAACGGGATCGACCATAAGCACTACCGTGAAATTTCATACAATTTTCAAATTTCTTGTACTTGCTAACTTTGCGACCTCGGGCAGCTATGTTACCATGGAGGAACCACACAAGATTTGACTTTATAGGCTAGAACTGAAGTCCCGCCAACTGCTTAACTCAAAATACAGTCAAGAAAGTAGCTCTGAAGCCGAGAAACGGGATCGACCATAAGCACTACCGTGAAATTTCATACAATTTTCAAATTTATTGTACTTGCTAACTTTGCGACCTCGGGCAGCTATGTTACCATGGAGGAACCACACAAGATTTGACTTTATTGGCTAGAACTGAAGTCGCGCCAACTGCTTAACTCAAAATACAGTCAAGAAAGTAGCTCTGAAGCCGAGAAACGGGATCGACCATAAGCACTAATGTGAAAATACATACAATTTTCAAATTTCTTGTACTTGCTAACTTTGCGACCTCGGGCAGCTATGTTACCATGGAGGAACCACACAAGATTTGACTTTATAGGCTAGAACTGAAGTCGCGCCAACTGCTTAACTCAAAATAGAGTCAAGAAAGTAGCTCTCAAGCCGAGAAACGGGATCGACCATAAGCACTAATGTGAAATTACATACAATTTTCAAATTTTTTGTACTTGCTAAATTTGCGACCTCGGGCAGCTATGTTACCATGGAGGAACCACATACGATTTGACTTTATTGGCTAGAACTGAAGTCGCGCCAACTGCTTAACTCAAAATAGAGTCAAGAAAGTAGCTCTCAAGCCGAGAAACGGGATCGACCATAAGCACTACCGTGAAATTTCATACAATTTTCAAATTTCTTGTACTTGCTAATTTTGCGACCTCGGGCAGCTATGTTACCATGGAGGAACCACACAAGATTTGACTTTATAGGCTAGAACTGAAGTCCCGCCAACTGCTTAACTCAAAATACAGTCAAGAAAGTAGTTCTCAAGCCGAGAAACGGGATCGACCATAAGCAATACCGTGAAATTTCATACAATTTTCAAATTTCTTGTACTTGCTAACTTTGCGACCTCGGGCAGCTATGTTACCATGGAGGAACCACACAAGATTTGACTTTATAGGCTAGAACTGAAGTCGCGCCAACTGCTTAACTCAAAATAGAGTCAAGAAAGTAGTTCTCAAGCCGAGAAACGGGATCGACCATAAGCAATACCGTGAAATTTCATACAATTTTCAAATTTCTTGTACTTGCTAACTTTGCGACCTCGGGCAGCTATGTTACCATGGAGGAACCACACAAGATTTGACTTTATAGGCTAGAACTGAAGTCGCGCCAACTGCTTAACTCAAAATAGAGTCAAGAAAGTAGTTCTCAAGCCGAGAAACGGGATCGACCATAAGCAATACCGTGAAATTTCATACAATTTTCAAATTTCTTGTACTTGCTAACTTTGCGACCTCGGGCAGCTATGTTACCATGGAGGAACCACACAAGATTTGACTTTATTGGCTAGAACTGAAGTCGCGCCAACTGCTTAACTCAAAATAGAGTCAAGAAAGTAGCTCTCAAGCCGAGAAACGGGATCGACCATAAGCACTACCGTGAAATTTCATACAATTTTCAAATTTCTTGTACTTGCTAACTTTGCGACCTCGGGCAGCTATGTTACCATGGAGGAACCACACAAGATTTGACTTTATTGGCTAGAACTGAAGTCGCGCCAATTGATTAACTCAAAATACAGTCAAGAAAGTAGCTCTGGAGCCGAGAAACGGGATCGACCATAAGCACTAATGTGAAATTACATACAATTTTCAAATTTTTTGTACTTGCTAAATTTGCGACCTCGGGCAGCTATGTTACCATGGAGGAACCACATACGATTTGACTTTATTGGCTAGAACTGAAGTCGCGCCAACTGCTTAACTCAAAATAGAGTCAAGAAAGTAGCTCTCAAGCCGAGAAACGGGATCGACCATAAGCACTACCGTGAAATTTCATACAATTTTCAAATTTCTTGTACTTGCTAACTTTGCGACCTCGGGCAGCTATGTTACCATGGAGGAACCACACAAGATTTGACTTTATAGGCTAGAACTGAAGTCCCGCCAACTGCTTAACTCAAAATACAGTCAAGAAAGTAGCTCTGAAGCCGAGAAACGGGATCGACCATAAGCACTACCGTGAAATTTCATACAATTTTCAAATTTATTGTACTTGCTAACTTTGCGACCTCGGGCAGCTATGTTACCATGGAGGAACCACACAAGATTTGACTTTATTGGCTAGAACTGAAGTCGCGCCAACTGCTTAACTCAAAATACAGTCAAGAAAGTAGCTCTGAAGCCGAGAAACGGGATCGACCATAAGCACTAATGTGAAAATACATACAATTTTCAAATTTCTTGTACTTGCTAACTTTGCGACCTCGGGCAGCTATGTTACCATGGAGGAACCACACAAGATTTGACTTTATAGGCTAGAACTGAAGTCGCGCCAACTGCTTAACTCAAAATAGAGTCAAGAAAGTAGCTCTCAAGCAGAGAAACGGGATCGACCATAAGCACTACCGTGAAATTTCATACAATTTTCAAATTTCTTGTACTTGCTAACTTTGCGACCTCGGGCATCTATGTTACCATGGAGGAACCACACAAGATTTGACTTTATTGGCTAGAACTGAAGTCTCGCCAACTGCTTAACTCAAAATAGAGTCAAGAAAGTAGTTCTCAAGCCGAGAAACGGGATCGACCATAAGCAATACCGTGAAATTTCATACAATTTTCAAATTTCTTGTACTTGCTAACTTTGCGAAATCGGGCAGCTATGTTACCATGGAGGAACCACACAAGATTTGACTTTATAGGCTAGAACTGAAGTCGCGCCAACTGCTTAACTCAAAATAGAGTCAAGAAAGTAGCTCTCAAGCCGAGAAACGGGATCGACCATAAGCAATACCGTGAAATTTTATACAATTTTCAAATTTCTTGTACTTGCTAACTTTGCGACCTCGGGCAGCTATGTTACCATGGAGGAACCACACAAGATTTGACTTTATAGGCTAGAACTGAAGTCGCGCCAACTGCTTAACTCAAAATAGAGTCAAGAAAGTAGTTCTCAAGCCGAGAAACGGGATCGACCATAAGCAATACCGTGAAATTTCATACAATTTTCAAATTTCTTGTACTTGCTAACTTTGCGACCTCGGGCAGCTATGTTACCATGGAGGAACCACACAAGATTTGACTTTATTGGCTAGAACTGAAGTCGCGCCAACTGCTTAACTCAAAATACAGTCAAGAAAGTAGCTCTGAAGCCGAGAAACGGGATCGACCATAAGCACTAATGTGAAAATACATACAATTTTCAAATTTCTTGTACTTGCTAACTTTGCGACCTCGGGCAGCTATGTTACCATGGAGGAACCACACAAGATTTGACTTTATTGGCTAGAACTGAAGTCGCGCCAACTGCTTAACTGAAAATAGAGTCAAGAAAGTAGCTCTCAAGCCGAGAAACGAGATCGACCATAAGCACTAATGTGAAATTACATACAATTTTCAAATTTTTTGTACTTGCTAAATTTGCGACCTCGGGCAGCTATGTTACCATGGAGGAACCACACAAGATTTGACTTTATTGGCTAGAACTGAAGTCGCGCCAACTGCTTAACTCAAAATAGAGTCAAGAAAGTAGCTCTCAAGCCGAGAAACGGGATCGACCATAAGCACTACCGTGAAATTTCATACAATTTTCAAATTTCTTGTACTTGCTAACTTTGCGACCTCGGGCAGCTATGTTACCATGGAGGAACCACACAAGATTTGACTTTATTGGCTAGAGCTGAAGTCGCGCCAATTGCTTAACTCAAAATACAGTCAAGAAAGTAGCTCTGGAGCCGAGAAACGGGATCGACCATAAGCACTAATGTGAAATTACATACAATTTTCAAATTTTTTGTTCTTGCTAAATTTGCGACCTCGGGCAGCTATGTTACCATGGAGGAACCACATACGATTTGACTTTATTGGCTAGAACTGAAGTCGCGCCAACTGCTTAACTCAAAATAGAGTCAAGAAAGTAGCTCTCAAGCCGAGAAACGGGATCGACCATAAGCACTACCGTGAAATTTCATACAATTTTCAAATTTCTTGTACTTGCTAACTTTGCGACCTCGGGCAGCTATGTTACCATGGAGGAACCACACAAGATTTGACTTTATAGGCTAGAACTGAAGTCCCGCCAACTGCTTAACTCAAAATACAGTCAAGAAAGTAGCTCTGAAGCCGAGAAACGGGATCGACCATAAGCACTAATGTGAAATTACATACAATTTTCAAATTTCTTGTACTTACTAATTTTGCGACCTCGGGCAGCTATGTTACCATGGAGGAACCACACAAGATTTGACTTTATAGGCTAGAACTGAAGTCGCGCCAACTGCTTAACTCAAAATACAGTCAAGAAAGTAGTTCTCAAGCCGAGATACGGGATCGACCATAAGCACTACCGTGAAATTACATACAATTTTCAAATTTCTTGTACTTGCTAACTTTGCGACCTCGGGCAGCTATGTTACCATGGAGGAACCACACAAGATTTGACTTTATAGGCTAGAACTGAAGTCCCGCCAACTGCTTAACTCAAAATACAGTCAAGAAAGTAGTTCTCAAGCCGAGAAACGGGATCGACCATAAGCACTAATGTGAAATTACATACAATTTTCAAATTTCTTGTACTTGCTAACTTTGCGACCTCGGGCAGCTATGTTACCATGGAGGAACCACACAAGATTTGACTTTATAGGCTAGAACTGAAGTCGCGCCAACTGCTTAACTCAAAATACAGTCAAGAAAGTAGTTCTCAAGCCGAGAAACGGGATCGACCATAAGCACTACCGTGAAATTTCATACAATTTTCAAATTTCTTGTACTTGCTAACTTTGCGACCTCGGGCAGCTATGTTACCATGGAGGAACCACACAAGATTTGACTTTATAGGCTAGAACTGAAGTCGCGCCAACTGCTTAACTCAAAATACAGTCAAGAAAGTAGCTCTGAAGCCGAGAAACGGGATCGACCATAAGCACTACCGTGAAATTACATTCAATTTTCAAATTTCTTGTACTTGCTAACTTTGCGACCTCGGGCAGCTATGTTACCATGGAGGAACCACACAAGATTTGACTTTATTGGCTAGAACTGAAGTCGCGCCAACTGCTTAACTCAAAATACAGTCAAGAAAGTAGTTCTCAAGCCGAGAAACGGGATCGACCATAAGCACTACCGTGAAATTTCATACAATTTTCAAATTTCTTGTACTTGCTAACTTTGCGACCTCGGGCAGCTATGTTACCATGGAGGAACCACACAAGATTTGACTTTATAGGTTAGAATTGGAGTCGCGCCAACCGCTTAACTCAAAATACAGTCAAGAAAGTAGTTCTCAAGCCGAGAAACGGGATCGACCATAAGCACTACCGTGAAATTTCATACAATTTTCAAATTTATTGTACTTGCTAACTTTGTGACCTCGGGCAGCTATGTTACCATGGAGGAACCACACAAGATTTGACTTTATAGGCTAGAATTGGAGTCGCGCCAACTGCTTAACTCAAAATACAGTCAAGAAAGTAGTTCTCCAGCCGAGAAACGGGATCGACCATAAGCACTACCGTGAAATTTCATACAATTTTCAAATTTATTGTACTTCCTAACTTTGTGAGTTCGGGCAGCTATGTTACCATGGAGGAACCACACAAGATTTGACTTTATTGGCTAGAACTGAAGTCGCGCCAACTGCTTAACTCAAAATAGAGTCAAGAAAGTAGCTCTCAAGCCGAGAAACGGGATCGACCATAAGCACTACCGTGAAATTTCATACAATTTTCAAATTTCTTGTACTTGCTAACTTTGCGACCTCGGGCAGCTATGTTACCATGGAGGAACCACACAAGATTTGACTTTATAGGCTAGAACTGAAGTCCCGCCAACTGCTTAACTCAAAATACAGTCAAGAAAGTAGCTCTGAAGCCGAGAAACGGGATCGACCATAAGCACTACCGTGAAATTTCATACAATTTTCAAATTTCTTGTACTTGCTAACTTTGCGACCTCGGGTAGCTATGTTACCATGGAGGAACCACACAAGATTTGACTTTATTGGCTAGAACTGAAGTCGCGCCAATTGCTTAACTCAAAATACAGTCAAGAAAGTAGCTCTGGAGCCGAGAAACGGGATCGACCATAAGCACTAATGTGAAATTACATACAATTTTCAAATTTTTTGTACTTGCTAAATTTGCGACCTCGGGCAGCTATGTTACCATGGAGGAACCACATACGATTTGACTTTATTGGCTAGAACTGAAGTCGCGCCAATTGCTTAACTCAAAATACAGTCAAGAAAGTAGCTCTGAAGCCGAGAAACGGGATCGACCATAAGCACTACCGTGAAATTTCATACAATTTTCAAATTTCTTGTACTTGCTAACTTTGCGACCTCGGGCAGCTATGTTACCATGGAGGAACCACACAAGATTTGACTTTATTGGCTAGAACTGAAGTCGCGCCAATTGCTTAACTCAAAATACAGTCAAGAAAGTAGCTCTGGAGCCGAGAAACGGGATCGACCATAAGCACTAATGTGAAATTACATACAATTTTCAAATTTTTTGTACTTGCTAAATTTGCGACCTCGGGCAGCTATGTTACCATGGAGGAACCACATACGATTTGACTTTATTGGCTAGAACTGAAGTCGCGCCAACTGCTTAACTCAAAATAGAGTCAAGAAAGTAGCTCTCAAGCCGAGAAACGGGATCGACCATAAGCACTACCGTGAAATTTCATACAATTTTCAAATTTCTTGTACTTGCTAACTTTGCGACCTCGGGCAGCTATGTTACCATGGAGGAACCACACAAGATTTGACTTTATAGGCTAGAACTGAAGTCCCGCCAACTGCTTAACTCAAAATACAGTCAAGAAAGTAGCTCTGAAGCCGAGAAACGGGATCGACCATAAGCACTACCGTGAAATTTCATACAATTTTCAAATTTATTGTACTTGCTAACTTTGCGACCTCGGGCAGCTATGTTACCATGGAGGAACCACACAAGATTTGACTTTATAGGCTAGAACTGAAGTCGCGCCAACTGCTTAACTCAAAATACAGTCAAGAAAGTAGCTCTGAAGCCGAGAAACGGGATCGACCATAAGCACTAATGTGAAAATACATACAATTTTCAAATTTCTTGTACTTGCTAACTTTGCGACCTCGGGCAGCTATGTTACCATGGAGGAACCACACAAGATTTGACTTTATAGCCTAGAACTGAAGTCGCGCCAACTGCTTAACTCAAAATAGAGTCAAGAAAGTAGCTCTCAAGCCGAGAAACGGGATCGACCATAAGCACTACCGTGAAATTTCATACAATTTTCAAATTTCTTGTACTTGCTAACTTTGCGACCTCGGGCATCTATGTTACCATGGAGGAACCACACAAGATTTGACTTTATTGGCTAGAACTGAAGTCTCGCCAACTGCTTAACTCAAAATAGAGTCAAGAAAGTAGTTCTCAAGCCGAGAAACGGGATCGACCATAAGCAATACCGTGAAATTTCATACAATTTTCAAATTTCTTGTACTTGCTAACTTTGCGAAATCGGGCAGCTATGTTACCATGGAGGAACCACACAAGATTTGACTTTATAGGCTAGAACTGAAGTCGCGCCAACTGCTTAACTCAAAATAGAGTCAAGAAAGTAGCTCTCAAGCCGAGAAACGGGATCGACCATAAGCAATACCGTGAAATTTCATACAATTTTCAAATTTCTTGTACTTGCTAACTTTGCGACCTCGGGCAGCTATGTTACCATGGAGGAACCACACAAGATTTGACTTTATAGGCTAGAACTGAAGTCGCGCCAACTGCTTAACTCAAAATAGAGTCAAGAAAGTAGTTCTCAAGCCGAGAAACGGGATCGACCATAAGCAATACCGTGAAATTTCATACAATTTTCAAATTTCTTGTACTTGCTAACTTTGCGACCTCGGGCAGCTATGTTACCATGGAGGAACCACACAAGATTTGACTTTATTGGCTAGAACTGAAGTCGCGCCAACTGCTTAACTGAAAATAGAGTCAAGAAAGTAGCTCTCAAGCCGAGAAACGGGATCGACCATAAGCACTAATGTGAAATTACATACAATTTTCAAATTTTTTGTACTTGCTAAATTTGCGACCTCGGGCAGCTATGTTACCATGGAGGAACCACACAAGATTTGACTTTATTGGCTAGAACTGAAGTCGCGCCAACTGCTTAACTCAAAATAGAGTCAAGAAAGTAGCTCTCAAGCCGAGAAACGGGATCGACCATAAGCACTACCGTGAAATTTCATACAATTTTCAAATTTCTTGTACTTGCTAACTTTGCGACCTCGGGCAGCTATGTTACCATGGAAGAACCACACAAGATTTGACTTTATTGGCTAGAACTGAAGTCGCGCCAATTGCTTAACTCAAAATACAGTCAAGAAAGTAGCTCTGGAGCCGAGAAACGGGATCGACCATAAGCACTAATGTGAAATTACATACAATTTTCAAATTTTTTGTTCTTGCTAAATTTGCGACCTCGGGCAGCTATGTTATCATGGAGGAACCACATACGATTTGACTTTATTGGCTAGAACTGAAGTCGCGCCAACTGCTTAACTCAAAATAGAGTCAAGAAAGTAGCTCTCAAGCCGAGAAACGGGATCGACCATAAGCACTACCGTGAAATTTCATACAATTTTCAAATTTCTTGTACTTGCTAACTTTGCGACCTCGGGCAGCTATGTTACCATGGAGGAACCACACAAGATTTGACTTTATAGGCTAGAACTGAAGTCCCGCCAACTGCTTAACTCAAAATACAGTCAAGAAAGTAGCTCTGAAGCCGAGAAACGGGATCGACCATAAGCACTAATGTGAAATTACATACAATTTTCAAATTTCTTGTACTTACTAATTTTGCGACCTCGGGCAGCTATGTTACCATGGAGGAACCACACAAGATTTGACTTTATAGGCTAGAACTGAAGTCGCGCCAACTGCTTAACTCAAAATACAGTCAAGAAAGTAGTTCTCAAGCCGAGATACGGGATCGACCATAAGCACTACCGTGAAATTACATACAATTTTCAAATTTCTTGTACTTGCTAACTTTGCGACCTCGGGCAGCTATGTTACCATGGAGGAACCACACAAGATTTGACTTTATAGGCTAGAACTGAAGTCCCGCCAACTGCTTAACTCAAAATACAGTCAAGAAAGTAGTTCTCAAGCCGAGAAACGGGATCGACCATAAGCACTAATGTGAAATTACATACAATTTTCAAATTTCTTGTACTTGCTAACTTTGCGACCTCGGGCAGCTATGTTACCATGGAGGAACCACACAAGATTTGACTTTATAGGCTAGAACTGAAGTCGCGCCAACTGCTTAACTCAAAATACAGTCAAGAAAGTAGTTCTCAAGCCGAGAAACGGGATCGACCATAAGCACTACCGTGAAATTTCATACAATTTTCAAATTTCTTGTACTTGCTAACTTTGCGACCTCGGGCAGCTATGTTACCATGGAGGAACCACACAAGATTTGACTTTATAGGCTAGAACTGAAGTCGCGCCAACTGCTTAACTCAAAATACAGTCAAGAAAGTAGCTCTGAAGCCGAGAAACGGGATCGACCATAAGCACTACCGTGAAATTTCATACAATTTTCAAATTTATTGTACTTGCTAACTTTGTGACTTCGGGCAGCTATGTTACCATGGAGGAACCACACAAGATTTGACTTTATAGGCTAGAATTGGAGTCGCGCCAACTGCTTAACTCAAAATACAGTCAAGAAAGTAGTTCTCCAGCCGAGAAACGGGATCGACCATAAGCACTACCGTGAAATTACATTCAATTTTCAAATTTCTTGTACTTGCTAACTTTGCGACCTCGGGCAGCTATGTTACCATGGAGGAACCACACAAGATTTGACTTTATTGGCTAGAACTGAAGTCGCGCCAACTGCTTAACTCAAAATACAGTCAAGAAAGTAGTTCTCAAGCCGAGAAACGGGATCGACCATAAGCACTACCGTGAAATTTCATACAATTTTCAAATTTCTTGTACTTGCTAACTTTGCGACCTCGGGCAGCTATGTTACCATGGAGGAACCACACAAGATTTGACTTTATAGGCTAGAATTGGAGTCGCGCCAACCGCTTAACTCAAAATACAGTCAAGAAAGTAGTTCTCAAGCCGAGAAACGGGATCGACCATAAGCACTACCGTGAAATTTCATACAATTTTCAAATTTATTGTACTTGCTAACTTTGTGACCTCGGGCAGCTATGTTACCATGGAGGAACCACACAAGATTTGACTTTATAGGCTAGAATTGGAGTCGCGCCAACTGCTTAACTCAAAATACAGTCAAGAAAGTAGTTCTCCAGCCGAGAAACGGGATCGACCATAAGCACTACCGTGAAATTTCATACAATTTTCAAATTTATTGTACTTCCTAACTTTGTGAGTTCGGGCAGCTATGTTACCATGGAGGAACCACACAAGATTTGACTTTATTGGCTAGAACTGAAGTCGCGCCAACTGCTTAACTCAAAATAGAGTCAAGAAAGTAGCTCTCAAGCCGAGAAACGGGATCGACCATAAGCACTACCGTGAAATTTCATACAATTTTCAAATTTCTTGTACTTGCTAACTTTGCGACCTCGGGCAGCTATGTTACCATGGAGGAACCACACAAGATTTGACTTTATAGGCTAGAACTGAAGTCCCGCCAACTGCTTAACTCAAAATACAGTCAAGAAAGTAGCTCTGAAGCCGAGAAACGGGATCGACCATAAGCACTACCGTGAAATTTCATACAATTTTCAAATTTCTTGTACTTGCTAACTTTGCGACCTCGGGCAGCTATGTTACCATGGAGGAACCACACAAGATTTGACTTTATTGGCTAGAACTGAAGTCGCGCCAATTGCTTAACTCAAAATACAGTCAAGAAAGTAGCTCTGGAGCCGAGAAACGGGATCGACCATAAGCACTAATGTGAAATTACATACAATTTTCAAATTTCTTGTACTTACTAATTTTGCGACCTCGGGCAGCTATGTTACCATGGAGGAACCACACAAGATTTGACTTTATAGGCTAGAACTGAAGTCGCGCCAACTGCTTAACTCAAAATACAGTCAAGAAAGTAGTTCTCAAGCCGAGATACGGGATCGACCATAAGCACTACCGTGAAATTACATACAATTTTCAAATTTCTTGTACTTACTAATTTTGCGACCTCGGGCAGCTATGTTACCATGGAGGAACCACACAAGATTTGACTTTATAGGCTAGAACTGAAGTCGCGCCAACTGCTTAACTCAAAATACAGTCAAGAAAGTAGTTCTCAAGCCGAGATACGGGATCGACCATAAGCACTACCGTGAAATTACATACAATTTTCAAATTTCTTGTACTTGCTAACTTTGCGACCTCGGGCAGCTATGTTACCATGGAGGAACCACACAAGATTTGACTTTATAGGCTAGAACTGAAGTCCCGCCAACTGCTTAACTCAAAATACAGTCAAGAAAGTAGTTCTCAAGCCGAGAAACGGGATCGACCATAAGCACTAATGTGAAATTACATACAATTTTCAAATTTCTTGTACTTGCTAACTTTGCGACCTCGGGCAGCTATGTTACCATGGAGGAACCACACAAGATTTGACTTTATAGGCTAGAACTGAAGTCGCGCCAACTGCTTAACTCAAAATACAGTCAAGAAAGTAGTTCTCAAGCCGAGAAACGGGATCGACCATAAGCACTAATGTGAAATTACATACAATTTTCAAATTTTTTGTACTTGCTAAATTTGCGACCTCGGGCAGCTATGTTACCATGGAGGAACCACACAAGATTTGACTTTATAGGCTAGAACTGAAGTCGCGCCAACTGCTTAACTCAAAATACAGTCAAGAAAGTAGTTCTCAAGCCGAGAAACGGGATCGACCATAAGCACTAATGTGAAATTACATACAATTTTCAAATTTCTTGTACTTACTAATTTTGCGACCTCGGGCAGCTATGTTACCATGGAGGAACCACACAAGATATGACTTTATTGGCTAGAACTGAAGTCGCGCCAATTGCTTAACTCAAAATACAGTCAAGAAAGTAGCTCTGGAGCCGAGAAACGGGATCGACCATAAGCACTAATGTGAAATTACATACAATTTTCAAATTTTTTGTACTTGCTAAATTTGCGACCTCGGGCAGCTATGTTACCATGGAGGAACCACACAAGATTTGACTTTATTGGCTAGAACTGAAGTCGCGCCAATTGCTTAACTCAAAATACAGTCAAGAAAGTAGCTCTGAAGCCGAGAAACGGGATCGACCATAAGCACTAATGTGAAATTACATACAATTTTCAAATTTCTTGTACTTACTAATTTTGCGACCTCGGGCAGCTATGTTACCATGGAGGAACCACACAAGATTTGACTTTATAGGCTAGAACTGAAGTCGCGCCAACTGCTTAACTCAAAATACAGTCAAGAAAGTAGTTCTCAAGCCGAGATACGGGATCGACCATAAGCACTACCGTGAAATTACATACAATTTTCAAATTTCTTGTACTTGCTAACTTTGCGACCTCGGGCAGCTATGTTACCATGGAGGAACCACACAAGATTTGACTTTATAGGCTAGAACTGAAGTCCCGCCAACTGCTTAACTCAAAATACAGTCAAGAAAGTAGTTCTCAAGCCGAGAAACGGGATCGACCATAAGCACTAATGTGAAATTACATACAATTTTCAAATTTCTTGTACTTGCTAACTTTGCGACCTCGGGCAGCTATGTTACCATGGAGGAACCACACAAGATTTGACTTTATAGGCTAGAACTGAAGTCGCGCCAACTGCTTAACTCAAAATACAGTCAAGAAAGTAGTTCTCAAGCCGAGAAACGGGATCGACCATAAGCACTACCGTGAAATTTCATACAATTTTCAAATTTCTTGTACTTGCTAACTTTGCGACCTCGGGCAGCTATGTTACCATGGAGGAACCACACAAGATTTGACTTTATAGGCTAGAACTGAAGTCGCGCCAACTGCTTAACTCAAAATACAGTCAAGAAAGTAGCTCTGAAGCCGAGAAACGGGATCGACCATAAGCACTACCGTGAAATTTCATACAATTTTCAAATTTATTGTACTTGCTAACTTTGTGACCTCGGGCAGCTATGTTACCATGGAATAACCACACAAGATTTGACTTTATAGGCTAGAATTGGAGTCGCGCCAACTGCTTAACTCAAAATACAGTCAAGAAAGTAGTTCTCCAGCCGAGAAACGGGATCGACCATAAGCACTACCGTGAAATTACATTCAATTTTCAAATTTCTTGTACTTGCTAACTTTGCGACCTCGGGCAGCTATGTTACCATGGAGGAACCACACAAGATTTGACTTTATTGGCTAGAACTGAAGTCGCGCCAACTGCTTAACTCAAAATACAGTCAAGAAAGTAGTTCTCAAGCCGAGAAACGGGATCGACCATAAGCACTACCGTGAAATTTCATACAATTTTCAAATTTCTTGTACTTGCTAACTTTGCGACCTCGGGCAGCTATGTTACCATGGAGGAACCACACAAGATTTGACTTTATAGGCTAGAATTGGAGTCGCGCCAACTGCTTAACTCAAAATACAGTCAAGAAAGTAGTTCTCAAGCCGAGAAACGGGATCGACCATAAGCACTACCGTGAAATTTCATACAATTTTCAAATTTATTGTACTTGCTAACTTTGTGACCTCGGGCAGCTATGTTACCATGGAGGAACCACACAAGATTTGACTTTATAGGCTAGAATTGGAGTCGCGCCAACTGCTTAACTCAAAATACAGTCAAGAAAGTAGTTCTCCAGCCGAGAAACGGGATCGACCATAAGCACTACCGTGAAATTTCATACAATTTTCAAATTTATTGTACTTGCTAACTTTGTGAGTTCGGGCAGCTATGTTACCATGGAGGAACCACACAAGATTTGACTTTATTGGCTAGAACTGAGGTCGCGCCAACTGCTTAACTCAAAATAGAGTCAAGAAAGTAGCTCTCAAGCCGAGAAACGGGATCGACCATAAGCACTACCGTGAAATTTCATACAATTTTCAAATTTCTTGTACTTGCTAACTTTGCGACCTCGGGCAGCTATGTTACCATGGAGGAACCACACAAGATTTGACTTTATAGGCTAGAACTGAAGTCCCGCCAACTGCTTAACTCAAAATACAGTCAAGAAAGTAGCTCTGAAGCCGAGAAACGGGATCGACCATAAGCACTAGCGTGAAATTTCATACAATTTTCAAATTTATTGTACTTGCTAACTTTGTGACCTCGGGCAGCTATGTTACCATGGAGGAACCACACAAGATTTGACTTTATTGGCTAGAACTGAAGTCGCGCCAACTGCTTAACTCAAAATACAGTCAAGAAAGTAGTTCTCAAGCCGAGAAACGGGATCGACCATAAGCACTACCGTGAAATTTCATACAATTTTCAAATTTCTTGTACTTGCTAACTTTGCGACCTCGGGCAGCTATGTTACCATGGAGGAACCACACAAGATTTGACTTTATAGGCTAGAACTCAAGTCGCGCCAACTGCTTAACTCAAAACACAGTCAAGAAAGTAGTTCTCAAGCCGAGAAACGGGATCGACCATAAGCACTACCGTGAAATTTCATACAATTTTCAAATTTATTGTACTTGCTAACTTTGCGACCTCGGGCAGCTATGTTACCATGGAGGAACCACACAAGATTTGACTTTATAGGCTAGAACTGAAGTCGCGCCAACTGCTTAACTCAAAATAGAGTCAAGAAAGTAGCTCTCAAGCCGAGAAACGGGATCGACCATAAGCACTACCGTGAAATTTCATACAATTTTCAAATTTCTTGTACTTGCTAACTTTGCGACCTCGGGCAGCTATGTTACCATGGAGGAACCACACAAGATTTGACTTTATAGGCTAGAACTGAAGTCGCGCCAACTGCTTAACTCAAAATACAGTCAAGAAAGTAGTTCTCAAGCCGAGAAACGGGATCGACCACCAGCACTAATGTGAAATTTCATACAATTTTCAAATTTATTGTACTTGCTAAATTTGTGACCTCGGGCAGCTATGTTACCATGGAGGAACCACACAAGATTTGACTTTATTGGCTAGAACTGAAGTCCCGCCAACTGCTTAACTCAAAATACAGTCAAGAAAGTAGTTCTCCAGCCGAGAAACGGGATCGACCATAAGCACTACCGTGAAATTTCATACAATTTTCAAATTTCTTGTACTTGCTAACTTTGCGACCTCGGGCAGCTATGTTACCATGGAGGAACCACACAAGATTTGACTTTATAGGCTAGAACTGAAGTCGCGCCAACTACTTAACTCAAAATAGAGTCAAGAAAGTAGCTCTCAAGCCGAGAAACGGGATCGACCATAAGCACTACCGTGAAATTTCATACAATTTTCAAATTTCTTGTACTTGCTAACTTTGCGACCTCGGGCAGCTATGTTACCATGGAGGAACCACACAAGATTTGACTTTATAGGCTAGAACTGAAGTCGCGCCAACTGCTTAACTCAAAATACAGTCAAGAAAGTAGTTCTCAAGCCGAGAAACGGGATCGACCATAAGCACTACCGTGAAATTTCATACAATTTTCAAATTTCTTGTACTTGCTAACTTTGCGACCTCGGGCAGCTATGTTACCATGGAGGAACCACACAAGATTTGACTTTATAGGCTAGAACTGAAGTCGCGCCAACTGCTTAACTCAAAATACAGTCAAGAAAGTAGTTCTCAAGCCGAGAAACGGGATCGACCATAAGCACTACCGTGAAATTTCATACAATTTTCAAATTTCTTGTACTTGCTAACTTTGCGACCTCGGGCAGCTATGTTACCATGGAGGAACCACACAAGATTTGACTTTATTGGCTAGAACTGAAGTCGCGCCAACTGCTTAACACAGTCAAGAAAGTAGCTCTGAAGCCGAGAAACGGGATCGACCATAAGCACTACCGTGAAATTACATTCAATTTTCAAATTTCTTGTACTTGCTAACTTTGCGACCTCGGGCAGCTATGTTACCATGGAGGAACCACACAAGATTTGACTTTATTGGCTAGAACTGAAGTCGCGCCAACTGCTTAACTCAAAATACAGTCAAGAAAGTAGCTCTGAAGCCGAGAAACGGGATCGACCATAAGCACTAATGTGAAATTACATACAATTTTCAAATTTCTTGTACTTACTAATTTTGCGACCTCGGGCAGCTATGTTACCATGGAGGAACCACACAAGATTTGACTTTATAGGCTAGAACCGAAGTCGCGCCAACTGCTTAACTCAAAATACAGTCAAGAAAGTAGTTCTCAAGCCGAGAAACGGGATCGACCACCAGCACTAATGTGAAATTTCATACAATTTTCAAATTTTTTGTACTTGCTAAATTTGTGACCTCGGGCAGCTATGTTACCATGGAGGAACCACACAAGATTTGACTTTATTGGCTAGAACTGAAGTCCCGCCAACTGCTTAACTCAAAATACAGTCAAGAAAGTAGTTCTCCAGCCGAGAAACGGGATCGACCATAAGCACTACCGTGAAATTTCATACAATTTTCAAATTTCTTGTACTTGCTAACTTTGCGACCTCGGGCAGCTATGTTACCTTGGAGGAACCACACAAGATATGACTTTATTGGCTAGAACTGAAGTCGCGCCAACTGCTTAACTCAAAATACAGTCAAGAAAGTAGTTCTCAAGCCGAGAAACGGGATCGACCATAAGCACTACCGTGAAATTTCATACAATTTTCAAATTTATTGTACTTGCTAATTTTGCGACCTCGGGCAGCTATGTTACCATGGAGGAACCACACAAGATTTGACTTTATAGGCTAGAACTGAAGTCGCGCCAACTGCTTAACTCAAAATACAGTCAAGAAAGTAGTTCTCAAGCCGAGAAACGGGATCGACCATAAGCACTACCGTGAAATTTCATACAATTTTCAAATTTCTTGTACTTGCTAACTTTGCGACCTCGGGCAGCTATGTTACCATGGAGGAACCACACAAGATTTGACTTTATAGGCTAGAACTGAAGTCGCGCCAACTGCTGAACTCAAAATACAGTCAAGAAAGTAGTTCTCAAGCCGAGAAACGGGATCGACCATAAGCACTACCGTGAAATTTCATACAATTTTCAAATTTCTTGTACTTGCTAACTTTGCGACCTCGGGCAGCTATGTTACCATGGAGGAACCACACAAGATTTGACTTTATAGGCTAGAACTGAAGTCGCGCCAACTGCCTAACTCAAAATAGAGTCAAGAAAGTAGCTCTCAAGCCGAGAAACGGGATCGACCATAAGCACTACCGTGAAATTTCATACAATATTCAAATTTATTGTACTTGCTAACTTTGCGACCTCGGGCAGCTATGTTACCATGGAGGAACCACACAAGATTTGACTTTATAGGCTAGAACTGAAGTCGCGCCAACTGCTTAACTCAAAATAGAGTCAAGAAAGTAGCTCTCAAGCCGAGAAACGGGATCGACCATAAGCACTACCGTGAAATTTCATACAATTTTCAAATTTCTTGTACTTGCTAACTTTGCGACCTCGGGCAGCTATGTTACCATGGAGGAACCACACAAGATTTGACTTTATAGGCTAGAACTGAAGTCGCGCCAACTGCTTAACTCAAAATACAGTCAAGAAAGTAGTTCTCAAGCCGAGATACGGGATCGACCATAAGCACTACCGTGAAATTACATACAATTTTCAAATTTCTTGTACTTGCTAAATTTGTGACCTCGGGCAGCTATGTTACCATGGAGGAACCACACAAGATTTGACTTTATTGGCTAGAACTGAAGTCCCGCCAACTGCTTAACTCAAAATAGAGTCAAGAAAGTAGCTCTCAAGCCGAGAAACGGGATCGACCATAAGCACTACCGTGAAATTTCATACAATTTTCAAATTTATTGTACTTGCTAAATTTGTGACCTCGGGCAGCTATGTTACCATGGAGGAACCACACAAGATTTGACTTTATAGGCTAGAACTGAAGTCGCGCCAACTGCTTAACTCAAAATAGAGTCAAGAAAGTAGCTCTCAAGCCGAGAAACGGGATCGACCATAAGCACTACCGTGAAATTTCATACAATTTTCAAATTTCTTGTACTTGCTAACTTTGCGACCTCGGGCAGCTATGTTACCATGGAGGAACCACACAAGATTTGACTTTATAGGCTAGAACTGAAGTCGCGCCAACTGCTTAACTCAAAATACAGTCAAGAAAGTAGTTCTCAAGCCGAGATACGGGATCGACCATAAGCACTACCGTGAAATTACATACAATTTTCAAATTTCTTGTACTTGCTAACTTTGCGACCTCGGGCAGCTATGTTACCATGGAGGAACCACACAAGATTTGACTTTATAGGCTAGAACTGAAGTCCCGCCAACTGCTTAACTCAAAATACAGTCAAGAAAGTAGTTCTCAAGCCGAGAAACGGGATCGACCATAAGCACTACCGTGAAATTTCATACAATTTTCAAATTTATTGTACTTGCTAAATTTGTGACCTCGGGCAGCTATGTTACCATGGAGGAACCACACAAGATTTGACTTTATAGGCTAGAACTGAAGTCGCGCCAACTGCTTAACTCAAAATAGAGTCAAGAAAGTAGCTCTCAAGCCGAGAAACGGGATCGACCATAAGCACTACCGTGAAATTTCATACAATTTTCAAATTTCTTGTACTTGCTAACTTTGCGACCTCGGGCAGCTATGTTACCATGGAGGAACCACACAAGATTTGACTTTATAGGCTAGAACTGAAGTCGCGCCAACTGCTTAACTCAAAATACAGTCAAGAAAGTAGTTCTCAAGCCGAGATACGGGATCGACCATAAGCACTACCGTGAAATTACATACAATTTTCAAATTTCTTGTACTTGCTAACTTTGCGACCTCGGGCAGCTATGTTACCATGGAGGAACCACACAAGATTTGACTTTATAGGCTAGAACTGAAGTCCCGCCAACTGCTTAACTCAAAATACAGTCAAGAAAGTAGTTCTCAAGCCGAGAAACGGGATCGACCATAAGCACTAATGTGAAATTACATACAATTTTCAAATTTCTTGTACTTGCTAACTTTGCGACCTCGGGCAGCTATGTTACCATGGAGGAACCACACAAGATTTGACTTTATAGGCTAGAACTGAAGTCGCGCCAACTGCTTAACTCAAAATACAGTCAAGAAAGTAGTTCTCAAGCCGAGAAACGGGATCGACCATAAGCACTACCGTGAAATTTCATACAATTTTCAAATTTCTTGTACTTGCTAACTTTGCGACCTCGGGCAGCTATGTTACCATGGAGGAACCACACAAGATTTGACTTTATAGGCTAGAACTGAAGTCGCGCCAACTGCTTAACTCAAAATACAGTCAAGAAAGTAGCTCTGAAGCCGAGAAACGGGATCGACCATAAGCACTACCGTGAAATTTCATACAATTTTCAAATTTATTGTACTTGCTAACTTTGTGACCTCGGGCAGCTATGTTACCATGGAGGAACCACACAAGATTTGACTTTATAGGCTAGAATTGGAGTCGCGCCAACTGCTTAACTCAAAATACAGTCAAGAAAGTAGTTCTCCAGCCGAGAAACGGGATCGACCATAAGCACTACCGTGAAATTACATTCAATTTTCAAATTTCTTGTACTTGCTAACTTTGCGACCTCGGGCAGCTATGTTACCATGGAGGAACCACACAAGATTTGACTTTATTGGCTAGAACTGAAGTCGCGCCAACTGCTTAACTCAAAATACAGTCAAGAAAGTAGTTCTCAAGCCGAGAAACGGGATCGACCATAAGCACTACCGTGAAATTTCATACAATTTTCAAATTTCTTGTACTTGCTAACTTTGCGACCTCGGGCAGCTATGTTACCATGGAGGAACCACACAAGATTTGACTTTATAGGCTAGAATTGGAGTCGCGCCAACTGCTTAACTCAAAATACAGTCAAGAAAGTAGTTCTCAAGCCGAGAAACGGGATCGACCATAAGCACTACCGTGAAATTTCATACAATTTTCAAATTTATTGTACTTGCTAACTTTGTGACCTCGGGCAGCTATGTTACCATGGAGGAACCACACAAGATTTGACTTTATAGGCTAGAATTGGAGTCGCGCCAACTGCTTAACTCAAAATACAGTCAAGAAAGTAGTTCTCCAGCCGAGAAACGGGATCGACCATAAGCACTACCGTGAAATTTCATACAATTTTCAAATTTATTGTACTTGCTAACTTTGTGAGTTCGGGCAGCTATGTTACCATGGAGGAACCACACAAGATTTGACTTTATTGGCTAGAACTGAAGTCGCGCCAACTGCTTAACTCAAAATAGAGTCAAGAAAGTAGCTCTCAAGCCGAGAAACGGGATCGACCATAAGCACTACCGTGAAATTTCATACAATTTTCAAATTTCTTGTACTTGCTAACTTTGCGACCTCGGGCAGCTATGTTACCATGGAGGAACCACACAAGATTTGACTTTATAGGCTAGAACTGAAGTCCCGCCAACTGCTTAACTCAAAATACAGTCAAGAAAGTAGCTCTGAAGCCGAGAAACGGGATCGACCATAAGCACTAGCGTGAAATTTCATACAATTTTCAAATTTATTGTACTTGCTAACTTTGTGACCTCGGGCAGCTATGTTACCATGGAGGAACCACACAAGATTTGACTTTATTGGCTAGAACTGAAGTCGCGCCAACTGCTTAACTCAAAATACAGTCAAGAAAGTAGTTCTCAAGCCGAGAAACGGGATCGACCATAAGCACTACCGTGAAATTTCATACAATTTTCAAATTTCTTGTACTTGCTAACTTTGCGACCTCGGGCAGCTATGTTACCATGGAGGAACCACACAAGATTTGACTTTATAGGCTAGAACTCAAGTCGCGCCAACTGCTTAACTCAAAACACAGTCAAGAAAGTAGTTCTCAAGCCGAGAAACGGGATCGACCATAAGCACTACCGTGAAATTTCATACAATTTTCAAATTTATTGTACTTGCTAACTTTGCGACCTCGGGCAGCTATGTTACCATGGAGGAACCACACAAGATTTGACTTTATAGGCTAGAACTGAAGTCGCGCCAACTGCTTAACTCAAAATAGAGTCAAGAAAGTAGCTCTCAAGCCGAGAAACGGGATCGACCATAAGCACTACCGTGAAATTTCATACAATTTTCAAATTTCTTGTACTTGCTAATTTTGCGACCTCGGGCAGCTATGTTACCATGGAGGAACCACACAAGATTTGACTTTATAGGCTAGAACTGAAGTCGCGCCAACTGCTTAACTCAAAATACAGTCAAGAAAGTAGTTCTCAAGCCGAGAAACGGGATCGACCACCAGCACTAATGTGAAATTTCATACAATTTTCAAATTTATTGTACTTGCTAAATTTGTGACCTCGGGCAGCTATGTTACCATGGAGGAACCACACAAGATTTGACTTTATTGGCTAGAACTGAAGTCCCGCCAACTGCTTAACTCAAAATACAGTCAAGAAAGTAGTTCTCCAGCCGAGAAACGGGATCGACCATAAGCACTACCGTGAAATTTCATACAATTTTCAAATTTCTTGTACTTGCTAACTTTGCGACCTCGGGCAGCTATGTTACCTTGGAGGAACCACACAAGATATGACTTTATTGGCTAGAACTGAAGTCGCGCCAACTGCTTAACTCAAAATACAGTCAAGAAAGTAGTTCTCAAGCCGAGAAACGGGATCGACCATAAGCACTACCGTGAAATTTCATACAATTTTCAAATTTATTGTACTTGCTAATTTTGCGACCTCGGGCAGCTATGTTACCATGGAGGAACCACACAAGATTTGACTTTATAGGCTAGAACTGAAGTCGCGCCAACTGCTTAACTCAAAATACAGTCAAGAAAGTAGTTCTCAAGCCGAGAATCGGGATCGACCATAAGCACTACCGTGAAATTTCATACAATTTTCAAATTTCTTGTACTTGCTAACTTTGCGACCTCGGGCAGCTATGTTACCATGGAGGAACCACACAAGATTTGACTTTATAGGCTAGAACTGAAGTCGCGCCAACTGCTTAACTCAAAATACAGTCAAGAAAGTAGTTCTCAAGCCGAGAAACGGGATCGACCATAAGCACTACCGTGAAATTTCATACAATTTTCAAATTTCTTGTACTTGCTAACTTTGCGACCTCGGGCAGCTATGTTACCATGGAGGAACCACACAAGATTTGACTTTATAGGCTAGAACTGAAGTCCCGCCAACTGCTTAACTCAAAATACAGTCAAGAAAGTAGCTCTGAAGCCGAGAAACGGGATCGACCATAAGCACTAGCGTGAAATTTCATACAATTTTCAAATTTATTGTACTTGCTAACTTTGTGACCTCGGGCAGCTATGTTACCATGGAGGAACCACACAAGATTTGACTTTATTGGCTAGAACTGAAGTCGCGCCAACTGCTTAACTCAAAATACAGTCAAGAAAGTAGTTCTCAAGCCGAGAAACGGGATCGACCATAAGCACTACCGTGAAATTTCATACAATTTTCAAATTTCTTGTACTTGCTAATTTTGCGACCTCGGGCAGCTATGTTACCATGGAGGAACCACACAAGATTTGACTTTATAGGCTAGAACTGAAGTCGCGCCAACTGCTTAACTCAAAATACAGTCAAGAAAGTAGTTCTCAAGCCGAGAAACGGGATCGACCACCAGCACTAATGTGAAATTTCATACAATTTTCAAATTTATTGTACTTGCTAAATTTGTGACCTCGGGCAGCTATGTTACCATGGAGGAACCACACAAGATTTGACTTTATTGGCTAGAACTGAAGTCGCGCCAACTGCTTAACTCAAAATACAGTCAAGAAAGTAGTTCTCAAGCCGAGAAACGGGATCGACCATAAGCACTACCGTGAAATTTCATACAATTTTCAAATTTCTTGTACTTGCTAACTTTGCGACCTCGGGCAGCTATGTTACCATGGAGGAACCACACAAGATTTGACTTTATAGGCTAGAATTGGAGTCGCGCCAACTGCTTAACTCAAAATACAGTCAAGAAAGTAGTTCTCAAGCCGAGAAACGGGATCGACCATAAGCACTACCGTGAAATTTCATACAATTTTCAAATTTATTGTACTTGCTAACTTTGTGACCTCGGGCAGCTATGTTACCATGGAGGAACCACACAAGATTTGACTTTATAGGCTAGAATTGGAGTCGCGCCAACTGCTTAACTCAAAATACAGTCAAGAAAGTAGTTCTCCAGCCGAGAAACGGGATCGAATATAAGCACTACCGTGAAATTTCATACAATTTTCAAATTTATTGTACTTGCTAACTTTGTGAGTTCGGGCAGCTATGTTACCATGGAGGAACCACACAAGATTTGACTTTATTGGCTAGAACTGAAGTCGCGCCAACTGCTTAACTCAAAATAGAGTCAAGAAAGTAGCTCTCAAGCCGAGAAACGGGATCGACCATAAGCACTACCGTGAAATTTCATACAATTTTCAAATTTCTTGTACTTGCTAACTTTGCGACCTCGGGCAGCTATGTTACCATGGAGGAACCACACAAGATTTGACTTTATTGGCTAGAACTGAAGTCGCGCCAACTGCTTAACTCAAAATACAGTCAAGAAAGTAGCTCTGAAGCCGAGAAACGGGATCGACCATAAGCACTACCGTGAAATTACATTCAATTTTCAAATTTCTTGTACTTGCTAACTTTGCGACCTCGGGCAGCTATGTTACCATGGAGGAACCACACAAGATTTGACTTTATTGGCTAGAACTGAAGTCGCGCCAACTGCTTAACTCAAAATACAGTCAAGAAAGTAGCTCTGAAGCCGAGAAACGGGATCGACCATAAGCACTAATGTGAAATTACATACAATTTTCAAATTTCTTGTACTTACTAATTTTGCGACCTCGGGCAGCTATGTTACCATGGAGGAACCACACAAGATTTGACTTTATAGGCTAGAACCGAAGTCGCGCCAACTGCTTAACTCAAAATACAGTCAAGAAAGTAGTTCTCAAACCGAGAAACGGGATCGACCACCAGCACTAATGTGAAATTTCATACAATTTTCAAATTTTTTGTACTTGCTAAATTTGTGACCTCGGGCAGCTATGTTACCATGGAGGAACCACACAAGATTTGACTTTATTGGCTAGAACTGAAGTCCCGCCAACTGCTTAACTCAAAATACAGTCAAGAAAGTAGTTCTCCAGCCGAGAAACGGGATCGACCATAAGCACTACCGTGAAATTTCATACAATTTTCAAATTTCTTGTACTTGCTAACTTTGCGACCTCGGGCAGCTATGTTACCTTGGAGGAACCACACAAGATATGACTTTATTGGCTAGAACTGAAGTCGCGCCAACTGCTTAACTCAAAATACAGTCAAGAAAGTAGTTCTCAAGCCGAGAAACGGGATCGACCATAAGCACTACCGTGAAATTTCATACAATTTTCAAATTTATTGTACTTGCTAATTTTGCGACCTCGGGCAGCTATGTTACCATGGAGGAACCACACAAGATTTGACTTTATAGGCTAGAACTGAAGTCGCGCCAACTGCTTAACTCAAAATACAGTCAAGAAAGTAGTTCTCAAGCCGAGAAACGGGATCGACCATAAGCACTACCGTGAAATTTCATACAATTTTCAAATTTCTTGTACTTGCTAATTTTGCGACCTCGGGCAGCTATGTTACCATGGAGGAACCACACAAGATTTGACTTTATAGGCTAGAACTGAAGTCGCGCCAACTGCTGAACTCAAAATACAGTCAAGAAAGTAGTTCTCAAGCCGAGAAACGGGATCGACCATAAGCACTACCGTGAAATTTCATACAATTTTCAAATTTCTTGTACTTGCTAACTTTGCGACCTCGGGCAGCTATGTTACCATGGAGGAACCACACAAGATTTGACTTTATAGGCTAGAACTGAAGTCGCGCCAACTGCTTAACTCTAAATACAGTCAAGAAAGTAGCTCTGAATCCGAGAAACGGGATCGACCATAAGCACTAATGTGAAAATACATACAATTTTCAAATTTCTTGTACTTGCTAACTTTGCGACCTCGGGCAGCTATGTTACCATAGAGGAACCACACAAGATTTGACTTTATTGGCTAGAACTGAAGTCGCGCCAACTTCTTAACTCAAAATAGAGTCAAGAAAGTAGCTCTGAAGCCGAGAAACGGGATCGACCATAAGCACTACCGTGAAATTTCATACAATTTTCAAATTTATTGTACTTGCTAACTTTGTGACCTCGGGCAGCTATGTTACCATGGAGGAACCACACAAGATTTGATTTTATAGGCTAGAACTGAAGTCGCGCCAACTGCTTAACTCAAAATACAGTCAAGAAAGTAGTTCTCAAGCCGAGAAACGGGATCGACCATAAGCACTACCGTGAAATTTCATACAATTTTCGAATTTATTGTACTTGCTAACTTTGCGACCTCGGGCAGCTATGTTACCATGGAGGAACCACACAAGATTTGACTTTATTGGCTAGAACTGAAGTCGCGCCAACTACTTAACTCAAAATACAGTCAAGAAAGTAGGTCTGAAGCCGAGAAACGGGATCGACCATAAGCACTAATGTGAAAATACATACAATTTTCAAATTTCTTGTACTTGCTAACTTTGCGACCTCGGGCAGCTATGTTACCATGGAGGAACCACACAAGATTTGACTTTATAGGCTAGAACTGAAGTCGCGCCAACTGCTTAACTCAAAATAGAGTCAAGAAAGTAGCTCTGAAGCCGAGAAACGGGATCGACCATAAGCACTACCGTGAAATTTCATACAATTTTCAAATTTATTGTACTTGCTAACTTTGTGACCTCGGGCAGCTATGTTACCATGGAGGAACCACACAAGATTTGACTTTATTGGCTAGAACTGAAGTCCCGCCAACTTCTTAACTCAAAATAGAGTCAAGAAAGTAGCTCTGAAGCCGAGAAACGGGATCGACCATAAGCACTAATGTGAAATTACATACAATTTTCAAATTTATTGTACTTGCTAATTTTGTGACCTCGGGCAGCTATGTTACCATAGAGGAACCACACAAGATTTGATTTTATAGGCTAGAACTGAAGTCGCGCCAACTGCTTAACTCAAAATACAGTCAAGAAAGTAGTTCTCAAGCCGAGAAACGGGATCGACCATAAGCACTACCGTGAAATTACATTCAATTTTCAAATTTCTTGTACTTGCTAACTTTGCGACCTCGGGCAGCTATGTTACCATGGAGGAACCACACAAGATTTGACTTTATTGGCTAGAACTGAAGTCGCGCCAACTGCTTAACTCAAAATACAGTCAAGAAAGTAGCTCTGAAGCCGAGAAACGGGATCGACCATAAGCATTAATGTGAAATTACATACAATTTTCAAATTTCTTGTACTTACTAATTTTGCGACCTCGGGCAGCTATGTTACCATGGAGGAACCACACAAGATTTGACTTTATAGGCTAGAACTGAAGTCGCGCCAACTGCTTAACTCAAAATACAGTCAAGAAAGTAGCTCTGAAGCCGAGAAACGGGATCGACCACCAGCACTAATGTGAAATTTCATACAATTTTCAAATTTATTGTACTTGCTAACTTTGTGACCTCGGGCAGCTATGTTACCATGGAGGAACCACACAAGATTTGACTTTATAGGCTAGAATTGGAGTCGCGCCAACTGCTTAACTCAAAATACAGTCAAGAAAGTAGTTCTCAAGCCGAGAAACGGGATCGACCACCAGCACTAATGTGAAATTTCATACAATTTTCAAATTTATTGTACTTGCTAAATTTGTGACCTCGGGCAGCTATGTTACCATGGAGGAACCACACAAGATTTGACTTTATTGGCTAGAACTGAAGTCCCGCCAACTGCTTAACTCAAAATACAGTCAAGAAAGTAGTTCTCCAGCCGAGAAACGGGATCGACCATAAGCACTACCGTGAAATTTCATACAATTTTCAAATTTCTTGTACTTGCTAACTTTGCGACCTCGGGCAGCTATGTTACCATGGAGGAACCACACAAGATATGACTTTATTGGCTAGAACTGAAGTCGCGCCAACTGCTTAACTCAAAATACAGTCAAGAAAGTAGTTCTCAAGCCGAGAAACGGGATCGACCATAAGCACTACCGTGAAATTTCATACAATTTTCAAATTTCTTGTACTTGCTAACTTTGCGACCTCGGGCAGCTATGTTACCATGGAGGAACCACACAAGATTTGACTTTATTGGCTAGAACTGAAGTCGCGCCAACTGCTTAACTCAAAATACAGTCAAGAAAGTAGCTCTGAAGCCGAGAAACGGGATCGACCATAAGCACTACCGTGAAATTTCATACAGTTTTCAAATTTCTTGTACTTGCTAACTTTGCGACCTCGAGCAGCTATGTTACCATGGAGGAACCACACAAGATTTGACTTTATAGACTAGAACTAAAGTCGCGCCAACTGCTTAACTCAAAATACAGTCAAGAAAGTAGCTCTGAAGCCGAGAAACGGGATCGACCATAAGCACTAATGTGAAATTACATACAATTTTCAAATTTCTTGTACTTGCTAACTTTGCGACCTCGGGCAGCTATGTTACCATGGAGGAACCACACAAGATTTGACTTTATTGGCTAGAACTGAAGTCGCGCCAACTGCTTAACTCAAAATACAGTCAAGAAAGTAGTTCCCAAGCCGAGAAACGGGATCGAACATAAGCACTACCGTGAAATTTCATACAATTTTCAAATTTCTTGTACTTGCTAACTTTGCGACCTCGGGCAGCTATGTTACCATGGAGGAACCACACAAGATTTGACTTTATAGGCTAGAACTGAAGTCGCGCCAACTGCTTAACTCAAAATACAGTCAAGAAAGTAGTTCTCAAGCCGAGAAACGGGATCGACCATAAGCACTACCGTGAAATTTCATACAATTTTCAAATATCTTGTACTTGCTAACTTTGCGACCTCGGGCAGCTATGTTACCATGGAGGAACCACACAAGATTTGACTTTATTGGCTAGAACTGAAGTCGCGCCAACTGCTTAACTCAAAATACAGTCAAGAAAGTAGTTCCCAAGCCGAGAAACGGGATCGACCATAAGCACTACCGTGAAATTTCATACAATTTTCAAATTTCTTGTACTTGCTAACTTTGCGACCTCGGGCAGCTATGTTACCATGGAGGAACCACACAAGATTTGACTTTATAGGCTAGAACTGAAGTCGCGCCAACTGCTTAACTCAAAATACAGTCAAGAAAGTAGTTCTCAAGCCGAGAAACGGGATCGACCATAAGCACTACCGTGAAATTTCATACAATTTTCAAATTTCTTGTACTTGCTAACTTTGCGACCTCGGGCAGCTATGTTACCATGGAGGAACCACACAAGATTTGACTTTATAGGCTAGAACTGAAGTCGCGCCAACTGCTTAACTCAAAATAGAGTCAAGAAAGTAGCTCTCAAGCCGAGAAACGGGATCGACCATAAACACTACCGTGAAATTTCATACAATTTTCAAATTTCTTGTACTTGCTAAATTTGCGACCTCGGGAAGCTATGTTACCATGGAGGAACCGCACAAGATTTGACTTTATAGGCTAGAACTGAAGTCGCGCCAACTTTGTGACCTCGGGCAGCTATGTTACCATGGAGGAACCACACAAGATTTGACTTTATTGGCTAGAACTGAAGTCGCGCCAACTGCTTAACTCAAAATACAGTCAAGAAAGTAGTTCTCAAGCCGAGAAACGGGATCGACCATAAGCACTACCGTGAAATTTCATACAATTTTCAAATTTATTTTACTTGCTAACTTTGTGACCTCGGGCAGCTATGTTACCATGGAGGAACCACACAAGATTTGACTTTATTGGCTAGAACTGAAGTCGCGCCAACTGCTTAACTCAAAATACAGTCAAGAAAGTAGTTCTCAAGCCGAGAAACGGGATCGACCATAAACACTAATGTGAAATTACATACAATTTTCAAATTTATTGTACTTGCTAACTTTGTGACCTCGGGCAGCTATGTTACCATGGAGGAACCACACGAGATTTGACTTTATTGGCTAGAACTGAAGTCGCGCCAACTGCTTAACTCAAAATACAGTCAAGAAAGTAGCTCTGAAGCCGAGAAAAGGGATCGACCATAAGCACTAATGTGAAATTACATACAATTTTCAAATTTCTTGTACTTGCTAACTTTGCGACCTCGGGCAGCTATGTTACCATGGAGGAACCACACAAGATTTGACTTAATAGGCTAGAACTGAAGTCGCGCCAACTGCTTAACTCAAAATAGAGTCAAGAAAGTAACTCTCAAGCCGAGAAACGGGATCGACCATAAGCAGTACCGTGAAATTTCATACAATTTTCAAATTTCTTGTACTTGCTAACTTTGCGACCTCGGGCAGCTATGTTACCATGGAGGAACCACACAAGATTTGACTTTATAGGCTAGAACTGAAGTCGCGCCAACTGCTTAACTCAGAATACAGTCAAGAAAGTAGTTCTCAAGCCGAGAAACGGGACCGACCATAAGCACTACCGTGAAATTTCATACAATTTTCAAATTTCTTGTACTTGCTAACTTTGCGACCTCGGGCAGCTATGTTACCATGGAGGAACCACACAAGATTTGACTTTATAGGCTAGAACTGAAGTCGCGCCAACTGCTTAACTCAAAATAGAGTCAAGAAAGTAGCTCTCAAGCCGAGAAACGGGATCGACCATAAGCACTACCGTGAAATTTCATACAATTTTCAAATTTCTTGTACTTGCTAACTTTGCGACCTCGGGCAGCTATGTTACCATGGAGGAACCACACAAGATTTGACTTTATTGGCTAGAACTGAAGTCGCGCCAACTGCTTAACTCAAAATACAGTCAAGAAAGTCGTTCCCAAGCCGAGAAACGGGATCGACCATAAGCACTACCGTGAAATTTCATACAATTTTCAAATTTCTTGTACTTGCTAACTTTGCGACCTCGGGCAGCTATGTTACCATGGAGGAACCACACAAGATTTGACTTTATTGGCTAGAACTGAAGTCGCGCCAACTGCCTAACTCAAAATACAGTCAAGAAAGTAGTTCTCAAGCCGAGAAACGGGATCGACCATAAGCACTACCGTGAAATTACATATAATTTTCAAATTTATTGTACTTGCTAACTTTGTGACCTCGGGCAGCTATGTTACCATGGAGGAACCACACGAGATTTGACTTTATTGGCTAGAACTGAAGTCGCGCCAACTGCTTAACTCAAAATACAGTCAAGAAAGTAGTTCTCAAGCCGAGAAACGGGATCGACCATAAGCACTACCGTGAAATTTCATACAATTTTCAAATTTCTTGTACTTGCTAACTTTGCGACCTCGGGCAGCTATGTTACCATGGAGGAACCACACAAGATTTGACTTTATAGGCTAGAACTGAAGTCGCGCCAACTGCTTAACTCAAAATAGAGTCAAGAAAGTAGCTCTCAAGCCGAGAAACGGGATCGACCATAAGCACTACCGTGAAATTTCATACAATTTTCAAATTTCTTGTACTTGCTAACTTTGTGACCTCGGGCAGCTATGTTACCATGGAGGAACCACACAAGATTTGACTTTATTGGCTAGAACTGAAGTCGCGCCAACTGCTTAACTCAAAATACAGTCAAGAAAGTAGTTCTCAAGCCGAGAAACGGGATCGACCATAAGCACTACCGTGAAATTTCATACAATTTTCAAATTTCTTGTACTTGCTAACTTTGCGACCTCGGGCAGCTATGTTACCATGGGGGAACCACACAAGATTTGACTTTATAGGCGAGAACTGAAGTCGCGCCAACTGCTTAACTCAAAATACAGTCAAGAAAGTAGTTCTCAAGCCGAGAAACGGGATCGACCATAAGCACTACCGTGAAATTTCATACAATTTTCAAATTTATTGTACTTGCTAACTTTGCGACCTCGGGCAGCTATGTTACCACGGAGGAACCACACAAGATTTGACTTTATTGGCTAGAACTGAAGTCGCGCCAACTGCTTAACTCAAAATAGAGTCAAGAAAGTAGCTCTCAAGCCGAGAAACGGGATCGACCATAAACACTACCGTGAAATTTCATACTATTTTCAAATTTCTTGTACTTGCTAACTTTGCGACCTCGGGCAGCTATGTTACCATGGAGGAACCACACAAGATTTGACTTTATAGGCTAGAACTGAAGTCGCGCCAACTGCTTAACTCAAAATAGAGTCAAGAAAGTAGCTCTCAAGCCGAGAAACGGGATCGACCATAAGCACTACCGTGAAATTTCATACAATTTTCAAATTTATTGTACTTGCTAACTTTGTGACCTCGGGCAGCTATGTTACCATGGAGGAACCACACAAGATTTGACTTTATTGGCTAGAACTGAAGTCGCGCCAACTGCTTAACTCAAAATACAGTCAAGAAAGTAGTTCTCAAGCCGAGAAACGGGATCGACCATAAGCACTACCGTGAAATTACATACAATTTTCAAATTTATTGTACTTGCTAACTTTGTGACCTCGGGCAGCTATGTTACCATGGAGGAACCACACGAGATTTGACTTTATTGGCTAGAACTGAAGTCGCGCCAACTGCTTAACTCAAAATACAGTCAAGAAAGTAGTTCTCAAGCCGAGAAACGGGATCGACCATAAGCACTACCGTGAAATTTCATACAATTTTCAAATTTATTGTACTTGCTAACTTTGTGACCTCGGGCAGCTATGTTACCATGGAGGAACCACACAAGATTTGACTTTATTGGCTAGAACTGAAGTCGCGCCAACTGCTTAACTCAAAATACAGTCAAGAAAGTAGTTCTCAAGCCGAGAAACGGGATCGACCATAAGCACTACCGTGAAATTTCATACAATTTTCAAATTTATTGTACTTGCTAACTATGTGACCTCGGGCAGCTATGTTACCATGGAGGAACCACACAAGATTTGACTTTATAGGCTGGAACTGAAGTCGCGCCAACTGCTTAACTCAAAATAGAGTCAAGAAAGTAGCTCTCAAGCCGAGAAACGGGATCGACCATAAGCACTACCGTGAAATTTCATACAATTTTCAAATTTCTTGTACTTGCTAACTTTGCGACCTCGGGCAGCTATGTTACCATGGAGGAACCACACAAGATTTGACTTTATAGGCTAGAACTGAAGTCGCGCCAACTGCTTAACTCAAAATACAGTCAAGAAAGTAGTTCTCAAGCCGAGAAACGGGATCGACCATAAGCACTACCGTAAAATTTCATACAATTTTCAAATTTATTGTACTTGCTAACTTTGTGACCTCGGGCAGCTATGTTACCATGGAGGAACCACACAAGATTTGACTTTATTGGCTAGAACTGAAGTCGCGCCAACTGCTTAACTCAAAATAGAGTCAAGAAAGTAGTTCTCAAACTGAGAAACGGGATCGACCATAAGCACTACCGTGAAATTTCATACAATTTTCAAATTTCTTGTACTTGCTAACTTTGCGACCTCGGGCAGCTATGTTACCATGGAGGAACCACACAAGATTTGACTTTATAGGCTAGAACTGAAGTCGCGCCAACTGCTTAACTCAAAATAGAGTCAAGAAAGTAGCTCTCAAGCCGAGAAACGGGATCGACCATAAGCACTACCGTGAAATTTCATACAATTTTCAAATTTATTGTACTTGCTAACTTTGTGACCTCGGGCAGCTATGTTACCATGGAGGAACCACACAAGATTTGACTTTATTGGCTAGAACTGAAGTCGCGCCAACTGCTTAACTCAAAATACAGTCAAGAAAGTAGTTCTCAAGCCGAGAAACGGGATCGACCATAAGCACTACCGTGAAATTTCATACAATTTTCAAATTTATTGTACTTGCTAACTTTGTGACCTCGGGCAGCTATGTTACCATGGAGGAACCACACAAGATTTGACTTTATTGGCTAGAACTGAAGTCGCGCCAACTGCTTAACTCAAAATACAGTCAAGAAAGTAGTTCTCAAGCCGAGAAACGGGATCGACCATAAGCACTACCGTGAAATTACATACAATTTTCAAATTTATTGTACTTGCTAACTTTGTGACCTCGGGCAGCTATGTTACCATGGAGGAACCACACGAGATTTGACTTTATTGGCTAGAACTGAAGTCGCGCAAACTGCTTAACTCAAAATACAGTCAAGAAAGTAGTTCTCAAGCCGAGAAACGGGATCGACCATAAGCACTACCGTGAAATTTCATACAATTTTCAAATTTCTTGTACTTGCTAACTTTGCGACCTCGGGCAGCTATGTTACCATGGAGGAACCACACAAGATTTGACTTTATAGGCTAGAACTGAAGTCGCGCCAACTGCTTAACTCAAAATACAGTCAAGAAAGTAGTTCTCAAGCCGAGAAACGGGATCGACCATAAGCACTACCGTGAAATTTCATACAATTTTCAAATTTATTGTACTTGCTAACTTTGTGACCTCGGGCAGCTATGTTACCATGGAGGAACCACACAAGATTTGACTTTATTGGCTAGAACTGAAGTCGCGCCAACTGCTTAACTCAAAATACAGTCAAGAAAGTAGTTCTCAAGCCGAGAAACGGGATCGACCATAAGCACTACCGTGAAATTTCATACAATTTTCAAATTTATTGTACTTGCTAACTATGTGACCTCGGGCAGCTATGTTACCATGGAGGAACCACACAAGATTTGACTTTATAGGCTGGAACTGAAGTCGCGCCAACTGCTTAACTCAAAATAGAGTCAAGAAAGTAGCTCTCAAGCCGAGAAACGGGATCGACCATAAGCACTACCGTGAAATTTCATACAATTTTCAAATTTCTTGTACTTGCTAACTTTGCGACCTCGGGCAGCTATGTTACCATGGAGGAACCACACAAGATTTGACTTTATAGGCTAGAACTGAAGTCGCGCCAACTGCTTAACTCAAAATACAGTCAAGAAAGTAGTTCTCAAGCCGAGAAACGGGATCGACCATAAGCACTACCGTAAAATTTCATACAATTTTCAAATTTATTGTACTTGCTAACTTTGTGACCTCGGGCAGCTATGTTACCATGGAGGAACCACACAAGATTTGACTTTATTGGCTAGAACTGAAGTCGCGCCAACTGCTTAACTCAAAATAGAGTCAAGAAAGTAGTTCTCAAACTGAGAAACGGGATCGACCATAAGCACTACCGTGAAATTTCATACAATTTTCAAATTTCTTGTACTTGCTAACTTTGCGACCTCGGGCAGCTATGTTACCATGGAGGAACCACACAAGATTTGACTTTATAGGCTAGAACTGAAGTCGCGCCAACTGCTTAACTCAAAATAGAGTCAAGAAAGTAGCTCTCAAGCCGAGAAACGGGATCGACCATAAGCACTACCGTGAAATTTCATACAATTTTCAAATTTATTGTACTTGCTAACTTTGTGACCTCGGGCAGCTATGTTACCATGGAGGAACCACACAAGATTTGACTTTATTGGCTAGAACTGAAGTCGCGCCAACTGCTTAACTCAAAATACAGTCAAGAAAGTAGTTCTCAAGCCGAGAAACGGGATCGAAGCACTACCGTGAAATTTCATACAATTTTCAAATTTATTGTACTTGCTAACTTTGTGACCTCGGGCAGCTATGTTACCATGGAGGAACCACACAAGATTTGACTTTATTGGCTAGAACTGAAGTCGCGCCAACTGCTTAACTCAAAATACAGTCAAGAAAGTAGTTCTCAAGCCGAGAAACGGGATCGACCATAAGCACTACCGTGAAATTTCATACAATTTTCAAATTTCTTGTACTTGCTAACTTTGCGACCTCGGGCAGCTATGTTACCATGGAGGAACCACACAAGATTTGACTTTATAGGCTAGAACTGAAGTCGCGCCAACTGCTTAACTCAAAATACAGTCAAGAAAGTAGTTCTCAAGCCGAGAAACGGGATCGACCATAAGCACTACCGTGAAATTTCATACAATTTTCAAATTTCTTGTACTTGCTAACTTTGCGACCTCGGGCAGCTATGTTACCATGGAGGAACCACACAAGATTTGACTTTATAGGCTAGAACTGAAGTCGCGCCAACTGCTTAACTCAAAATAGAGTCAAGAAAGTAACTCTCAAGCCGAGAAACGGGATCGACCATAAGCAGTACCGTGAAATTTCATACAATTTTCAAATTTCTTGTACTTGCTAACTTTGCGACCTCGGGCAGCTATGTTACCATGGAGGAACCACACAAGATTTGACTTTATAGGCTAGAACTGAAGTCGCGCCAACTGCTTAACTCAAAATAGAGTCAAGAAAGTAGCTCTCAAGCCGAGAAACGGGATCGACCATAAGCACTACCGTGAAATTTCATACAATTTTCAAATTTCTTGTACTTGCTAACTTTGCGACCTCGGGCAGCTATGTTACCATGGAGGAACCACACAAGATTTGACTTTATTGGCTAGAACTGAAGTCGCGCCAACTGCTTAACTCAGAATACAGTCAAGAAAGTAGTTCTCAAGCCGAGAAACGGGACCGACCATAAGCACTACCGTGAAATTTCATACAATTTTCAAATTTCTTGTACTTGCTAACTTTGCGACCTCGGGCAGCTATGTTACCATGGAGGAACCACACAAGATTTGACTTTATAGGCTAGAACTGAAGTCGCGCCAACTGCTTAACTCAGAATACAGTCAAGAAAGTAGTTCTCAAGCCGAGAAACGGGACCGACCATAAGCACTACCGTGAAATTTCATACAATTTTCAAATTTCTTGTACTTGCTAACTTTGCGACCTCGGGCAGCTATGTTACCATGGAGGAACCACACAAGATTTGACTTTATAGGCTAGAACTGAAGTCGCGCCAACTGCTTAACTCAAAATAGAGTCAAGAAAGTAGCTCTCAAGCCGAGAAACGGGATCGACCATAAGCACTACCGTGAAATTTCATACAATTTTCAAATTTCTTGTACTTGCTAACTTTGCGACCTCGGGCAGCTATGTTACCATGGAGGAACCACACAAGATTTGACTTTATTGGCTAGAACTGAAGTCGCGCCAACTGCTTAACTCAAAATACAGTCAAGAAAGTCGTTCCCAAGCCGAGAAACGGGATCGACCATAAGCACTACCGTGAAATTTCATACAATTTTCAAATTTCTTGTACTTGCTAACTTTGCGACCTCGGGCAGCTATGTTACCATGGAGGAACCACACAAGATTTGACTTTATTGGCTAGAACTGAAGTCGCGCCAACTGCCTAACTCAAAATACAGTCAAGAAAGTAGTTCTCAAGCCGAGAAACGGGATCGACCATAAGCACTACCGTGAAATTACATATAATTTTCAAATTTATTGTACTTGCTAACTTTGTGACCTCGGGCAGCTATGTTACCATGGAGGAACCACACGAGATTTGACTTTATTGGCTAGAACTGAAGTCGCGCCAACTGCTTAACTCAAAATACAGTCAAGAAAGTAGTTCTCAAGCCGAGAAACGGGATCGACCATAAGCACTACCGTGAAATTTCATACAATTTTCAAATTTCTTGTACTTGCTAACTTTGCGACCTCGGGCAGCTATGTTACCATGGAGGAACCACACAAGATTTGACTTTATAGGCTAGAACTGAAGTCGCGCCAACTGCTTAACTCAAAATAGAGTCAAGAAAGTAGCTCTCAAGCCGAGAAACGGGATCGACCATAAGCACTACCGTGAAATTTCATACAATTTTCAAATTTCTTGTACTTGCTAACTTTGTGACCTCGGGCAGCTATGTTACCATGGAGGAACCACACAAGATTTGACTTTATTGGCTAGAACTGAAGTCGCGCCAACTGCTTAACTCAAAATACAGTCAAGAAAGTAGTTCTCAAGCCGAGAAACGGGATCGACCATAAGCACTACCGTGAAATTTCATACAATTTTCAAATTTCTTGTACTTGCTAACTTTGCGACCTCGGGCAGCTATGTTACCATGGGGGAACCACACAAGATTTGACTTTATAGGCGAGAACTGAAGTCGCGCCAACTGCTTAACTCAAAATACAGTCAAGAAAGTAGTTCTCAAGCCGAGAAACGGGATCGACCATAAGCACTACCGTGAAATTTCATACAATTTTCAAATTTATTGTACTTGCTAACTTTGCGACCTCGGGCAGCTATGTTACCACGGAGGAACCACACAAGATTTGACTTTATTGGCTAGAACTGAAGTCGCGCCAACTGCTTAACTCAAAATAGAGTCAAGAAAGTAGCTCTCAAGCCGAGAAACGGGATCGACCATAAACACTACCGTGAAATTTCATACTATTTTCAAATTTCTTGTACTTGCTAACTTTGCGACCTCGGGCAGCTATGTTACCATGGAGGAACCACACAAGATTTGACTTTATAGGCTAGAACTGAAGTCGCGCCAACTGCTTAACTCAAAATAGAGTCAAGAAAGTAGCTCTCAAGCCGAGAAACGGGATCGACCATAAGCACTACCGTGAAATTTCATACAATTTTCAAATTTATTGTACTTGCTAACTTTGTGACCTCGGGCAGCTATGTTACCATGGAGGAACCACACAAGATTTGACTTTATTGGCTAGAACTGAAGTCGCGCCAACTGCTTAACTCAAAATACAGTCAAGAAAGTAGTTCTCAAGCCGAGAAACGGGATCGACCATAAGCACTACCGTGAAATTACATACAATTTTCAAATTTATTGTACTTGCTAACTTTGTGACCTCGGGCAGCTATGTTACCATGGAGGAACCACACGAGATTTGACTTTATTGGCTAGAACTGAAGTCGCGCCAACTGCTTAACTCAAAATACAGTCAAGAAAGTAGTTCTCAAGCCGAGAAACGGGATCGACCATAAGCACTACCGTGAAATTTCATACAATTTTCAAATTTATTGTACTTGCTAACTTTGTGACCTCGGGCAGCTATGTTACCATGGAGGAACCACACAAGATTTGACTTTATTGGCTAGAACTGAAGTCGCGCCAACTGCTTAACTCAAAATACAGTCAAGAAAGTAGTTCTCAAGCCGAGAAACGGGATCGACCATAAGCACTACCGTGAAATTTCATACAATTTTCAAATTTATTGTACTTGCTAACTATGTGACCTCGGGCAGCTATGTTACCATGGAGGAACCACACAAGATTTGACTTTATAGGCTGGAACTGAAGTCGCGCCAACTGCTTAACTCAAAATAGAGTCAAGAAAGTAGCTCTCAAGCCGAGAAACGGGATCGACCATAAGCACTACCGTGAAATTTCATACAATTTTCAAATTTCTTGTACTTGCTAACTTTGCGACCTCGGGCAGCTATGTTACCATGGAGGAACCACACAAGATTTGACTTTATAGGCTAGAACTGAAGTCGCGCCAACTGCTTAACTCAAAATACAGTCAAGAAAGTAGTTCTCAAGCCGAGAAACGGGATCGACCATAAGCACTACCGTAAAATTTCATACAATTTTCAAATTTATTGTACTTGCTAACTTTGTGACCTCGGGCAGCTATGTTACCATGGAGGAACCACACAAGATTTGACTTTATTGGCTAGAACTGAAGTCGCGCCAACTGCTTAACTCAAAATAGAGTCAAGAAAGTAGTTCTCAAACTGAGAAACGGGATCGACCATAAGCACTACCGTGAAATTTCATACAATTTTCAAATTTCTTGTACTTGCTAACTTTGCGACCTCGGGCAGCTATGTTACCATGGAGGAACCACACAAGATTTGACTTTATAGGCTAGAACTGAAGTCGCGCCAACTGCTTAACTCAAAATAGAGTCAAGAAAGTAGCTCTCAAGCCGAGAAACGGGATCGACCATAAGCACTACCGTGAAATTTCATACAATTTTCAAATTTATTGTACTTGCTAACTTTGTGACCTCGGGCAGCTATGTTACCATGGAGGAACCACACAAGATTTGACTTTATTGGCTAGAACTGAAGTCGCGCCAACTGCTTAACTCAAAATACAGTCAAGAAAGTAGTTCTCAAGCCGAGAAACGGGATCGACCATAAGCACTACCGTGAAATTTCATACAATTTTCAAATTTATTGTACTTGCTAACTTTGTGACCTCGGGCAGCTATGTTACCATGGAGGAACCACACAAGATTTGACTTTATTGGCTAGAACTGAAGTCGCGCCAACTGCTTAACTCAAAATACAGTCAAGAAAGTAGTTCTCAAGCCGAGAAACGGGATCGACCATAAGCACTACCGTGAAATTACATACAATTTTCAAATTTATTGTACTTGCTAACTTTGTGACCTCGGGCAGCTATGTTACCATGGAGGAACCACACGAGATTTGACTTTATTGGCTAGAACTGAAGTCGCGCAAACTGCTTAACTCAAAATACAGTCAAGAAAGTAGTTCTCAAGCCGAGAAACGGGATCGACCATAAGCACTACCGTGAAATTTCATACAATTTTCAAATTTCTTGTACTTGCTAACTTTGCGACCTCGGGCAGCTATGTTACCATGGAGGAACCACACAAGATTTGACTTTATAGGCTAGAACTGAAGTCGCGCCAACTGCTTAACTCAAAATACAGTCAAGAAAGTAGTTCTCAAGCCGAGAAACGGGACCGACCATAAGCACTACCGTGAAATTTCATACAATTTTCAAATTTCTTGTACTTGCTAACTTTGCGACCTCGGGCAGCTATGTTACCATGGAGGAACCACACAAGATTTGACTTTATAGGCTAGAACTGAAGTCGCGCCAACTGCTTAACTCAGAATACAGTCAAGAAAGTAGTTCTCAAGCCGAGAAACGGGACCGACCATAAGCACTACCGTGAAATTTCATACAATTTTCAAATTTCTTGTACTTGCTAACTTTGCGACCTCGGGCAGCTATGTTACCATGGAGGAACCACACAAGATTTGACTTTATAGGCTAGAACTGAAGTCGCGCCAACTGCTTAACTCAAAATAGAGTCAAGAAAGTAGCTCTCAAGCCGAGAAACGGGATCGACCATAAGCACTACCGTGAAATTTCATACAATTTTCAAATTTATTGTACTTGCTAACTTTGTGACCTCGGGCAGCTATGTTACCATGGAGGAACCACACAAGATTTGACTTTATTGGCTAGAACTGAAGTCGCGCCAACTGCTTAACTCAAAATACAGTCAAGAAAGTAGTTCTCAAGCCGAGAAACGGGATCGAAGCACTACCGTGAAATTTCATACAATTTTCAAATTTATTGTACTTGCTAACTTTGTGACCTCGGGCAGCTATGTTACCATGGAGGAACCACACAAGATTTGACTTTATTGGCTAGAACTGAAGTCGCGCCAACTGCTTAACTCAAAATACAGTCAAGAAAGTAGTTCTCAAGCCGAGAAACGGGATCGACCATAAGCACTACCGTGAAATTTCATACAATTTTCAAATTTCTTGTACTTGCTAACTTTGCGACCTCGGGCAGCTATGTTACCATGGAGGAACCACACAAGATTTGACTTTATAGGCTAGAACTGAAGTCGCGCCAACTGCTTAACTCAAAATACAGTCAAGAAAGTAGTTCTCAAGCCGAGAAACGGGATCGACCATAAGCACTACCGTGAAATTTCATACAATTTTCAAATTTCTTGTACTTGCTAACTTTGCGACCTCGGGCAGCTATGTTACCATGGAGGAACCACACAAGATTTGACTTTATAGGCTAGAACTGAAGTCGCGCCAACTGCTTAACTCAAAATAGAGTCAAGAAAGTAACTCTCAAGCCGAGAAACGGGATCGACCATAAGCAGTACCGTGAAATTTCATACAATTTTCAAATTTCTTGTACTTGCTAACTTTGCGACCTCGGGCAGCTATGTTACCATGGAGGAACCACACAAGATTTGACTTTATAGGCTAGAACTGAAGTCGCGCCAACTGCTTAACTCAAAATAGAGTCAAGAAAGTAGCTCTCAAGCCGAGAAACGGGATCGACCATAAGCACTACCGTGAAATTTCATACAATTTTCAAATTTCTTGTACTTGCTAACTTTGCGACCTCGGGCAGCTATGTTACCATGGAGGAACCACACAAGATTTGACTTTATTGGCTAGAACTGAAGTCGCGCCAACTGCTTAACTCAGAATACAGTCAAGAAAGTAGTTCTCAAGCCGAGAAACGGGACCGACCATAAGCACTACCGTGAAATTTCATACAATTTTCAAATTTCTTGTACTTGCTAACTTTGCGACCTCGGGCAGCTATGTTACCATGGAGGAACCACACAAGATTTGACTTTATAGGCTAGAACTGAAGTCGCGCCAACTGCTTAACTCAGAATACAGTCAAGAAAGTAGTTCTCAAGCCGAGAAACGGGACCGACCATAAGCACTACCGTGAAATTTCATACAATTTTCAAATTTCTTGTACTTGCTAACTTTGCGACCTCGGGCAGCTATGTTACCATGGAGGAACCACACAAGATTTGACTTTATAGGCTAGAACTGAAGTCGCGCCAACTGCTTAACTCAAAATAGAGTCAAGAAAGTAGCTCTCAAGCCGAGAAACGGGATCGACCATAAGCACTACCGTGAAATTTCATACAATTTTCAAATTTCTTGTACTTGCTAACTTTGCGACCTCGGGCAGCTATGTTACCATGGAGGAACCACACAAGATTTGACTTTATTGGCTAGAACTGAAGTCGCGCCAACTGCTTAACTCAAAATACAGTCAAGAAAGTCGTTCCCAAGCCGAGAAACGGGATCGACCATAAGCACTACCGTGAAATTTCATACAATTTTCAAATTTCTTGTACTTGCTAACTTTGCGACCTCGGGCAGCTATGTTACCATGGAGGAACCACACAAGATTTGACTTTATTGGCTAGAACTGAAGTCGCGCCAACTGCCTAACTCAAAATACAGTCAAGAAAGTAGTTCTCAAGCCGAGAAACGGGATCGACCATAAGCACTACCGTGAAATTACATATAATTTTCAAATTTATTGTACTTGCTAACTTTGTGACCTCGGGCAGCTATGTTACCATGGAGGAACCACACGAGATTTGACTTTATTGGCTAGAACTGAAGTCGCGCCAACTGCTTAACTCAAAATACAGTCAAGAAAGTAGTTCTCAAGCCGAGAAACGGGATCGACCATAAGCACTACCGTGAAATTTCATACAATTTTCAAATTTCTTGTACTTGCTAACTTTGCGACCTCGGGCAGCTATGTTACCATGGAGGAACCACACAAGATTTGACTTTATAGGCTAGAACTGAAGTCGCGCCAACTGCTTAACTCAAAATAGAGTCAAGAAAGTAGCTCTCAAGCCGAGAAACGGGATCGACCATAAGCACTACCGTGAAATTTCATACAATTTTCAAATTTCTTGTACTTGCTAACTTTGTGACCTCGGGCAGCTATGTTACCATGGAGGAACCACACAAGATTTGACTTTATTGGCTAGAACTGAAGTCGCGCCAACTGCTTAACTCAAAATACAGTCAAGAAAGTAGTTCTCAAGCCGAGAAACGGGATCGACCATAAGCACTACCGTGAAATTTCATACAATTTTCAAATTTCTTGTACTTGCTAACTTTGCGACCTCGGGCAGCTATGTTACCATGGGGGAACCACACAAGATTTGACTTTATAGGCGAGAACTGAAGTCGCGCCAACTGCTTAACTCAAAATACAGTCAAGAAAGTAGTTCTCAAGCCGAGAAACGGGATCGACCATAAGCACTACCGTGAAATTTCATACAATTTTCAAATTTATTGTACTTGCTAACTTTGCGACCTCGGGCAGCTATGTTACCACGGAGGAACCACACAAGATTTGACTTTATTGGCTAGAACTGAAGTCGCGCCAACTGCTTAACTCAAAATAGAGTCAAGAAAGTAGCTCTCAAGCCGAGAAACGGGATCGACCATAAACACTACCGTGAAATTTCATACTATTTTCAAATTTCTTGTACTTGCTAACTTTGCGACCTCGGGCAGCTATGTTACCATGGAGGAACCACACAAGATTTGACTTTATAGGCTAGAACTGAAGTCGCGCCAACTGCTTAACTCAAAATAGAGTCAAGAAAGTAGCTCTCAAGCCGAGAAACGGGATCGACCATAAGCACTACCGTGAAATTTCATACAATTTTCAAATTTATTGTACTTGCTAACTTTGTGACCTCGGGCAGCTATGTTACCATGGAGGAACCACACAAGATTTGACTTTATTGGCTAGAACTGAAGTCGCGCCAACTGCTTAACTCAAAATACAGTCAAGAAAGTAGTTCTCAAGCCGAGAAACGGGATCGACCATAAGCACTACCGTGAAATTACATACAATTTTCAAATTTATTGTACTTGCTAACTTTGTGACCTCGGGCAGCTATGTTACCATGGAGGAACCACACGAGATTTGACTTTATTGGCTAGAACTGAAGTCGCGCCAACTGCTTAACTCAAAATACAGTCAAGAAAGTAGTTCTCAAGCCGAGAAACGGGATCGACCATAAGCACTACCGTGAAATTTCATACAATTTTCAAATTTATTGTACTTGCTAACTTTGTGACCTCGGGCAGCTATGTTACCATGGAGGAACCACACAAGATTTGACTTTATTGGCTAGAACTGAAGTCGCGCCAACTGCTTAACTCAAAATACAGTCAAGAAAGTAGTTCTCAAGCCGAGAAACGGGATCGACCATAAGCACTACCGTGAAATTTCATACAATTTTCAAATTTATTGTACTTGCTAACTATGTGACCTCGGGCAGCTATGTTACCATGGAGGAACCACACAAGATTTGACTTTATAGGCTGGAACTGAAGTCGCGCCAACTGCTTAACTCAAAATAGAGTCAAGAAAGTAGCTCTCAAGCCGAGAAACGGGATCGACCATAAGCACTACCGTGAAATTTCATACAATTTTCAAATTTCTTGTACTTGCTAACTTTGCGACCTCGGGCAGCTATGTTACCATGGAGGAACCACACAAGATTTGACTTTATAGGCTAGAACTGAAGTCGCGCCAACTGCTTAACTCAAAATACAGTCAAGAAAGTAGTTCTCAAGCCGAGAAACGGGATCGACCATAAGCACTACCGTAAAATTTCATACAATTTTCAAATTTATTGTACTTGCTAACTTTGTGACCTCGGGCAGCTATGTTACCATGGAGGAACCACACAAGATTTGACTTTATTGGCTAGAACTGAAGTCGCGCCAACTGCTTAACTCAAAATAGAGTCAAGAAAGTAGTTCTCAAACTGAGAAACGGGATCGACCATAAGCACTACCGTGAAATTTCATACAATTTTCAAATTTCTTGTACTTGCTAACTTTGCGACCTCGGGCAGCTATGTTACCATGGAGGAACCACACAAGATTTGACTTTATAGGCTAGAACTGAAGTCGCGCCAACTGCTTAACTCAAAATAGAGTCAAGAAAGTAGCTCTCAAGCCGAGAAACGGGATCGACCATAAGCACTACCGTGAAATTTCATACAATTTTCAAATTTATTGTACTTGCTAACTTTGTGACCTCGGGCAGCTATGTTACCATGGAGGAACCACACAAGATTTGACTTTATTGGCTAGAACTGAAGTCGCGCCAACTGCTTAACTCAAAATACAGTCAAGAAAGTAGTTCTCAAGCCGAGAAACGGGATCGACCATAAGCACTACCGTGAAATTTCATACAATTTTCAAATTTATTGTACTTGCTAACTTTGTGACCTCGGGCAGCTATGTTACCATGGAGGAACCACACAAGATTTGACTTTATTGGCTAGAACTGAAGTCGCGCCAACTGCTTAACTCAAAATACAGTCAAGAAAGTAGTTCTCAAGCCGAGAAACGGGATCGACCATAAGCACTACCGTGAAATTACATACAATTTTCAAATTTATTGTACTTGCTAACTTTGTGACCTCGGGCAGCTATGTTACCATGGAGGAACCACACGAGATTTGACTTTATTGGCTAGAACTGAAGTCGCGCAAACTGCTTAACTCAAAATACAGTCAAGAAAGTAGTTCTCAAGCCGAGAAACGGGATCGACCATAAGCACTACCGTGAAATTTCATACAATTTTCAAATTTCTTGTACTTGCTAACTTTGCGACCTCGGGCAGCTATGTTACCATGGAGGAACCACACAAGATTTGACTTTATAGGCTAGAACTGAAGTCGCGCCAACTGCTTAACTCAAAATACAGTCAAGAAAGTAGTTCTCAAGCCGAGAAACGGGATCGACCATAAGCACTACCGTGAAATTTCATACAATTTTCAAATTTATTGTACTTGCTAACTTTGTGACCTCGGGCAGCTATGTTACCATGGAGGAACCACACAAGATTTGACTTTATTGGCTAGAACTGAAGTCGCGCCAACTGCTTAACTCAAAATACAGTCAAGAAAGTAGTTCTCAAGCCGAGAAACGGGATCGACCATAAGCACTACCGTGAAATTTCATACAATTTTCAAATTTATTGTACTTGCTAACTATGTGACCTCGGGCAGCTATGTTACCATGGAGGAACCACACAAGATTTGACTTTATAGGCTGGAACTGAAGTCGCGCCAACTGCTTAACTCAAAATAGAGTCAAGAAAGTAGCTCTCAAGCCGAGAAACGGGATCGACCATAAGCACTACCGTGAAATTTCATACAATTTTCAAATTTCTTGTACTTGCTAACTTTGCGACCTCGGGCAGCTATGTTACCATGGAGGAACCACACAAGATTTGACTTTATAGGCTAGAACTGAAGTCGCGCCAACTGCTTAACTCAAAATACAGTCAAGAAAGTAGTTCTCAAGCCGAGAAACGGGATCGACCATAAGCACTACCGTAAAATTTCATACAATTTTCAAATTTATTGTACTTGCTAACTTTGTGACCTCGGGCAGCTATGTTACCATGGAGGAACCACACAAGATTTGACTTTATTGGCTAGAACTGAAGTCGCGCCAACTGCTTAACTCAAAATAGAGTCAAGAAAGTAGTTCTCAAACTGAGAAACGGGATCGACCATAAGCACTACCGTGAAATTTCATACAATTTTCAAATTTCTTGTACTTGCTAACTTTGCGACCTCGGGCAGCTATGTTACCATGGAGGAACCACACAAGATTTGACTTTATAGGCTAGAACTGAAGTCGCGCCAACTGCTTAACTCAAAATAGAGTCAAGAAAGTAGCTCTCAAGCCGAGAAACGGGATCGACCATAAGCACTACCGTGAAATTTCATACAATTTTCAAATTTATTGTACTTGCTAACTTTGTGACCTCGGGCAGCTATGTTACCATGGAGGAACCACACAAGATTTGACTTTATTGGCTAGAACTGAAGTCGCGCCAACTGCTTAACTCAAAATACAGTCAAGAAAGTAGTTCTCAAGCCGAGAAACGGGATCGAAGCACTACCGTGAAATTTCATACAATTTTCAAATTTATTGTACTTGCTAACTTTGTGACCTCGGGCAGCTATGTTACCATGGAGGAACCACACAAGATTTGACTTTATTGGCTAGAACTGAAGTCGCGCCAACTGCTTAACTCAAAATACAGTCAAGAAAGTAGTTCTCAAGCCGAGAAACGGGATCGACCATAAGCACTACCGTGAAATTTCATACAATTTTCAAATTTCTTGTACTTGCTAACTTTGCGACCTCGGGCAGCTATGTTACCATGGAGGAACCACACAAGATTTGACTTTATAGGCTAGAACTGAAGTCGCGCCAACTGCTTAACTCAAAATACAGTCAAGAAAGTAGTTCTCAAGCCGAGAAACGGGATCGACCATAAGCACTACCATGAAATTTCATACAATTTTCAAATTTCTTGTACTTGCTAACTTTGCGACCTCGGGCAGCTATGTTACCATGGAGGAACCACACAAGATTTGACTTTATAGGCTAGAACTGAAGTCGCGCCAACTGCTTAACTCAAAATAGAGTCAAGAAAGTAGCTCTCAAGCCGAGAAACGGGATCGACCATAAGCACTACCGTGAAATTTCATACAATTTTCAATTTTATTGTACTTGCTAACTTTGCGACCTCGGGCAGCTATGTTACCATGGAGGAATCACACAAGATTTGACTTTATAGGCTAGAACTGAAGTCGCACCAACTGCTTAACTCAAAATACAGTCAAGAAAGTAGTTCTCAAGCCGAGAAACGGGATCGACCATAAGCACTACCGTGAAATTTCATACAATTTTCAAATTTATTGTACTTGCTAACTTTGCGACCTCGGGCAGCTATGTTACCATGGAGGAACCACACAAGATTTGACTTTATAGGCTAGAACTGAAGTCGCGCCAACTGCTTAACTCAAAATACAGTCAAGAAAGTAGTTCTCAAGCCGAGAAACGGGATCGACCATAAGCACTACCGTGAAATTACATACAATTTTCAAATTTCTTGTACTTGCTAACTTTGCGACCTCGGGCAGCTATGTTACCATGGAGGAACCACACAAGATTTGACTTTATTGGCTAGAACTGAAGTCGCGCCAACTGCTTAACTCAAAATACAGTCAAGAAAGTAGCTCTGAAGCCGAGAAACGGGATCGACCATAAGCACTACCGTGAAATTACATACAATTTTCAAATTTCTTGTACTTGCTAACTTTGTGACCTCGGGCAGCTATGTTACCATGGAGGAACCACACAAGATTTGACTTTATAGGCTAGAACTGAAGTCGCGCCAACTGCTTAACTCAAAATACAGTCAAGAAAGTAGCTCTGAAGCCGAGAAACGGGATCGACCATAAGCACTAATGTGAAATTACATACAATTTTCAAATTTCTTGTACTTGCTAAATTTGTGACCTCGGGCAGCTATGTTACCATGGAGGAACCACACAAGATTTGACTTTATTGGCTAGAACTGAAGACGCGCCAATTGTTTAACTCAAAATTCAGTCAAGAAAGTAGCTCTGAAGCCGAGAAACGGGATCGACCATAAGCATTAATGTGAAATTACATAGAATTTTCAAATTTCTTGTACTTGCTAACTTTGTGACCTCGGGCAGCTATGTTACCATGGAGGAACCACACAAGATTTGACTTTATTGGCTAGAACTGAAGACGCGCCAATTGCTTAACTCAAAATACAGTCAAGAAAGTAGCTCTCAAGCCGAGAAACGGGATCGACCATAAGCACTAATGTGAAATTACATACAATTTTCAAATTTCTTGTACTTGCTAACTTTGCGACCTCGGGCAGCTATGTTACCATGGAGGAACCACACAAGATTTGACTTTATTGGCTAGAACTGAAGACGCGCCAATTGCTTAACTCAAAATACAGTCAAGAAAGTAGCTCTGAAGCCGAGAAACGGGATCGACAATAAGCACTAACGTGAAATTACATACAATTTTCAAATTTCTTGTACTTGCTAACTTTGCGACCTCGGGCAGCTATGTTACCATGGAGGAACCACACAAGATTTGACTTTATTGGCTAGAACTGAAGACGCGCCAATTGCTTAACTCAAAATTCAGTCAAGAAAGTAGCTCTGAAGCCGAGAAACGGGATCGACCATAAGCATTAATGTGAAATTACATAGAATTTTCAAATTTCTTGTACTTGCTAACTTTGTGACCTCGGGCAGCTATGTTACCATGGAGGAACCACACAAGATTTGACTTTATTGGCTAGAACTGAAGACGCGCCAATTGCTTAACTCAAAATACAGTCAAGAAAGTAGCTCTCAAGCCGAGAAACGGGATCGACCATAAGCACTAATGTGAAATTACATACAATTTTCAAATTTCTTGTACTTGCTAACTTTGCGACCTCGGGCAGCTATGTTACCATGGAGGAACCACACAAGATTTGACTTTATAGGCTAGAACTGAAGTCGCGCCAACTGCTTAACTCAAAATACAGTCAAGAAAGTAGTTCTCAAGCCGAGAAACGGGATCGACCATAAGCACTACCGTGAAATTTCATACAATTTTCAAATTTCTTGTACTTGCTAACTTTGCGACCTCGGGCAGCTATGTTACCATGGAGGAACCACACAAGATTTGACTTTATAGGCTAGAACTGAAGTCGCGCCAACTGCTTAACTCAAAATACAGTCAAGAAAGTAGTTCTCAAGCCGAGAAACGGGATCGACCATAAGCACTACCGTAAAATTTCATACAATTTTCAAATTTATTGTACTTGCTAACTTTGTGACCTCGGGCAGCTATGTTACCATGGAGGAACCACACAAGATTTGACTTTATTGGCTAGAACTGAAGTCGCGCCAACTGCTTAACTCAAAATAGAGTCAAGAAAGTAGTTCTCAAACTGAGAAACGGGATCGACCATAAGCACTACCGTGAAATTTCATACAATTTTCAAATTTCTTGTACTTGCTAACTTTGCGACCTCGGGCAGCTATGTTACCATGGAGGAACCACACAAGATTTGACTTTATAGGCTAGAACTGAAGTCGCGCCAACTGCTTAACTCAAAATAGAGTCAAGAAAGTAGCTCTCAAGCCGAGAAACGGGATCGACCATAAGCACTACCGTGAAATTTCATACAATTTTCAAATTTATTGTACTTGCTAACTTTGTGACCTCGGGCAGCTATGTTACCATGGAGGAACCACACAAGATTTGACTTTATTGGCTAGAACTGAAGTCGCGCCAACTGCTTAACTCAAAATACAGTCAAGAAAGTAGTTCTCAAGCCGAGAAACGGGATCGAAGCACTACCGTGAAATTTCATACAATTTTCAAATTTATTGTACTTGCTAACTTTGTGACCTCGGGCAGCTATGTTACCATGGAGGAACCACACAAGATTTGACTTTATTGGCTAGAACTGAAGTCGCGCCAACTGCTTAACTCAAAATACAGTCAAGAAAGTAGTTCTCAAGCCGAGAAACGGGATCGACCATAAGCACTACCGTGAAATTTCATACAATTTTCAAATTTCTTGTACTTGCTAACTTTGCGACCTCGGGCAGCTATGTTACCATGGAGGAACCACACAAGATTTGACTTTATAGGCTAGAACTGAAGTCGCGCCAACTGCTTAACTCAAAATACAGTCAAGAAAGTAGTTCTCAAGCCGAGAAACGGGATCGACCATAAGCACTACCATGAAATTTCATACAATTTTCAAATTTCTTGTACTTGCTAACTTTGCGACCTCGGGCAGCTATGTTACCATGGAGGAACCACACAAGATTTGACTTTATAGGCTAGAACTGAAGTCGCGCCAACTGCTTAACTCAAAATAGAGTCAAGAAAGTAGCTCTCAAGCCGAGAAACGGGATCGACCATAAGCACTACCGTGAAATTTCATACAATTTTCAATTTTATTGTACTTGCTAACTTTGCGACCTCGGGCAGCTATGTTACCATGGAGGAATCACACAAGATTTGACTTTATAGGCTAGAACTGAAGTCGCACCAACTGCTTAACTCAAAATACAGTCAAGAAAGTAGTTCTCAAGCCGAGAAACGGGATCGACCATAAGCACTACCGTGAAATTTCATACAATTTTCAAATTTATTGTACTTGCTAACTTTGCGACCTCGGGCAGCTATGTTACCATGGAGGAACCACACAAGATTTGACTTTATAGGCTAGAACTGAAGTCGCGCCAACTGCTTAACTCAAAATAGAGTCAAGAAAGTAGTTCTCAAGCCGAGAAACGGGATCGACCATAAGCACTACCGTGAAATTACATACAATTTTCAAATTTCTTGTACTTGCTAACTTTGCGACCTCGGGCAGCTATGTTACCATGGAGGAACCACACAAGATTTGACTTTATAGGCTAGAACTGAAGTCGCGCCAACTGCTTAACTCAAAATACAGTCAAGAAAGTAGTTCTCAAGCCGAGAAACGGGATCGACCATAAGCACTACCGTGAAATTACATACAATTTTCAAATTTCTTGTACTTGCTAACTTTGCGACCTCGGGCAGCTATGTTACCATGGAGGAACCACACAAGATTTGACTTTATTGGCTAGAACTGAAGTCGCGCCAACTGCTTAACTCAAAATACAGTCAAGAAAGTAGTTCTCCAGCCGAGAAACGGGATCGACCATAAGCACTACCGTGAAATTACATACAATTTTCAAATTTCTTGTACTTGCTAACTTTGTGACCTCGGGCAGCTATGTTACCATGGAGGAACCACACAAGATTTGACTTTATAGGCTAGAACTGAAGTCGCGCCAACTGCTTAACTCAAAATACAGTCAAGAAAGTAGCTCTGAAGCCGAGAAACGGGATCGACCATAAGCACTAATGTGAAATTACATACAATTTTCAAATTTCTTGTACTTGCTAAATTTGTGACCTCGGGCAGCTATGTTACCATGGAGGAACCACACAAGATTTGACTTTATTGGCTAGAACTGAAGACGCGCCAATTGTTTAACTCAAAATTCAGTCAAGAAAGTAGCTCTGAAGCCGAGAAACGGGATCGACCATAAGCATTAATGTGAAATTACATAGAATTTTCAAATTTCTTGTACTTGCTAACTTTGTGACCTCGGGCAGCTATGTTACCATGGAGGAACCACACAAGATTTGACTTTATTGGCTAGAACTGAAGACGCGCCAATTGCTTAACTCAAAATACAGTCAAGAAAGTAGCTCTCAAGCCGAGAAACGGGATCGACCATAAGCACTAATGTGAAATTACATACAATTTTCAAATTTCTTGTACTTGCTAACTTTGCGACCTCGGGTAGCTATGTTACCATGGAGGAACCACACAAGATTTGACTTTATTGGCTAGAACTGAAGACGCGCCAATTGCTTAACTCAAAATACAGTCAAGAAAGTAGCTCTGAAGCCGAGAAACGGGATCGACAATAAGCACTAACGTGAAATTACATACAATTTTCAAATTTCTTGTACTTGCTAACTTTGCGACCTCGGGCAGCTATGTTACCATGGAGGAACCACACAAGATTTGACTTTATTGGCTAGAACTGAAGACGCGCCAATTGCTTAACTCAAAATTCAGTCAAGAAAGTAGCTCTGAAGCCGAGAAACGGGATCGACCATAAGCATTAATGTGAAATTACATAGAATTTTCAAATTTCTTGTACTTGCTAACTTTGTGACCTCGGGCAGCTATGTTACCATGGAGGAACCACACAAGATTTGACTTTATTGGCTAGAACTGAAGACGCGCCAATTGCTTAACTCAAAATACAGTCAAGAAAGTAGCTCTCAAGCCGAGAAACGGGATCGACCATAAGCACTAATGTGAAATTACATACAATTTTCAAATTTCTTGTACTTGCTAACTTTGCGACCTCGGGCAGCTATGTTACCATGGAGGAACCACACAAGATTTGACTTTATTGGCTAGAACTGAAGACGCGCCAATTGCTTAACTCAAAATACAGTCAAGAAAGTAGCTCTCAAGCCGAGAAACGGGATCGACCATAAGCACTAATGTGAAATTACATACAATTTTCAAATTTCTTGTACTTGCTAAATTTGTGACCTCGGGCAGCTATGTTACCATGGAGGAACCACACAAGATTTGACTTTATAGGCTAGAACTGAAGTCGCGCCAACTGCTTAACTCAAAATACAGTCAAGAAAGTAGCTTTGAAGCCGAGAAACGGGATCGACCATAAGCACTACCGTGAAATTACATACAATTTTCAAATTTCTTGTACTTGCTAACTTTGCGACCTCGGGCAGCTATGTTACCATGGAGGAACCACACAAGATTTGACTTTATAGGCTAGAACTGAAGTCGCGCCAACTGCTTAACTCAAAATACAGTCAAGAAAGTAGTTCTCAAGCCGAGAAACGGGATCGACCATAAGCACTACCGTGAAATTACATACAATTTTCAAATTTCTTGTACTTGCTAACTTTGCGATCTCGGGCAGCTATGTTACCATGGAGGAACCACACAAGATTTGACTTTATTGGCTAGAACTGAAGTCGCGCCAACTGCTTAACTCAAAATACAGTCAAGAAAGTAGCTCTGAAGCCGAGAAACGGGATCGACCATAAGCACTACCGTGAAATTACATACAATTTTCAAATTTCTTGTACTTGCTAACTTTGTGACCTCGGGCAACTATGTTACCATGGAGGAACCACATAAGATTTGACTTTATAGGCTAGAACTGAAGTCGCGCCAACTGCTTAACTCAAAATACAGTCAAGAAAGTAGCTCTGAAGATGAGAAACGGGATCGACCATAAGCACTAATGTGAAATTACATACAATTTTCAAATTTCTTGTACTTGCTAAATTTGTGACCTCGGGCAGCTATGTTACCATGGAGGAACCACACAAGATTTGACTTTATTGGCTAGAACTGAAGACGCGCCAATTGCTTAACTCAAAATTCAGTCAAGAAAGTAGCTCTGAAGCCGAGAAACGGGATCGACCATAAGCATTAATGTGAAATTACATAGAATTTTCAAATTTCTTGTACTTGCTAACTTTGTGACCTCGGGCAGCTATGTTACCATGGAGGAACCACACAAGATTTGACTTTATTGGCTAGAACTGAAGACGCGCCAATTGCTTAACTCAAAATACAGTCAAGAAAGTAGCTCTCAAGCCGAGAAACGGGATCGACCATAAGCACTAATGTGAAATTACATACAATTTTCAAATTTCTTGTACTTGCTAACTTTGCGACCTCGGGCAGCTATGTTACCATGGAGGAACCACACAAGATTTGACTTTATTGGCTAGAACTGAAGACGCGCCAATTGCTTAACTCAAAATACAGTCAAGAAAGTAGCTCTCAAGCCGAGAAACGGGATCGACCATAAGCACTAATGTGAAATTACATACAATTTTCAAATTTCTTGTACTTGCTAACTTTGCGACCTCGGGCAGCTATGTTACCATGGAGGAACCACACAAGATTTGACTTTATTGGCTAGAACTGAAGTCGCGCCAACTGCTTAACTCAAAATACAGTCAAGAAAGTAGCTCTGAAGCCGAGAAACGGGATCGACCATAAGCACTACCGTGAAATTACATACAATTTTCAAATTTCTTGTACTTGCTAACTTTGTGACCTCGGGCAGCTATGTTACCATGGAGGAACCACACAAGATTTGACTTTATAGGCTAGAACTGAAGTCGCGCCAACTGCTTAACTCAAAATACAGTCAAGAAAGTAGCTCTGAAGCCGAGAAACGGGATCGACCATAAGCACTAATGTGAAATTACATACAATTTTCAAATTTCTTGTACTTGCTAAATTTGTGACCTCGGGCAGCTATGTTACCATGGAGGAACCACACAAGATTTGACTTTATTGGCTAGAACTGAAGACGCGCCAATTGCTTAACTCAAAATTCAGTCAAGAAAGTAGCTCTGAAGCCGAGAAACGGGATCGACCATAAGCATTAATGTGAAATTACATAGAATTTTCAAATTTCTTGTACTTGCTAACTTTGTGACCTCGGGCAGCTATGTTACCATGGAGGAACCACACAAGATTTGACTTTATTGGCTAGAACTGAAGACGCGCCAATTGCTTAACTCAAAATACAGTCAAGAAAGTAGCTCTCAAGCCGAGAAACGGGATCGACCATAAGCACTAATGTGAAATTACATACAATTTTCAAATTTCTTGTACTTGCTAACTTTGCGACCTCGGGCAGCTATGTTACCATGGAGGAACCACACAAGATTTGACTTTATTGGCTAGAACTGAAGACGCGCCAATTGCTTAACTCAAAATACAGTCAAGAAAGTAGCTCTGAAGCCGAGAAACGGGATCGACAATAAGCACTAACGTGAAATTACATACAATTTTCAAATTTCTTGTACTTGCTAACTTTGCGACCTCGGGCAGCTATGTTACCATGGAGGAACCACACAAGATTTGACTTTATAGGCTAGAACTGAAGTCGCGCCAACTGCTTAACTCAAAATAGAGTCAAGAAAGTAGCTCTCAAGCCAAGAAACGGGATCGACCATAAGCACTACCGTGAAATTTCATACAATTTTCAAATTTATTGTACTTGCTAACTTTGTGACCTCGGGCAGCTATGTTACCATGGAGGAACCACACAAGATTTGACTTTATTGGCTAGAACTGAAGACGCGCCAATTGCTTAGCTCAAAATACAGGCAAGAAAGTAGCTCTCAAGCCGAGAAACGGGATCGACCATAAGCACTAATGTGAAATTACATACAATTTTCAAATTTCTTGTACTTGCTAACTTTGCGACCTCGGGCAGCTATGTTACCATGGAGGAACCACACAAGATTTGACTTTATTGGCTAGAACTGAAATCGCGCCAACTGCTTAACTCAAAATACAGTCAAGAAAGTAGCTCTGAAGCCGAGAAACGGGATCGACCATAAGCACTACCGTGAAATTACATACAATTTTCAAATTTCTTGTACTTGCTAATTTTGCGACCTCGGGCAGCTATGTTACCATGAAGGAACCACACAAGATTTGACTTTATAGGCTAGAACTGAAGTCGCGCCAACTGCTTAACTCAAAATACAGTCAAGAAAGTAGCTCTGAAGCCGAGAAACGGGATCGACCATAAGCACTACCGTGAAATTACATACAATTTTCAAATTTCTTGTACTTGCTAACTTTGTGACCTCGGGCAGCTATGTTACCATGGAGGAACCACACAAGATTTGACTTTATAGGCTAGAACTGAAGTCGCGCCAACTGCTTAACTCAAAATACAGTCAAGAAAGTAGCTCTGAAGCCGAGAAACGGGATCGACCATAAGCACTAATGTGAAATTACATACAATTTTCAAATTTCTTGTACTTGGTAAATTTGTGACCTCGGGCAGCTATGTTACCATGGAGGAACCACACAAGATTTGACTTTATAGGCTAGAACTGAAGTCGCGCCAACTGCTTAACTCAAAATACAGTCAAGAAAGTAGCTCTGAAGCCGAGAAACGGGATCGACCATAAGCACTACCGTGAAATTACATACAATTTTCAAATTTTTTGTACTTGCTAACTTTGCGACCTCGGGCAGCTATGTTACCATGGAGGAACCACACAAGATTTGACTTTATAGGCTAGAACTGAAGTCGCGCCAACTGCTTAACTCAAAATACAGTCAAGAAAGTAGCTCTGAAGCCGAGAAATGGGATCGACCATAAGCACTAATGTGAAATTACATACAATTTTCAAATTTCTTGTACTTGCTAACTTTGTGACCTCGGGCAGCTATGTTACCATGGAGGAACCACACAAGATTTGACTTTATTGGCTAGAACTGAAGACGCGCCAATTGCTTAACTCAAAATACAGTCAAGAAAGTAGCTCTGAAGCCGAGAAACGGGATCGACAATAAGCACTACCGTGAAATTACATACAATTTTCAAATTTCTTGTACTTACTAAGTTTGCGACCTCGGGCAGCTATGTTACCATGGAGGAACCACACAAGATTTGACTTTATTGGCTAGAACTGAAGACGCGCCAATTGCTTAGCTCAAAATACAGGCAAGAAAGTAGCTCTCAAGCCGAGAAACGGGATCGACCATAAGCACTAATGTGAAATTACATACAATTTTCAAATTTCTTGTACTTGCTAACTTTGCGACCTCGGGCAGCTATGTTACCATGGAGGAACCACACAAGATTTGACTTTATAGGCTAGAACTGAAGTCGCGCCAACTGCTTAACTCAAAATACAGTCAAGAAAGTAGCTCTGAAGCCGAGAAACGGGATCGACCATAAGCACTAATGTGAAATTACATACAATTTTCAAATTTCTTGTACTTGCTAATTTTGCGACCTCGGGCAGCTATGTTACCATGGAGGAACCACACAAGATTTGACTTTATTGGCTAGAACTGAAGTCGCGCCAACTGCTTAACTCAAAACACAGTCAAGAAAGTAGCTCTGAAGCCGAGAAACGGGATCGACCATAAGCACTACCGTGAAATTACATACAATTTTCAAATTTCTTGTACTTGCTAACTTTGTGACCTCGGGCAGCTATGTTACCATGGAGGAACCACACAAGATTTGACTTTATAGGCTAGAACTGAAGTCGCGCCAACTGCTTAACTCAAAATACAGTCAAGAAAGTAGCTCTGAAGCCGAGAAACGGGATCGACCATAAGCACTAATGTGAAATTACATACAATTTTCAAATTTCTTGTACTTGGTAAATTTGTGACCTCGGGCAGCTATGTTACCATGGAGGAACCACACAAGATTTGACTTTATAGGCTAGAACTGAAGTCGCGCCAACTGCTTAACTCAAAATACAGTCAAGAAAGTAGCTCTGAAGCCGAGAAACGGGATCGACCATAAGCACTACCGTGAAATTACATACAATTTTCAAATTTCTTGTACTTGCTAACTTTGCGACCTCGGGCAGCTATGTTACCATGGAGGAACCACACAAGATTTGACTTTATAGGCTAGAACTGAAGTCGCGCCAACTGCTTAACTCAAAATACAGTCAAGAAAGTAGCTCTGAAGCCGAGAAACGGGATCGACCATAAGCACTAATGTGAAATTACATACAATTTTCAAATTTCTTGTACTTGCTAACTTTGTGACCTCGGGCAGCTATGTTACCATGGAGGAACCACACAAGATTTGACTTTATTGGCTAGAACTGAAGACGCGCCAATTGCTTAACTCAAAATACAGTCAAGAAAGTAGCTCTGAAGCCGAGAAACGGGATCGACAATAAGCACTACCGTGAAATTACATACAATTTTCAAATTTCTTGTACTTACTAACTTTGCGACCTCGGGCAGCTATGTTACCATGGAGGAACCACACAAGATTTGACTTTATAGGCTAGAACTGAAGTCGCGCCAACTGCTTAACTCAAAATAGAGTCAAGAAAGTAGCTCTCAAGCCAAGAAACGGGATCGACCATAAGCACTACCGTGAAATTTCATACAATTTTCAAATTTATTGTACTTGCTAACTTTGTGACCTCGGGCAGCTATGTTACCATGGAGGAACCACACAAGATTTGACTTTATTGGCTAGAACTGAAGACGCGCCAATTGCTTAGCTCAAAATACAGGCAAGAAAGTAGCTCTCAAGCCGAGAAACGGGATCGACCATAAGCACTAATGTGAAATTACATACAATTTTCAAATTTCTTGTACTTGCTAACTTTGTGACCTCGGGCAGCTATGTTACCATGGAGGAACCACACAAGATTTGACTTTATAGGCTAGAACTGAAGTCGCGCCAACTGCTTAACTCAAAATACAGTCAAGAAAGTAGCTCTGAAGCCGAGAAACGGGATCGACCATAAGCACTACCGTGATATTACATACAATTTTCAAATTTCTTGTACTTGCTAACTTTGCGACCTCGGGCAGCTATGTTACCATGGAGGAACCACACAAGATTTGACTTTATAGGCTAGAACTGAAGTCGCGCCAACTGCTTAACTCAAAATACAGTCAAGAAAGTAGTTCTCAGGCCGAGAAACGGGATCGACCATAAGCACTACCGTGAAATTACATACAATTTTCAAATTTCTTGTACTTACTAACTTTGCGACCTCGGGCAGCTATGTTACCATGGAGGAACCACACAAGATTTGACTTTATAGGCTAGAACTGAAGTCGCGCCAACTGCTTAACTCAAAATACAGTCAAGAAAGTAGTTCTCAAGCCGATAAACGGGATCGACCATAAGCACTACCGTGAAATTTCATACAATTTTCAAATTTATTGTACTTGCTAACTTTGTGACCTCGGGCAGCTATGTTACCATGGAGGAACCACACAAGATTTGACTTTATTGGCTAGAACTGAAGACGCGCCAATTGCTTAGCTCAAAATACAGGCAAGAAAGTAGCTCTCAAGCCGAGAAACGGGATCGACCATAAGCACTAATGTGAAATTACATACAATTTTCAAATTTCTTGTACTTGGTAAATTTGTGACCTCGGGCAGCTATGTTACCATGGAGGAACCACACAAGATTTGACTTTATAGGCTAGAACTGAAGTCGCGCCAACTGCTTAACTCAAAATACAGTCAAGAAAGTAGCTCTCAAGCCGAGAAACGGGATCGACCATAAGCACTAATGTGAAATTACATACAATTTTCAAATTTCTTGTACTTGCTAACTTTGTGACCTCGGGCAGCTATGTTACCATGGAGGAACCACACAAGATTTGACTTTATTGGCTAGAACTGAAGTCGCGCCAACTGCTTAACTCAAAATACAGTCAAGAAAGTAGTTCTCAAGCCGAGAAACGGGATCGACCATAAGCACTACCGTGAAATTTCATACAATTTTCAAATTTCTTGTACTTGCTAACTTTGCGACCTCGGGCAGCTATGTTACCATGGAGGAACCACACAAGATTTGACTTTATTGGCTAGAACTGAAGACGCGCCAATTGCTTAAAAATACAGTCAAGAAAGTAGCTCTGAAGCCGAGAAACGGGATCGACCATAAGCACTAATGTGAAATTACATACAATTTTCAAATTTCTTGTACTTGCTAACTTTGTGACCTCGGGCAGCTATGTTACCATGGAGGAACCACACAAGATTTGACTTTGATGGCTAGAACTGAAAACGCGCCAATTGCTTAACTCAAAATACAGTCAAGAAAGTAGCTCTCAAGCCGAGAAACGGGATCGACCATAAGCACTAATGTGAAATTACATACAATTTTCAAATTTCTTGTACTTGCTAACTTTGCGACCTCGGGCAGCTATGTTACCATGGAGGAACCACACAAGATTTGACTTTATTGGCTAGAACTGAAGACGCGCCAATTGCTTAACTCAAAATACAGTCAAGAAAGTAGCTCTGAAGCCGAGAAACGGGATCGACAATAAGCACTACCGTGAAATTACATACAATTTTCAAATTTCTTGTACTTGCTAACTTTGCGACCTCGGGCAGCTATGTTACCATGGAGGAACCACACAAGATTTGACTTTATTGGCTAGAACTGAAGTCGCGCCAACTGCTTAACTCAAAATACAGTCAAGAAAGTATCTCTCAAGCCGAGAAACGGGATCGACCATAAGCACTACCGTGAAATTTCATACAATTTTCAAATTTCTTGTACTTGCTAACTTTGCGACCTCGGGCAGCTATGTTACCATGGAGGAACCACACAAGATTTGACTTTATAGGCTAGAACTGAAGTCGCGCCAACTGCTTAACTCAAAATACAGTCAAGAAAGTAGCTCTCAAGCCGAGAAACGGGATCGACCATAAGCACTAATGTGAAATTACATACAATTTTCAAATTTCTTGTACTTGGTAAATTTGTGACCTCGGGCAGCTATGTTACCATGGAGGAACCACACAAGATTTGACTTTATTGGCTAGAACTGAAGTCGCGCCAACTGCTTAACTCAAAATACAGTCAAGAAAGTAGCTCTGAAGCCGAGAAACGGGATCGACCATAAGCACTACCGTGAAATTACATACAATTTTCAAATTTCTTGTACTTGCTAACTTTGTGACCTCGGGCAGCTATGTTACCATGGAGGAACCACACAAGATTTGACTTTATAGGCTAGAACTGAAGTCGCGCCAACTGCTTAACTCAAAATACAGTCAAGAAAGTAGCTCTGAAGCCGAGAAACGGGATCGACCATAAGCACTAATGTGAAATTACATACAATTTTCAAATTTCTTGTACTTGGTAAATTTGTGACCTCGGGCAGCTATGTTACCATGGAGGAACCACACAAGATTTGACTTTATAGGCTAGAACTGAAGTCGCGCCAACTGCTTAACTCAAAATACAGTCAAGAAAGTAGCTCTGAAGCCGAGAAACGGGATCGACCATAAGCACTACCGTGAAATTACATACAATTTTCAAATTTCTTGTACTTGCTAACTTTGCGACCTCGGGCAGCTATGTTACCATGGAGGAACCACACAAGATTTGACTTTATAGGCTAGAACTGAAGTCGCGCCAACTGCTTAACTCAAAATACAGTCAAGAAAGTAGCTCTGAAGCCGAGAAACGGGATCGACCATAAGCACTAATGTGAAATTACATACAATTTTCAAATTTCTTGTACTTGCTAACTTTGTGACCTCGGGCAGCTATGTTACCATGGAGGAACCACACAAGATTTGACTTTATTGGCTAGAACTGAAGACGCGCCAATTGCTTAACTCAAAATACAGTCAAGAAAGTAGCTCTGAAGCCGAGAAACGGGATCGACAATAAGCACTACCGTGAAATTACATACAATTTTCAAATTTCTTGTACTTACTAACTTTGCGACCTCGGGCAGCTATGTTACCATGGAGGAACCACACAAGATTTGACTTTATAGGCTAGAACTGAAGTCGCGCCAACTGCTTAACTCAAAATAGAGTCAAGAAAGTAGCTCTCAAGCCAAGAAACGGGATCGACCATAAGCACTACCGTGAAATTTCATACAATTTTCAAATTTATTGTACTTGCTAACTTTGTGACCTCGGGCAGCTATGTTACCATGGAGGAACCACACAAGATTTGACTTTATTGGCTAGAACTGAAGACGCGCCAATTGCTTAGCTCAAAATACAGGCAAGAAAGTAGCTCTCAAGCCGAGAAACGGGATCGACCATAAGCACTAATGTGAAATTACATACAATTTTCAAATTTCTTGTACTTGCTAACTTTGTGACCTCGGGCAGCTATGTTACCATGGAGGAACCACACAAGATTTGACTTTATAGGCTAGAACTGAAGTCGCGCCAACTGCTTAACTCAAAATACAGTCAAGAAAGTAGCTCTGAAGCCGAGAAACGGGATCGACCATAAGCACTACCGTGAAATTACATACAATTTTCAAATTTCTTGTACTTGCTAACTTTGCGACCTCGGGCAGCTATGTTACCATGGAGGAACCACACAAGATTTGACTTTATAGGCTAGAACTGAAGTCGCGCCAACTGCTTAACTCAAAATACAGTCAAGAAAGTAGTTCTCAGGCCGAGAAACGGGATCGACCATAAGCACTACCGTGAAATTACATACAATTTTCAAATTTCTTGTACTTACTAACTTTGCGATCTCGGGCAGCTATGTTACCATGGAGGAACCACACAAGATTTGACTTTATAGGCTAGAACTGAAGTCGCGCCAACTGCTTAACTCAAAATACAGTCAAGAAAGTAGTTCTCAAGCCGATAAACGGGATCGACCATAAGCACTACCGTGAAATTTCATACAATTTTCAAATTTATTGTACTTGCTAACTTTGTGACCTCGGGCAGCTATGTTACCATGGAGGAACCACACAAGATTTGACTTTATTGGCTAGAACTGAAGACGCGCCAATTGCTTAGCTCAAAATACAGGCAAGAAAGTAGCTCTCAAGCCGAGAAACGGGATCGACCATAAGCACTAATGTGAAATTACATACAATTTTCAAATTTCTTGTACTTGGTAAATTTGTGACCTCGGGCAGCTATGTTACCATGGAGGAACCACACAAGATTTGACTTTATAGGCTAGAACTGAAGTCGCGCCAACTGCTTAACTCAAAATACAGTCAAGAAAGTAGCTCTCAAGCCGAGAAACGGGATCGACCATAAGCACTAATGTGAAATTACATACAATTTTCAAATTTCTTGTACTTGCTAACTTTGTGACCTCGGGCAGCTATGTTACCATGGAGGAACCACACAAGATTTGACTTTATTGGCTAGAACTGAAGTCGCGCCAACTGCTTAACTCAAAATACAGTCAAGAAAGTAGTTCTCAAGCCGAGAAACGGGATCGACCATAAGCACTACCGTGAAATTTCATACAATTTTCAAATTTCTTGTACTTGCTAACTTTGCGACCTCGGGCAGCTATGTTACCATGGAGGAACCACACAAGATTTGACTTTATTGGCTAGAACTGAAGACGCGCCAATTGCTCAAAAATACAGTCAAGAAAGTAGCTCTGAAGCCGAGAAACGGGATCGACCATAAGCACTAATGTGAAATTACATACAATTTTCAAATTTCTTGTACTTGGTAAATTTGTGACCTCGGGCAGCTATGTTACCATGGAGGAACCACACAAGATTTGACTTTATAGGCTAGAACTGAAGTCGCGCCAACTGCTTAACTCAAAATACAGTCAAGAAAGTAGCTCTGAAGCCGAGAAACGGGATCGACCATAAGCACTACCGTGAAATTACATACAATTTTCAAATTTCTTGTACTTGCTAACTTTGCGACCTCGGGCAGCTATGTTACCATGGAGGAACCACACAAGATTTGACTTTATAGGCTAGAACTGAAGTCGCGCCAACTGCTTAACTCAAAATACAGTCAAGAAAGTAGCTCTGAAGCCGAGAAACGGGATCGACCATAAGCACTAATGTGAAATTACATACAATTTTCAAATTTCTTGTACTTGCTAACTTTGTGACCTCGGGCAGCTATGTTACCATGGAGGAACCACACAAGATTTGACTTTATTGGCTAGAACTGAAGACGCGCCAATTGCTTAACTCAAAATACAGTCAAGAAAGTAGCTCTGAAGCCGAGAAACGGGATCGACAATAAGCACTACCGTGAAATTACATACAATTTTCAAATTTCTTGTACTTACTAACTTTGCGACCTCGGGCAGCTATGTTACCATGGAGGAACCACACAAGATTTGACTTTATAGGCTAGAACTGAAGTCGCGCCAACTGCTTAACTCAAAATAGAGTCAAGAAAGTAGCTCTCAAGCCAAGAAACGGGATCGACCATAAGCACTACCGTGAAATTTCATACAATTTTCAAATTTATTGTACTTGCTAACTTTGTGACCTCGGGCAGCTATGTTACCATGGAGGAACCACACAAGATTTGACTTTATTGGCTAGAACTGAAGACGCGCCAATTGCTTAGCTCAAAATACAGGCAAGAAAGTAGCTCTCAAGCCGAGAAACGGGATCGACCATAAGCACTAATGTGAAATTACATACAATTTTCAAATTTCTTGTACTTGCTAACTTTGTGACCTCGGGCAGCTATGTTACCATGGAGGAACCACACAAGATTTGACTTTATAGGCTAGAACTGAAGTCGCGCCAACTGCTTAACTCAAAATACAGTCAAGAAAGTAGCTCTGAAGCCGAGAAACGGGATCGACCATAAGCACTACCGTGAAATTACATACAATTTTCAAATTTCTTGTACTTGCTAACTTTGCGACCTCGGGCAGCTATGTTACCATGGAGGAACCACACAAGATTTGACTTTATAGGCTAGAACTGAAGTCGCGCCAACTGCTTAACTCAAAATACAGTCAAGAAAGTAGTTCTCAGGCCGAGAAACGGGATCGACCATAAGCACTACCGTGAAATTACATACAATTTTCAAATTTCTTGTACTTACTAACTTTGCGATCTCGGGCAGCTATGTTACCATGGAGGAACCACACAAGATTTGACTTTATAGGCTAGAACTGAAGTCGCGCCAACTGCTTAACTCAAAATACAGTCAAGAAAGTAGTTCTCAAGCCGATAAACGGGATCGACCATAAGCACTACCGTGAAATTTCATACAATTTTCAAATTTATTGTACTTGCTAACTTTGTGACCTCGGGCAGCTATGTTACCATGGAGGAACCACACAAGATTTGACTTTATTGGCTAGAACTGAAGACGCGCCAATTGCTTAGCTCAAAATACAGGCAAGAAAGTAGCTCTCAAGCCGAGAAACGGGATCGACCATAAGCACTAATGTGAAATTACATACAATTTTCAAATTTCTTGTACTTGGTAAATTTGTGACCTCGGGCAGCTATGTTACCATGGAGGAACCACACAAGATTTGACTTTATAGGCTAGAACTGAAGTCGCGCCAACTGCTTAACTCAAAATACAGTCAAGAAAGTAGCTCTCAAGCCGAGAAACGGGATCGACCATAAGCACTAATGTGAAATTACATACAATTTTCAAATTTCTTGTACTTGCTAACTTTGTGACCTCGGGCAGCTATGTTACCATGGAGGAACCACACAAGATTTGACTTTATTGGCTAGAACTGAAGTCGCGCCAACTGCTTAACTCAAAATACAGTCAAGAAAGTAGTTCTCAAGCCGAGAAACGGGATCGACCATAAGCACTACCGTGAAATTTCATACAATTTTCAAATTTCTTGTACTTGCTAACTTTGCGACCTCGGGCAGCTATGTTACCATGGAGGAACCACACAAGATTTGACTTTATTGGCTAGAACTGAAGACGCGCCAATTGCTCAAAAATACAGTCAAGAAAGTAGCTCTGAAGCCGAGAAACGGGATCGACCATAAGCACTAATGTGAAATTACATACAATTTTCAAATTTCTTGTACTTGCTAACTTTGTGACCTCGGGCAGCTATGTTACCATGGAGGAACCACACAAGATTTGACTTTGATGGCTAGAACTGAAAACGCGCCAATTGCTTAACTCAAAATACAGTCAAGGTAGTAGCTCTCAAGCCGAGAAACGGGATCGACCATAAGCACTAATGTGAAATTACATACAATTTTCAAATTTCTTGTACTTGCTAACTTTGCGCCCTCGGGCAGCTATGTTACCATGGAGGAACCACACAAGATTTGACTTTATTGGCTAGAACTGAAGACGCGCCAATTGCTTAACTCAAAATACAGTCAAGAAAGTAGCTCTGAAGCCGAGAAACGGGATCGACAATAAGCACTACCGTGAAATTACATACAATTTTCAAATTTCTTGTACTTGCTAACTTTGCGACCTCGGGCAGCTATGTTACCATGGAGGAACCACACAAGATTTGACTTTATTGGCTAGAACTGAAGTCGCGCCAACTGCTTAACTCAAAATACAGTCAAGAAAGTATCTCTCAAGCCGAGAAACGGGATCGACCATAAGCACTACCGTGAAATTTCATACAATTTTCAAATTTCTTGTACTTGCTAACTTTGCGACCTCGGGCAGCTATGTTACCATGGAGGAACCACACAAGATTTGACTTTATAGGCTAGAACTGAAGTCGCGCCAACTGCTTAACTCAAAATACAGTCAAGAAAGTAGCTCTCAAGCCGAGAAACGGGATCGACCATAAGCACTAATGTGAAATTACATACAATTTTCAAATTTCTTGTACTTGCTAACTTTGTGACCTCGGGCAGCTATGTTACCATGGAGGAACCACACAAGATTTGACTTTATTGGCTAGAACTGAAGTCGCGCCAACTGCTTAACTCAAAATACAGTCAAGAAAGTAGTTCTCAAGCCGAGAAACGGGATCGACCATAAGCACTACCGTGAAATTTCATACAATTTTCAAATTTATTGTACTTGCTAACTTTGTGACCTCGGGCAGCTATGTTACCATGGAGGAACCACACAAGATTTGACTTTGATGGCTAGAACTGAAAACGCGCCAATTGCTTAACTCAAAATACAGTCAAGAAAGTAGCTCTCAAGCCGAGAAACGGGATCGACCATAAGCACTAATGTGAAATTACATACAATTTTCAAATTTCTTGTACTTGCTAACTTTGCGACCTCGGGCAGCTATGTTACCATGGAGGAACCACACAAGATTTGACTTTATTGGCTAGAACTGAAGACGCGCCAATTGCTTAACTCAAAATACAGTCAAGAAAGTAGCTCTGAAGCCGAGAAACGGGATCGACAATAAGCACTACCGTGAAATTACATACAATTTTCAAATTTCTTGTACTTGCTAACTTTGCGACCTCGGGCAGCTATGTTACCATGGCGGAACCACACAAGATTTGACTTTATTGGCTAGAACTGAAGTCGCGCCAACTGCTTAACTCAAAATACAGTCAAGAAAGTATCTCTCAAGCCGAGAAACGGGATCGACCACAAGCACTACCGTGAAATTTCATACAATTTTCAAATTTCTTGTACTTACTAATTTTGTGACCTCGGGCAGCTATGTTACCATGGAGGAACCACACAAGATTTGACTTTATAGGCTAGAACTGAAGTCGCGCCAACTGCTTAACTCAAAATACAGTCAAGAAAGTAGCTCTCAAGCCGAGAAACGGGATCGACCATAAGCACTACCGTGAAATTTCATACAATTTTCAAATTTCTTGTACTTGCTAACTTTGCGACCTCGGGCAGCTATGTTACCATGGAGGAACCACACAAGATTTGACTTTATTGGCTAGAACTGAAGACGCGCCAATTGCTTAACTCAAAATTCAGTAAAGAAAGTAGCTCTGAAGCCGAGAAACGGGATCGACCATAACCACTAATGTGAAATTACATACAATTTTCAAATTTCTTGTACTTGCTAACTTTGCGACCTCGGGCAGCTATGTTACCATGGAGGAACCACACAAGATTTGACTTTATTGGCTAGAACTGAAGACGCGCCAATTGCTTAACTCAAAATTCAGTAAAGAAAGTAGCTCTGAAGCCGAGAAACGGGATCGACCATAAGCACTAATGTGAAATTACATAGAATTTTCAAATTTCTTGTACTTGCTAACTTTGTGACCTCGGGCAGCTATGTTACCATGGAGGAACCACACAAGATTTGACTTTATAGGCTAGAACTGAAGTCGCGCCAACTGCTTAACTCAAAATACAGTCAAGAAAGTAGCTCTGAAGCCGAGAAACGGGATCGACAATAAGCACTACCGTGAAATTACATACAATTTTCAAATTTCTTGTACTTGCTAACTTTGCGACCTCGGGCAGCTATGTTACCATGGAGGAACCACACAAGATTTGACTTTATGGGCTAGAACTGAAGTCGCGCCAACTGCTTAACTCAAAATACAGTCAAGAAAGTATCTCTCAAGCCGAGAAACGGGATCGACCATAAGCACTACCGTGAAATTTCATACAATTTTCAAATTTCTTGTACTTGCTAACTTTGCGACCTCGGGCAGCTATGTTACCATGGAGGAACCACACAAGATTTGACTTTATAGGCTAGAACTGAAGTCGCGCCAATTGCTTAAAAATACAGTCAAGAAAGTAGCTCTGAAGCCGAGAAACGGGATCGACCATAAGCACTAATGTGAAATTACATACAATTTTCAAATTTCTTGTACTTGCTAACTTTGTGACCTCGGGCAGCTATGTTACCATGGAGGAACCACACAAGATTTGACTTTGATGGCTAGAACTGAAAACGCGCCAATTGCTTAACTCAAAATACAGTCAAGAAAGTAGCTCTCAAGCCGAGAAACGGGATCGACCATAAGCACTAATGTGAAATTACATACAATTTTCAAATTTCTTGTACTTGCTAACTTTGCGACCTCGGGCAGCTATGTTACCATGGAGGAACCACACAAGATTTGACTTTATTGGCTAGAACTGAAGACGCGCCAATTGCTTAACTCAAAATACAGTCAAGAAAGTAGCTCTGAAGCCGAGAAACGGGATCGACAATAAGCACTACCGTGAAATTACATACAATTTTCAAATTTCTTGTACTTGCTAACTTTGCGACCTCGGGCAGCTATGTTACCATGGAGGAACCACACAAGATTTGACTTTATTGGCTAGAACTGAAGTCGCGCCAACTGCTTAACTCAAAATACAGTCAAGAAAGTATCTCTCAAGCCGAGAAACGGGATCGACCATAAGCACTACCGTGAAATTTCATACAATTTTCAAATTTCTTGTACTTGCTAACTTTGCGACCTCGGGCAGCTATGTTACCATGGAGGAACCACACAAGATTTGACTTTATAGGCTAGAACTGAAGTCGCGCCAACTGCTTAACTCAAAATACAGTCAAGAAAGTAGCTCTCAAGCCGAGAAACGGGATCGACCATAAGCACTAATGTGAAATTACATACAATTTTCAAATTTCTTGTACTTGCTAACTTTGTGACCTCGGGCAGCTATGTTACCATGGAGGAACCACACAAGATTTGGCTTTATTGGCTAGAACTGAAGTCGCGCCAACTGCTTAACTCAAAATACAGTCAAGAAAGTAGTTCTCAAGCCGAGAAACGGGATCGACCATAAGCACTACCGTGAAATTTCATACAATTTTCAAATTTATTGTACTTGCTAACTTTGTGACCTCGGGCAGCTATGTTACCATGGAGGAACCACACAAGATTTGACTTTGATGGCTAGAACTGAAAACGCGCCAATTGCTTAACTCAAAATACAGTCAAGAAAGTAGCTCTCAAGCCGAGAAACGGGATCGACCATAAGCACTAATGTGAAATTACATACAATTTTCAAATTTCTTGTACTTGCTAACTTTGCGACCTCGGGCAGCTATGTTACCATGGAGGAACCACACAAGATTTGACTTTATTGGCTAGAACTGAAGACGCGCCAATTGCTTAACTCAAAATACAGTCAAGAAAGTAGCTCTGAAGCCGAGAAACGGGATCGACAATAAGCACTACCGTGAAATTACATACAATTTTCAAATTTCTTGTACTTGCTAACTTTGCGACCTCGGGCAGCTATGTTACCATGGAGGAACCACACAAGATTTGACTTTATTGGCTAGAACTGAAGTCGCGCCAACTGCTTAACTCAAAATACAGTCAAGAAAGTATCTCTCAAGCCGAGAAACGGGATCGACCACAAGCACTACCGTGAAATTTCATACAATTTTCAAATTTCTTGTACTTACTAATTTTGTGACCTCGGGCAGCTATGTTACCATGGAGGAACCACACAAGATTTGACTTTATAGGCTAGAACTGAAGTCGCGCCAACTGCTTAACTCAAAATACAGTCAAGAAAGTAGTTCTCAAGCCGAGAAACGGGATCGACCATAAGCACTACCGTGAAATTTCATACAATTTTCAAATTTCTTGTACTTGCTAACTTTGCGACCTCGGGCAGCTATGTTACCATGGAGGAACCACACAAGATTTGACTTTATAGGCTAGAACTGAAGTCGCGCCAACTGCTTAACTCAAAATACAGTCAAGAAAGTAGCTCTCAAGCCGAGAAACGGGATCGACCATAAGCACTACCGTGAAATTTCATACAATTTTCAAATTTCTTGTACTTGCTAACTTTGCGACCTCGGGCAGCTATGTTACCATGGAGGAACCACACAAGATTTGACTTTATTGGCTAGAACTGAAGACGCGCCAATTGCTTAACTCAAAATTCAGTAAAGAAAGTAGCTCTGAAGCCGAGAAACGGGATCGACCATAAGCACTAATGTGAAATTACATAGAATTTTCAAATTTCTTGTACTTGCTAACTTTGTGACCTCGGGCAGCTATGTTACCATGGAGGAACCACACAAGATTTGACTTTATTGGCTAGACCTGAAGACGCGCCAATTGCTTAACTCAAAATACAGTCAAGAAAGTAGCTCTCAAGCCGAGAAACGGGATCGACCATAAGCACTAATGTGAAATTACATACAATTTTCAAATTTCTTGTACTTGCTAACTTTGCGACCTCGGGCAGCTATGTTACCATGTAGGAACCACACAAGATTTGACTTTATAGGCTAGAACTGAAGTCGCGCCAACTGCTTAACTCAAAATACAGTCAAGAAAGTAGCTCTCAAGCCGAGAAACGGGATCGACCATAAGCACTAATGTGAAATTACATACAATTTTCAAATTTCTTGTACTTGCTAACTTTGTGACCTCGGGCAGCTATGTTACCATGGAACATAGTCGCGCCAACTGCTTAACTCAAAATACAGTCAAGAAAGTAGTTCTCAAGCCGAGAAACGGGATCGACCATAAGCACTACCGTGAAATTTCATACAATTTTCAAATTTCTTGTACTTGCTAATTTTGCGACCTCGGGCAGCTATGTTACCATGGAGGAACCACACAAGATTTGACTTTATTGGCTAGAACTGAAGACGCGCCAATTGCTTAACTCAGAATACAGTCAAGAAAGTAGCTCTGAAGCCGAGAAACGGGATCGACCATAAGCACTAATGTGAAATTACATACAATTTTCAAATTTCTTGTACTTGCTAACTTTGTGACCTCGGGCAGCTATGTTACCATGGAGGAACCACACAAGATTTGACTTTATTGGCTAGAACTGAAGTCGCGCCAACTGCTTAACTCAAAATACAGTCAAGAAAGTAGTTCTCAAGCCGAGAAACGGGATCGACCATAAGCACTACCGTGAAATTTCATACAATTTTCAAATTTATTGTACTTGCTAACTTTGTGACCTCGGGCAGCTATGTTACCATGGAGGAACCACACAAGATTTGACTTTATTGGCTAGAACTGAAGATGCGCCAATTGCTTAACTCAAAATACAGTCAAGAAAGTAGCTCTCAAGCCGAGAAACGGGATCGACCATAAGCACTAATGTGAAATTACATACAATTTTCAAATTTCTTGTACTTGCTAACTTTGCGACCTCGGGCAGCTATGTTACCATGGAGGAACCACACAAGATTTGACTTTATTGGCTAGAACTGAAGACGCGCCAATTGCTTAACTCAAAATACAGTCAAGAAAGTAGCTCTGAAGCCGAGAAACGGGATCGACAATAAGCACTACCGTGAAATTACATACAATTTTCAAATTTCTTGTACTTGCTAACTTTGCGACCTCGGGCAGCTATGTTACCATGGAGGAACCACACAAAATTTGACTTTATTGGCTAGAACTGAAGTCGCGCCAACTTCTTAACTCAAAATACAGTCAAGAAAGTAGCTCTCAAGCCGAGAAACGGGATCGACCACAAGCACTACCGTGAAATTTCATACAATTTTCAAATTTCTTGTACTTACTAACTTTGTGACCTCGGGCAGCTATGTTACCATGGAGGAACCACACAAGATTTGACTTTATTGGCTAGGACTGAAGTCGCGCCAACTGCTTAACTCAAAATACAGTCAAGAAAGTAGTTCTCAAGCCGAGAAACGGGATCGACCATAAGCACTACCGTGAAATTTCATACAATTTTCAAATTTCTTGTACTTGCTAACTTTGCGACCTCGGGCAGCTATGTTACCATGGAGGAACCACACAAGATTTGACTTTATAGGCTAGAACTGAAGTCGCGCCAACTGCTTAACTCAAAATACAGTCAAGAAAGTAGCTCTCAAGCCGAGAAACGGGATCGACCATAAGCACTACCGTGAAATTTCATACAATTTTCAAATTTCTTGTACTTGCTAACTTTGCGACCTCGGGCAGCTATGTTACCATGGAGGCACCACACAAGATTTGACTTTATAGGCTAGTACTGAAGTCGCGCCAACTGCTTAACTCAAAATACAGTCAAGAAAGTAGTTCTCAAGCCGAGAAACGGGATCGACCATAAGCACTAAAGTGAAATTTCATACGATTTTCAAATTTCTTGTACTTGCTAATTTTGTGACCTCGGGCAGCTATGTTACCATGGAGGAACCACACAAGATTTGACTTTATTGGCTAGAACTGAAGACGCGCTAATTGCTTAACTCAAAATACAGTCAAGAAAGTAGCTCTGAAGCCGAGAAACGGGATCGACCATAAGCACTACCGTGAAATTTCATACAATTTTCAAATTTCTTGTACTTGCTAACTTTGCGACTTCGGGCAGCTATGTTACCATGGAGGAACCACACAAGATTTGACTTTATAGGCTAGAACTGAAGTCGCGCCAACTGCTTAACTCAAAATACAGTCAAGAAAGTAGCTCTGAAGCCGAGAAACGGGATCGACCATAAGCACTAATGTGAAATTACATACAATTTTCAAATTTCTTGTACTTGCTAACTTTGCGACCTCGGGCAGCTATGTTACCATGAAGGAACCACACAAGATTTGACTTTATTGGCTAGAACTGAAGTCGCGCCAACTGCTTAACTCAAAATACAGTCAAGAAAGTAGCTCTCAAGCCGAGAAACGGGATCGACCATAAGCACTACCGTGAAATTTCATACAATTTTCAAATTTCTTGTACTTGCTAACTTTGCGACCTCGGGCAGCTATGTTACCAGGGAGGAACCACACAAGATTTGACTTTATAGGCTAGAACTGAAGTCGCGCCAACTGCTTAACTCAAAATACAGTCAAGAAAGTAGTTCTCAAGCCGAGAAACGGGATCGACCATAAGCACTACCGTGAAATTTCATACAATTTTCAAATTTCTTGTACTTGCTAACTTTGCGACCTCGGGCAGCTATGTTACCATGGAGGAACCACACAAGATTTGACTTTATAGGCTAGAACTGAAGTCGCTCCAACTGCTTAACTCAAAATACAGTCAAGAAAGTAGTTCTCAAGCCGAGAAACGGGATCGACCATAAGCACTACCGTGAAATTTCATACAATTTTCAAATTTCTTGTACTTGCTAACTTTGCGACCTCGGGCAGCTATGTTACCATGGAGGAACCACAAAAGATTTGACTTTATTGGCTAGAACTGAAGTCGCGCCAACTGCTTAACTCAAAATACAGTCAAGAAAGTGGTTCTCAAGCCGAGAAACGGGATCGACCATAAGCACTACCGTGAAATTTCATACAATTTTCAAATTTCTTGTACTTGCTAACTTTGCGACCTCGGGCAGCTATGTTACCATGGAGGAACCACACAAGATTTGACTTTATAGGCTAGAACTGAAGTCGCGCCAACTGCTTAACTCAAAATACAGTCAAGAAAGTAGTTCTCAAGCCGAGAAACGGGATCGACCATAAGCACTAATGTGAAATTACATACAATTTTCAAATTTCTTGTACTTGCTAACTTTGCGACCTCGGGCAGCTATGTTACCATGGAGGAACCACACAAGATTTGACTTTATTGGCTAGAACTGAAGTCGCGCCAACTGCTTAACTCAAAATACAGTCAAGAAAGTAGTTCTCAAGCCGAGAAACGGGATCGACCATAAGCACTACCGTGAAATTTCATACAATTTTCAAATTTCTTGTACTTGCTAACTTTGCGACCTCGGGCAGCTATGTTACCATGGAGGAACCACACAAGATTTGACTTTATTGGCTAGAACTGAAGTCGCGCCAACTGCTTAACTCAAAATACAGTCAGGAAAGTAGTTCTCAAGCCGAGAAACGGGATCGACCATAAGCACTACCGTGAAATTTCATACAATTTTCAAATTTCTTGTACTTGCTAACTTTGTGACCTCGGGCAGCTATGTTACCATGGAGGAACCACACAAGATTTGACTTTATAGGCTAGAACTGAAGTCGCGCCAACTGCTTAACTCAAAATACAGTCAAGAAAGTAGTTCTCAAGCCGAGAAACGGGATCGACCATAAGCACTACCGTGAAATTTCATACGATTTTCAAATTTCTTGTACTTGCTAACTTTGCGACCTCGGGCAGCTATGTTACCATGGAGGAACCACACAAGATTTGACTTTATAGGCTAGAACTGAAGTCGCGCCAACTGCTTAACTCAAAATACAGTCAAGAAAGTAGTTCTCAAGCCGAGAAACGGGATCGACCATAAGCACTAATGTGAAATTACATACAATTTTCAAATTTCTTGTACTTGCTAACTTTGCGACCTCGGGCAGCTATGTTACCATGGAGGAACCACACAAGATTTGACTTTATTGGCTAGAACTGAAGTCGCGCCAACTGCTTAACTCAAAATACAGTCAGGAAAGTAGTTCTCAAGCCGAGAAACGGGATCGACCATAAGCACTACCGTGAAATTTCATACAATTTTCAAATTTCTTGTACTTGCTAACTTTGTGACCTCGGGCAGCTATGTTACCATGGAGGAACCACACAAGATTTGACTTTATTGGCTAGAACTGAAGACGCGCCAATTGCTTAACTCAAAATACAGTCAAGAAAGTAGCTCTCAAGCCGAGAAACGGGATCGACCATAAGCACTAATGTGAAATTACATACAATTTTCAAATTTCTTGTACTTGCTAACTTTGCGACCTCGGGCAGCTATGTTACCATGGAGGAACCACACAAGATTTGACTTTATTGGCTAGAACTGAAGACGCGCCAATTGCTTAACTCAAAATACAGTCAAGAAAGTAGCTCTGAAGCCGAGAAACGGGATCGACAATAAGCACTAACGTGAAATTACATACAATTTTCAAATTTCTTGTACTTGCTAACTTTGCGACCTCGGGCAGCTATGTTACCATGGAGGAACCACACAAGATTTGACTTTATAGGCTAGAACTGAAGTCGCGCCAACTGCTTAACTCAAAATAGAGTCAAGAAAGTAGCTCTCAAGCCAAGAAACGGGATCGACCATAAGCACTACCGTGAAATTTCATACAATTTTCAAATTTATTGTACTTGCTAACTTTGTGACCTCGGGCAGCTATGTTACCATGGAGGAACCACACAAGATTTGACTTTATTGGCTAGAACTGAAGACGCGCCAATTGCTTAGCTCAAAATACAGGCAAGAAAGTAGCTCTCAAGCCGAGAAACGGGATCGACCATAAGCACTAATGTGAAATTACATACAATTTTCAAATTTCTTGTACTTGCTAACTTTGCGACCTCGGGCAGCTATGTTACCATGGAGGAACCACACAAGATTTGACTTTATTGGCTAGAACTGAAATCGCGCCAACTGCTTAACTCAAAATACAGTCAAGAAAGTAGCTCTGAAGCCGAGAAACGGGATCGACCATAAGCACTACCGTGAAATTACATACAATTTTCAAATTTCTTGTACTTGCTAATTTTGCGACCTCGGGCAGCTATGTTACCATGAAGGAACCACACAAGATTTGACTTTATTGGCTAGAACTGAAGTCGCGCCAACTGCTTAACTCAAAATACAGTCAAGAAAGTAGCTCTGAAGCCGAGAAACGGGATCGACCATAAGCACTACCGTGAAATTACATACAATTTTCAAATTTCTTGTACTTGCTAACTTTGTGACCTCGGGCAGCTATGTTACCATGGAGGAACCACACAAGATTTGACTTTATAGGCTAGAACTGAAGTCGCGCCAACTGCTTAACTCAAAATACAGTCAAGAAAGTAGCTCTGAAGCCGAGAAACGGGATCGACCATAAGCACTAATGTGAAATTACATACAATTTTCAAATTTCTTGTACTTGGTAAATTTGTGACCTCGGGCAGCTATGTTACCATGGAGGAACCACACAAGATTTGACTTTATAGGCTAGAACTGAAGTCGCGCCAACTGCTTAACTCAAAATACAGTCAAGAAAGTAGCTCTGAAGCCGAGAAACGGGATCGACCATAAGCACTACCGTGAAATTACATACAATTTTCAAATTTCTTGTACTTGCTAACTTTGCGACCTCGGGCAGCTATGTTACCATGGAGGAACCACACAAGATTTGACTTTATAGGCTAGAACTGAAGTCGCGCCAACTGCTTAACTCAAAATACAGTCAAGAAAGTAGCTCTGAAGCCGAGAAATGGGATCGACCATAAGCACTAATGTGAAATTACATACAATTTTCAAATTTCTTGTACTTGCTAACTTTGTGACCTCGGGCAGCTATGTTACCATGGAGGAACCACACAAGATTTGACTTTATTGGCTAGAACTGAAGACGCGCCAATTGCTTAACTCAAAATACAGTCAAGAAAGTAGCTCTGAAGCCGAGAAACGGGATCGACAATAAGCACTACCGTGAAATTACATACAATTTTCAAATTTCTTGTACTTACTAAGTTTGCGACCTCGGGCAGCTATGTTACCATGGAGGAACCACACAAGATTTGACTTTATTGGCTAGAACTGAAGACGCGCCAACTGCTTAACTCAAAATAGAGTCAAGAAAGTAGCTCTCAAGCCAAGAAACGGGATCGACCATAAGCACTACCGTGAAATTTCATACAATTTTCAAATTTATTGTACTTGCTAACTTTGTGACCTCGGGCAGCTATGTTACCATGGAGGAACCACACAAGATTTGACTTTATTGGCTAGAACTGAAGACGCGCCAATTGCTTAGCTCAAAATACAGGCAAGAAAGTAGCTCTCAAGCCGAGAAACGGGATCGACCATAAGCACTAATGTGAAATTACATACAATTTTCAAATTTCTTGTACTTGCTAACTTTGTGACCTCGGGCAGCTATGTTACCATGGAGGAACCACACAAGATTTGACTTTATAGGCTAGAACTGAAGTCGCGCCAACTGCTTAACTCAAAATACAGTCAAGAAAGTAGCTCTGAAGCCGAGAAACGGGATCGACCATAAGCACTACCGTGAAATTACATACAATTTTCAAATTTCTTGTACTTGCTAACTTTGCGACCTCGGGCAGCTATGTTACCATGGAGGAACCACACAAGATTTGACTTTATAGGCTAGAACTGAAGTCGCGCCAACTGCTTAACTCAAAATACAGTCAAGAAAGTAGTTCTCAGGCCGAGAAACGGGATCGACCATAAGCACTACCGTGAAATTACATACAATTTTCAAATTTCTTGTACTTACTAACTTTGCGACCTCGGGCAGCTATGTTACCATGGAGGAACCACACAAGATTTGACTTTATAGGCTAGAACTGAAGTCGCGCCAACTGCTTAACTCAAAATACAGTCAAGAAAGTAGTTCTCAAGCCGATAAACGGGATCGACCATAAGCACTACCGTGAAATTTCATACAATTTTCAAATTTATTGTACTTGCTAACTTTGTGACCTCGGGCAGCTATGTTACCATGGAGGAACCACACAAGATTTGACTTTATTGGCTAGAACTGAAGCCGCGCCAATTGCTTAACTCAAAATTCAGTAAAGAAAGTAGCTCTGAAGCCGAGAAACGGGATCGACCATAAGCACTAATGTGAAATTACATAGAATTTTCAAATTTCTTGTACTTGCTAACTTTGTGACCTCGGGCAGCTATGTTACCATGGAGGAACCACACAAGATTTGACTTTATTGGCTAGACCTGAAGACGCGCCAATTGCTTAACTCAAAATACAGTCAAGAAAGTAGCTCTCAAACCGAGAAACGGGATCGACCATAAGCACTAATGTGAAATTACATACAATTTTCAAATTTCTTGTACTTGCTAACTTTGCGACCTCGGGCAGCTATGTTACCATGGAGGAACCACACAAGATTTGACTTTATAGGCTAGAACTGAAGTCGCGCCAACTGCTTAACTCAAAATACAGTCAAGAAAGTAGCTCTCAAGCCGAGAAACGGGATCGACCATAAGCACTAATGTGAAATTACATACAATTTTCAAATTTCTTGTACTTGCTAACTTTGTGACCTCGGGCAGCTATGTTACCATGGAGGAACCACACAAGATTTGACTTTATTGGCTAGAACTGAAGTCGCGCCAACTGCTTAACTCAAAATACAGTCAAGAAAGTAGTTCTCAAGCCGAGAAACGGGATCGACCATAAGCACTACCGTGAAATTTCATACAATTTTCAAATTTCTTGTACTTGCTAACTTTGCGACCTCGGGCAGCTATGTTACCATGGAGGAACCACACAAGATTTGACTTTATTGGCTAGAACTGAAGACGCGCCAATTGCTTAAAAATACAGTCAAGAAAGTAGCTCTGAAGCCGAGAAACGGGATCGACCATAAGCACTAATGTGAAATTACATACAATTTTCAAATTTCTTGTACTTGCTAACTTTGTGACCTCGGGCAGCTATGTTACCATGGAGGAACCACACAAGATTTGACTTTGATGGCTAGAACTGAAAACGCGCCAATTGCTTAACTCAAAATACAGTCAAGAAAGTAGCTCTCAAGCCGAGAAACGGGATCGACCATAAGCACTAATGTGAAATTACATACAATTTTCAAATTTCTTGTACTTGCTAACTTTGCGACCTCGGGCAGCTATGTTACCATGGAGGAACCACACAAGATTTGACTTTATTGGCTAGAACTGAAGACGCGCCAATTGCTTAACTCAAAATACAGTCAAGAAAGTAGCTCTGAAGCCGAGAAACGGGATCGACAATAAGCACTACCGTGAAATTACATACAATTTTCAAATTTCTTGTACTTGCTAACTTTGCGACCTCGGGCAGCTATGTTACCATGGAGGAACCACACAAGATTTGACTTTATTGGCTAGAACTGAAGTCGCGCCAACTGCTTAACTCAAAATACAGTCAAGAAAGTATCTCTCAAGCCGAGAAACGGGATCGACCATAAGCACTACCGTGAAATTTCATACAATTTTCAAATTTCTTGTACTTGCTAACTTTGCGACCTCGGGCAGCTATGTTACCATGGAGGAACCACACAAGATTTGACTTTATAGGCTAGAACTGAAGTCGCGCCAACTGCTTAACTCAAAATACAGTCAAGAAAGTAGCTCTCAAGCCGAGAAACGGGATCGACCATAAGCACTAATGTGAAATTACATACAATTTTCAAATTTCTTGTACTTGCTAACTTTGTGACCTCGGGCAGCTATGTTACCATGGAGGAACCACACAAGATTTGACTTTATTGGCTAGAACTGAAGTCGCGCCAACTGCTTAACTCAAAATACAGTCAAGAAAGTAGTTCTCAAGCCGAGAAACGGGATCGACCATAAGCACTACCGTGAAATTTCATACAATTTTCAAATTTATTGTACTTGCTAACTTTGTGACCTCGGGCAGCTATGTTACCATGGAGGAACCACACAAGATTTGACTTTGATGGCTAGAACTGAAAACGCGCCAATTGCTTAACTCAAAATACAGTCAAGAAAGTAGCTCTCAAGCCGAGAAACGGGATCGACCATAAGCACTAATGTGAAATTACATACAATTTTCAAATTTCTTGTACTTGCTAACTTTGCGACCTCGGGCAGCTATGTTACCATGGAGGAACCACACAAGATTTGACTTTATTGGCTAGAACTGAAGACGCGCCAATTGCTTAACTCAAAATACAGTCAAGAAAGTAGCTCTGAAGCCGAGAAACGGGATCGACAATAAGCACTACCGTGAAATTACATACAATTTTCAAATTTCTTGTACTTGCTAACTTTGCGACCTCGGGCAGCTATGTTACCATGGAGGAACCACACAAGATTTGACTTTATTGGCTAGAACTGAAGTCGCGCCAACTGCTTAACTCAAAATACAGTCAAGAAAGTATCTCTCAAGCCGAGAAACGGGATCGACCACAAGCACTACCGTGAAATTTCATACAATTTTCAAATTTCTTGTACTTACTAATTTTGTGACCTCGGGCAGCTATGTTACCATGGAGGAACCACACAAGATTTGACTTTATAGGCTAGAACTGAAGTCGCGCCAACTGCTTAACTCAAAATACAGTCAAGAAAGTAGTTCTCAAGCCGAGAAACGGGATCGACCATAAGCACTACCGTGAAATTTCATACAATTTTCAAATTTCTTGTACTTGCTAACTTTGCGACCTCGGGCAGCTATGTTACCATGGAGGAACCACACAAGATTTGACTTTATAGGCTAGAACTGAAGTCGCGCCAACTGCTTAACTCAAAATACAGTCAAGAAAGTAGCTCTCAAGCCGAGAAACGGGATCGACCATAAGCACTACCGTGAAATTTCATACAATTTTCAAATTTCTTGTACTTGCTAACTTTGCGACCTCGGGCAGCTATGTTACCATGGAGGAACCACACAAGATTTGACTTTATTGGCTAGAACTGAAGACGCGCCAATTGCTTAACTCAAAATTCAGTAAAGAAAGTAGCTCTGAAGCCGAGAAACGGGATCGACCATAAGCACTAATGTGAAATTACATACAATTTTCAAATTTCTTGTACTTGCTAACTTTGCGACCTCGGGCAGCTATGTTACCATGGAGGAACCACACAAGATTTGACTTTATTGGCTAGAACTGAAGACGCGCCAATTGCTTAACTCAAAATTCAGTAAAGAAAGTAGCTCTGAAGCCGAGAAACGGGATCGACCATAAGCACTAATGTGAAATTACATAGAATTTTCAAATTTCTTGTACTTGCTAACTTTGTGACCTCGGGCAGCTATGTTACCATGGAGGAACCACACAAGATTTGACTTTATAGGCTAGAACTGAAGTCGCGCCAACTGCTTAACTCAAAATACAGTCAAGAAAGTAGCTCTGAAGCCGAGAAACGGGATCGACAATAAGCACTACCGTGAAATTACATACAATTTTCAAATTTCTTGTACTTGCTAACTTTGCGACCTCGGGCAGCTATGTTACCATGGAGGAACCACACAAGATTTGACTTTATTGGCTAGAACTGAAGTCGCGCCAACTGCTTAACTCAAAATACAGTCAAGAAAGTATCTCTCAAGCCGAGAAACGGGATCGACCATAAGCACTACCGTGAAATTTCATACAATTTTCAAATTTCTTGTACTTGCTAACTTTGCGACCTCGGGCAGCTATGTTACCATGGAGGAACCACACAAGATTTGACTTTATAGGCTAGAACTGAAGTCGCGCCAACTGCTTAACTCAAAATACAGTCAAGAAAGTAGCTCTCAAGCCGAGAAACGGGATCGACCATAAGCACTAATGTGAAATTACATACAATTTTCAAATTTCTTGTACTTGCTAACTTTGTGACCTCGGGCAGCTATGTTACCATGGAGGAACCACACAAGATTTGACTTTGATGGCTAGAACTGAAAACGCGCCAATTGCTTAACTCAAAATACAGTCAAGAAAGTAGCTCTCAAGCCGAGAAACGGGATCGACCATAAGCACTAATGTGAAATTACATACAATTTTCAAATTTCTTGTACTTGCTAACTTTGCGACCTCGGGCAGCTATGTTACCATGGAGGAACCACACAAGATTTGACTTTATTGGCTAGAACTGAAGACGCGCCAATTGCTTAACTCAAAATACAGTCAAGAAAGTAGCTCTGAAGCCGAGAAACGGGATCGACAATAAGCACTACCGTGAAATTACATACAATTTTCAAATTTCTTGTACTTGCTAACTTTGCGACCTCGGGCAGCTATGTTACCATGGAGGAACCACACAAGATTTGACTTTATAGGCTAGAACTGAAGTCGCGCCAACTGCTTAACTCAAAATACAGTCAAGAAAGTAGCTCTCAAGCCGAGAAACGGGATCGACCATAAGCACTAATGTGAAATTACATACAATTTTCAAATTTCTTGTACTTGCTAACTTTGTGACCTCGGGCAGCTATGTTACCATGGAGGAACCACACAAGATTTGACTTTGATGGCTAGAACTGAAAACGCGCCAATTGCTTAACTCAAAATACAGTCAAGAAAGTAGCTCTCAAGCCGAGAAACGGGATCGACCATAAGCACTAATGTGAAATTACATACAATTTTCAAATTTCTTGTACTTGCTAACTTTGCGACCTCGGGCAGCTATGTTACCATGGAGGAACCACACAAGATTTGACTTTATTGGCTAGAACTGAAGTCGCGCCAATTGCTTAAAAATACAGTCAAGAAAGTAGCTCTGAAGCCGAGAAACGGGATCGACCATAAGCACTAATGTGAAATTACATACAATTTTCAAATTTCTTGTACTTGCTAACTTTGTGACCTCGGGCAGCTATGTTACCATGGAGGAACCACACAAGATTTGACTTTGATGGCTAGAACTGAAAACGCGCCAATTGCTTAACTCAAAATACAGTCAAGAAAGTAGCTCTCAAGCCGAGAAACGGGATCGACCATAAGCACTAATGTGAAATTACATACAATTTTCAAATTTCTTGTACTTGCTAACTTTGCGACCTCGGGCAGCTATGTTACCATGGAGGAACCACACAAGATTTGACTTTATTGGCTAGAACTGAAGACGCGCCAATTGCTTAACTCAAAATACAGTCAAGAAAGTAGCTCTGAAGCCGAGAAACGGGATCGACAATAAGCACTACCGTGAAATTACATACAATTTTCAAATTTCTTGTACTTGCTAACTTTGCGACCTCGGGCAGCTATGTTACCATGGAGGAACCACACAAGATTTGACTTTGATGGCTAGAACTGAAGTCGCGCCAACTGCTTAACTCAAAATACAGTCAAGAAAGTATCTCTCAAGCCGAGAAACGGGATCGACCATAAGCACTACCGTGAAATTTCATACAATTTTCAAATTTCTTGTACTTGCTAACTTTGCGACCTCGGGCAGCTATGTTACCATGGAGGAACCACACAAGATTTGACTTTATAGGCTAGAACTGAAGTCGCGCCAACTGCTTAACTCAAAATACAGTCAAGAAAGTAGCTCTCAAGCCGAGAAACGGGATCGACCATAAGCACTAATGTGAAATTACATACAATTTTCAAATTTCTTGTACTTGCTAACTTTGTGACCTCGGGCAGCTATGTTACCATGGAGGAACCACACAAGATTTGGCTTTATTGGCTAGAACTGAAGTCGCGCCAACTGCTTAACTCAAAATACAGTCAAGAAAGTAGTTCTCAAGCCGAGAAACGGGATCGACCATAAGCACTACCGTGAAATTTCATACAATTTTCAAATTTATTGTACTTGCTAACTTTGTGACCTCGGGCAGCTATGTTACCATGGAGGAACCACACAAGATTTGACTTTGATGGCTAGAACTGAAAACGCGCCAATTGCTTAACTCAAAATACAGTCAAGAAAGTAGCTCTCAAGCCGAGAAACGGGATCGACCATAAGCACTAATGTGAAATTACATACAATTTTCAAATTTCTTGTACTTGCTAACTTTGCGACCTCGGGCAGCTATGTTACCATGGAGGAACCACACAAGATTTGACTTTATTGGCTAGAACTGAAGACGCGCCAATTGCTTAACTCAAAATACAGTCAAGAAAGTAGCTCTGAAGCCGAGAAACGGGATCGACAATAAGCACTACCGTGAAATTACATACAATTTTCAAATTTCTTGTACTTGCTAACTTTGCGACCTCGGGCAGCTATGTTACCATGGAGGAACCACACAAGATTTGACTTTATTGGCTAGAACTGAAGTCGCGCCAACTGCTTAACTCAAAATACAGTCAAGAAAGTATCTCTCAAGCCGAGAAACGGGATCGACCACAAGCACTACCGTGAAATTTCATACAATTTTCAAATTTCTTGTACTTACTAATTTTGTGACCTCGGGCAGCTATGTTACCATGGAGGAACCACACAAGATTTGACTTTATAGGCTAGAACTGAAGTCGCGCCAACTGCTTATCTCAAAATACAGTCAAGAAAGTAGTTCTCAAGCCGAGAAACGGGATCGACCATAAGCACTACCGTGAAATTTCATACAATTTTCAAATTTCTTGTACTTGCTAACTTTGCGACCTCGGGCAACTATGTTACCATGGAGGAACCACACAAGATTTGACTTTATAGGCTAGAACTGAAGTCGCGCCAACTGCTTAACTCAAAATACAGTCAAGAAAGTAGCTCTCAAGCCGAGAAACGGGATCGACCATAAGCACTACCGTGAAATTTCATACAATTTTCAAATTTCTTGTACTTGCTAACTTTGCGACCTCGGGCAGCTATGTTACCATGGAGGAACCACACAAGATTTGACTTTATTGGCTAGAACTGAAGACGCGCCAATTGCTTAACTCAAAATACAGTCAAGAAAGTAGCTCTGAAGCCGAGAAACGGGATCGACAATAAGCACTACCGTGAAATTACATACAATTTTCAAATTTCTTGTACTTGCTAACTTTGCGACCTCGGGCAGCTATGTTACCATGGAGGAACCACACAAGATTTGACTTTATTGGCTAGAACTGAAGTCGCGCCAACTGCTTAACTCAAAATACAGTCAAGAAAGTATCTCTCAAGCCGAGAAACGGGATCGACCACAAGCACTACCGTGAAATTTCATACAATTTTCAAATTTCTTGTACTTACTAATTTTGTGACCTCGGGCAGCTATGTTACCATGGAGGAACCACACAAGATTTGACTTTATAGGCTAGAACTGAAGTCGCGCCAACTGCTTAACTCAAAATACAGTCAAGAAAGTAGTTCTCAAGCCGAGAAACGGGATCGACCATAAGCACTACCGTGAAATTTCATACAATTTTCAAATTTCTTGTACTTGCTAACTTTGCGACCTCGGGCAGCTATGTTACCATGGAGGAACCACACAAGATTTGACTTTATAGGCTAGAACTGAAGTCGCGCCAACCGCCTAACTCAAAATAGAGTCAAGAAAGTAGCTCTCAAGCCGAGAAACGGGATCGACCATAAGCAGTACCGTGAAATTTCATACAATTTTCAAATTTCTTGTACTTGCTAACTTTGTGACCTCGGGCAGCTATGTTACTTTGACTTTATTGGCTAGAACTGAAGTCGCGCCAACTGCTTAACTCAAAATACAGTCAAGAAAGTAGTTCTCGAGAAACGGGATCGACCATAAGCACTACCGTGAAATTTCATACAATTTTCAAATTTCTTGTACTTGCTAACTTTGCGACCTCGGGCAGCTATGTTACCATGGAGGAACCACACAAGATTTGACTTTATAGGCTAGAACTGAAGTCGCGCCAACTGCTTAACTCAAAATACAGTCAAGAAAGTAGCTCTCAAGCCGAGAAACGGGATCGACCATAAGCACTACCGTGAAATTTCATACAATTTTCAAATTTCTTGTACTTGCTAACTTTGCGACCTCGGGCAGCTATGTTACCATGGAGGAACCACACAAGATTTGACTTTATAGGCTAGAACTGAAGTCGCGCCAACTGCTTAACTCAAAATAGAGTCAAGAAAGTAGCTCTCAAGCCGAGAAACGGGATCGACCATAAGCAGTACCGTGAAATTTGAAAATTGCTATGTTACCATGGAGGAACCACACAAGATTTGACTTTATAGGCTAGAACTGAAGTCGCGCCAACTGCTTAACTCAAAATACAGTCAAGAAAGTAGCTCTGAAGCCGAGAAACGGGATCGACCATAAGCACTAATGTGAAATTACATACAATTTTCAAATTTATTGTACTTGCTAACTTTGCGACCTCGGGCAGCTATGTTACCATGGAGGAACCACACAAGATTTGACTTTATAGGCTAGAACTGAAGTCGCGGCAACTGCTTAACTCAAAATACAGTCAAGAAAGTAGTTCTCAAGCCGAGAAACGGGATCGACCATAAGCACTACCGTGAAATTTCATACAATTTTCAAATTTCTTGTACTTGCTAACTTTGCGACCTCGGGCAGCTATGTTACCATGGAGGAACCACACAAGATTTGACTTTATAGGCTAGAACTGAAGTCGGGCCAACTGCTTAACTCAAAATACAGTCAAGAAAGTAGTTCTCAAGCCGAGAAACGGGATCGACCATAAGCACTACCGTGAAATTTCATACAATTTTCAAATTTATTGTACTTGCTAACTTTTTGACCTCGGGCAGCTATGTTACCATGGAGGAACCACACAAGATTTGACTTTATAGGCTAGAACTGAAGTCGCGCCAACTGCTTAACTCAAAATACAGTCAAGAAAGTAGTTCTCAAGCCGAGAAACGGGATCGACCATAAGCACTACCGTGAAATTTCATACAATTTTCAAATTTATTGTACTTGCTAACTTTGTGACCTCGGGCAGCTATGTTACCATGGAGGAACCACACAAGATTTGACTTTATTGGCTAGAACTGAAGTCGCGCCAACTGCTTAACTCAAAATACAGTCAAGAAAGTAGCTCTCAAGCCGAGAAACGGGATCGACCATAAGCACTACCGTGAAATTTCATACAATTTTCAAATTTCTTGTACTTGCTAACTTTGCGACCTCGGGCAGCTATGTTACCATGGAGGAACCACACAAGATTTGACTTTATAGGCTAGAACTGAAGTCGCGCCAACTGCTTAACTCAAAATACAGTCAAGAAAGTAGTTCTCAAGCCGAGAAACGGGATCGACCATAAGCACTACCGTGAAATTTCATACAATTTTCAAATTTCTTGTACTTGCTAACTTTGTGAACTCGGGCAGCTATGTTACCATGGAGGAACCACACAAGATTTGACTTTATTGGCTAGAACTGAAGTCGTGCCAACTGCTTAACTCAAAATAGAGTCAAGAAAGTAGCTCTCAAGCCGAGAAACGGGATCGACCATAAGCATTAATGTGAAATTACATAGAATTTTCAAATTTCTAGTACTTGCTAACTTTGTGACCTCGGGCAGCTATGTTACCATGGAGGAACCACACAAGATTTGACTTTATTGGCTAGAACTGAAGACGCGCCAACTGCTTAACTCAAAATAGAGTCAAGAAAGTAGCTCTCAAGCCGAGAAACGGGATCGACCATAAGCATTAATGTGAAATTACATAGAATTTTCAAATTTCTAGTACTTGCTAACTTTGTGACCTCGGGCAGCTATGTTACCATGGAGGAACCACACAAGATTTGACTTTATTGGCTAGAACTGAAGACGCGCCAATTGCTTAACTCAAAATACAGTCAAGAAAGTAGCTCTGAAGCCGAGAAACGGGATCGACAATAAGCACTAACGTGAAATTACATACAATTTTCAAATTTCTTGTACTTGCTAACTTTGCGACCTCGGGCAGCTATGTTACCATGGAGGAACCACACAAGATTTGACTTTATTGGCTAGAACTGAAGTCGCGCCAACTGCTTAACTCAAAATACAGTCAAGAAAGTAGTTCTCAAGCCGAGAAACGGGATCGACCATAAGCACTACCGTGAAATTTCATACAATTTTCAAATTTCTTGTACTTGCTAACTTTGCGACCTCGGGCAGCTATGTTACCATGGAGGAACCACACAAGATTTGACTTTATAGGCTAGAACTGAAGTCGCGCCAACTGCTTAACTCAAAATACAGTCAAGAAAGTAGCTCTCAAGCCGAGAAACGGGATCGACCATAAGCACTACCGTGAAATTTCATACAATTTTCAAATTTCTTGTACTTGCTAACTTTGCGACCTCGGGCAGCTATGTTACCATGGAGGAACCACACAAGATTTGACTTTATAGGCTAGAACTGAAGTCGCGCCAACCGCCTAACTCAAAATAGAGTCAAGAAAGTAGCTCTCAAGCCGAGAAACGGGATCGACCATAAGCAGTACCGTGAAATTTCATACAATTTTCAAATTTCTTGTACTTGCTAACTTTGTGACCTCGGGCAGCTATGTTACTTTGACTTTATTGGCTAGAACTGAAGTCGCGCCAACTGCTTAACTCAAAATACAGTCAAGAAAGTAGTTCTCGAGAAACGGGATCGACCATAAGCACTACCGTGAAATTTCATACAATTTTCAAATTTCTTGTACTTGCTAACTTTGCGACCTCGGGCAGCTATGTTACCATGGAGGAACCACACAAGATTTGACTTTATAGGCTAGAACTGAAGTCGCGCCAACTGCTTAACTCAAAATACAGTCAAGAAAGTAGCTCTCAAGCCGAGAAACGGGATCGACCATAAGCACTACCGTGAAATTTCATACAATTTTCAAATTTCTTGTACTTGCTAACTTTGCGACCTCGGGCAGCTATGTTACCATGGAGGAACCACACAAGATTTGACTTTATAGGCTAGAACTGAAGTCGCGCCAACTGCTTAACTCAAAATAGAGTCAAGAAAGTAGCTCTCAAGCCGAGAAACGGGATCGACCATAAGCAGTACCGTGAAATTTGAAAATTGCTATGTTACCATGGAGGAACCACACAAGATTTGACTTTATAGGCTAGAACTGAAGTCGCGCCAACTGCTTAACTCAAAATACAGTCAAGAAAGTAGCTCTGAAGCCGAGAAACGGGATCGACCATAAGCACTAATGTGAAATTACATACAATTTTCAAATTTATTGTACTTGCTAACTTTGCGACCTCGGGCAGCTATGTTACCATGGAGGAACCACACAAGATTTGACTTTATAGGCTAGAACTGAAGTCGCGGCAACTGCTTAACTCAAAATACAGTCAAGAAAGTAGTTCTCAAGCCGAGAAACGGGATCGACCATAAGCACTACCGTGAAATTTCATACAATTTTCAAATTTCTTGTACTTGCTAACTTTGCGACCTCGGGCAGCTATGTTACCATGGAGGAACCACACAAGATTTGACTTTATAGGCTAGAACTGAAGTCGGGCCAACTGCTTAACTCAAAATACAGTCAAGAAAGTAGTTCTCAAGCCGAGAAACGGGATCGACCATAAGCACTACCGTGAAATTTCATACAATTTTCAAATTTATTGTACTTGCTAACTTTTTGACCTCGGGCAGCTATGTTACCATGGAGGAACCACACAAGATTTGACTTTATAGGCTAGAACTGAAGTCGCGCCAACTGCTTAACTCAAAATACAGTCAAGAAAGTAGTTCTCAAGCCGAGAAACGGGATCGACCATAAGCACTACCGTGAAATTTCATACAATTTTCAAATTTATTGTACTTGCTAACTTTGTGACCTCGGGCAGCTATGTTACCATGGAGGAACCACACAAGATTTGACTTTATTGGCTAGAACTGAAGTCGCGCCAACTGCTTAACTCAAAATACAGTCAAGAAAGTAGCTCTCAAGCCGAGAAACGGGATCGACCATAAGCACTACCGTGAAATTTCATACAATTTTCAAATTTCTTGTACTTGCTAACTTTGCGACCTCGGGCAGCTATGTTACCATGGAGGAACCACACAAGATTTGACTTTATAGGCTAGAACTGAAGTCGCGCCAACTGCTTAACTCAAAATACAGTCAAGAAAGTAGTTCTCAAGCCGAGAAACGGGATCGACCATAAGCACTACCGTGAAATTTCATACAATTTTCAAATTTCTTGTACTTGCTAACTTTGTGAACTCGGGCAGCTATGTTACCATGGAGGAACCACACAAGATTTGACTTTATTGGCTAGAACTGAAGTCGCGCCAACTGCTTAACTCAAAATAGAGTCAAGAAAGTAGCTCTCAAGCCGAGAAACGGGATCGACCATAAGCATTAATGTGAAATTACATAGAATTTTCAAATTTCTAGTACTTGCTAACTTTGTGACCTCGGGCAGCTATGTTACCATGGAGGAACCACACAAGATTTGACTTTATTGGCTAGAACTGAAGACGCGCCAATTGCTTAACTCAAAATACAGTCAAGAAAGTAGCTCTCAAGCCGAGAAACGGGATCGACCATAAGCACTAATGTGAAATTACATACAATTTTCAAATTTCTTGTACTTGCTAACTTTGCGACCTCGGGCAGCTATGTTACCATGGAGGAACCACACCAGATTTGACTTTATTGGCTAGAACTGAAGACGCGCCAATTGCTTAACTCAAAATACAGTCAAGAAAGTAGCTCTGAAGCCGAGAAACGGGATCGACAATAAGCACTAACGTGAAATTACATACAATTTTCAAATTTCTTGTACTTGCTAACTTTGCGACCTCGGGCAGCTATGTTACCATGGAGGAACCACACAAGATTTGACTTTATAGGCTAGAACTGAAGTCGCGCCAACTGCTTAACTCAAAATAGAGTCAAGAAAGTAGCTCTCAAGCCAAGAAACGGGATCGACCATAAGCACTACCGTGAAATTTCATACAATTTTCAAATTTATTGTACTTGCTAACTTTGTGACCTCGGGCAGCTATGTTACCATGGAGGAACCACACAAGATTTGACTTTATTGGCTAGAACTGAAGACGCGCCAATTGCTTAGCTCAAAATACAGGCAAGAAAGTAGCTCTCAAGCCGAGAAACGGGATCGACCATAAGCACTAATGTGAAATTACATACAATTTTCAAATTTCTTGTACTTGCTAACTTTGTGACCTCGGGCAGCTATGTTACCATGGAGGAACCACACAAGATTTGACTTTATAGGCTAGAACTGAAGTCGCGCCAACTGCTTAACTCAAAATACAGTCAAGAAAGTAGCTCTGAAGCCGAGAAACGGGATCGACCATAAGCACTAATGTGAAATTACATACAATTTTCAAATTTCTTGTACTTGGTAAATTTGTGACCTCGGGCAGCTATGTTACCATGGAGGAACCACACAAGATTTGACTTTATAGGCTAGAACTGAAGTCGCGCCAACTGCTTAACTCAAAATACAGTCAAGAAAGTAGCTCTGAAGCCGAGAAACGGGATCGACCATAAGCACTAATGTGAAATTACATACAATTTTCAAATTTCTTGTACTTGCTAACTTTGCGACCTCGGGCAGCTATGTTACCATGGAGGAACCACACAAGATTTGACTTTACTGGCTAGAACTGAAGTCGCGCCAACTGCTTAACTCAAAATACAGTCAAGAAAGTAGCTCTGAAGCCGAGAAACGGGATCGACCATAAGCACTAATGTGAAATTACATACAATTTTCAAATTTCTTGTACTTGGTAAATTTGTGACCTCGGGCAGCTATGTTACCATGGAGGAACCACACAAGATTTGACTTTATAGGCTAGAACTGAAGTCGCGCCAACTGCTTAACTCAAAATACAGTCAAGAAAGTAGCTCTCAAGCCGAGAAACGGGATCGACCATAAGCACTACCGTGAAATTTCATACAATTTTCAAATTTCTTGTACTTGCTAACTTTGCGACCTCGGGCAGCTATGTTACCATGGAGGAACCACACAAGATTTGACTTTACTGGCTAGAACTGAAGTCGCGCCAACTGCTTAACTCAAAATACAGTCAAGAAAGTAGCTCTCAAGCCGAGAAACGGGATCGACCATAAGCACTACCGTGAAATTTCATACAATTTTCAAATTTCTTGTACTTGCTAACTTTGCGACCTCGGGCAGCTATGTTACCATGGAGGAACCACACAAGATTTGACTTTACTGGCTAGAACTGAAGTCGCGCCAACTGCTTAACTCAAAATACAGTCAAGAAAGTAGCTCTGAAGCCGAGAAACGGGATCGACCATAAGCACTAATGTGAAATTACATACAATTTTCAAATTTCTAGTACTTGCTAACTTTGTGACCTCGGGCAGCTATGTTACCATGGAGGAACCACACAAGATTTGACTTTATTGGCTAGAACTGAAGACGCGCCAATTGCTTAACTCAAAATACAGTCAAGAAAGTAGCTCTCAAGCCGAGAAACGGGATCGACCATAAGCACTAATGTGAAATTACATACAATTTTCAAATTTCTTGTACTTGCTAACTTTGCGACCTCGGGCAGCTATGTTACCATGGAGGAACCACACCAGATTTGACTTTATTGGCTAGAACTGAAGACGCGCCAATTGCTTAACTCAAAATACAGTCAAGAAAGTAGCTCTGAAGCCGAGAAACGGGATCGACAATAAGCACTAACGTGAAATTACATACAATTTTCAAATTTCTTGTACTTGCTAACTTTGCGACCTCGGGCAGCTATGTTACCATGGAGGAACCACACAAGATTTGACTTTATAGGCTAGAACTGAAGTCGCGCCAACTGCTTAACTCAAAATAGAGTCAAGAAAGTAGCTCTCAAGCCAAGAAACGGGATCGACCATAAGCACTACCGTGAAATTTCATACAATTTTCAAATTTATTGTACTTGCTAACTTTGTGACCTCGGGCAGCTATGTTACCATGGAGGAACCACACAAGATTTGACTTTATTGGCTAGAACTGAAGACGCGCCAATTGCTTAGCTCAAAATACAGGCAAGAAAGTAGCTCTCAAGCCGAGAAACGGGATCGACCATAAGCACTAATGTGAAATTACATACAATTTTCAAATTTCTTGTACTTGCTAACTTTGTGACCTCGGGCAGCTATGTTACCATGGAGGAACCACACAAGATTTGACTTTATAGGCTAGAACTGAAGTCGCGCCAACTGCTTAACTCAAAATACAGTCAAGAAAGTAGCTCTGAAGCCGAGAAACGGGATCGACCATAAGCACTAATGTGAAATTACATACAATTTTCAAATTTCTTGTACTTGGTAAATTTGTGACCTCGGGCAGCTATGTTACCATGGAGGAACCACACAAGATTTGACTTTATAGGCTAGAACTGAAGTCGCGCCAACTGCTTAACTCAAAATACAGTCAAGAAAGTAGCTCTGAAGCCGAGAAACGGGATCGACCATAAGCACTAATGTGAAATTACATACAATTTTCAAATTTCTTGTACTTGCTAACTTTGCGACCTCGGGCAGCTATGTTACCATGGAGGAACCACACAAGATTTGACTTTACTGGCTAGAACTGAAGTCGCGCCAACTGCTTAACTCAAAATACAGTCAAGAAAGTAGCTCTGAAGCCGAGAAACGGGATCGACCATAAGCACTAATGTGAAATTACATACAATTTTCAAATTTCTTGTACTTGGTAAATTTGTGACCTCGTGCAGCTATGTTACCATGGAGGAACCACACAAGATTTGACTTTATAGGCTAGAACTGAAGTCGCGCCAACTGCTTAACTCAAAATACAGTCAAGAAAGTAGCTCTCAAGCCGAGAAACGGGATCGACCATAAGCACTACCGTGAAATTTCATACAATTTTCAAATTTCTTGTACTTGCTAACTTTGCGACCTCGGGCAGCTATGTTACCATGGAGGAACCACACAAGATTTGACTTTACTGGCTAGAACTGAAGTCGCGCCAACTGCTTAACTCAAAATACAGTCAAGAAAGTAGCTCTGAAGCCGAGAAACGGGATCGACCATAAGCACTACCGTGAAATTACATACAATTTTCAAATTTCTTGTACTTGCTAACTTTGCGACCTCGGGCAGCTATGTTACCATGGAGGAACCACACAAGATTTGACTTTATAGGCTAGAACTGAAGTCGCGCCAACTGCTTAACTCAAAATAGAGTCAAGAAAGTAGCTCTCAAGCCGAGAAACGGGATCGACCATAAGCAGTACCGTGAAATTTGAAAATTGCTATGTTACCATGGAGGAACCACACAAGATTTGACTTTATAGGCTAGAACTGAAGTCGCGCCAACTGCTTAACTCAAAATACAGTCAAGAAAGTAGCTCTGAAGCCGAGAAACGGGATCGACCATAAGCACTAATGTGAAATTACATACAATTTTCAAATTTATTGTACTTGCTAACTTTGCGACCTCGGGCAGCTATGTTACCATGGAGGAACCACACAAGATTTGACTTTATAGGCTAGAACTGAAGTCGCGGCAACTGCTTAACTCAAAATACAGTCAAGAAAGTAGTTCTCAAGCCGAGAAACGGGATCGACCATAAGCACCAATGTGAAATTACATACAATTTTCAAATTTCTTGTACTTGCTAACTTTGCGACCTCGGGCAGCTATGTTACCATGGAGGAACCACACAAGATTTGACTTTATAGGCTAGAACTGAAGTCGCGCCAACTGCTAAACTCAAAATACAGTCAAGAAAGTAGCTCTGAAGCCGAGAAACGGGATCGACCATAAGCACTACCGTGAAATTACATACAATTTTCAAATTTCTTATACTTGCTAACTTTGCGACCTCGGGCAGCTATGTTACCATGGAGGAACCACACAAGATTTGACTTTACTGGCTAGAACTGAAGTCGCGCCAACTGCTTAACTCAAAATACAGTCAAGAAAGTAGCTCTGAAGCCGAGAAACGGGATCGACCATAAGCACTAATGTGAAATTACATACAATTTTCAAATTTATTGTACTTGCTAACTTTATGACCTCGGGCAGCTATGTTACCATGGAGGAACCACACAAGATTTGACTTTATTGGCTAGAACTGAAGTCGCGCCAACTGCTTAACTCAAAATACAGTCAAGAAAGTAGTTCTCAAGCCGAGAAACGGGATCGACCATAAGCACTACCGTGAAATTTCATACAATTTTCAAATTTCTTGTACTTGCTAACTTTTTGACCTCGGGCAGCTATATTACCATGGAGGAACCACACAAGATTTGACTTTATAGGCTAGAACTGAAGTCGCGCCAACTGCTTATCTCAAAATACAGTCAAGAAAGTAGCTCTGAAGCCGAGAAACGGGATCGACCACCAGCACTAATGTGAAATTTCATACAATTTTCAAATTTATTGTACTTGCTAACTTTGTGACCTCGGGCAGGTATGTTACCATGGAGGAACCACACAAGATTTGACTTTATAGGCTAGAACTGAAGTCGCGCCAACTGCTTAACTCAAAATAGAGTCAAGAAAGTAGCTCTCAAGCCAAGAAACGGGATCGACCATAAGCACTACCGTGAAATTTCATACAATTTTCAAATTTATTGTACTTGCTAACTTTGTGACCTCGGGCAGCTATGTTACCATGGAGGAACCACACAAGATTTGACTTTATTGGCTAGAACTGAAGACGCGCCAATTGCTTAACTCAAAATACAGTCAAGAAAGTAGCTCTCAAGCCGAGAAACGGGATCGACCATAAGCACTAATGTGAAATTACATACAATTTTCAAATTTCTTGTACTTGCTAACTTTGCGACCCCGGGCAGCTATGTTACCATGGAGGAACCACACAAGATTTGACTTTATTGGCCAGAACTGAAGTCGCGCCAACTGCTTAACTCAAAATACAGTCAAGAAAGTAGTTCTCAAGCCGAGAAACGGGATCGACCATAAGCCCCACCGTGAAATTTCATACAATTTTCAAATTTATTGTACTTGCTAACTTTGCGACCTCGGGCAGCTATGTTACCATGGAGGAACCACACAAGATTTGACTTTATTGGCTAGAACTGAAGTCGTGCCAACTGCTTAACTCAAAATAGAGTCAAGAAAGTAGCTCTCAAGCCGAGAAACGGGATCGACCATAAGCACTAATGTGAAATTTCATACAATTTTCAAATTTCTTGTACTTGCTAACTTTGCGACCTCGGGCAGCTATGTTACCATGGAGGAACCACACAAGATTTGACTTTATAGGCTAGAACTGAAGTCGCGCCAACTGCTTATCTCAAAATACAGTCAAGAAAGTAGTTCTCAAGCCGAGAAACGGGATCGACCATAAGCACTACCGTGAAATTTCATACAATTTTCGAATTTCTTGTACTTGCTAACTTTGTGAACTCGGGCAGCTATGTTACCATGGAGGAACCACACAAGATTTGACTTTATTGGCTAGAACTGAAGTCGTGCCAACTGCTTAACTCAAAATAGAGTCAAGAAAGTAGCTCTCAAGCCGAGAAACGGGATCGACCATAAGCACTAATGTGAAATTTCATACAATTTTCAAATTTCTTGTACTTGCTAACTTTGCGACCTCGGGCAGCTATGTTACCATGGAGGAACCACACAAGATTTGACTTTATAGGCTAGAACTGAAGTCGCGCCAACTGCTTAACTCAAAATACAGTCAGGAAAGTAGTTCTCAAGCCGAGAAACGGGATCGACCATAAGCACTACCGTGAAATTTCATACAATTTTCAAATTTCTTGTACTTGCTAACTTTGCGACCTCGGGCAGCTATGTTACCATGGAGGAACAACACAAGATTTGACTTTATAGGCTAGAACTGAAGTCGCGCCAACTGCTTAACTCAAAATACAGTCAAGAAAGTAGTTCTCAAGCCGAGAAACGGGATCGATCATAAGCACTAATGTGAAATTACATACAATTTTCAAATTTCTTGTACTTGCTAAATTTGTGACCTCGGGCAGCTATGTTACCATGGAGGAACCACACAAGATTTGACTTTATAGGCTAGAACTGAAGTCTAGCCAACTGCTAAACTCAAAATACAGTCAAGAAAGTAGCTCTGAAGCCGAGAAACGGGATCGACCATAAGCACTACCGTGAAATTACATACAATTTTCAAATTTCTTATACTTGCTAACTTTGCGACCTCGGGCAGCTATGTTACCATGGAGGAACCACACAAGATTTGACTTTATAGGCTAGAACTGAAGTCGCGCCAACTGCTTAACTCAAAATACAGTCAAGAAAGTAGCTCTGAAGCCGAGAAACGGGATCGACCATAAGCACTAATGTGAAATTACATACAATTTTCAAATTTATTGTACTTGCTAACTTTGTGACCTCGGGCAGCTATGTTACCATGGAGGAACCACACAAGATTTGACTTTATTGGCTAGAACTGAAGTCGCGCCAACTGCTTAACTCAAAATACAGTCAAGAAAGTAGTTCTCAAGCCGAGAAACGGGATCGACCATAAGCACTACCGTGAAATTTCATACAATTTTCAAATTTCTTGTACTTGCTAACTTTTTGACCTCGGGCAGCTATATTACCATGGAGGAACCACACAAGATTTGACTTTATAGGCTAGAACTGAAGTCGCGCCAACTGCTTATCTCAAAATACAGTCAAGAAAGTAGCTCTGAAGCCGAGAAACGGGATCGACCACCAGCACTAATGTGAAATTTCATACAATTTTCAAATTTATTGTACTTGCTAACTTTGTGACCTCGGGCAGCTATGTTACCATGGAGGAACCACACAAGATTTGACTTTATAGGCTAGAACTGAAGTCGCGCCAACTGCTTAACTCAAAATAGAGTCAAGAAAGTAGCTCTCAAGCCAAGAAACGGGATCGACCATAAGCACTACCGTGAAATTTCATACAATTTTCAAATTTATTGTACTTGCTAACTTTGTGACCTCGGGCAGCTATGTTACCATGGAGGAACCACACAAGATTTGACTTTATTGGCTAGAACTGAAGACGCGCCAATTGCTTAACTCAAAATACAGTCAAGAAAGTAGCTCTCAAGCCGAGAAACGGGATCGACCATAAGCACTAATGTGAAATTACATACAATTTTCAAATTTCTTGTACTTGCTAACTTTGCGACCTCGGGCAGCTATGTTACCATGGAGGAACCACACAAGATTTGACTTTATTGGCTAGAACTGAAGTCGCGCCAACTGCTTAACTCAAAATACAGTCAAGAAAGTAGCTCTGAAGCCGAGAAACGGGATCGACCATAAGCACTACCGTGAAATTACATACAATTTTCAAATTTCTTGTACTTGCTAACTTTGTGACCTCGGGCAGCTATGTTACCATGGAGGAACCACACAAGATTTGACTTTATAGGCTAGAACTGAAGTCGCGCCAACTGCTTAACTCAAAATACAGTCAAGAAAGTAGCTCTGAAGCCGAGAAACGGGATCGACCATAAGCACTAATGTGAAATTACATACAATTTTCAAATTTCTTGTACTTGCTAAATTTGTGACCTCGGGCAGCTATGTTACCATGGAGGAACCACACAAGATTTGACTTTATAGGCTAGAATTGAAGTCGCGCCAACTGCTTAACTCAAAATACAGTCAAGAAAGTAGCTCTGAAGCCGAGAAACGGGATCGACCATAAGCACTACCGTGAAATTACATACAATTTTCAAATTTCTTGTACTTGCTAACTTTGCGACCTCGGGCAGCTATGTTACCATGGAGGAACCACACAAGATTTGACTTTATAGGCTAGAACTGAAGTCGCGCCAACTGCTTAACTCAAAATACAGTCAAGAAAGTAGCTCTGAAGCCGAGAAACGGGATCGACCATAAGCATTAATGTGAAATTACATAGAATTTTCAAATTTCTAGTACTTGCTAACTTTGTGACCTCGGGCAGCTATGTTACCATGGAGGAACCACACAAGATTTGACTTTATTGGCTAGAACTGAAGACGCGCCAATTGCTTAACTCAAAATACAGTCAAGAAAGTAGCTCTCAAGCCGAGAAACGGGATCGACCATAAGCACTACCGTGAAATTACATACAATTTTCAAATTTCTTGTACTTGCTAACTTTGTGACCTCGGGCAGCTATGTTACCATGGAGGAACCACACAAGATTTGACTTTATAGGCTAGAACTGAAGTCGCGCCAACTGCTTAACTCAAAATACAGTCAAGAAAGTAGCTCTGAAGCCGAGAAACGGGATCGACCATAAGCATTAATGTGAAATTACATAGAATTTTCAAATTTCTAGTACTTGCTAACTTTGTGACCTCGGGCAGCTATGTTACCATGGAGGAACCACACAAGATTTGACTTTATTGGCTAGAACTGAAGACGCGCCAATTGCTTAACTCAAAATACAGTCAAGAAAGTAGCTCTCAAGCCGAGAAACGGGATCGACCATAAGCACTAATGTGAAATTACATACAATTTTCAAATTTCTTGTACTTGCTAACTTAGCGACCTCGGGCAGCTATGTTACCATGGAGGAACCACACCAGATTTGACTTTATTGGCTAGAACTGAAGACGCGCCAATTGCTTAACTCAAAATACAGTCAAGAAAGTAGCTCTGAAGCCGAGAAACGGGATCGACAATAAGCACTAACGTGAAATTACATACAATTTTCAAATTTCTTGTACTTGCTAACTTTGCGACCTCGGGCAGCTATGTTACCATGGAGGAACCACACAAGATTTGACTTTATAGACTAGAACTGAAGTCGCGCCAACTGCTTAACTCAAAATAGAGTCAAGAAAGTAGCTCTCAAGCCAAGAAACGGGATCGACCATAAGCACTACCGTGAAATTTCATACAATTTTCAAATTTATTGTACTTGCTAACTTTGTGACCTCGGGCAGCTATGTTACCATGGAGGAACCACACAAGATTTGACTTTATTGGCTAGAACTGAAGACGCGCCAATTGCTTAGCTCAAAATACAGGCAAGAAAGTAGCTCTCAAGCCGAGAAACGGGATCGACCATAAGCACTAATGTGAAATTACATACAATTTTCAAATTTCTTGTACTTGCTAACTTTGCGACCTCGGGCAGCTATGTTACCATGGAGGAACCACACAAGATTTGACTTTATTGGCTAGAACTGAAATCGCGCCAACTGCTTAACTCAAAATACAGTCAAGAAAGTAGCTCTGAAGCCGAGAAACGGGATCGACCATAAGCACTACCGTGAAATTACATACGATTTTCAAATTTCTTGTACTTGCTAATTTTGCGACCTCGGGCAGCTATGTTACCATGGACGAACCACACAAGATTTGACTTTATTGGCTAGAACTGAAATCGCGCCAACTGCTTAACTCAAAATACAGTCAAGAAAGTAGCTCTGAAGCCGAGAAACGGGATCGACCATAAGCACTACCGTGAAATTACATACAATTTTCAAATTTCTTGTACTTGCTAACTTTGTGACCTCGGGCAGCTATGTTACCATGGAGGAACCACACAAGATTTGACTTTATAGGCTAGAACTGAAGTCGCGCCAACTGCTTAACTCAAAATACAGTCAAGAAAGTAGCTCTGAAGCCGAGAAACGGGATCGACCATAAGCACTACCGTGAAATTACATACAATTTTCAAATTTCTTGTACTTGCTAACTTTGTGACCTCGGGCAGCTATGTTACCATGGAGGAACCACACAAGATTTGACTTTATAGGCTAGAACTGAAGTCGCGCCAACTGCTTAGCTCAAAATACAGTCAAGAAAGTAGCTCTGAAGCCGAGAAACGGGATCGACCATAAGCACTACCGTGAAATTACATACAATTTTCAAATTTCTTGTACTTGCTAACTTTGCGACCTCGGGCAGCTATGTTACCATGGAGGAACCACACAAGATTTGACTTTATAGGCTAGAACTGAAGTCGCGCCAACTGCCTAACTCAAAATACAGTCAAGAAAGTAGCTCTGAAGCCGAGAAACGGGATCGACCATAAGCACTAATGTGAAATTACATACAATTTTCAAATTTCTTGTACTTGCTAACTTTGTGACCTCGGGCAGCTATGTTACCATGGAGGAACCACACAAGATTTGACTTTATTGGCTAGAACTGAAGACGCGCCAATTGCTTAACTCAAAATACAGTCAAGAAAGTAGCTCTGAAGCCGAGAAACGGGATCGACAATAAGCACTACCGTGAAATTACATACAATTTTCAAATTTCTTGTACTTACTAACTTTGCGACCTCGGGCAGCTATGTTACCATGGAGGAACCACACAAGATTTGACTTTATAGGCTAGAACTGAAGTCGCGCCAACTGCTTAACTCAAAATAGAGTCAAGAAAGTAGCTCTCAAGCCAAGAAACGGGATCGACCATAAGCACTACCGTGAAATTTCATACAATTTTCAAATTTATTGTACTTGCTAACTTTGCGACCTCGGGCAGCTATGTTACCATGGAGGAACCACACAAGATTTGACTTTATTGGCTAGAACTGAAATCGCGCCAACTGCTTAACTCAAAATACAGTCAAGAAAGTAGCTCTGAAGCCGAGAAACGGGATCGACCATAAGCACTACCGTGAAATTACATACAATTTTCAAATTTCTTGTACTTGCTAACTTTGCGACCTCGGGCAGCTATGTTACCATGGAGGAACCACACAAGATTTGACTTTATTGGCTAGAACTGAAGTCGCGCCAACTGCTTAACTCAAAATACAGTCAAGAAAGTAGCTCTGAAGCCGAGAAACAGGATCGACCATAAGCACTACCGTGAAATTACATACAATTTTCAAATTTCTTGTACTTGCTAACTTTGTTACCTCGGGCAGCTATGTTACCATGGAGGAACCACACAAGATTTGACTTTATAGGCTAGAACTGAAGTCGCGCCAACTGCTTAACTCAAAATACAGTCAAGAAAGTAGCTCTGAAGCCGAGAAACGGGATCGACCATAAGCACTAATGTGAAATTACATACAATTTTCAAATTTCTTGTACTTGGTAAATTTGTGACCTCGGGCAGCTATGTTACCATGGAGGAACCACACAAGATTTGACTTTATAGGCTAGAACTGAAGTCGCGCCAACTGCTTAACTCAAAATACAGTCAAGAAAGTAGCTCTGAAGCCGAGAAACGGGATCGACCATAAGCACTACCGTGAAATTACATACAATTTTCAAATTTCTTGTACTTGCTAACTTTGCGACCTCGGGCAGCTATGTTACCATGGAGGAACCACACAAGATTTGACTTTATAGGCTAGAACTGAAGCCGCGCCAACTGCTTAACTCAAAATACAGTCAAGAAAGTAGCTCTGAAGCCGAGAAACGGGATCGACCATAAGCACTAATGTGAAATTACATACAATTTTCAAATTTCTTGTACTTGCTAACTTTGTGACCTCGGGCAGCTATGTTACCATGGAGGAACCACACAAGATTTGACTTTATTGGCTAGAACTGAAGACGCGCCAATTGCTTAACTCAAAATACAGTCAAGAAAGTAGCTCTGAAGCCGAGAAACGGGATCGACAATAAGCACTACCGTGAAATTACATACAATTTTCAAATTTCTTGTACTTACTAACTTTGCGACCTCGGGCAGCTATGTTACCATGGAGGAACCACACAAGATTTGACTTTATAGGCTAGAACTGAAGTCGCGCCAACTGCTTAACTCAAAATAGAGTCAAGAAAGTAGCTCTCAAGCCAAGAAACGGGATCGACCATAAGCACTACCGTGAAATTACATACAATTTTCAAATTTCTTGTACTTGCTAACTTTGCGACCTCGGGCAGCTATGTTACCATGGAGGAACCACACAAGATTTGACTTTATAGGCTAGAACTGAAGTCGCGCCAACCGCTTAACTCAAAATACAGTCAAGAAAGTAGCTCTGAAGCCGAGAAACGGGATCGACCATAAGCACTAATGTGAAATTACATACAATTTTCAAATTTCTTGTACTTGCTAACTTTGTGACCTCGGGCAGCTATGTTACCATGGAGGAACCACACAAGATTTGACTTTATTGGCTAGAACTGAAGACGCGCCAATCGCTTAACTCAAAATACAGTCAAGAAAGTAGCTCTGAAGCCGAGAAACGGGATCGACAATAAGCACTACCGTGAAATTACATACAATTTTCAAATTTCTTGTACTTACTAACTTTGCGACCTCGGGCAGCTATGTTACCATGGAGGAACCACACAAGATTTGACTTTATAGGCTAGAACTGAAGTCGCGCCAACTGCTTAACTCAAAATAGAGTCAAGAAAGTAGCTCTCAAGCCAAGAAACGGGATCGACCATAAGCACTACCGTGAAATTTCATACAATTTTCAAATTTATTGTACTTGCTAACTTTGTGACCTCGGGCAGCTATGTTACCATGGAGGAACCACACAAGATTTGACTTTATTGGCTAGAACTGAAGACGCGCCAATTGCTTAGCTCAAAATACAGGCAAGAAAGTAGCTCTCAAGCCGAGAAACGGGATCGACCATAAGCACTAATGTGAAATTACATACAATTTTCAAATTTCTTGTACTTGCTAACTTTGCGACCTCGGGCAGCTATGTTACCATGGAGGAACCACACAAGATTTGACTTTATTGGCTAGAACTGAAATCGCGCCAACTGCTTAACTCAAAATACAGTCAAGAAAGTAGCTCTGAAGCCGAGAAACGGGATCGACCATAAGCACTACCGTGAAATTACATACAATTTTCAAATTTCTTGTACTTGCTAATTTTGCGACCTCGGGCAGCTATGCTACCATGCAGGAACCACACAAGATTTGACTTTATTGGCTAGAACTGAAGTCGCGCCAACTGCTTAACTCAAAATACAGTCAAGAAAGTAGCTCTGAAGCCGAGAAACGGGATCGACCATAAGCACTACCGTGAAATTACATACAATTTTCAAATTTCTTGTACTTGCTAACTTTGTGACCTCGGGCAGCTATGTTACCATGGAGGAACCACACAAGATTTGACTTTATAGGCTAGAACTGAAGTCGCGCCAACTGCTTAACTCAAAATACAGTCAAGAAAGTAGCTCTGAAGCCAAGAAACGGGATCGACCATAAGCACTAATGTGAAATTACATACAATTTTCAAATTTCTTGTACTTACTAACTTTGCGACCTCGGGCAGCTATGTTACCATGGAGGAACCACACAAGATTTGACTTTATAGGCTAGAACTGAAGTCGCGCCAACTGCTTAACTCAAAATAGAGTCAAGAAAGTAGCTCTCAAGCCAAGAAACGGGATCGACCATAAGCACTAATGTGAAATTACATACAATTTTCAAATTTCTTGTACTTGCTAAATTTGTGACCTCGGGCAGCTATGTTACCATGGAGGAACCACACAAGATTTGACTTTATTGGCTAGAACTGAAGACGCGCCAATTGCTTAACTCAAAATACAGTCAAGAAAGTAGCTCTCAAGCCGAGAAACGGGATCGACCATAAGCACTACCGTGAAATTACATACAATTTTCAAATTTCTTGTACTTGCTAACTTTGTGACCTCGGGCAGCTATGTTACCATGGAGGAACCACACAAGATTTGACTTTATAGGCTAGAACTGAAGTCGCGCCAACTGCTTAACTCAAAATACAGTCAAGAAAGTAGCTCTGAAGCCGAGAAACGGGATCGACCATAAGCACTAATGTGAAATTACATACAATTTTCAAATTTCTTGTACTTGCTAAATTTGTGACCTCGGGCAGCTATGTTACCATGGAGGAACCACACAAGATTTGACTTTATAGGCTAGAACTGAAGTCGCGCCAACTGCTTAACTCAAAATACAGTCAAGAAAGTAGCTCTGAAGCCGAGAAACGGGATCGACCATAAGCACTAATGTGAAATTACATACAATTTTCAAATTTCTTGTACTTGGTAAATTTGTGACCTCGGGCAGCTATGTTACCATGGAGGAACCACACAAGATTTGACTTTATAGGCTAGAACTGAAGTCGCGCCAACTGCTTAACTCAAAATACAGTCAAGAAAGTAGCTCTGAAGCCGAGAAACGGGATCGACCATAAGCACTACCGTGAAATTACATACAATTTTCAAATTTCTTGTACTTGCTAACTTTGCGACCTCGGGCAGCTATGTTACCATGGAGGAACCACACAAGATTTGACTTTATAGGCTAGAACTGAAGTCGCGCCAACTGCTTAACTCAAAATACAGTCAAGAAAGTAGCTCTGAAGCCGAGAAACGGGATCGACAATAAGCACTACCGTGAAATTACATACAATTTTCAAATTTCTTGTACTTACTAACTTTGCGACCTCGGGCAGCTATGTTACCATGGAGGAACCACACAAGATTTGACTTTATAGGCTAGAACTGAAGTCGCGCCAACTGCTTAACTCAAAATACAGTCAAGAAAGTAGCTCTGAAGCCAAGAAACGGGATCGACCATAAGCACTAATGTGAAATTACATACAATTTTCAAATTTCTTGTACTTACTAACTTTGCGACCTCGGGCAGCTATGTTAACATGGAGGAACCACACAAGATTTGACTTTATAGGCTAGAACTGAAGTCGCGCCAACTGCTTAACTCAAAATAGAGTCAAGAAAGTAGCTCTCAAGCCAAGAAACGGGATCGACCATAAGCACTAATGTGAAATTACATACAATTTTCAAATTTCTTGTACTTGCTAAATTTGTGACCTCGGGCAGCTATGTTACCATGGAGGAACCACACAAGATTTGACTTTATTGGCTAGAACTGAAGACGCGCCAATTGCTTAACTCAAAATACAGTCAAGAAAGTAGCTCTCAAGCCGAGAAACGGGATCGACCATAAGCACTACCGTGAAATTACATACAATTTTCAAATTTCTTGTACTTGCTAACTTTGTGACCTCGGGCAGCTATGTTACCATGGAGGAACCACACAAGATTTGACTTTATAGGCTAGAACTGAAGTCGCGCCAACTGCTTAACTCAAAATACAGTCAAGAAAGTAGCTCTGAAGCCGAGAAACGGGATCGACCATAAGCACTAATGTGAAATTACATACAATTTTCAAATTTCTTGTACTTGCTAAATTTGTGACCTCGGGCAGCTATGTTACCATGGAGGAACCACACAAGATTTGACTTTATAGGCTAGAACTGAAGTCGCGCCAACTGCTTAACTCAAAATACAGTCAAGAAAGTAGCTCTGAAGCCGAGAAACGGGATCGACCATAAGCACTAATGTGAAATTACATACAATTTTCAAATTTCTTGTACTTGGTAAATTTGTGACCTCGGGCAGCTATGTTACCATGGAGGAACCACACAAGATTTGACTTTATAGGCTAGAACTGAAGTCGCGCCAACTGCTTAACTCAAAATACAGTCAAGAAAGTAGCTCTGAAGCCGAGAAACGGGATCGACCATAAGCACTACCGTGAAATTACATACAATTTTCAAATTTCTTGTACTTGCTAACTTTGCGACCTCGGGCAGCTATGTTACCATGGAGGAACCACACAAGATTTGACTTTATAGGCTAGAACTGAAGTCGCGCCAACTGCTTAACTCAAAATACAGTCAAGAAAGTAGCTCTGAAGCCGAGAAACGGGATCGACAATAAGCACTACCGTGAAATTACATACAATTTTCAAATTTCTTGTACTTACTAACTTTGCGACCTCGGGCAGCTATGTTACCATGGAGGAACCACACAAGATTTGACTTTATAGGCTAGAACTGAAGTCGCGCCAACTGCTTAACTCAAAATAGAGTCAAGAAAGTAGCTCTCAAGCCAAGAAACGGGATCGACCATAAGCACTACCGTGAAATTACATACAATTTTCAAATTTCTTGTACTTACTAACTTTGCGACCTCGGGCAGCTATGTTACCATGGAGGAACCACACAAGATTTGACTTTATAGGCTAGAACTGAAGTCGCGCCAACTGCTTAACTCAAAATAGAGTCAAGAAAGTAGCTCTCAAGCCAAGAAACGGGATCGACCATAAGCACTACCGTGAAATTTCATACAATTTTCAAATTTATTGTACTTGCTAACTTTGTGACCTCGGGCAGCTATGTTACCATGGAGGAACCACACAAGATTTGACTTTATTGGCTAGAACTGAAGACGCGCCAATTGCTTAGCTCAAAATACAGGCAAGAAAATATCTCTCAAGCCGAGAAACGGGATCGACCATAAGCACTAATGTGAAATTACATACAATTTTCAAATTTCTTGTACTTGCTAACTTTGCGACCTCGGGCAGCTATGTTACCATGGAGGAACCACACAAGATTTGACTTTATTGGCTAGAACTGAAGACGCGCCAATTGCTTAGCTCAAAATACAGTCAAGAAAGTAGCTCTGAAGCCGAGAAACGGGATCGACAATAAGCACTACCGTGAAATTACATACAATTTTCAAATTTCTTGTACTTGCTAACTTTGCGACCTCGGGCAGCTATGTTACCATGGAGGAACCACACAAGATTTGACTTTATTGGCTAGAACTGAAGTCGCGCCAACTGCTTAACTCAAAATACAGTCAAGAAAGTAGCTCTGAAGCCGAGAAACGGGATCGACCATAAGCAATAATGTGAAATTACATACAATTTTCAAATTTCTTGTACTTGGTAAATTTGTGACCTCGGGCAGCTATGTTACCATGGAGGAACCACACAAGATTTGACTTTATAGGCTAGAACTGAAGTCGCGCCAACTGCTTAACTCAAAATACAGTCAAGAAAGTAGCTCTGAAGCCGAGAAACGGGATCGACCATAAGCACTACCGTGAAATTACATACAATTTTCAAATTTCTTGTACTTGCTAACTTTGCGACCTCGGGCAGCTATGTTACCATGGAGGAACCACACAAGATTTGACTTTATAGGCTAGAACTGAAGTCGCGCCAACTGCTTAACTCAAAATACAGTCAAGAAAGTAGCTCTGAAGCCGAGAAACGGGATCGACCATAAGCACTAATGTGAAATTACATACAATTTTCAAATTTCTTGTACTTGCTAACTTTGTGACCTCGGGCAGCTATGTTACCATGGAGGAACCACACAAGATTTGACTTTATAGGCTAGAACTGAAGTCGCGCCAACTGCTTAACTCAAAATACAGTCAAGAAAGTAGCTCTGAAGCCGAGAAACGGGATCGACCATAAGCACTACCGTGAAATTACATACAATTTTCAAATTTCTGGTACTTGCTAACTTTGCGACCTCGGGCAGCTATGTTACCATGGAGGAACCACACAAGATTTGACTTTATTGGCTAGAACTGAAGTCGCGCCAACTGCTTAACTCAAAATACAGTCAAGAAAGTAGCTCTGAAGCCGAGAAACGGGATCGACCATAAGCACTACCGTGAAATTACATACAATTTTCAAATTTATTGTACTTGCTAACTTTGTGACCTCGGGCAGCTATGTTACCATTTAGGAACCACACAAGATTTGACTTTATTGGCTAGAACTGAAGTCGCGCCAACTGCTTAACTCAAAATTCAGTCAAGAAAGTAGCTCTGAAGCCGAGAAACGGGATCGACCATAAGCACTAATGTGAAATTACATAGAATTTTCAAATTTCTTGTACTTGCTAACTTTGTGACCTCGGGCAGCTATGTTACCATGGAGGAACCACACAAGATTTGACTTTATTGGCTAGACCTGAAGACGCGCCAATTGCTTAACTCAAAATACAGTCAAGAAAGTAGCTCTCAAGCCGAGAAACGGGATCGACCATAAGCACTAATGTGAAATTACATACAATTTTCAAATTTCTTGTACTTGCTAACTTTGCAACCTCGGGCAGCTATGTTACCATGGAGGAACCACACAAGATTTGACTTTATTGGCTAGTAATGAAGTCGCGCCAGCTGCTTAACTCAAAATACAGTCAAGGAAGTAGCTCTCAAGCCGAGAAACGGGATCGACCATAAGCACTACCGTGAAATTTCATACAATTTTCAAATTTCTTGTACTTGCTAACTTTGTGACCTCGGGCAGCTATGTTACCATGGAGGAACCACACAAGATTTGACTTTATAGGCTAGAACTGAAGTCGCGCCAACTGCTTAACTCAAAATACAGTCAAGAAAGTAGTTCTCAAGCCGAGAAACGGGATCGACCATAAGCACTACCGTGAAATTTCATACAATTTTCAAATTTCTTGTACTTGCTAACTTTGCGACCTCGGGCAGCTATGTTACCATGGAGGAACCACACAAGATTTGACTTTATAGGCTAGAACTGAAGTCGCGCCAACTGCTTAACTCAAAATACAGTCAAGAAAGTAGCTCTGAAGCCGAGAAACGGGATCGACCATAAGCAATAATGTGAAATTACATACAATTTTCAAATTTCTTGTACTTGGTAAATTTGTGACCTCGGGCAGCTATGTTACCATGGAGGAACCACACAAGATTTGACTTTATAGGCTAGAACTGAAGTCGCGCCAACTGCTTAACTCAAAATACAGTCAAGAAAGTAGCTCTGAAGCCGAGAAACGGGATCGACCATAAGCACTACCGTGAAATTACATACAATTTTCAAATTTCTTGTACTTGCTAACTTTGCGACCTCGGGCAGCTATGTTACCATGGAGGAACCACACAAGATTTGACTTTATAGGCTAGAACTGAAGTCGCGCCAACTGCTTAACTCAAAATACAGTCAAGAAAGTAGCTCTGAAGCCGAGAAACGGGATCGACCATAAGCACTAATGTGAAATTACATACAATTTTCAAATTTCTTGTACTTGCTAACTTTGTGACCTCGGGCAGCTATGTTACCATGGAGGAACCACACAAGATTTGACTTTATAGGCTAGAACTGAAGCCGCGCCAACTGCTTAACTCAAAATACAGTCAAGAAAGTAGCTCTGAAGCCGAGAAACGGGATCGACCATAAGCACTACCGTGAAATTACATACAATTTTCAAATTTCTGGTACTTGCTAACTTTGCGACCTCGGGCAGCTATGTTACCATGGAGGAACCACACAAGATTTGACTTTATTGGCTAGAACTGAAGTCGCGCCAACTGCTTAACTCAAAATACAGTCAAGAAAGTAGCTCTGAAGCCGAGAAACGGGATCGACCATAAGCACTACCGTGAAATTACATACAATTTTCAAATTTATTGTACTTGCTAACTTTGTGACCTCGGGCAGCTATGTTACCATTTAGGAACCACACAAGATTTGACTTTATTGGCTAGAACTGAAGTCGCGCCAACTGCTTAACTCAAAATTCAGTCAAGAAAGTAGCTCTGAAGCCGAGAAACGGGATCGACCATAAGCACTAATGTGAAATTACATAGAATTTTCAAATTTCTTGTACTTGCTAACTTTGCGACCTCGGGCAGCTATGTTACCATGGAGGAACCACACAAGATTTGACTTTATTGGCTAGAACTGAAGTCGCGCCAACTGCTTAACTCAAAATACAGTCAAGAAAGTAGCTCTGAAGCCGAGAAACGGGATCGACCATAAGCAATAATGTGAAATTACATACAATTTTCAAATTTCTTGTACTTGGTAAATTTGTGACCTCGGGCAGCTATGTTACCATGGAGGAACCACACAAGATTTGACTTTATAGGCTAGAACTGAAGTCGCGCCAACTGCTTAACTCAAAATACAGTCAAGAAAGTAGCTCTGAAGCCGAGAAACGGGATCGACCATAAGCACTACCGTGAAATTACATACAATTTTCAAATTTCTTGTACTTGCTAACTTTGCGACCTCGGGCAGCTATGTTACCATGGAGGAACCACACAAGATTTGACTTTATAGGCTAGAACTGAAGTCGCGCCAACTGCTTAACTCAAAATACAGTCAAGAAAGTAGCTCTGAAGCCGAGAAACGGGATCGACCATAAGCACTAATGTGAAATTACATACAATTTTCAAATTTCTTGTACTTGCTAACTTTGTGACCTCGGGCAGCTATGTTACCATGGAGGAACCACACAAGATTTGACTTTATAGGCTAGAACTGAAGTCGCGCCAACTGCTTAACTCAAAATACAGTCAAGAAAGTAGCTCTGAAGCCGAGAAACGGGATCGACCATAAGCACTACCGTGAAATTACATACAATTTTCAAATTTCTGGTACTTGCTAACTTTGCGACCTCGGGCAGCTATGTTACCATGGAGGAACCACACAAGATTTGACTTTATTGGCTAGAACTGAAGTCGCGCCAACTGCTTAACTCAAAATACAGTCAAGAAAGTAGCTCTGAAGCCGAGAAACGGGATCGACCATAAGCACTACCGTGAAATTACATACAATTTTCAAATTTATTGTACTTGCTAACTTTGTGACCTCGGGCAGCTATGTTACCATTTAGGAACCACACAAGATTTGACTTTATTGGCTAGAACTGAAGTCGCGCCAACTGCTTAACTCAAAATTCAGTCAAGAAAGTAGCTCTGAAGCCGAGAAACGGGATCGACCATAAGCACTAATGTGAAATTACATAGAATTTTCAAATTTCTTGTACTTGCTAACTTTGTGACCTCGGGCAGCTATGTTACCATGGAGGAACCACACAAGATTTGACTTTATTGGCTAGACCTGAAGACGCGCCAATTGCTTAACTCAAAATACAGTCAAGAAAGTAGCTCTCAAGCCGAGAAACGGGATCGACCATAAGCACTAATGTGAAATTACATACAATTTTCAAATTTCTTGTACTTGCTAACTTTGCAACCTCGGGCAGCTATGTTACCATGGAGGAACCACACAAGATTTGACTTTATTGGCTAGTAATGAAGTCGCGCCAGCTGCTTAACTCAAAATACAGTCAAGGAAGTAGCTCTCAAGCCGAGAAACGGGATCGACCATAAGCACTACCGTGAAATTTCATACAATTTTCAAATTTCTTGTACTTGCTAACTTTGTGACCTCGGGCAGCTATGTTACCATGGAGGAACCACACAAGATTTGACTTTATAGGCTAGAACTGAAGTCGCGCCAACTGCTTAACTCAAAATACAGTCAAGAAAGTAGTTCTCAAGCCGAGAAACGGGATCGACCATAAGCACTACCGTGAAATTTCATACAATTTTCAAATTTCTTGTACTTGCTAACTTTGCGACCTCGGGCAGCTATGTTACCATGGAGGAACCACACAAGATTTGACTTTATAGGCTAGAACTGAAGTCGCGCCAACTGCTTAACTCAAAATACAGTCAAGAAAGTAGCTCTGAAGCCGAGAAACGGGATCGACCATAAGCAATAATGTGAAATTACATACAATTTTCAAATTTCTTGTACTTGGTAAATTTGTGACCTCGGGCAGCTATGTTACCATGGAGGAACCACACAAGATTTGACTTTATAGGCTAGAACTGAAGTCGCGCCAACTGCTTAACTCAAAATACAGTCAAGAAAGTAGCTCTGAAGTCGAGAAACGGGATCGACCATAAGCACTACCGTGAAATTACATACAATTTTCAAATTTCTTGTACTTGCTAACTTTGCGACCTCGGGCAGCTATGTTACCATGGAGGAACCACACAAGATTTGACTTTATAGGCTAGAACTGAAGTCGCGCCAACTGCTTAACTCAAAATACAGTCAAGAAAGTAGCTCTGAAGCCGAGAAACGGGATCGACCATAAGCACTAATGTGAAATTACATACAATTTTCAAATTTCTTGTACTTGCTAACTTTGTGACCTCGGGCAGCTATGTTACCATGGAGGAACCACACAAGATTTGACTTTATAGGCTAGAACTGAAGCCGCGCCAACTGCTTAACTCAAAATACAGTCAAGAAAGTAGCTCTGAAGCCGAGAAACGGGATCGACCATAAGCACTACCGTGAAATTACATACAATTTTCAAATTTCTGGTACTTGCTAACTTTGCGACCTCGGGCAGCTATGTTACCATGGAGGAACCACACAAGATTTGACTTTATTGGCTAGAACTGAAGTCGCGCCAACTGCTTAACTCAAAATACAGTCAAGAAAGTAGCTCTGAAGCCGAGAAACGGGATCGACCATAAGCACTACCGTGAAATTACATACAATTTTCAAATTTATTGTACTTGCTAACTTTGTGACCTCGGGCAGCTATGTTACCATTTAGGAACCACACAAGATTTGACTTTATTGGCTAGAACTGAAGTCGCGCCAACTGCTTAACTCAAAATTCAGTCAAGAAAGTAGCTCTGAAGCCGAGAAACGGGATCGACCATAAGCACTAATGTGAAATTACATAGAATTTTCAAATTTCTTGTACTTGCTAACTTTGTGACCTCGGGCAGCTATGTTACCATGGAGGAACCACACAAGATTTGACTTTATTGGCTAGACCTGAAGACGCGCCAATTGCTTAACTCAAAATACAGTCAAGAAAGTAGCTCTCAAGCCGAGAAACGGGATCGACCATAAGCACTAATGTGAAATTACATACAATTTTCAAATTTCTTGTACTTGCTAACTTTGCAACCTCGGGCAGCTATGTTACCATGGAGGAACCACACAAGATTTGACTTTATTGGCTAGTAATGAAGTCGCGCCAGCTGCTTAACTCAAAATACAGTCAAGGAAGTAGCTCTCAAGCCGAGAAACGGGATCGACCATAAGCACTACCGTGAAATTTCATACAATTTTCAAATTTCTTGTACTTGCTAACTTTGTGACCTCGGGCAGCTATGTTACCATGGAGGAACCACACAAGATTTGACTTTATAGGCTAGAACTGAAGTCGCGCCAACTGCTTAACTCAAAATACAGTCAAGAAAGTAGTTCTCAAGCCGAGAAACGGGATCGACCATAAGCACTACCGTGAAATTTCATACAATTTTCAAATTTCTTGTACTTGCTAACTTTGCGACCTCGGGCAGCTATGTTACCATGGAGGAACCACACAAGATTTGACTTTATAGGCTAGAACTGAAGTCGCGCCAACTGCTTAACTCAAAATAGAGTCAAGAAAGTAGCTCTCAAGCCGAGAAACGGGATCAACCATAAGCACTAATGTGAAATTACATACAATTTTCAAATTTCTTGTACTTGCTAACTTTGCGACCTCGGGCAGCTATGTTACCATGGAGGAACCACACAAGATTTGACTTTATAGGCTAGAACTGAAGTCGCGCCAACTGCTTAACTCAAAATACAGTCAAGAAAGTAGCTCTCAAGCCGAGAAACGGGATCGACCATAAGCACTACCGTGTAATTTCATACAATTTTCAAATTTCTTGTACTTGCTAACTTTGCGACCTCGGGCAGCTATGTTACCATGGAGGAACCACACAAGATTTGACTTTATAGGCTAGAACTGAAGTCGCGCCAACTGCTTAACTCAAAATACAGTCAAGAAAGTAGTTCTTAAGCCGAGAAACTGGATCGACCATAAGCACTACCGTGAAATTTCATACAATTTTCAAATTTATTGTACTTGCTAACTTTGCGACCTCGGGCAGCTATGTTACCATGGAGGAACCACACAAGATTTGACCTTATAGGCCAGAACTGAAGTCGCGCCAAACGGCTTAACTCAAAATACAGTCAAGAAAGTAGCTCTGAAGCCGAGAAACGGGATCGACCACCAGCACTAATGTGAAATTTCATACAATTTTCAAATTTCTTGTACTTGCTAACTTTGCGACCTCGGGCAGCTATGTTGCCATGGAGGAACCACACAAGATTTGACTTTATAGGCTAGAACTGAAGTCGCGCCAACTGCTTAACTCAAAATAGAGTCAAGAAAGTAGCTCTCAAGCCGAGAAACGGGATCGACCATAAGCACTACCGTGAAATTTCATACAATTTTCAAATTTCTTGTACTTGCTAATTTTGCGACCTCGGGCAGCTATGTTACCATGGAGGAACCACACAAGGTTTGACTTTATTGGCTAGAACTGAAGTCGCGCCAACTGATTAACTCAAAATACAGTCAAGAAAGTAGTTCTCAAGCCGAGAAACGGGATCGACCATAAGCACTACCGTGAAATTTCATACAATTTTCAAATTTATTGTACTTGCTAACTTTGCGACCTCGGGCAGCTATGTTACCATGGAGGAACCACACAAGATTTGACTTTATTGGCTAGAACTGAAGTCGCGCCAACGGCTTAACTCAAAATACAGTCAAGAAAGTAGTTCTCAAACCGAGAAACGGGATCGACCATAAGCACTACCGTGAAATTTCATACAATTTTCAAATTTATTGTACTTGCTAACTTTGTGACCTCGGGCAGCTATGTTACCATGGAGGAACCACACAAGATTTGACTTTATTGGCTAGAACTGAAGTCGCGCCAACTGCTTAACTCAAAATACAGTCAAGAAAGTAGCTCTGAAGCAGAGAAACGGGATCGACCACCAGCACTAATGTGAAATTTCATACAATTTTCAAATTTCTTGTACTTGCTAACTTTGCGACCTCGGGCAGCTATGTTACCATGGAGGAACCACACAAGATTTGACTTTATAGGCTAGAACTGAAGTCGCGCCAACTGCTTGACTCAAAATACAGTCAAGAAAGTAGCTCTCAAGCCGAGAAACGGGATCGACCATAAGCACTACCGTGAAATTTCATACAATTTTCAAATTTATTGTACTTGCTAACTTTGCGACCTCGGGCAGCTATGTTACCATGGAGGAACCACACAAGATTTGACTTTATTGGCTAGAACTGAAGTCGCGCCAACTGCTTAACTCAAAATACAGTCAAGAAAGTAGTTCTCAAGCCGAGAAACGGGATCGACCATAAGCACTACCGTGAAATTACATACAATTTTCAAATTTCTTGTACTTGCTAACTTTGTGACCTCGGGCAGCTATGTTACCATGGAGGAACCACACAAGATTTGACTTTATTGTCGCGCCAACTGCTTAACTCAAAATACAGTCAAGAAAGTAGTTCTCAAGCCGAGAAACGGGATCGACCATAAGCTTTACCGTGAAATTTCATACAATTTTCAAATTTCTTGTACTTGCTAACTTTGCGACCTCGGGCAGCTATGTTACCATGGAGGAACCACACAAGATTTGACTTTATAGGCTAGAACTGAAGTCGCGCCAACTGCTTAACTCAAAATACAGTCAAGAAAGTAGTTCTCAAACCGAGAAACGGGATCGACCATAAGCACTACCGTGAAATTTCATACAATTTTCAAATTTATTGTACTTGCTAACTTTGTGACCTCGGGCAGCTATGTTACCATGGAGGAACCACACAAGATTTGACTTTATTGGCTAGAACTGAAGTCACGCCAACTGCTTAACTCAAAATACAGTCAAGAAAGTAGCTCTGAAGCAGAGAAACGGGATCGACAATAAGCACTACCGTGAAATTACATACAATTTTCAAATTTCTTGTACTTACTAACTTTGCGACCTCGGGCAGCTATGTTACCATGGAGGAACCACACAAGATTTGACTTTATAGGCTAGAACTGAAGTCGCGCCAACTGCTTAACTCAAAATAGAGTCAAGAAAGTAGCTCTCAAGCCAAGAAACGGGATCGACCATAAGCACTACCGTGAAATTACATACAATTTTCAAATTTCTTGTACTTGCTAACTTTGCGACCTCGGGCAGCTATGTTACCATGGAGGAACCACACAAGATTTGACTTTATAGGCTAGAACTGAAGTCGCGCCAACTGCTTAACTCAAAATAGAGTCAAGAAAGTAGCTCTGAAGCCGAGAAACGGGATCGACCATAAGCACTAATGTGAAATTACATACAATTTTCAAATTTCTTGTACTTGCTAACTTTGTGACCTCGGGCAGCTATGTTACCATGGAGGAACCACACAAGATTTGACTTTATAGGCTAGAACTGAAGTCGCGCCAACTGCTTAACTCAAAATACAGTCAAGAAAGTAGCTCTGAAGCCGAGAAACGGGATCGACCATAAGCACTACCGTGAAATTACATACAATTTTCAAATTTCTGGTACTTGCTAACTTTGCGACCTCGGGCAGCTATGTTACCATGGAGGAACCACACAAGATTTGACTTTATTGGCTAGAACTGAAGTCGCGCCAACTGCTTAACTCAAAATACAGTCAAGAAAGTAGCTCTGAAGCCGAGAAACGGGATCGACCATAAGCACTACCGTGAAATTACATACAATTTTCAAATTTATTGTACTTGCTAACTTTGTGACCTCGGGCAGCTATGTTACCATGGAGGAACCACACAAGATTTGACTTTATTGGCTAGAACTGAAGTCGCGCCAACTGCTTAACTCAAAATTCAGTCAAGAAAGTAGCTCTGAAGCCGAGAAACGGGATCGACCATAAGCACTAATGTGAAATTACATAGAATTTTCAAATTTCTTGTACTTGCTAACTTTGTGACCTCGGGCAGCTATGTTACCATGGAGGAACCACACAAGATTTGACTTTATTGGCTAGACCTGAAGACGCGCCAATTGCTTAACTCAAAATACAGTCAAGAAAGTAGCTCTCAAGCCGAGAAACGGGATCGACCATAAGCTTTACCGTGAAATTTCATACAATTTTCAAATTTCTTGTACTTGCTAACTTTGCGACCTCGGGCAGCTATGTTACCATGGAGGAACCACACAAGATTTGACTTTATAGGCTAGAACTGAAGTCGCGCCAACTGCTTAACTCAAAATACAGTCAAGAAAGTAGTTCTCAAGCCGAGAAACGGGATCGACCATAAGCACTACCGTGAAATTTCATACAATTTTCAAATTTCTTGTACTTGCTAACTTTGCGACCTCGGGCAGCTATGTTACCATGGAGGAACCACACAAGATTTGACTTTATAGGCTAGAACTGAAGTCGCGCCAACTGCTTAACTCAAAATAGAGTCAAGAAAGTAGCTCTCAAGCCGAGAAACGGGATCGACCATAAGCACTAATGTGAAATTACATACAATTTTCAAATTTCTTGTACTTGCTAACTTTGCGACCTCGGGCAGCTATGTTACCATGGAGGAACCACACAAGATTTGACTTTATAGGCTAGAACTGAAGTCGCGCCAACTGCTTAACTCAAAATACAGTCAAGAAAGTAGCTCTCAAGCCGAGAAACGGGATCGACCATAAGCACTACCGTGTAATTTCATACAATTTTCAAATTTCTTGTACTTGCTAACTTTGCGACCTCGGGCAGCTATGTTACCATGGAGGAACCACACAAGATTTGACTTTATAGGCTAGAACTGAAGTCGCGCCAACTGCTTAACTCAAAATACAGTCAAGAAAGTAGTTCTTAAGCCGAGAAACTGGATCGACCATAAGCACTACCGTGAAATTTCATACAATTTTCAAATTTATTGTACTTGCTAACTTTGCGACCTCGGGCAGCTATGTTACCATGGAGGAACCACACAAGATTTGACTTTATAGGCCAGAACTGAAGTCGCGCCAAACGGCTTAACTCAAAATACAGTCAAGAAAGTAGCTCTGAAGCCGAGAAACGGGATCGACCACCAGCACTAATGTGAAATTTCATACAATTTTCAAATTTCTTGTACTTGCTAACTTTGCGACCTCGGGCAGCTATGTTGCCATGGAGGAACCACACAAGATTTGACTTTATAGGCTAGAACTGAAGTCGCGCCAACTGCTTAACTCAAAATAGAGTCAAGACAGTAGCTCTCAAGCCGAGAAACGGGATCGACCATAAGCACTACCGTGAAATTTCATACAATTTTCAAATTTCTTGTACTTGCTAATTTTGCGACCTCGGGCAGCTATGTTACCATGGAGGAACCACACAAGGTTTGACTTTATTGGCTAGAACTGAAGTCGCGCCAACTGATTAACTCAAAATACAGTCAAGAAAGTAGTTCTCAAGCCGAGAAACGGGATCGACCATAAGCACTACCGTGAAATTTCATACAATTTTCAAATTTATTGTACTTGCTAACTTTGCGACCTCGGGCAGCTATGTTACCATGGAGGAACCACACAAGATTTGACTTTATTGGCTAGAACTGAAGTCGCGCCAACTGTTTAACTCAAAATACAGTCAAGAACCTACTTCTCAAGCCGAGAAACGGGATCGACCATAAGCACTACCGTGAAATTTCATACAATTTTCAAATTTATTGTACTTGCTAACTTTGTGACCTCGGGCAGCAATGTTACCATGGAGGAACCACACAAGATTTGACTTTATTGGCTAGAACTGAAGTCGCGCCAACTGCTTAACTCAAAATACAGTCAAGAAAGTAGTTCTCAAGCCGAGAAACGGGATCGACCATAAGCAATACCGTGAAATTTCATACAATTTTCAAATTTATTGTACTTGCTAACTTTGTGACCTCGGGCAGCTATGTTACCATGGAGGAACCACACAAGATTTGACTTTATTGGCTAGAACTGAAGTCGCGCCAACTGCTTAACTCAAAATACAGTCAAGAAAGTAGTTCTCAAACCGAGAAACGGGATCGACCATAAGCACTACCGTGAAATTTCATACAATTTTCAAATTTATTGTACTTGCTAACTTTGTGACCTCGGGCAGCTATGTTACCATGGAGGAACCACACAAGATTTGACTTTATTAGCTAGAACTGAAGTCGCGCCAACTGCTTAACTCAAAATACAGTCAAGAAAGTAGCTCTGAAGCAGAGAAACGGGATCGACCACCAGCACTAATGTGAAATTTCATACAATTTTCAAATTTCTTGTACTTGCTAACTTTGCGACCTCGGGCAGCTATGTTACCATGGAGGAACCACACAAGATTTGACTTTATAGGCTAGAACTGAAGTCGCGCCAACTGCTTAACTCAAAATACAGTCAAGAAAGTAGCTCTGAAGCCGAGAAACGAGGTCGACCATAAGCACTACCGTGAAATTACATACAATTTTCAAATTTCTTGTACTTGCTAACTTTGCGACCTCGGGCAGCTATGTTACCATGGAGGAACCACACAAGATTTGACTTTATAGGCTAGAACTGAAGTCGCGCCAACTGCTTGACTCAAAATACAGTCAAGAAAGTAGCTCTCAAGCCGAGAAACGGGATCGACCATAAGCACTACCGTGAAATTTCATACAATTTTCAAATTTATTGTACTTGCTAACTTTGCGACCTCGGGCAGCTATGTTACCATATAGGAACCACACAAGATTTGACTTTATTGGCTAGAACTGAAGTCGCGCCAACTGCTTAACTCAAAATACAGTCAAGAAAGTAGTTCTCAAGCCGAGAAACGGGATCGACCATAAGCACTACCGTGAAATTACATACAATTTTCAAATTTCTTGTACTTGCTAACTTTGTGACCTCGGGCAGCTATGTTACCATGGAGGAACCACACAAGATTTGACTTTATTGTCGCGCCAACTGCTTAACTCAAAATACAGTCAAGAAAGTAGTTCTCAAGCCGAGAAACGGGATCGACCATAAGCACTACCGTGAAATTTCATACAATTTTCAAATTTCTTGTACTTGCTAATTTTGCGACCTCGGGCAGCTATGTTACCATAGAGGAACCACACAAGATTTGACTTTATAGGCTAGAACTGAAGTCGCGCCAACTGCTTAACTCAAAATACAGTCAAGAAAGTAGTTCCCAAGCCGAGAAACGGGATCGACCATAAGCTTTACCGTGAAATTTCATACAATTTTCAAATTTCTTGTACTTGCTAACTTTGCGACCTCGGGCAGCTATGTTACCATGGAGGAACCACACAAGATTTGACTTTATAGGCTAGAACTGAAGTCGCGCCAACTGCTTAACTCAAAATACAGTCAAGAAAGTAGCTCTGAAGCCGAGAAACGGGATCGACCATAAGCACTAATGTGAAATTACATACAATTTTCAAATTTCTTGTACTTGCTAACTTTGCGACCTCGGGCAGCTACGTTACCATGGAGGAACCACACAAGATTTGACTTTATAGGCTAGAACTGAAGTCGCGCCAACTGCTTGACTCAAAATACAGTCAAGAAAGTAGCTCTCAAGCCGAGAAACGGGATCGACCATAAGCACTACCGTGAAATTTCATACAATTTTCAAATTTATTGTACTTGCTAACTTTGCGACCTCGGGCAGCTATGTTACCATGGAGGAACCACACAAGATTTGACTTTATTGGCTAGAACTGAAGTCGCGCCAGTTGCTTAGCTCAAAATACAGTCAAGAAAGTAGTTCTCAAGCCGAGAAACGGGATCGACCATAAGCACTACCGTGAAATTACATACAATTTTCAAATTTATTGTACTTGCTAACTTTGCGAACTCGGGCAGCTATGTTACCATGGAGGAACCACACAAGATTTGACTTTATAGGCTAGAACTGAAGTCGCGCCAACTGCTTAACTCAAAATATAGTCAAGAAAGTAGCTCTCAAGCCGAGAAACGGGATCGACCATAAGCACTAATGTGAAATTACATACAATTTTCAAATTTCTTGTACTTGCTAACTTTGCGACCTCGGGCAGCTATGTTACCATGGAGGAACCACACAAGATTTGACTTTATAGGCTAGAACTGAAGTCGCGCCAACTGCTTAACTCAAAATACAGTCAAGAAAGTAGCTCTCAAGCCGAGAAACGGGATCGACCATAAGCACTACCGTGTAATTTCATACAATTTTCAAATTTCTTGTACTTGCTAACTTTGCGACCTCGGGCAGCTATGTTACCATGGAGGAACCACACAAGATTTGACTTTATAGGCTAGAACTGAAGTCGCGCCAACTGCTTAACTCAAAATACAGTCAAGAAAGTAGTTCTTAAGCCGAGAAACTGGATCGACCATAAGCACTACCGTGAAATTTCATACAATTTTCAAATTTATTGTACTTGCTAACTTTGCGACCTCGGGCAGCTATGTTACCATGGAGGAACCACACAAGATTTGACTTTATAGGCCAGAACTGAAGTCGCGCCAAACGGCTTAACTCAAAATACAGTCAAGAAAGTAGCTCTGAAGCCGAGAAACGGGATCGACCACCAGCACTAATGTGAAATTTCATACAATTTTCAAATTTCTTGTACTTGCTAACTTTGCGACCTCGGGCAGCTATGTTGCCATGGAGGAACCACACAAGATTTGACTTTATAGGCTAGAACTGAAGTCGCGCCAACTGCTTAACTCAAAATAGAGTCAAGAAAGTAGCTCTCAAGCCGAGAAACGGGATCGACCATAAGCACTACCGTGAAATTTCATACAATTTTCAAATTTCTTGTACTTGCTAATTTTGCGACCTCGGGCAGCTATGTTACCATGGTGGAACCACACAAGGTTTGACTTTATTGGCTAGAACTGAAGTCGCGCCAACTGATTAACTCAAAATACAGTCAAGAAAGTAGTTCTCAAGCCGAGAAACGGGATCGACCATAAGCACTACCGTGAAATTTCATACAATTTTCAAATTTCTTGTACTTGCTAACTTTGCGACCTCGGGCAGCTATGTTACCATGGAGGAACCACACAAGATTTGACTTTATTGGCTAGAACTGAAGTCGCGCCAACTGTTTAACTCAAAATACAGTCAAGAACCTACTTCTCAAGCCGAGAAACGGGATCGACCATAAGCACTACCGTGAAATTTCATACAATTTTCAAATTTATTGTACTTGCTAACTTTGTGACCTCGGGCAGCAATGTTACCATGGAGGAACCACACAAGATTTGACTTTATTGGCTAGAACTGAAGTCGCGCCAACTGCTTAACTCAAAATACAGTCAAGAAAGTAGTTCTCAAGCCGAGAAACGGGATCGACCATAAGCAATACCGTGAAATTTCATACAATTTTCAAATTTATTGTACTTGCTAACTTTGTGACCTCGGGCAGCTATGTTACCATGGAGGAACCACACAAGATTTGACTTTATTGGCTAGAACTGAAGTCGCGCCAACTGCTTAACTCAAAATACAGTCAAGAAAGTAGTTCTCAAGCCGAGAAACGGGATCGACCATAAGCACTACCGTGAAATTTCATACAATTTTCAAATTTATTGTACTTGCTAACTTTGTGACCTCGGGCAGCTATGTTACCATGGAGGAACCACACAAGATTTGACTTTATTGGCTAGAACTGAAGTCGCGCCAACTGCTTAACTCAAAATACAGTCAAGAAAGTAGCTCTGAAGCAGAGAAACGGGATCGACCACCAGCACTAATGTGAAATTTCATACAATTTTCAAATTTCTTGTACTTGCTAACTTTGCGACCTCGGGCAGCTATGTTACCATGGAGGAACCACACAAGATTTGACTTTATAGGCTAGAACTGAAGTCGCGCCAACTGCTTAACTCAAAATACAGTCAAGAAAGTAGCTCTGAAGCCGAGAAACGAGATCGACCATAAGCACTAATGTGAAATTACATACAATTTTCAAATTTCTTGTACTTGCTAACTTTGCGACCTCGGGCAGCTATGTTACCATGGAGGAACCACACAAGATTTGACTTTATAGGCTAGAACTGAAGTCGCGCCAACTGCTTGACTCAAAATACAGTCAAGAAAGTAGCTCTCAAGCCGAGAAACGGGATCGACCATAAGCACTACCGTGAAATATCATACAATTTTCAAATTTATTGTACTTGCTAACTTTGCGACCTCGGGCAGCTATGTTACCATGGAGGAACCACACAAGATTTGACTTTATTGGCTAGAACTGAAGTCGCGCCAACTGCTTAACTCAAAATACAGTCAAGAAAGTAGTTCTCAAGCCGAGAAACGGGATCGACCATAAGCACTACCGTGAAATTACATACAATTTTCAAATTTCTTGTACTTGCTAACTTTGTGACCTCGGGCAGCTATGTTACCATGGAGGAACCACACAAGATTTGACTTTATTGTCGCGCCAACTGCTTAACTCAAAATACAGTCAAGAAAGTAGTTCTCAAGCCGAGAAACGGGATCGACCATAAGCACTACCGTGAAATTTCATACAATTTTCAAATTTCTTGTATTTGCTAACTTTGCGACCTCGGGCAGCTATGTTACCATGGAGGAACCACACAAGATTTGACTTTATAGGCTAGAACTGAAGTCGCGCCAACTGCTTAACTCAAAATACAGTCAAGAAAGTAGTTCCCAAGCCGAGAAACGGGATCGACCATAAGCTTTACCGTGAAATTTCATACAATTTTCAAATTTCTTGTACTTGCTAACTTTGCGACCTCGGGCAGCTATGTTACCATGGAGGAACCACACAAGATTTGACTTTATAGGCTAGAACTGAAGTCGCGCCAACTGCTTAACTCAAAATACAGTCAAGAAAGTAGCTCTGAAGCCGAGAAACGGGATCGACCATAAGCACTAATGTGAAATTACATACAATTTTCAAATTTCTTGTACTTGCTAACTTTGCGACCTCGGGCAGCTACGTTACCATGGAGGAACCACACAAGATTTGACTTTATAGGCTAGAACTGAAGTCGCGCCAACTGCTTGACTCAAAATACAGTCAAGAAAGTAGCTCTCAAGCCGAGAAACGGGATCGACCATAAGCACTACCGTGAAATTTCATACAATTTTCAAATTTATTGTACTTGCTAACTTTGCGACCTCGGGCAGCTATGTTACCATGGAGGAACCACACAAGATTTGACTTTATTGGCTAGAACTGAAGTCGCGCCAACTGCTTAGCTCAAAATACAGTCAAGAAAGTAGTTCTCAAGCCGAGAAACGGGATCGACCATAAGCACTACCGTGAAATTACATACAATTTTCAAATTTATTGTACTTGCTAACTTTGCGAACTCGGGCAGCTATGTTACCATGGAGGAACCACACAAGATTTGACTTTATAGGCTAGAACTGAAGTCGCGCCAACTGCTTAACTCAAAATAGAGTCAAGAAAGTAGCTCTCAAGCCGAGAAACGGGATCGACCATAAGCACTACCGTGAAATTTCATACAATTTTCAAATTTCTTGTACTTGCTAACTTTGCGACCTCGGGCAGCTATGTTACCATGGAGGAACCACACAAGATTTGACTGTGTAGGCTAGAACTGAAGTCGCGCCAACTGCTTAACTCAAAATACAGTCAAGAAAGTAGTTCTCAAGCCGAGAAACGGGATCGACCATAAGCACTACCGTGAAATTTCATACAATTTTCAAATTTCTTGTACTTGCTAAATTTGCGACCTCGGGCAGCTATGTTACCATGGAGGAACCACACAAGATTTGACTTTATTGGCTAGAACTGAAGTCGCGCCAACTGCTTAACTCAAAATAGAGTCAAGAAAGTAGCTCTGAAGCCGAGAAACGGGATCGACCACCAGCACTAATGTGAAATTTCATACAATTTTCAAATTTCTTGTACTTGCTAACTTTGCGACCTCGGGCAGCTATGTTACCATGGAGGAACCACACAAGATTTGACTTTATTAGCTAGAACTGAAGTCGCGCCAACTGCTTAACTCAAAATACAGTCAAGAAAGTAGCTCTGAAGCAGAGAAACGGGATCGACCACCAGCACTAATGTGAAATTTCATACAATTTTCAAATTTCTTGTACTTGCTAACTTTGCGACCTCGGGCAGCTATGTTACCATGGAGGAACCACACAAGATTTGACTTTATAGGCTAGAACTGAAGTCGCGCCAACTGCTTAACTCAAAATACAGTCAAGAAAGTAGCTCTGAAGCCGAGAAACGAGGTCGACCATAAGCACTACCGTGAAATTACATACAATTTTCAAATTCCTTGTACTTGCTAACTTTGCGACCTCGGGCAGCTATGTTACCATGGAGGAACCACACAAGATTTGACTTTATAGGCTAGAACTGAAGTCGCGCCAACTGCTTGACTCAAAATACAGTCAAGAAAGTAGCTCTCAAGCCGAGAAACGGGATCGACCATAAGCACTACCGTGAAATTTCATACAATTTTCAAATTTATTGTACTTGCTAACTTTGCGACCTCGGGCAGCTATGTTACCATATAGGAACCACACAAGATTTGACTTTATTGGCTAGAACTGAAGTCGCGCCAACTGCTTAACTCAAAATACAGTCAAGAAAGTAGTTCTCAAGCCGAGAAACGGGATCGACCATAAGCACTACCGTGAAATTACATACAATTTTCAAATTTCTTGTACTTGCTAACTTTGTGACCTCGGGCAGCTATGTTACCATGGAGGAACCACACAAGATTTGACTTTATTGGCTAGAACTGAAGTCGCGCCAACTGATTAACTCAAAATACAGTCAAGAAAGTAGTTCTCAAGCCGAGAAACGGGATCGACCATAAGCACTACCGTGAAATTTCATACAATTTTCAAATTTATTGTACTTGCTAACTTTGCGACCTCGGGCAGCTATGTTACCATGGAGGAACCACACAAGATTTGACTTTATTGGCTAGAACTGAAGTCGCGCCAACTGTTTAACTCAAAATACAGTCAAGAACCTACTTCTCAAGCCGAGAAACGGGATCGACCATAAGCACTAATGTGAAATTACATACAATTTTCAAATTTCTTGTACTTGCTAACTTTGCGACCTCGGGCAGCTATGTTACCATGGAGGAACCACACAAGATTTGACTTTATAGGCTAGAACTGAAGTCGCGCCAACTGCTTAACTCAAAATACAGTCAAGAAAGTAGCTCTCAAGCCGAGAAACGGGATCGACCATAAGCACTACCGTGTAATTTCATACAATTTTCAAATTTCTTGTACTTGCTAACTTTGCGACCTCGGGCAGCTATGTTACCATGGAGGAACCACACAAGATTTGACTTTATAGGCTAGAACTGAAGTCGCGCCAACTGCTTAACTCAAAATACAGTCAAGAAAGTAGTTCTTAAGCCGAGAAACTGGATCGACCATAAGCACTACCGTGAAATTTCATACAATTTTCAAATTTATTGTACTTGCTAACTTTGCGACCTCGGGCAGCTATGTTACCATGGAGGAACCACACAAGATTTGACTTTATAGGCCAGAACTGAAGTCGCGCCAAACGGCTTAACTCAAAATACAGTCAAGAAAGTAGCTCTGAAGCCGAGAAACGGGATCGACCACCAGCACTAATGTGAAATTTCATACAATTTTCAAATTTCTTGTACTTGCTAACTTTGCGACCTCGGGCAGCTATGTTGCCATGGAGGAACCACACAAGATTTGACTTTATAGGCTAGAACTGAAGTCGCGCCAACTGCTTAACTCAAAATAGAGTCAAGAAAGTAGCTCTCAAGCCGAGAAACGGGATCGACCATAAGCACTACCGTGAAATTTCATACAATTTTCAAATTTCTTGTACTTGCTAATTTTGCGACCTCGGGCAGCTATGTTACCATGGTGGAACCACACAAGGTTTGACTTTATTGGCTAGAACTGAAGTCGCGCCAACTGATTAACTCAAAATACAGTCAAGAAAGTAGTTCTCAAGCCGAGAAACGGGATCGACCATAAGCACTACCGTGAAATTTCATACAATTTTCAAATTTCTTGTACTTGCTAACTTTGCGACCTCGGGCAGCTATGTTACCATGGAGGAACCACACAAGATTTGACTTTATTGGCTAGAACTGAAGTCGCGCCAACTGTTTAACTCAAAATACAGTCAAGAACCTACTTCTCAAGCCGAGAAACGGGATCGACCATAAGCACTACCGTGAAATTTCATACAATTTTCAAATTTATTGTACTTGCTAACTTTGTGACCTCGGGCAGCAATGTTACCATGGAGGAACCACACAAGATTTGACTTTATTGGCTAGAACTGAAGTCGCGCCAACTGCTTAACTCAAAATACAGTCAAGAAAGTAGTTCTCAAGCCGAGAAACGGGATCGACCATAAGCAATACCGTGAAATTTCATACAATTTTCAAATTTATTGTACTTGCTAACTTTGTGACCTCGGGCAGCTATGTTACCATGGAGGAACCACACAAGATTTGACTTTATTGGCTAGAACTGAAGTCGCGCCAACTGCTTAACTCAAAATACAGTCAAGAAAGTAGTTCTCAAGCCGAGAAACGGGATCGACCATAAGCACTACCGTGAAATTTCATACAATTTTCAAATTTATTGTACTTGCTAACTTTGTGACCTCGGGCAGCTATGTTACCATGGAGGAACCACACAAGATTTGACTTTATTGGCTAGAACTGAAGTCGCGCCAACTGCTTAACTCAAAATACAGTCAAGAAAGTAGCTCTGAAGCAGAGAAACGGGATCGACCACCAGCACTAATGTGAAATTTCATACAATTTTCAAATTTCTTGTACTTGCTAACTTTGCGACCTCGGGCAGCTATGTTACCATGGAGGAACCACACAAGATTTGACTTTATAGGCTAGAACTGAAGTCGCGCCAACTGCTTAACTCAAAATACAGTCAAGAAAGTAGCTCTGAAGCCGAGAAACGAGATCGACCATAAGCACTAATGTGAAATTACATACAATTTTCAAATTTCTTGTACTTGCTAACTTTGCGACCTCGGGCAGCTATGTTACCATGGAGGAACCACACAAGATTTGACTTTATAGGCTAGAACTGAAGTCGCGCCAACTGCTTGACTCAAAATACAGTCAAGAAAGTAGCTCTCAAGCCGAGAAACGGGATCGACCATAAGCACTACCGTGAAATTTCATACAATTTTCAAATTTATTGTACTTGCTAACTTTGCGACCTCGGGCAGCTATGTTACCATGGAGGAACCACACAAGATTTGACTTTATTGGCTAGAACTGAAGTCGCGCCAACTGCTTAACTCAAAATACAGTCAAGAAAGTAGTTCTCAAGCCGAGAAACGGGATCGACCATAAGCACTACCGTGAAATTACATACAATTTTCAAATTTCTTGTACTTGCTAACTTTGTGACCTCGGGCAGCTATGTTACCATGGAGGAACCACACAAGATTTGACTTTATTGTCGCGCCAACTGCTTAACTCAAAATACAGTCAAGAAAGTAGTTCTCAAGCCGAGAAACGGGATCGACCATAAGCACTACCGTGAAATTTCATACAATTTTCAAATTTCTTGTATTTGCTAACTTTGCGACCTCGGGCAGCTATGTTACCATGGAGGAACCACACAAGATTTGACTTTATAGGCTAGAACTGAAGTCGCGCCAACTGCTTAACTCAAAATACAGTCAAGAAAGTAGTTCCCAAGCCGAGAAACGGGATCGACCATAAGCTTTACCGTGAAATTTCATACAATTTTCAAATTTCTTGTACTTGCTAACTTTGCGACCTCGGGCAGCTATGTTACCATGGAGGAACCACACAAGATTTGACTTTATAGGCTAGAACTGAAGTCGCGCCAACTGCTTAACTCAAAATACAGTCAAGAAAGTAGCTCTGAAGCCGAGAAACGGGATCGACCATAAGCACTAATGTGAAATTACATACAATTTTCAAATTTCTTGTACTTGCTAACTTTGCGACCTCGGGCAGCTACGTTACCATGGAGGAACCACACAAGATTTGACTTTATAGGCTAGAACTGAAGTCGCGCCAACTGCTTGACTCAAAATACAGTCAAGAAAGTAGCTCTCAAGCCGAGAAACGGGATCGACCATAAGCACTACCGTGAAATTTCATACAATTTTCAAATTTATTGTACTTGCTAACTTTGCGACCTCGGGCAGCTATGTTACCATGGAGGAACCACACAAGATTTGACTTTATTGGCTAGAACTGAAGTCGCGCCAACTGCTTAGCTCAAAATACAGTCAAGAAAGTAGTTCTCAAGCCGAGAAACGGGATCGACCATAAGCACTACCGTGAAATTACATACAATTTTCAAATTTATTGTACTTGCTAACTTTGCGAACTCGGGCAGCTATGTTACCATGGAGGAACCACACAAGATTTGACTTTATAGGCTAGAACTGAAGTCGCGCCAACTGCTTAACTCAAAATAGAGTCAAGAAAGTAGCTCTCAAGCCGAGAAACGGGATCGACCATAAGCACTACCGTGAAATTTCATACAATTTTCAAATTTCTTGTACTTGCTAACTTTGCGACCTCGGGCAGCTATGTTACCATGGAGGAACCACACAAGATTTGACTGTGTAGGCTAGAACTGAAGTCGCGCCAACTGCTTAACTCAAAATACAGTCAAGAAAGTAGTTCTCAAGCCGAGAAACGGGATCGACCATAAGCACTACCGTGAAATTTCATACAATTTTCAAATTTCTTGTACTTGCTAAATTTGCGACCTCGGGCAGCTATGTTACCATGGAGGAACCACACAAGATTTGACTTTATTGGCTAGAACTGAAGTCGCGCCAACTGCTTAACTCAAAATAGAGTCAAGAAAGTAGCTCTGAAGCCGAGAAACGGGATCGACCACCAGCACTAATGTGAAATTTCATACAATTTTCAAATTTCTTGTACTTGCTAACTTTGCGACCTCGGGCAGCTATGTTACCATGGAGGAACCACACAAGATTTGACTTTATAGGCTAGAACTGAAGTCGCGCCAACTGCTTAACTCAAAATACAGTCAAGAAAGTAGCTCTCAAGCCGAGAAACGGGATTGACCATAAGCACTACCGTGAAATTTCATACAATTTTCAAATTTATTGTACTTGCTAACTTTGCGACCTCGGGCAGCTATGTTACCATGGAGGAACCACACAAGATTTGACTTTATAGGCTAGAACTGAAGTCGCGCCAACTGCTTAACTCAAAATACAGTCAAGAAAGTAGCTCTGAAGCCGAGAAACGGGATCGACCACCAGCACTAATGTGAAATTTCATACAATTTTCAAATTTCTTGTACTTGCTAACTTTGCGACCTCGGGCAGCTATGTTACCATGGAGGAACCACACAAGATTTGACTTTATAGGCTAGAACTGAAGTCGCGCCAACTGCTTAACTCAAAATACAGTCAAGAAAGTAGTTCTCAAGCCGAGAAACGGGATCGACCATAAGCACTACCGTGAAATTTCATACAATTTTCAAATTTCTTGTACTTGCTAACTTTGCGACCTCGGGCAGCTATGTTACCATGGAGGAACCACACAAGATTTGACTTTATAGGCTAGAACTGAAGTCGCGCCAACTGCTTAACTCAAAATACAGTCAAGAAAGTAGTTCTCAAGCCGAGAAACGGGATCGACCATAAGCACTAATGTGAAATTACATACAATTTTCAAATTTCTTGTACTTGCTAACTTTGCGACCTCGGGCAGCTATGTTACCATGGAGGAACCACACAAGATTTGACTTTATAGGCTAGAACTGAAGTCGCGCCAACTGCTTAACTCAAAATACAGTCAAGAAAGTAGCTCTGAAGCCGAGAACCGGGATCGACCATAAGCACTAATATGAAATTACATACAATTTTCAAATTTCTTGTACTTGCTAATTTTGCGACCTCGGGCAGCTATGTTACCATTGAGGAACCACACAAGATTTGACTTTATAGGCTAGAACTGAAGTCGCGCCAACTGCTTAACTCAAAATACAGTCAAGAAAGTAGCTCTGAAGCCGAGAACCGGGATCGACCATAAGCACTAATGTGAAATTACATACAATTTTCAAATTTCTTGTACTTGCTAATTTTGCGACTTCGGGCAGCTATGTTACCATGGAGGAACCACACAAGATTTGACTTTATAGGCTAGAACTGAAGTCGCGCCAACTGCTTAACTCAAAATACAGTCAAGAAAGTAGTTCTCAAGCCGAGAAACGGGATCGACCATAAGCTTTACCGTGAAATTTCATACAATTTTCAAATTTCTTGTACTTGCTAATTTTGTGACCTCGGGCAGCTATGTTACCACGGAGGAACCACACAAGATTTGACTTTATTGGCTAGAACTGAAGTCGCGCCAACTGCTTAACTCAAAATACAGTCAAGAAAGTAGTTCTCAAGCCGAGAAACGGGATCGACCATAAGCTTTACCGTGAAATTTCATACAATTTTCAAATTTCTTGTACTTGCTAATTTTGTGACCTCGGGCAGCTATGTTACCACGGAGGAACCACACAAGATTTGACTTTATTGGCTAGAACTGAAGTCGCGCCAACTGCTTAACTCAAAATACAGTCAAGAAAGTAGTTCTCAAGCCGAGAAACGGGATCGACCATAAGCACTACCGTGAAATTTCATACGATTTTCAAATTTCTTGTACTTGCTAATTTTGTGACCTCGGGCAGCTATGTTACCATGGAGGAACCACACAAGATTTGACTTTATAGGCTAGAACTGAAGTCGCACCAACTGCTTAACTCAAAATACAGTCAAGAAAGTAGTTCTCAAGCCGAGAAACGGGATCGACCATAAGCACTACCGTGAAATTTCATACAATTTTCAAATTTCTTGTACTTGCTAATTTTGCGACCTCGGGGAGCTATGTTACCATGGAGGAACCACACAAGATTTGACTTTATAGGCTAGAACTGAAGTCGCGCCAACTGCTTAACTCAAAATACAGTCAAGAAAGTAGTTCTCAAGCCGAGAAACGGGATCGACCATAAGCACTACCGTGAAATTTCATACAATTTTCAAATTTCTTGTACTTGCTAACTTTGTGACCTCGGGCAGCTATGTTACCATGGAGGAACCACACAAGATTTGACTTTATTGGCTAGAACTGAAGTCGCGCCAACTGCTTAACTCAAAATACAGTCAAGAAAGTAGTTCTCAAGCCGAGAAACGGGATCGACCATAAGCACTACCGTGAAATTTCATACAATTTTCAAATTTCTTGTACTTGCTAACTTTGCGACCTCGGGCAGCTATGTTACCATGGAGGAACCACACAAGATTTGACTTTATAGGCTAGAACTGAAGTCGCGCCAACTGCTTAACTCAAAATACAGTCAAGAAAGTAGTTCTCAAGCCGAGAAACGGGATCGACCATAAGCACTAATGTGAAATTACATACAATTTTCAAATTTCTTGTACTTGCTAAATTTGCGACCTCGGGCAGCTATGTTACCATGGAGGAACCACACAAGATTTGACTTTATTGGCTAGAACTGAAGTCGCGCCAACTGCTTAACTCAAAATACAGTCAAGAAAGTAGTTCTCAAGCCGAGAAACGGGATCGACCATAAGCACTACCGTGAAATTTCATACAATTTTCAAATTTCTTGTACTTGCTAACTTTGCGACCTCGGGCAGCTATGTTACCATGGAGGAACCACACAAGATTTGACTTTATTGGCTAGAACTGAAGTCGCGCCAACTGCTTAACTCAAAATACAGTCAAGAAAGTAGTTCTCAAGCCGAGAAACGGGATCGACCATAAGCACTAATGTGAAATTTCATACAATTTTCAAATTTCTTGTACTTGCTAACTTTGCGACCTCGGGCAGCTATGTTACCATGGAGGAACCACACAAGATTTGACTTTATAGGCTAGAACTGAAGTCGCGCCAACTGCTTAACTCAAAATACAGTCAAGAAAGTAGTTCTCAAGCCGAGAAACGGGATCGACCATAAGCACTACCGTGAAATTTCATACAATTTTCAAATTTCTTGTACTTGCTAACTTTGCGACCTCGGGCAGCTATGTTACCATGGAGGAACCACACAAGATTTGACTTTATAGGCTAGAACTGAAGTCGCGCCAACTGCTTAACTCAAAATACAGTCAAGAAAGTAGTTCTCAAGCCGAGAAACGGGATCGACCATAAGCACTACCGTGAAATTTCATACAATTTTCAAATTTCTTGTACTTGCTAATTTTGTGACCTCGGGCAGCTATGTTACCATGGAGGAACCACACAAGATTTGACTTTATTGGCTAGAACTGAAGTCGCGCCAACTGCTTAACTCAAAATACAGTCAAGAAAGTAGTTCTCAAGCCGAGAAACGGGATCGACCATAAGCACTACCGTGAAATTTCATACAATTTTCAAATTTATTGTACTTGCTAACTTTGTGACCTCGGGCAGCTATGTTACCATGGAGGAACCACACAAGATTTGACTTTATAGGCTAGAACTGAAGTCGCGCCAACTGCTTAACTCAAAATACAGTCAAGAAAGTAGTTCTCAAGCCGAGAAACGGGATCGACCATAAGCACTACCGTGAAATTTCATACGATTTTCAAATTTCTTGTACTTGCTAATTTTGTGACCTCGGGCAGCTATGTTACCATGGAGGAACCACACAAGATTTGACTTTATTGGCTAGAACTGAAGACGCGCCAATTGCTTAACTCAAAATACAGTCAAGAAAGTAGTTCTCAAGCCGAGAAACGGGATCGACCGTAACCACTACCGTGAAATTTCATACAATTTTCAAATTTCTTGTATAGGGTCCGCCAAATAACTTTTTTTTTTTTTGAAAATGCTATAAAAAAAACTACTGAATATTTTCTCAAATTTCTTTTTTTATTTGAAAGTACAATCCTTCCGGTTAATAATGGAAAATAATTTCATTCAAATGGCTGCCTCGGCTGGCCATGCAGTAGCCTACACGATCGGTCCAATTTTTAAGCACATTATCGATTGTGTGCAGCTGTATTTCACCAATGGCTTCACGAATATTGTCCTTTAAAGCGTCAATTGTCTCTGGCTTGTCGGCGTAACACTTATCTTTGACGGCACCCCACAAATAATAGTCCAACGGTGTCAAATCGCAGCTCCGAGGTGGCCAAACGACATCAGCTCTGCGGCTGATAATGCGATCTTCAAAAACAGGGCGCAAAACATCGAGTGTAGCTTCGGCTGTGTGGCACGTAGCGCCTTCCTGTTAAAACCAAATGTTGCCAATATCCTCCTCTTCAATTTTTGTGAACAAAAATTCGTTCAACATGGCCCGATAACGATCGCCATTGACTGCAACGGCCACTCCTTGCTCATTTTCGAAGAAAAATGGCCCAATTATGCCTCTGGACCAAAATCCGCACCAAACAGTGGCTCGTTTTGGGTGCACCGGCTTTTCAATGTATGCGTGCGGGTTTTCTGTGCCCCAAATGCGACAATTTTGCTTGTTTACATACCCGCCAAGATCAAAATGAGCTTCATCTGAAAAGATGATTTTTTTGGCAAAATCGGCATCGGATTTTCAAAGTAATGTCGCAATATTTCCCAGCGTTGTTCAAGCGTATACACAACCATATCCGTTCAGCGGAAGGATAAAACTAATTATCTGTCAAATCAGACATGAGCTAAGTGTTACCATTCACGAAATAAGCACTACTTGAAAAAAAAACGTTAGATGGCGGACCCTATACTTGCTAACTTTGCGACCTCGGGCAGCTATGTTACCATGGAGGAACCACACAAGATTTGACTTTAGAGGCTAGAACTGAAGTCGCGCCAACTGCTTAACTCAAAATACAGTCAAGAAAGTAGCTCTCAAGCCGAGAAACGGGATCGACCATAAGCACTACCGTGAAATTTCATACAATTTTCAAATTTCTTGTACTTGCTAACTTTGCGACCTCGGGCAGCTATGTTTCCAGGGAGGAACCACACAAGATTTGACTTTATAGGCTAGAACTGAAGTCGCGCCAACTGCTTAACTCAAAATACAGTCAAGAAAGTAGTTCTCAAGCCGAGAAACGGGATGTACCATAAGCACTACCGTGAAATTTCATACAATTTTCAAATTTCTTGTACTTGCTAACTTTGTGACCTCGGGCAGCTATGTTACCATGGAGGAACCACACAAGATTTGACTTTATTGGCTAGAACTGAAGTCGCGCCAACTGCTTAACTCAAAATACAGTCAAGAAAGTAGTTCTCAAGCCGAGAAACGGGATCGACCATAAGCACTACCGTGAAATTTCATACAATTTTCAAATTTCTTGTACTTGCTAACTTTGCGACCTCGGGCAGCTATGTTACCATGGAGGAACCACACAAGATTTGACTTTATAGGCTAGAACTGAAGTCGCGCCAACTGCTTAACTCAAAATACAGTCAAGAAAGTAGTTCTCAAGCCGAGAAACGGGATCGACCATAAGCACTACCGTGAAATTTCATACAATTTTCAAATTTATTGTACTTGCTAACTTTGTGACCTCGGGCAGCTATGTTACCATGGAGGAACCACACAAGATTTGACTTTATAGGCTAGAACTGAAGTCGCGCCAACTGCTTAACTCAAAATACAGTCAAGAAAGTAGTTCTCAAGCCGAGAAACGGGATCGACCATAAGCACTACCGTGAAATTTCATACAATTTTCAAATTTGTTGTACTTGCTAACTTTGCGACCTCGGGCAGCTATGTTACCATGGAGGAACCACACAAGATTTGACTTTATTGGCTAGAACTGAAGTCGCGCCAATTGCTTAACTCAAAATACAGTCAAGAAAGTAGTTCTCAAGCCGAGAAACGGGATCGACCATAAGCACTACCGTGAAATTTCATACAATTTTCAAATTTCTTGTACTTGCTAACTTTGCGACCTCGGGCAGCTATGTTACCATGGAGGAACCACACAAGATTTGACTTTATAGGCTAGAACTGAAGTCGCGCCAACTGCTTAACTCAAAATACAGTCAAGAAAGTAGTTCTCAAGCCGAGAAACGGGATCTACCATAAGCACTACCGTGAAATTTCATACAATTTTCAAATTTCTTGTACTTGCTAACTTTGCGACCTCGGGCAGCTATGTTACCATGGAGGAACCACACAAGATTTGACTTTATTGGCTAGAACTGAAGTCGCGCCAACTGCTTAACTCAAAATACAGTCAAGAAAGTAGTTCTCAAGCCGAGAAACGGGATCGACCATAAGCACTACCGTGAAATTTCATACAATTTTCAAATTTCTTGTACTTGCTAATTTTGCGACCTCGGGCAGCTATGTTACCATGGAGGAACCACACAAGATTTGACTTTATAGGCTAGAACTGAAGTCGCGCCAACTGCTTAACTCAAAATACAGTCAAGAAAGTAGTTCTCAAGCCGAGAAACGGGATCGACCATAAGCACTACCGTGAAATTTCATACAATTTTCAAATTTCTTGTACTTGCTAACTTTGTGACCTCGGGCAGCTATGTTACCATGGAGGAACCACACAAGATTTGACTTTATTGGCTAGAACTGAAGTCGCGCCAACTGCTTAACTCAAAATACAGTCAAGAAAGTAGTTCTCAAGCCGAGAAACGGGATCGACCATAAGCACTAATGTGAAATTACATACAATTTTCAAATTTCTTGTACTTGCTAAATTTGCGACCTCGGGCAGCTATATTACCATGGAGGAACCACACAAGGTTTGACTTTATTGGCTAGAACTGAAGTCGCGCCAACTGCATAACTCAAAATACAGTCAAGAAAGTAGTTCTCAAGCCGAGAAACGGGATCGACCATAAGCACTACCGTGAAATTTCATACAATTTTCAAATTTCTTGTACTTGCTAAGTTTGCGACCTCGGGCAGCTATGTTACCATGGAGCAACCACACAAGATTTGACTTTATAGGCTAGAACTGAAGTCGCGCCAACTGCTTAACTCAAAATACAGTCAAGAAAGTAGCTCTGAAGCCGAGAACCGGGATCGACCATAAGCACTAATATGAAATTACATACAATTTTCAAATTTCTTGTACTTGCTAATTTTGCGACCTCGGGCAGCTATGTTACCATTGAGGAACCACACAAGATTTGACTTTATAGGCTAGAACTGAAGTCGCGCCAACTGCTTAAGTCAAAATACAGTCAAGAAAGTAGTTCTCAAGCCGAGAAACGGGATCGACCATAAGCACTACCGTGAAATTTCATACAATTTTCAAATTTCTTGTACTTGCTAACTTTGTGACCTCGGGCAGCTATATTACCATGGAGGAACCACACAAGATTTGACTTTATTGGCTAGAACTGAAGTCGCGCCAACTGCTTAACTCAAAATACAGTCAAGAAAGTAGTTCTCAAGCCGAGAAACGGGATCGACCATAAGCACTACCGTGAAATTTCATACAATTTTCAAATTTCTTGTACTTGCTAACTTTGCGACCTCGGGCAGCTATGTTACCATGGAGGAACCACACAAGATTTGACTTTATAGGCTAGAACTGAAGTCGCGCCAACTGCTTAACTCAAAATACAGTCAAGAAAGTAGTTCTCAAGCCGAGAAACGGGATCGACCATAAGCACTAATGTGAAATTACATACAATTTTCAAATTTCTTGTACTTGCTAAATTTGCGACCTCGGGCAGCTATATTACCATGGAGGAACCACACAAGGTTTGACTTTATTGGCTAGAACTGAAGTCGCGCCAACTGCATAACTCAAAATACAGTCAAGAAAGTAGTTCTCAAGCCGAGAAACGGGATCGACCATAAGCACTACCGTGAAATTTCATACAATTTTCAAATTTCTTGTACTTGCTAAGTTTGCGACCTCGGGCAGCTATGTTACCATGGAGGAACCACACAAGATTTGACTTTATAGGCTAGAACTGAAGTCGCGCCAACTGCTTAACTCAAATCACAGTCAAGAAAGTAGTTCTCAAGCCGAGAAACGGGATCGACCATAAGCACTAATGTGAAATTACATACAATTTTCAAATTTCTTGTACTTGCTAACTTTGCGACCTCGGGCAGCTATGTTACCATGGAGGAACCACACAAGATTTGACTTTATTGGCTAGAACTGAAGTCGCGCCAACTGCTTAACTCAAAATACAGTCAAGAAAGTAGTTCTCAAGCCGAGAAACGGGATCGACCATAAGCACTAATATGAAATTTCATACAATTTTCAAATTTCTTGTACTTGCTAACTTTGCGACCTCGGGCAGCTATGTTACCATGGAGGAACCAGACAAGATTTGACTTTATAGGCTAGAACTAAAGTCGCGCCAACTGCTTAACTCAAAATACAGTCAAGAAAGTAGTTCTCAAGCCGAGAAACGGGATCGACCATAAGCACTACCGTGAAATTTCATACAATTTTCAAATTTCTTGTACTTGCTAACTTTGCGACCTCGGGCAGCTATGTTACCATGGAGGAACCACACAAGATTTGACTTTATAGGCTAGAACTGAAGTCGCGCCAACTGCTTAACTCAAAATACAGTCAAGAAAGTAGTTCTCAAGCCGAGAAACGGGATCGACCATAAGCACTACCGTGAAATTTCATACAATTTTCAAATTTCTTGTACTTGCTAATTTTGTGACCTCGGGCAGCTATGTTACCATGGAGGAACCACACAAGATTTCACTTTATTGGCTAGAACTGAAGTCGCGCCAACTGCTTAACTCAAAATACAGTCAAGAAAGTAGTTCTCAAGCCGAGAAACGGGATCGACCATAAGCACTACCGTGAAATTTCATACAATTTTCAAATTTCTTGTACTTGCTAACTTTGCGACCTCGGGCAGCTATGTTACCATGGAGGAACCACACAAGATTTGACTTTATAGGCTAGAACTGAAGTCGCGCCGACTGCTTAACTCAAAATACAGTCAAGAAAGTAGTTCTCAAGCCGAGAAACGGGATCGACCATAAGCACTACCGTGAAATTTCATACAATTTTCAAATTTCTTGTACTTGCTAACTTTGTGACCTCGGGCAGCTATGTTACCATGGAGGAACCACACAAGATTTGACTTTATAGGCTAGAACTGAAGTCGCGCCAACTGCTTAACTCAAAATACAGTCAAGAAAGTAGTTCTCAAGCCGAGAAACGGGATCGACCATAAGCACTACCGTGAAATTTCATACAATTTTCAAATTTCTTGTACTTGCTAACTTTGCGACCTCGGGCAGCTATGTTACCATGGAGGAACCACACAAGATTTGACTTTATAGGCTAGAACTGAAGTCGCGCCAACTGCTTAACTCAAAATACAGTCAAGAAAGTAGTTCTCAAGCCGAGAAACGGGATCGACCATAAGCACTACCGTGAAATTTCATACAATTTTCAAATTTGTTGTACTTGCTAACTTTGCGACCTCGGGCAGCTATGTTACCATGGAGGAGCCACACAAGATTTGACTTTATTGGCTAGAACTGAAGACGCGCCTATTGCTTAATTCAAAATACAGTCAAGAAAGTAGCTCTGAAGCCGAGAAACGGGATCGACCATAAGCACTACCGTGAAATTTCATACAATTTTCAAATTTCTTGTACTTGCTAACTTTGCGACCTCGGGCAGCTATGTTACCATGGAGGAACCACACAAGATTTGACTTTATAGGCTAGAACTGAAGTCGCGCCAACTGCTTAACTCAAAATACAGTCAAGAAAGTAGTTCTCAAGCCGAGAAACCGGATCGACCATAAGCACTACCGTGAAATTTCATACAATTTTCAAATTTCTTGTACTTGCTAACTTTGTGACCTCGGGCAGCTATGTTACCATGGAGGAACCACACAAGATTTGACTTTATTGGCTAGAACTGAAGTCGCGCCAACTGCTTAACTCAAAATACAGTCAAGAAAGTAGTTCTCAAGCCGAGAAACGGGATCGACCATAAGCACTACCGTGAAATTTCATACAATTTTCAAATTTCTTGTACTTACTAACTTTGCGACCTCGGGCAGCTATGTTACCATGGAGGAACCACACAAGATTTGACTTTATAGGCTAGAACTGAAGTCGCGCCAACTGCTTAACTCAAAATACAGTCAAGAAAGTAGTTCTCAAGCCGAGAAACGGGATCGACCATAAGCACTACCGTGAAATTTCATACAATTTTCAAATTTCTTGTACTTGCTAACTTTGCGACCTCGGGCAGCTATGTTACCATGGAGGAACCACACAAGATTTGACTTTATAGGCTAGAACTGAAGTCGCGCCAACTGCTTAACTCAAAATAGAGTCAAGAAAGTAGCTCTCAAGCCGAGAAACGGGATCGACCATAAGCACTACCGTGAAATTTCATACAATTTTCAAATTTCTTGTACTTGCTAACTTTGCGACCTCGGGCAGCTATGTTACCATGGAGGAACCACACAAGATTTGACTTTATTGGCTAGAACTGAAGTCGCGCCAACTGCTTAACTCAAAATAGAGTCAAGAAAGTAGCTCTCAAGCCGAGAAACGGGATCGACCATAAGCACTACCGTGAAATTTCATACAATTTTCAAATTTCTTGTACTTGCTAACTTTGCGACCTCGGGCAGCTATGTTACCATGGAGGAACCACACAAGATTTGACTTTATAGGCTAGAACTGAAGTCGCGCCAACTGCTTAACTCAAAATACAGTCAAGAAAGTAGTTCTCAAGCCGAGAAACGGGATCGACCATAAGCACTACCGTGAAATTTCATACAATTTTCAAATTTCTTGTACTTGCTAACTTTGCGACCTCGGGCAGCTATGTTACCATGGAGGAACCACACAAGATTTGACTTTATAGGCTAGAACTGAAGTCGGGCCAACTGCTTAACTCAAAATACAGTCAAGAAAGTAGTTCTCAAGCCGAGAAACGGGATCGACCATAAGCACTACCGTGAAATTTCATACAATTTTCAAATTTATTGTACTTGCTAACTTTTTGACCTCGGGCAGCTATGTTACAATGGAGGAACCACACAAGATTTGACTTTATAGGCTAGAACTGAAGTCGCGCCAACTGCTTAACTCAAAATACAGTCAAGAAAGTAGTTCTCAAGCCGAGAAACGGGATCGACCATAAGCACTACCGTGAAATTTAATACAATTTTCAAATTTATTGTACTTGCTAACTTTGTGACCTCGGGCAGCTATGTTACCATGGAGGAACCACACAAGATTTGACTTAATTGGCTAGAACTGAAGTCGCGCCAACTGCTTAACTCAAAATACAGTCAAGAAAGTAGCTCTCAAGCCGAGAAACGGGATCGACCATAAGCACTACCGTGAAATTTCATACAATTTTCAAATTTCTTGTACTTGCTAACTTTGCGACCTCGGGCAGCTATGTTACCATGGAGGAACCACACAAGATTTGACTTTATAGGCTAGAACTGAAGTCGCGCCAACTGCTTAACTCAAAATACAGTCAAGAAAGTAGTTCTCAAGCCGAGAAACGGGATCGACCATAAGCACTACCGTGAAATTTCATACAATTTTCAAATTTCTTGTACTTGCTAACTTTGTGACCTCGGGCAGCTATGTTACCATGGAGGAACCACACAAGATTTGACTTTATTGGCTAGAACTGAAGTCGCGCCAACTGCTTAACTCAAAATACAGTCAAGAAAGTAGTTCTCAAGCCGAGAAACGGGATCGACCATAAGCACTACCGTGAAATTTCATACAATTTTCAAATTTCTTGTACTTGCTAAATTTGCGACCTCGGGCAGCTATGTTACCATGGAGGAACCACACAAGATTTGACTTTATTGGCTAGAACTGAAGTCGCGCCAACTGCTTAACTCAAAATAGAGTCAAGAAAGTAGCTCTGAAGCCGAGAAACGGGATCGACCACCAGCACTAATGTGAAATTTCATACAATTTTCAAATTTCTTGTACTTGCTAACTTTGCGACCTCGGGCAGCTATGTTACCATGGAGGAACCACACAAGATTTGACTTTATAGGCTAGAACTGAAGTCGCGCCAACTGCTTAACTCAAAATACAGTCAAGAAAGTAGCTCTCAAGCCGAGAAACGGGATTGACCATAAGCACTACCGTGAAATTTCATACAATTTTCAAATTTATTGTACTTGCTAACTTTGCGACCTCGGGCAGCTATGTTACCATGGAGGAACCACACAAGATTTGACTTTATAGGCTAGAACTGAAGTCGCGCCAACTGCTTAACTCAAAATACAGTCAAGAAAGTAGCTCTGAAGCCGAGAAACGGGATCGACCACCAGCACTAATGTGAAATTTCATACAATTTTCAAATTTCTTGTACTTGCTAACTTTGCGACCTCGGGCAGCTATGTTACCATGGAGGAACCACACAAGATTTGACTTTATAGGCTAGAACTGAAGTCGCGCCAACTGCTTAACTCAAAATACAGTCAAGAAAGTAGTTCTCAAGCCGAGAAACGGGATCGACCATAAGCACTACCGTGAAATTTCATACAATTTTCAAATTTCTTGTACTTGCTAACTTTGCGACCTCGGGCAGCTATGTTACCATGGAGGAACCACACAAGATTTGACTTTATAGGCTAGAACTGAAGTCGCGCCAACTGCTTTACTCAAAATACAGTCAAGAAAGTAGTTCTCAAGCCGAGAAACGGGATCGACCATAAGCACTAATGTGAAATTACATACAATTTTCAAATTTCTTGTACTTGCTAACTTTGCGACCTCGGGCAGCTATGTTACCATGGAGGAACCACACAAGATTTGACTTTATAGGCTAGAACTGAAGTCGCGCCAACTGCTTAACTCAAAATACAGTCAAGAAAGTAGCTCTGAAGCCGAGAACCGGGATCGACCATAAGCACTAATATGAAATTACATACAATTTTCAAATTTCTTGTACTTGCTAATTTTGCGACCTCGGGCAGCTATGTTACCATTGAGGAACCACACAAGATTTGACTTTATAGGCTAGAACTGAAGTCGCGCCAACTGCTTAACTCAAAATACAGTCAAGAAAGTAGCTCTGAAGCCGAGAACCGGGATCGACCATAAGCACTAATGTGAAATTACATACAATTTTCAAATTTCTTGTACTTGCTAATTTTGCGACCTCGGGCAGCTATGTTACCATGGAGGAACCACACAAGATTTGACTTTATAGGCTAGAACTGAAGTCGCGCCAACTGCTTAACTCAAAATACAGTCAAGAAAGTAGTTCTCAAGCCGAGAAACGGGATCGACCATAAGCTTTACCGTGAAATTTCATACAATTTTCAAATTTCTTGTACTTGCTAATTTTGTGACCTCGGGCAGCTATGTTACCACGGAGGAACCACACAAGATTTGACTTTATTGGCTAGAACTGAAGTCGCGCCAACTGCTTAACTCAAAATACAGTCAAGAAAGTAGTTCTCAAGCCGAGAAACGGGATCGACCATAAGCTTTACCGTGAAATTTCATACAATTTTCAAATTTCTTGTACTTGCTAATTTTGTGACCTCGGGCAGCTATGTTACCACGGAGGAACCACACAAGATTTGACTTTATTGGCTAGAACTGAAGTCGCGCCAACTGCTTAACTCAAAATACAGTCAAGAAAGTAGTTCTCAAGCCGAGAAACGGGATCGACCATAAGCACTACCGTGAAATTTCATACGATTTTCAAATTTCTTGTACTTGCTAATTTTGTGACCTCGGGCAGCTATGTTACCATGGAGGAACCACACAAGATTTGACTTTATAGGCTAGAACTGAAGTCGCACCAACTGCTTAACTCAAAATACAGTCAAGAAAGTAGTTCTCAAGCCGAGAAACGGGATCGACCATAAGCACTACCGTGAAATTTCATACAATTTTCAAATTTCTTGTACTTGCTAATTTTGCGACCTCGGGGAGCTATGTTACCATGGAGGAACCACACAAGATTTGACTTTATAGGCTAGAACTGAAGTCGCGCCAACTGCTTAACTCAACTGCTTAACTCAAAATACAGTCAAGAAAGTAGTTCTCAAGCCGAGAAACGGGATCGACCATAAGCACTACCGTGAAATTTCATACAATTTTCAAATTTATTGTACTTGCTAACTTTGCGACCTCGGGCAGCTATGTTACCATGGAGGAACCACACAAGATTTTACTTTATAGGCTAGAACTGAAGTCGCGCCAACTGCTTAACTCAAAATACAGTCAAGAAAGTAGCTCTCAAGCCGAGAAACGGGATCGACCATAAGCACTACCGTGAAATTTCATACAATTTTCAAATTTCTTGTACTTGCTAACTTTGCGACCTCGGGCAGCTATGTTACCATGGAGGAACCACACAAGATTTGACTTTATAGGCAAGAACTGAAGTCGCGCCAACTGCTTAACTCAAAATACAGTCAAGAAAGTAGTTCTCAAGCCGAGAAACGGGATCGTCCATGAGCACTACCGTGAAATTTCATGCAATTTTCAAATTTATTGTACTTGCTAACTTTGCGACCTCGGGCAGCTATGTTACCATGGAGGAACCACACAAGATTTGACTTTATTGGCTAGAACTGAAGTCGCGCCAACTGCTTAACTCAAAATACAGTCAAGAAAGTAGTTCTCAAGCCGAGAAACGGGATCGACCATAAGCACTACCGTGAAATTTCATACAATTTTCAAATTTCTTGTACTTGCTAACTTTGCGACCTCGGGCAGCTATGTTACCATGGAGGAACCACACAAGATTTGACTTTGTAGGCTAGAACTGAAGTCGCGCCAACTGCTTAACTCAAAATACAGTCAAGAAAGTAGTTCTCAAGCCGAGAAACGGGATCGACCATAAGCACTACCGTGAAATTTCATACAATTTTCAAATTTCTTGTACTTGCTAACTTTGCGACCTCGGGCAGCTATGTTACCATGGAGGAACCACACAAGATTTGACTTTATAGGCTAGAACTGAAGTCGCGCCAACTGCTTAACTCAAAATACAGTCAAGAAAGTAGTTCTCAAGCCGAGAAACGGGATCGACCATAAGCACTACCGTGAAATTTCATACAATTTTCAAATTTATTGTACTTGCTAACTTTGCGACCTCGGGCAGCTATGTTACCATGGAGGAACCACACAAGATTTGACTTTATAGGCTAGAACTGAAGTCGCGCCAACTGCTTAACTCAAAATACAGTCAAGAAAGTAGTTCTCAAGCCGAGAAACGGGATCGACCATAAGCACTACCGTGAAATTTCATACAATTTTCAAATTTCTTGTACTTGCTAACTTTGCGACCTCGGGCAGCTATGTTACCATGGAGGAACCACACAAGATTTGACTTTATAGGCTAGAACTGAAGTCGCGCCAACTGCTTAACTCAAAATACAGTCAAGAAAGTAGTTCTCAAGCCGAGAAACGGGATCGACCATAAGCACTACCGTGAAATTTCATACAATTTTCAAATTTCTTGTACTTGCTAATTTTGCGACCTCGGGCAGCTATGTTACCATGGAGGAACCACACAAGATTTGACTTTATAGGCTAGAACTGAAGTCGCGCCAACTGCTCAACTCAAAATACAGTCAAGAAAGTAGTTCTCAAGCCGAGAAACGGGATCGACCATAAGCACTACCGTGAAATTTCATACAATTTTCAAATTTATTGTACTTGCTAACTTTGTGACCTCGGGCAGCTATGTTACCATGGAGGAACCACACAAGATTTGACTTTATAGGCTAGAACTGAAGTCGCGCCAACTGCTTAACTGAAAATACAGTCAAGAAAGTAGTTCTCAAGCCGAGAAACGGTATCGTCCATAAGCACTACCGTGAAATTTCATACAATTTTCAAATTTATTGTACTTGCTAACTTTGTGACCTCGGGCAGCTATGTTACCATGGAGGAACCACACAAGATTTGACTTTATAGGCTAGAACTGAAGTCGCGCCAACTGCTTAACTCAAAATACAGTCAAGAAAGTAGCTCTCAAGCCGAGAAACGGGATCGACCATAAGCACTACCGTGAAATTTCATACAATTTTCAAATTTATTGTACTTGCTAACTTTGCGACCTCGGGCAGCTATGTTACCATGGAGGAACCACACAAGATTTGACTTTATAGGCTAGAACTGAAGTCGCGCCAACTGCTTAACTCAAAATAGAGTCAAGAAAGTAGCTCTCAAGCCGAGAAACGGGATCGACCATAAGCACTACCGTGAAATTTCATACAATTTTCAAATTTCTTGTACTTGCTAACTTTGCGACCTCGGGCAGCTATGTTACCATGGAGGAACCACACAAGATTTGACTTTATTGGCTAGAACTGAAGTCGCGCCAACTGCTTAACTCAAAATACAGTCAAGAAAGTAGTTCTCAAGCCGAGAAACGGAATCGACCGTGAAATTTCATACAATTTTCAAATTTATTGTACTTGCTAACTTTGTGACCTCGGGCAGCTATGTTACCATGGAGGAACCACACAAGATTTGACTTTATTGGCTAGAACTGAAGTCGCGCCAACTGCTTAACTCAAAATACAGTCAAGAAAGTAGTTCTCAAGCCGAGAAACGGGATCGACCATAAGCACTACCGTGAAATTTCATACAATTTTCAAATTTCTTGTACTTGCTAACTTTGCGACCTCGGGCAGCTATGTTACCATGGAGGAATCACACAAGATTTGACTTTATAGGCTAGAACTGAAGTCGCGCCAACTGCTTAACTCAAAATACAGTCAAGAAAGTAGTTCTCAAGCCGAGAAACGGGATCGACCATAAGCACTAATGTGAAATTACATACAATTTTCAAATTTCTTGTACTTGCTAACTTTGCGACCTCGGGCAGCTATGTTACCATGGAGGAACCACACAAGATTTGACTTTATAGGCTAGAACTGAAGTCGCGCCAATTGCCTAACTCAAAATAGAGTCAAGAAAGTAGCTCTCAAGCCGAGAAACGGGATCGACCATAAGCACTACCGTGAAATTTCATACAATTTTCAAATTTATTGTACTTGCTAACTTTGTGACCTCGGGCAGCTATGTTACCATGGAGGAACCACACAAGATTTGACTTTATTAGCTAGAACTGAAGTCGCGCCAACTGCTTAACTCAAAATACAGTCAAGAAAGTAGTTCTCAAGCCGAGAAACGGGATCGACCATAAGCACTACCGTGAAATTTCATACAATTTTCAAATTTCTTGTACTTGCTAACTTTGCGACCTCGGGCAGCTATGTTACCATGGAGGAACCACACAAGATTTGACTTTATAGGCTAGAACTGAAGTCGGGCCAACTGCTTGACTCAAAATACAGTCAAGAAAGTAGTTCTCAAGCCGAGAAACGGGATCGACCATAAGCACTACCGTGAAATTTCATACAATTTTCAAATTTATTGTACTTGCTAACTTTTTGACCTCGGGCAGCTATGTTACCATGGAGGAACCACACAAGATTTGACTTTATAGGCTAGAACTGAAGTCGCGCCAACTGCTTAACTCAAAATACAGTCAAGAAAGTAGTTCTCAAGCCGAGAAACGGGATCGACCATAAGCACTACCGTGAAATTTCATACAATTTTCAAATTTCTTGTACTTGCTAACTTTGCGACCTCGGGCAGCTATGTTACCATGGAGGAACCACACAAGATTTGACTTTATTGGCTTGAACTGAAGTCGCGCCAACTGCTTAACTCAAAATACAGTCAAGAAAGTAGTTCTCAAGCCGAGAAACGGGATCGACCATAAGCACTACCGTGAAATTTCATACAATTTTCAAATTTCTTGTACTTGCTAACTTTGCGACCTCGGGCAGCTATGTTACCATGGAGGAACCACACAAGATTTGACTTTATTGGTTAGAACTGAAGTCGCGCCAACTGCTTAACTCAAAATACAGTCAAGAAAGTAGTTCTCAAGCCGAGAAACGGGATCGACCATAAGCACTACCGTGAAATTTCATACAATTTTCAAATTTATTGTACTTGCAAAATTTGTGACCTCGGGCAGCTATGTTACCATGGAGGAACCACACAAGATTTGACTTTATAGGCTAGAACTGAAGTCGCGCCAACTGCTTAACTCAAAATACAGTCAAGGAAGTAGTTCTCAAGCCGAGAAACGGGATCGACCATAACCACTACCGTGAAATTACATACAATTTTCAAATTTCTTGTACTTGCTAAATATGCGACCTCGGGCAGCTATGTTACCATGGAGGAACCACACAAGATTTGACTTTATAGGCTAGAACTGAAGTCGCGCCAACTGCTTAACTCAAAATACAGTCAAGAAAGTAGTTCTCAAGCCGAGAAACGGGATCGACCATAAGCACTACCGTGAAATTTCATACAATTTTCAAATTTCTTGTACTTGCTAACTTTGCGACCTCGGGCAGCTATGTTACCATGGAGGAACCACACAAGATTTGACTTTATAGGCTAGAACTGAAGTCGCGCCAACTGCTTAACTCAAAATACAGTCAAGAAAGTAGTTCTCAAGCCGAGAAACGGGATCGACCATAAGCACTACCGTGAAATTACATACAATTTTCAAATTTATTGTACTTGCTAACTTTGCGACCTCGGGCAGCTATGTTACCATGGAGGAACCACACAAGATTTGACTTTATTGGCTAGAATTGAGTTGCGCCAACTGCTTAACTCAAAATACAGTCAAGAAAGTAGTTCTCAAGCCGAGAAACGGGATCGGACATGAGCACTACCGTGAAATTTCATACAATTTTCAAATTTATTGTACTTGCTAATTTTGTGACCTCGGGCAGCTATGTTACCATGGAGGAACCACACAAGATTTGACTTTATTGGCTAGAACTGAAGTCGCGCCAACTGCTTAACTCAAAATACAGTCAAGAAAGTAGTTCTCAAGCCGAGAAACGGGATCGACCATAACCACTACCGTGAAATTACATACAATTTTCAAATTTCTTGTACTTGCTAACTTTGCGACCTCGGGCAGCTATGTTACCATGGAGGAACCACACAAGATTTGACTTTATTGGCTAGAACTGAAGTCGCGCCAACTGCTTAACTCAAAATACAGTCAAGAAAGTAGTTCTCAAGCCGAGAAACGGGATCGACCATAAGCACTACCGTGAAATTTCATACAATTTTCAAATTTCTTGTACTTGCTAACTTTGCGACCTCGGGCAGCTATGTTACCATGGAGGAACCACACAAGATTTGACTTTATTGGTTAGAACTGAAGTCGCGCCAACTGCTTAACTCAAAATACAGTCAAGAAAGTAGTTCTCAAGCCGAGAAACGGGATCGACCATAAGCACTACCGTGAAATTTCATACAATTTTCAAATTTATTGTACTTGCAAAATTTGTGACCTCGGGCAGCTATGTTACCATGGAGGAACCACACAAGATTTGACTTTATAGGCTAGAACTGAAGTCGCGCCAACTGCTTAACTCAAAATACAGTCAAGGAAGTAGTTCTCAAGCCGAGAAACGGGATCGACCATAACCACTACCGTGAAATTACATACAATTTTCAAATTTCTTGTACTTGCTAAATATGCGACCTCGGGCAGCTATGTTACCATGGAGGAACCACACAAGATTTGACTTTATAGGCTAGAACTGAAGTCGCGCCAACTGCTTAACTCAAAATACAGTCAAGAAAGTAGTTCTCAAGCCGAGAAACGGGATCGACCATAAGCACTACCGTGAAATTTCATACAATTTTCAAATTTCTTGTACTTGCTAACTTTGCGACCTCGGGCAGCTATGTTACCATGGAGGAACCACACAAGATTTGACTTTATAGGCTAGAACTGAAGTCGCGCCAACTGCTTAACTCAAAATACAGTCAAGAAAGTAGTTCTCAAGCCGAGAAACGGGATCGACCATAAGCACTACCGTGAAATTACATACAATTTTCAAATTTATTGTACTTGCTAACTTTGCGACCTCGGGCAGCTATGTTACCATGGAGGAACCACACAAGATTTGACTTTATTGGCTAGAACTGAAGACGCGCCAATTGCTTAACTCAAAATACAGTCAAGAAAGTAGTTCTCAAGCCGAGAAACGGGATCGACCATAACCACTACCGTGAAATTACATACAATTTTCAAATTTCTTGTACTTGCTAACTTTGTGACCTCGGGCAGCTATGTTACCATGGAGGAACCACACAAGATTTGACTTTATTGGCTAGAACTGAAGTCGCGCCAACTGCTTAACTCAAAATACAGTCAAGAAAGTAGTTCTCAAGCCGAGAAACGGGATCGACCATAAGCACTACCGTGAAATTTCATACAATTTTCAAATTTCTTGTACTTACTAACTTTGCGACCTCGGGCAGCTATGTTACCATGGAGGAACCACACAAGATTTGACTTTATAGGCTAGAACTGAAGTCGCGCCAACTGCTTAACTCAAAATACAGTCAAGAAAGTAGTTCTCAAGCCGAGAAACGGGATCGACCATAAGCACTAATGTGAAATTACATACAATTTTCAAATTTCTTGTACTTGCTAAATTTGCGACCTCGGGCAGCTATATTACCATGGAGGAACCACACAAGGTTTGACTTTATTGGCTAGAACTGAAGTCGCGCCAACTGCATAACTCAAAATACAGTCAAGAAAGTAGTTCTCAAGCCGAGAAACGGGATCGACCATAAGCACTACCGTGAAATTTCATACAATTTTCAAATTTCTTGTACTTGCTAAGTTTGCGACCTCGGGCAGCTATGTTACCATGGAGGAACCACACAAGATTTGACTTTATAGGCTAGAACTGAAGTCGCGCCAACTGCTTAACTCAAATCACAGTCAAGAAAGTAGTTCTCAAGCCGAGAAACGGGATCGACCATAAGCACTAATGTGAAATTACATACAATTTTCAAATTTCTTGTACTTGCTAACTTTGCGACCTCGGGCAGCTATGTTACCATGGAGGAACCACACAAGATTTGACTTTATTGGCTAGAACTGAAGTCGCGCCAACTGCTTAACTCAAAATACAGTCAAGAAAGTAGTTCTCAAGCCGAGAAACGGGATCGACCATAAGCACTAATATGAAATTTCATACAATTTTCAAATTTCTTGTACTTGCTAACTTTGCGACCTCGGGCAGCTATGTTACCATGGAGGAACCACACAAGATTTGAATTTATAGGCTAGAACTAAAGTCGCGCCAACTGCTTAACTCAAAATACAGTCAAGAAAGTAGTTCTCAAGCCGAGAAACGGGATCGACCATAAGCACTACCGTGAAATTTCATACAATTTTCAAATTTCTTGTACTTGCTAACTTTGCGACCTCGGGCAGCTATGTTACCATGGAGGAACCACACAAGATTTGACTTTATAGGCTAGAACTGAAGTCGCGCCAACTGCTTAACTCAAAATACAGTCAAGAAAGTAGTTCTCAAGCCGAGAAACGGGATCGACCATAAGCACTACCGTGAAATTTCATACAATTTTCAAATTTCTTGTACTTGCTAATTTTGTGACCTCGGGCAGCTATGTTACCATGGAGGAACCACACAAGATTTGACTTTATTGGCTAGAACTGAAGACGCGCCAATTGCTTAATTCAAAATACAGTCAAGAAAGTAGTTCTCAAGCCGAGAAACGGGATCGACCATAAGCACTACCGTGAAATTTCATACAATTTTCAAATTTCTTGTACTTGCTAACTTTGCGACCTCGGGCAGCTATGTTACCATGGAGGAACCACACAAGATTTGACTTTATAGGCTAGAACTGAAGTCGCGCCAACTGCTTAACTCAAAATACAGTCAAGAAAGTAGTTCTCAAGCCGAGAAACGGGATCGACCATAAGCACTACCGTGAAATTTCATACAATTTTCAAATTTCTTGTACTTGCTAACTTTGTGACCTCGGGCAGCTATGTTACCATGGAGGAACCACACAAGATTTGACTTTATTGGCTAGAACTGAAGTCGCGCCAACTGCTTAACTCAAAATACAGTCAAGAAAGTAGTTCTCAAGCCGAGAAACGGGATCGACCATAAGCACTACCGTGAAATTTCATACAATTTTCAAATTTCTTGTACTTGCTAACTTTGCGACCTCGGGCAGCTATGTTACCATGGAGGAACCACACAAGATTTGACTTTATAGGCTAGAACTGAAGTCGCACCAACTGCTTAACTCAAAATACAGTCAAGAAAGTAGTTCTCAAGCCGAGAAACGGGATCGACCATAAGCACTACCGTGAAATTTCATACAATTTTCAAATTTCTTGTACTTGCTAACTTTGCGACCTCGGGCAGCTATGTTACCATGGAGGAACCACACAAGATTTGACTTTATAGGCTAGAACTGAAGTCGCGCCAACTGCTTAACTCAAAATAGAGTCAAGAAAGTAGCTCTCAAGCCGAGAAACGGGATCGACCATAAGCACTACCGTGAAATTTCATACAATTTTCAAATTTCTTGTACTTGCTAACTTTGCGACCTCGGGCAGCTATGTTACCATGGAGGAACCACACAAGATTTGACTTTATTGGCTAGAACTGAAGTCGCGCCAACTGCTTAACTCAAAATAGAGTCAAGAAAGTAGCTCTCAAGCCGAGAAACGGGATCGACCATAAGCACTACCGTGAAATTTCATACAATTTTCAAATTTCTTGTACTTGCTAACTTTGCGACCTCGGGCAGCTATGTTACCATGGAGGAACCACACAAGATTTGACTTTATAGGCTAGAACTGAAGTCGCGCCAACTGCTTAACTCAAAATACAGTCAAGAAAGTAGTTCTCAAGCCGAGAAACGGGATCGACCATAAGCACTACCGTGAAATTTCATACAATTTTCAAATTTCTTGTACTTGCTAACTTTGCGACCTCGGGCAGCTATGTTACCATGGAGGAACCACACAAGATTTGACTTTATAGGTTAGAACTGAAGTCGGGCCAACTGCTTAACTCAAAATACAGTCAAGAAAGTAGTTCTCAAGCGGAGAAACGGGATCGACCAAAAGCACTACCGTGAAATTTCATACAATTTTCAAATTTATTGTACTTGCTAACTTTTTGACCTCGGGCAGCTATGTTACAATGGAGGAACCACACAAGATTTGACTTTATAGGCTAGAACTGAAGTCGCGCCAACTGCTTAACTCAAAATACAGTCAAGAAAGTAGTTCTCAAGCCGAGAAACGGGATCGACCATAAGCACTACCGTGAAATTTCATACAATTTTCAAATTTCTTGTACTTGCTAACTTTGCGACCTCGGGCAGCTATGTTACCATGGAGGAACCACACAAGATTTGACTTTATAGGCTAGAACTGAAGTCGCGCCAACTGCTTAACTCAAAATACAGTCAAGAAAGTAGTTCTCAAGCCGAGAAACGGGATCGACCATAAGCACTAATGTGAAATTACATACAATTTTCAAATTTCTTGTACTTGCTAACTTTGCGACCTCGGGCAGCTATGTTACCATGGAGGAACCACACAAGATTTGACTTTATAGGCCAGAACTGAAGTCGCGCCAACTGCTTAACTCAAAATACAGTCAAGAAAGTAGTTCTCAAGCCGAGAAACGGGATCGACCATAAGCACTAATGTGAAATTACATACAATTTTCAAATTTCTTGTACTTGCTAACTTTGCGACCTCGGGCAGCTATGTTACCATGGAGGAACCACACAAGATTTGACTTTATAGGCTAGAACTGAAGTCGCGCCAATTGCCTAACTCAAAATAGAGTCAAGAAAGTAGCTCTCAAGCCGAGAAACGGGATCGACCATAAGCACTACCGTGAAATTTCATACAATTTTCAAATTTCTTGTACTTGCTAACTTTACGACCTCGGGCAGCTATGTTACCATGGAGGAACCACACAAGATTTGACTTTATTGGCTAGAACTGAAGTCGCGCCAACTGCTTAACTCAAAATACAGTCAAGAAAGTAGTTCTCAAGCCGAGAAACGGAATCGACCGTGAAATTTCATACAATTTTCAAATTTATTGTACTTGCTAACTTTGTGACCTCGGGCAGCTATGTTACCATGGAGGAACCACACAAGATTTGACTTTATTGGCTAGAACTGAAGTCGCGCCAACTGCTTAACTCAAAATACAGTCAAGAAAGTAGTTCTCAAGCCGAGAAACGGGATCGACCATAAGCACTACCGTGAAATTTCATACAATTTTCAAATTTCTTGTACTTGCTAACTTTGCGACCTCGGGCAGCTATGTTACCATGGAGGAACCACACAAGATTTGACTTTATAGGCTAGAACTGAAGTCGCGCCAACTGCTTAACTCAAAATACAGTCAAGAAAGTAGTTCTCAAGCCGAGAAACGGGATCGACCATAAGCACTAATGTGAAATTACATACAATTTTCAAATTTCTTGTACTTGCTAACTTTGCGACCTCGGGCAGCTATGTTACCATGGAGGAACCACACAAGATTTGACTTTATAGGCTAGAACTGAAGTCGCGCCAATTGCCTAACTCAAAATAGAGTCAAGAAAGTAGCTCTCAAGCCGAGAAACGGGATCGACCATAAGCACTACCGTGAAATTTCATACAATTTTCAAATTTATTGTACTTGCTAACTTTGTGACCTCGGGCAGCTATGTTACCATGGAGGAACCACACAAGATTTGACTTTATTGGCTAGAACTGAAGTCGCGCCAACTGCTTAACTCAAAATACAGTCAAGAAAGTAGTTCTCAAGCCGAGAAACGGGATCGACCATAAGCACTACCGTGAAATTTCATACAATTTTCAAATTTCTTGTACTTGCTAACTTTGCGACCTCGGGCAGCTATGTTACCATGGAGGAACCACACAAGATTTGACTTTATAGGCTAGAACTGAAGTCGGGCCAACTGCTTGACTCAAAATACAGTCAAGAAAGTAGTTCTCAAGCCGAGAAACGGGATCGACCATAAGCACTACCGTGAAATTTCATACAATTTTCAAATTTCTTGTACTTGCTAACTTTACGACCTCGGGCAGCTATGTTACCATGGAGGAACCACACAAGATTTGACTTTATTGGCTAGAACTGAAGTCGCGCCAACTGCTTAACTCAAAATACAGTCAAGAAAGTAGTTCTCAAGCCGAGAAACGGAATCGACCGTGAAATTTCATACAATTTTCAAATTTATTGCGACCTCGGGCAGCTATGTTACCATGGAGGAACCACACAAGATTTGACTTTATTGGCTAGAACTGAAGTCGCGCCAACTGCTTAACTCAAAATAGAGTCAAGAAAGTAGCTCTCAAGCCGAGAAACGGGATCGACCATAAGCACTACCGTGAAATTTCATACAATTTTCAAATTTCTTGTACTTGCTAACTTTGCGACCTCGGGCAGCTATGTTACCATGGAGGAACCACACAAGATTTGACTTTATAGGCTAGAACTGAAGTCGCGCCAACTGCTTAACTCAAAATACAGTCAAGAAAGTAGTTCTCAAGCCGAGAAACGGGATCGACCGTAAGCACTACCGTGAAATTTCATACAATTTTCAAATTTCTTGTACTTGCTAACTTTGCGACCTCGGGCAGCTATGTTACCATGGAGGAACCACACAAGATTTGACTTTATAGGTTAGAACTGAAGTCGGGCCAACTGCTTAACTCAAAATACAGTCAAGAAAGTAGTTCTCAAGCGGAGAAACGGGATCGACCATAAGCACTACCGTGAAATTTCATACAATTTTCAAATTTATTGTACTTGCTAACTTTTTGACCTCGGGCAGCTATGTTACAATGGAGGAACCACACAAGATTTGACTTTATAGGCTAGAACTGAAGTCGCGCCAACTGCTTAACTCAAAATACAGTCAAGAAAGTAGTTCTCAAGCCGAGAAACGGGATCGACCATAAGCACTACCGTGAAATTTCATACAATTTTCAAATTTCTTGTACTTGCTAACTTTGCGACCTCGGGCAGCTATGTTACCATGGAGGAACCACACAAGATTTGACTTTATAGGCTAGAACTGAAGTCGCGCCAACTGCTTAACTCAAAATACAGTCAAGAAAGTAGTTCTCAAGCCGAGAAACGGGATCGACCATAAGCACTAATGTGAAATTACATACAATTTTCAAATTTCTTGTACTTGCTAACTTTGCGACCTCGGGCAGCTATGTTACCATGGAGGAACCACACAAGATTTGACTTTATAGGCTAGAACTGAAGTCGCGCCAACTGCTTAACTCAAAATACAGTCAAGAAAGTAGTTCTCAAGCCGAGAAACGGGATCGACCATAAGCACTAATGTGAAATTACATACAATTTTCAAATTTCTTGTACTTGCTAACTTTGCGACCTCGGGCAGCTATGTTACCATGGAGGAACCACACAAGATTTGACTTTATAGGCTAGAACTGAAGTCGCGCCAATTGCCTAACTCAAAATAGAGTCAAGAAAGTAGCTCTCAAGCCGAGAAACGGGATCGACCATAAGCACTACCGTGAAATTTCATACAATTTTCAAATTTCTTGTACTTGCTAACTTTACGACCTCGGGCAGCTATGTTACCATGGAGGAACCACACAAGATTTGACTTTATTGGCTAGAACTGAAGTCGCGCCAACTGCTTAACTCAAAATACAGTCAAGAAAGTAGTTCTCAAGCCGAGAAACGGAATCGACCGTGAAATTTCATACAATTTTCAAATTTATTGTACTTGCTAACTTTGTGACCTCGGGCAGCTATGTTACCATGGAGGAACCACACAAGATTTGACTTTATTGGCTAGAACTGAAGTCGCGCCAACTGCTTAACTCAAAATACAGTCAAGAAAGTAGTTCTCAAGCCGAGAAACGGGATCGACCATAAGCACTACCGTGAAATTTCATACAATTTTCAAATTTCTTGTACTTGCTAACTTTGCGACCTCGGGCAGCTATGTTACCATGGAGGAACCACACAAGATTTGACTTTATAGGCTAGAACTGAAGTCGCGCCAACTGCTTAACTCAAAATACAGTCAAGAAAGTAGTTCTCAAGCCGAGAAACGGGATCGACCATAAGCACTAATGTGAAATTACATACAATTTTCAAATTTCTTGTACTTGCTAACTTTGCGACCTCGGGCAGCTATGTTACCATGGAGGAACCACACAAGATTTGACTTTATAGGCTAGAACTGAAGTCGCGCCAATTGCCTAACTCAAAATAGAGTCAAGAAAGTAGCTCTCAAGCCGAGAAACGGGATCGACCATAAGCACTACCGTGAAATTTCATACAATTTTCAAATTTATTGTACTTGCTAAATTTGTGACCTCGGGCAGCTATGTTACCATGGAGGAACCACACAAGATTTGACTTTATTGGCTAGAACTGAAGTCGCGCCAACTGCTTAACTCAAAATACAGTCAAGAAAGTAGTTCTCAAGCCGAGAAACGGGATCGACCATAAGCACTACCGTGAAATTTCATACAATTTTCAAATTTCTTGTACTTGCTAACTTTGCGACCTCGGGCAGCTATGTTACCATGGAGGAACCACACAAGATTTGACTTTATAGGCTAGAACTGAAGTCGGGCCAACTGCTTGACTCAAAATACAGTCAAGAAAGTAGTTCTCAAGCCGAGAAACGGGATCGACCATAAGCACTACCGTGAAATTTCATACAATTTTCAAATTTATTGTACTTGCTAACTTTTTGACCTCGGGCAGCTATGTTACCATGGAGGAACCACACAAGATTTGACTTTATAGGCTAGAACTGAAGTCGCGCCAACTGCTTAACTCAAAATACAGTCAAGAAAGTAGTTCTCAAGCCGAGAAACGGGATCGGACATGAGCACTACCGTGAAATTTCATACAATTTTCAAATTTATTGTACTTGCTAACTTTGTGACCTCGGGCAGCTATGTTACCATGGAGGAACCACACAAGATTTGACTTTATTGGCTAGAACTGAAGTCGCGCCAACTGCTTAACTCAAAATACAGTCAAGAAAGTAGTTCTCAAGCCGAGAAACGGGATCGACCATAACCACTACCGTGAAATTACATACAATTTTCAAATTTCTTGTACTTGCTAACTTTGTGACCTCGGGCAGCTATGTTACCATGGAGGAACCACACAAGATTTGACTTTATTGGCTAGAACTGAAGTCGCGCCAACTGCTTAACTCAAAATACAGTCAAGAAAGTAGTTCTCAAGCCGAGAAACGGGATCGACCATAAGCACTACCGTGAAATTTCATACAATTTTCAAATTTCTTGTACTTACTAACTTTGCGACCTCGGGCAGCTATGTTACCATGGAGGAACCACACAAGATTTGACTTTATAGGCTAGAACTGAAGTCGCGCCAACTGCTTAACTCAAAATACAGTCAAGAAAGTAGTTCTCAAGCCCAGAAACGGGATCGACCATAAGCACTAATGTGAAATTACATACAATTTTCAAATTTCTTGTACTTGCTAAATTTGCGACCTCGGGCAGCTATATTACCATGGAGGAACCACACAAGGTTTGACTTTATTGGCTAGAACTGAAGTCGCGCCAACTGCATAACTCAAAATACAGTCAAGAAAGTAGTTCTCAAGCCGAGAAACGGGATCGACCATAAGCACTACCGTGAAATTTCATACAATTTTCAAATTTCTTGTACTTGCTAAGTTTGCGACCTCGGGCAGCTATGTTACCATGGAGGAACCACACAAGATTTGACTTTATAGGCTAGAACTGAAGTCGCGCCAACTGCTTAACTCAAATCACAGTCAAGAAAGTAGTTCTCAAGCCGAGAAACGGGATCGACCATAAGCACTAATGTGAAATTACATACAATTTTCAAATTTCTTGTACTTGCTAACTTTGCGACCTCGGGCAGCTATGTTACCATGGAGGAACCACACAAGATTTGACTTTATTGGCTAGAACTGAAGTCGCGCCAACTGCTTAACTCAAAATACAGTCAAGAAAGTAGTTCTCAAGCCGAGAAACGGGATCGACCATAAGCACTAATATGAAATTTCATACAATTTTCAAATTTCTTGTACTTGCTAACTTTGCGACCTCGGGCAGCTATGTTACCATGGAGGAACCACACAAGATTTGAATTTATAGGCTAGAACTAAAGTCGCGCCAACTGCTTAACTCAAAATACAGTCAAGAAAGTAGTTCTCAAGCCGAGAAACGGGATCGACCATAAGCACTACCGTGAAATTTCATACAATTTTCAAATTTCTTGTACTTGCTAACTTTGCGACCTCGGGCAGCTATGTTACCATGGAGGAACCACACAAGATTTGACTTTATAGGCTAGAACTGAAGTCGCGCCAACTGCTTAACTCAAAATACAGTCAAGAAAGTAGTTCTCAAGCCGAGAAACGGGATCGACCATAAGCACTACCGTGAAATTTCATACAATTTTCAAATTTCTTGTACTTGCTAATTTTGTGACCTCGGGCAGCTATGTTACCATGGAGGAACCACACAAGATTTGACTTTATTGGCTAGAACTGAAGACGCGCCAATTGCTTAATTCAAAATACAGTCAAGAAAGTAGTTCTCAAGCCGAGAAACGGGATCGACCATAAGCACTACCGTGAAATTTCATACAATTTTCAAATTTCTTGTACTTGCTAACTTTGCGACCTCGGGCAGCTATGTTACCATGGAGGAACCACACAAGATTTGACTTTATAGGCTAGAACTGAAGTCGCGCCAACTGCTTAACTCAAAATACAGTCAAGAAAGTAGTTCTCAAGCCGAGAAACGGGATCGACCATAAGCACTACCGTGAAATTTCATACAATTTTCAAATTTCTTGTACTTGCTAACTTTGTGACCTCGGGCAGCTATGTTACCATGGAGGAACCACACAAGATTTGACTTTATTGGCTAGAACTGAAGTCGCGCCAACTGCTTAACTCAAAATACAGTCAAGAAAGTAGTTCTCAAGCCGAGAAACGGGATCGACCATAAGCACTACCGTGAAATTTCATACAATTTTCAAATTTCTTGTACTTGCTAACTTTGCGACCTCGGGCAGCTATGTTACCATGGAGGAACCACACAAGATTTGACTTTATAGGCTAGAACTGAAGTCGCACCAACTGCTTAACTCAAAATACAGTCAAGAAAGTAGTTCTCAAGCCGAGAAACGGGATCGACCATAAGCACTACCGTGAAATTTCATACAATTTTCAAATTTCTTGTACTTGCTAACTTTGCGACCTCGGGCAGCTATGTTACCATGGAGGAACCACACAAGATTTGACTTTATAGGCTAGAACTGAAGTCGCGCCAACTGCTTAACTCAAAATAGAGTCAAGAAAGTAGCTCTCAAGCCGAGAAACGGGATCGACCATAAGCACTACCGTGAAATTTCATACAATTTTCAAATTTCTTGTACTTGCTAACTTTGCGACCTCGGGCAGCTATGTTACCATGGAGGAACCACACAAGATTTGACTTTATTGGCTAGAACTGAAGTCGCGCCAACTGCTTAACTCAAAATAGAGTCAAGAAAGTAGCTCTCAAGCCGAGAAACGGGATCGACCATAAGCACTACCGTGAAATTTCATACAATTTTCAAATTTCTTGTACTTGCTAACTTTGCGACCTCGGGCAGCTATGTTACCATGGAGGAACCACACAAGATTTGACTTTATAGGCTAGAACTGAAGTCGCGCCAACTGCTTAACTCAAAATACAGTCAAGAAAGTAGTTCTCAAGCCGAGAAACGGGATCGACCATAACCACTACCGTGAAATTTCATACAATTTTCAAATTTCTTGTACTTGCTAACTTTGCGACCTCGGGCAGCTATGTTACCATGGAGGAACCACACAAGATTTGACTTTATAGGTTAGAACTGAAGTCGGGCCAACTGCTTAACTCAAAATACAGTCAAGAAAGTAGTTCTCAAGCGGAGAAACGGGATCGACCATAAGCACTACCGTGAAATTTCATACAATTTTCAAATTTATTGTACTTGCTAACTTTTTGACCTCGGGCAGCTATGTTACAATGGAGGAACCACACAAGATTTGACTTTATAGGCTAGAACTGAAGTCGCGCCAACTGCTTAACTCAAAATACAGTCAAGAAAGTAGTTCTCAAGCCGAGAAACGGGATCGACCATAAGCACTACCGTGAAATTTAATACAATTTTCAAATTTATTGTACTTGCTAAATTTGTGACCTCGGGCAGCTATGTTACCATGGAGGAACCACACAAGATTTGACTTAATTGGCTAGAACTGAAGTCGCGCCAACTGCTTAACTCAAAATACAGTCAAGAAAGTAGCTCTCAAGCCGAGAAACGGGATCGACCATAAGCACTACCGTGAAATTTCATACAATTATCAAATTTCTTGTACTTGCTAACTTTACGACCTCGGGCAGCTATGTTACCATGGAGGAACCACACAAGATTTGACTTTATTGGCTAGAACTGAAGTCGCGCCAACTGCTTAACTCAAAATACAGTCAAGAAAGTAGTTCTCAAGCCGAGAAACGGGATCGACCATAAGCACTACCGTGAAATTTCATACAATTTTCAAATTTCTTGTACTTGCTAACTTTGCGACCTCGGGCAGCTATGTTACCATGGAGGAACCACACAAGATTTGACTTTATTGGCTAGAACTGAAGTCGCGCCAACTGCTTAACTCAAAATACAGTCAAGAAAGTAGTTCTCAAGCCGAGAAACGGGATCGACCATAAGCACTACCGTGAAATTTCATACAATTTTCAAATTTCTTGTACTTGCTAACTTTGCGACCTCGGGCAGCTATGTTACCATGGAGGAACCACACAAGATTTGACTTTATAGGCTAGAACTGAAGTCGCACCAACTGCTTAACTCAAAATACAGTCAAGAAAGTAGTTCTCAAGCCGAGAAACGGGATCGACCATAAGCACTACCGTGAAATTTCATACAATTTTCAAATTTCTTGTACTTGCTAACTTTGCGACCTCGGGCAGCTATGTTACCATGGAGGAACCACACAAGATTTGACTTTATAGGCTAGAACTGAAGTCGCGCCAACTGCTTAACTCAAAATAGAGTCAAGAAAGTAGCTCTCAAGCCGAGAAACGGGATCGACCATAAGCACTACCGTGAAATTTCATACAATTTTCAAATTTCTTGTACTTGCTAACTTTGCGACCTCGGGCAGCTATGTTACCATGGAGGAACCACACAAGATTTGACTTTATTGGCTAGAACTGAAGTCGCGCCAACTGCTTAACTCAAAATAGAGTCAAGAAAGTAGCTCTCAAGCCGAGAAACGGGATCGACCATAAGCACTACCGTGAAATTTCATACAATTTTCAAATTTCTTGTACTTGCTAACTTTGCGACCTCGGGCAGCTATGTTACCATGGAGGAACCACACAAGATTTGACTTTATAGGCTAGAACTGAAGTCGCGCCAACTGCTTAACTCAAAATACAGTCAAGAAAGTAGTTCTCAAGCCGAGAAACGGGATCGACCATAAGCACTACCGTGAAATTTCATACAATTTTCAAATTTCTTGTACTTGCTAACTTTGCGACCTCGGGCAGCTATGTTACCATGGAGGAACCACACAAGATTTGACTTTATAGGTTAGAACTGAAGTCGGGCCAACTGCTTAACTCAAAATACAGTCAAGAAAGTAGTTCTCAAGCGGAGAAACGGGATCGACCATAAGCACTACCGTGAAATTTCATACAATTTTCAAATTTATTGTACTTGCTAACTTTTTGACCTCGGGCAGCTATGTTACAATGGAGGAACCACACAAGATTTGACTTTATAGGCTAGAACTGAAGTCGCGCCAACTGCTTAACTCAAAATACAGTCAAGAAAGTAGTTCTCAAGCCGAGAAACGGGATCGACCATAAGCACTACCGTGAAATTTAATACAATTTTCAAATTTATTGTACTTGCTAAATTTGTGACCTCGGGCAGCTATGTTACCATGGAGGAACCACACAAGATTTGACTTAATTGGCTAGAACTGAAGTCGCGCCAACTGCTTAACTCAAAATACAGTCAAGAAAGTAGCTCTCAAGCCGAGAAACGGGATCGACCATAAGCACTACCGTGAAATTTCATACAATTATCAAATTTCTTGTACTTGCTAACTTTACGACCTCGGGCAGCTATGTTACCATGGAGGAACCACACAAGATTTGACTTTATTGGCTAGAACTGAAGTCGCGCCAACTGCTTAACTCAAAATACAGTCAAGAAAGTAGTTCTCAAGCCGAGAAACGGGATCGACCATAAGCACTACCGTGAAATTTCATACAATTTTCAAATTTCTTGTACTTGCTAACTTTGCGACCTCGGGCAGCTATGTTACCATGGAGGAACCACACAAGATTTGACTTTATTGGCTAGAACTGAAGTCGCGCCAACTGCTTAACTCAAAATACAGTCAAGAAAGTAGTTCTCAAGCCGAGAAACGGGATCGACCATAAGCACTACCGTGAAATTTCATACAATTTTCAAATTTCTTGTACTTGCTAACTTTGCGACCTCGGGCAGCTATGTTACCATGGAGGAACCACACAAGATTTGACTTTATAGGCTAGAACTGAAGTCGCGCCAACTGCTTAACTCAAAATACAGTCAAGAAAGTAGTTCTCAAGCCGAGAAACGGGATCGACCATAAGCACTACCGTGAAATTTCATACAATTTTCAAATTTCTTGTACTTGCTAACTTTGCGACCTCGGGCAGCTATGTTACCATGGAGGAACCACACAAGATTTGACTTTATAGGCTAGAACTGAAGTCGCGCCAACTGCTTAACTCAAAATAGAGTCAAGAAAGTAGCTCTCAAGCCGAGAAACGGGATCGACCATAAGCACTACCGTGAAATTTCATACAATTTTCAAATTTCTTGTACTTGCTAACTTTGCGACCTCGGGCAGCTATGTTACCATGGAGGAACCACACAAGATTTGACTTTATTGGCTAGAACTGAAGTCGCGCCAACTGCTTAACTCAAAATAGAGTCAAGAAAGTAGCTCTCAAGCCGAGAAACGGGATCGACCATAAGCACTACCGTGAAATTTCATACAATTTTCAAATTTCTTGTACTTGCTAACTTTGCGACCTCGGGCAGCTATGTTACCATGGAGGAACCACACAAGATTTGACTTTATAGGCTAGAACTGAAGTCGCGCCAACTGCTTAACTCAAAATACAGTCAAGAAAGTAGTTCTCAAGCCGAGAAACGGGATCGACCATAAGCACTACCGTGAAATTTCATACAATTTTCAAATTTCTTGTACTTGCTAACTTTGCGACCTCGGGCAGCTATGTTACCATGGAGGAACCACACAAGATTTGACTTTATAGGCTAGAACTGAAGTCGCGCCAACTGCGTAACTCAAAATACAGTCAAGAAAGTAGTTCTCAAGCCGAGAAACGGGATCGACCATAAGCACTAATATGAAATTTCATACAATTTTCAAATTTCTTGTACTTGCTAACTTTGCGACCTCGGGCAGCTATGTTACCATGGAGGAACCACACAAGATTTGATTTTATAGGCTAGAACTAAAGTCGCGCCAACTGCTTAACTCAAAATACAGTCAAGAAAGTAGTTCTCAAGCCGAGAAACGGGATCGACCATAAGCACTACCGTGAAATTTCATACAATTTTCAAATTTCTTGTACTTGCTAACTTTGCGACCTCGGGCAGCTATGTTACCATGGAGGAACCACACAAGATTTGACTTTATAGGCTAGAACTGAAGTCGCGCCAACTGCTTAACTCAAAATACAGTCAAGAAAGTAGTTCTCAAGCCGAGAAACGGGATCGACCATAAGCACTACCGTGAAATTTCATACAATTTTCAAATTTCTTGTACTTGCTAATTTTGTGACCTCGGGCAGCTATGTTACCATGGAGGAACCACACAAGATTTGACTTTATTGGCTAGAACTGAAGACGCGCCAATTGCTTAATTCAAAATACAGTCAAGAAAGTAGTTCTCAAGCCGAGAAACGGGATCGACCATAAGCACTACCGTGAAATTTCATACAATTTTCAAATTTCTTGTACTTGCTAACTTTGCGACCTCGGGCAGCTATGTTACCATGGAGGAACCACACAAGATTTGACTTTATAGGCTAGAACTGAAGTCGCGCCAACTGCTTAACTCAAAATACAGTCAAGAAAGTAGTTCTTAAGCCGAGAAACGGGATCGACCATAAGCACTACCGTGAAATTTCATACAATTTTCAAATTTCTTGTACTTGCTAACTTTGTGACCTCGGGCAGCTATGTTACCATGGAGGAACCACACAAGATTTGACTTTATTGGCTAGAACTGAAGTCGCGCCAACTGCTTAACTCAAAATACAGTCAAGAAAGTAGTTCTCAAGCCGAGAAACGGGATCGACCATAAGCACTACCGTGAAATTTCATACAATTTTCAAATTTCTTGTACTTGCTAACTTTGCGACCTCGGGCAGCTATGTTACCATGGAGGAACCACACAAGATTTGACTTTATAGGCTAGAACTGAAGTCGCGCCAACTGCTTAACTCAAAATACAGTCAAGAAAGTAGTTCTCAAGCCGAGAAACGGGATCGACCATAAGCACTACCGTGAAATTTCATACAATTTTCAAATTTCTTGTACTTGCTAACTTTGCGACCTCGGGCAGCTATGTTACCATGGAGGAACCACACAAGATTTGACTTTATAGGCTAGAACTGAAGTCGCGCCAACTGCTTAACTCAAAATAGAGTCAAGAAAGTAGCTCTCAAGCCGAGAAACGGGATCGACCATAAGCACTACCGTGAAATTTCATACAATTTTCAAATTTCTTGTACTTGCTAACTTTGCGACCTCGGGCAGCTATGTTACCATGGAGGAACCACACAAGATTTGACTTTATTGGCTAGAACTGAAGTCGCGCCAACTGCTTAACTCAAAATAGAGTCAAGAAAGTAGCTCTCAAGCCGAGAAACGGGATCGACCATAAGCACTACCGTGAAATTTCATACAATTTTCAAATTTCTTGTACTTGCTAAATTTGCGACCTCGGGCAGCTATGTTACCATGGAGGAACCACACAAGATTTGACTTTATAGGCTAGAACTGAAGTCGCGCCAACTGCTTAACTCAAAATACAGTCAAGAAAGTAGTTCTCAAGCCGAGAAACGGGATCGACCATAAGCACTACCGTGAAATTTCATACAATTTTCAAATTTCTTGTACTTGCTAACTTTGCGACCTCGGGCAGCTATGTTACCATGGAGGAACCACACAAGATTTGACTTTATAGGCTAGAACTGAAGTCGGGCCAACTGCTTAACTCAAAATACAGTCAAGAAAGTAGTTCTCAAGCCGAGAAACGGGATCGACCATAAGCACTACCGTGAAATTTCATACAATTTTCAAATTTATTGTACTTGCTAACTTTTTGACCTCGGGCAGCTATGTTACAATGGAGGAACCACACAAGATTTGACTTTATAGGCTAGAACTGAAGTCGCGCCAACTGCTTAACTCAAAATACAGTCAAGAAAGTAGTTCTCAAGCCGAGAAACGGGATCGACCATAAGCACTACCGTGAAATTTAATACAATTTTCAAATTTATTGTACTTGCTAACTTTGTGACCTCGGGCAGCTATGTTACCATGGAGGAACCACACAAGATTTGACTTAATTGGCTAGAACTGAAGTCGCGCCAACTGCTTAACTCAAAATACAGTCAAGAAAGTAGCTCTCAAGCCGAGAAACGGGATCGACCATAAGCACTACCGTGAAATTTCATACAATTTTCAAATTTCTTGTACTTGCTAACTTTGCGACCTCGGGCAGCTATGTTACCATGGAGGAACCACACAAGATTTGACTTTATTGGCTAGAATTGAGTTGCGCCAACTGCTTAACTCAAAATACAGTCAAGAAAGTAGTTCTCAAGCCGAGAAACGGGATCGACCATAAGCACTACCGTGAAATTTCATACAATTTTCAAATTTCTTGTACTTGCTAACTTTGCGACCTCGGGCAGCTATGTTACCATGGAGGAACCACACAAGATTTGACTTTATAGGCTAGAACTGAAGTCGCGCCAACTGCGTAACTCAAAATACAGTCAAGAAAGTAGTTCTCAAGCCGAGAAACGGGACCGACCATAAGCACTAATATGAAATTTCATACAATTTTCAAATTTCTTGTACTTGCTAACTTTGCGACCTCGGGCAGCTATGTTACCATGGAGGAACCACACAAGATTTGACTTTATAGGCTAGAACTAAAGTCGCGCCAACTGCTTAACTCAAAATACAGTCAAGAAAGTAGTTCTCAAGCCGAGAAACGGGATCGACCATAAGCACTACCGTGAAATTTAATACAATTTTCAAATTTATTGTACTTGCTAACTTTGTGACCTCGGGCAGCTATGTTACCATGGAGGAACCACACAAGATTTGACTTAATTGGCTAGAACTGAAGTCGCGCCAACTGCTTAACTCAAAATACAGTCAAGAAAGTAGCTCTCAAGCCGAGAAACGGGATCGACCATAAGCACTACCGTGAAATTTCATACAATTTTCAAATTTCTTGTACTTGCTAACTTTGCGACCTCGGGCAGCTATGTTACCATGGAGGAACCACACAAGATTTGACTTTATTGGCTAGAATTGAGTTGCGCCAACTGCTTAACTCAAAATACAGTCAAGAAAGTAGTTCTCAAGCCGAGAAACGGGATCGGACATGAGCACTACCGTGAAATTTCATACAATTTTCAAATTTATTGTACTTGCTAACTTTGTGACCTCGGGCAGCTATGTTACCATGGAGGAACCACACAAGATTTGACTTTATTGGCTAGAACTGAAGTCGCGCCAACTGCTTAACTCAAAATACAGTCAAGAAAGTAGCTCTCAAGCCGAGAAACGGGATCGACCATAAGCACTACCGTGAAATTTCATACAATTTTCAAATTTCTTGTACTTGCTAACTTTACGACCTCGGGCAGCTATGTTACCATGGAGGAACCACACAAGATTTGACTTTATTGGCTAGAACTGAAGTCGCGCCAACTGCTTAACTCAAAATACAGTCAAGAAAGTAGTTCTCAAGCCGAGAAACGGGATCGACCATAAGCACTACCGTGAAATTTCATACAATTTTCAAATTTCTTGTACTTGCTAACTTTGCGACCTCGGGCAGCTATGTTACCATGGAGGAACCACACAAGATTTGACTTTATTGGCTAGAACTGAAGTCGCGCCAACTGCTTAACTCAAAATACAGTCAAGAAAGTAGTTCTCAAGCCGAGAAACGGGATCGACCATAAGCACTACCGTGAAATTTCATACAATTTTCAAATTTCTTGTACTTGCTAACTTTGCGACCTCGGGCAGCTATGTTACCATGGAGGAACCACACAAGATTTGACTTTATAGGCTAGAACTGAAGTCGCGCCAACTGCTTAACTCAAAATACAGTCAAGAAAGTAGTTCTCAAGCCGAGAAACGGGATCGACCATAAGCACTACCGTGAAATTTCATACAATTTTCAAATTTCTTGTACTTGCTAACTTTGCGACCTCGGGCAGCTATGTTACCATGGAGGAACCACACAAGATTTGACTTTATAGGCTAGAACTGAAGTCGCGCCAACTGCTTAACTCAAAATAGAGTCAAGAAAGTAGCTCTCAAGCCGAGAAACGGGATCGACCATAAGCACTACCGTGAAATTTCATACAATTTTCAAATTTCTTGTACTTGCTAACTTTGCGACCTCGGGCAGCTATGTTACCATGGAGGAACCACACAAGATTTGACTTTATTGGCTAGAACTGAAGTCGCGCCAACTGCTTAACTCAAAATAGAGTCAAGAAAGTAGCTCTCAAGCCGAGAAACGGGATCGACCATAAGCACTACCGTGAAATTTCATACAATTTTCAAATTTCTTGTACTTGCTAACTTTGCGACCTCGGGCAGCTATGTTACCATGGAGGAACCACACAAGATTTGACTTTATAGGCTAGAACTGAAGTCGCGCCAACTGCTTAACTCAAAATACAGTCAAGAAAGTAGTTCTCAAGCCGAGAAACGGGATCGACCATAAGCACTACCGTGAAATTTCATACAATTTTCAAATTTCTTGTACTTGCTAACTTTGCGACCTCGGGCAGCTATGTTACCATGGAGGAACCACACAAGATTTGACTTTATAGGCTAGAACTGAAGTCGCGCCAACTGCGTAACTCAAAATACAGTCAAGAAAGTAGTTCTCAAGCCGAGAAACGGGATCGACCATAAGCACTAATATGAAATTTCATACAATTTTCAAATTTCTTGTACTTGCTAACTTTGCGACCTCGGGCAGCTATGTTACCATGGAGGAACCACACAAGATTTGACTTTATAGGCTAGAACTAAAGTCGCGCCAACTGCTTAACTCAAAATACAGTCAAGAAAGTAGTTCTCAAGCCGAGAAACGGGATCGACCATAAGCACTACCGTGAAATTTCATACAATTTTCAAATTTCTTGTACTTGCTAACTTTGCGACCTCGGGCAGCTATGTTACCATGGAGGAACCACACAAGATTTGACTTTATAGGCTAGAACTGAAGTCGCGCCAACTGCTTAACTCAAAATACAGTCAAGAAAGTAGTTCTCAAGCCGAGAAACGGGATCGACCATAAGCACTACCGTGAAATTTCATACAATTTTCAAATTTCTTGTACTTGCTAATTTTGTGACCTCGGGCAGCTATGTTACCATGGAGGAACCACACAAGATTTGACTTTATTGGCTAGAACTGAAGACGCGCCAATTGCTTAATTCAAAATACAGTCAAGAAAGTAGTTCTCAAGCCGAGAAACGGGATCGACCATAAGCACTACCGTGAAATTTCATACAATTTTCAAATTTCTTGTACTTGCTAACTTTGCGACCTCGGGCAGCTATGTTACCATGGAGGAACCACACAAGATTTGACTTTATAGGCTAGAACTGAAGTCGCGCCAACTGCTTAACTCAAAATACAGTCAAGAAAGTAGTTCTTAAGCCGAGAAACGGGATCGACCATAAGCACTACCGTGAAATTTCATACAATTTTCAAATTTCTTGTACTTGCTAACTTTGTGACCTCGGGCAGCTATGTTACCATGGAGGAACCACACAAGATTTGACTTTATTGGCTAGAACTGAAGTCGCGCCAACTGCTTAACTCAAAATACAGTCAAGAAAGTAGTTCTCAAGCCGAGAAACGGGATCGACCATAAGCACTACCGTGAAATTTCATACAATTTTCAAATTTCTTGTACTTGCTAACTTTGCGACCTCGGGCAGCTATGTTACCATGGAGGAACCACACAAGATTTGACTTTATAGGCTAGAACTGAAGTCGCGCCAACTGCTTAACTCAAAATACAGTCAAGAAAGTAGTTCTCAAGCCGAGAAACGGGATCGACCATAAGCACTACCGTGAAATTTCATACAATTTTCAAATTTCTTGTACTTGCTAACTTTGCGACCTCGGGCAGCTATGTTACCATGGAGGAACCACACAAGATTTGACTTTATAGGCTAGAACTGAAGTCGCGCCAACTGCTTAACTCAAAATAGAGTCAAGAAAGTAGCTCTCAAGCCGAGAAACGGGATCGACCATAAGCACTACCGTGAAATTTCATACAATTTTCAAATTTCTTGTACTTGCTAACTTTGCGACCTCGGGCAGCTATGTTACCATGGAGGAACCACACAAGATTTGACTTTATTGGCTAGAACTGAAGTCGCGCCAACTGCTTAACTCAAAATAGAGTCAAGAAAGTAGCTCTCAAGCCGAGAAACGGGATCGACCATAAGCACTACCGTGAAATTTCATACAATTTTCAAATTTCTTGTACTTGCTAAATTTGCGACCTCGGGCAGCTATGTTACCATGGAGGAACCACACAAGATTTGACTTTATAGGCTAGAACTGAAGTCGCGCCAACTGCTTAACTCAAAATACAGTCAAGAAAGTAGTTCTCAAGCCGAGAAACGGGATCGACCATAAGCACTACCGTGAAATTTCATACAATTTTCAAATTTCTTGTACTTGCTAACTTTGCGACCTCGGGCAGCTATGTTACCATGGAGGAACCACACAAGATTTGACTTTATAGGCTAGAACTGAAGTCGGGCCAACTGCTTAACTCAAAATACAGTCAAGAAAGTAGTTCTCAAGCCGAGAAACGGGATCGACCATAAGCACTACCGTGAAATTTCATACAATTTTCAAATTTATTGTACTTGCTAACTTTTTGACCTCGGGCAGCTATGTTACAATGGAGGAACCACACAAGATTTGACTTTATAGGCTAGAACTGAAGTCGCGCCAACTGCTTAACTCAAAATACAGTCAAGAAAGTAGCTCTCAAGCCGAGAAACGGGATCGACCATAAGCACTACCGTGAAATTTCATACAATTTTCAAATTTCTTGTACTTGCTAACTTTGCGACCTCGGGCAGCTATGTTACCATGGAGGAACCACACAAGATTTGACTTTATTGGCTAGAATTGAGTTGCGCCAACTGCTTAACTCAAAATACAGTCAAGAAAGTAGTTCTCAAGCCGAGAAACGGGATCGGACATGAGCACTACCGTGAAATTTCATACAATTTTCAAATTTATTGTACTTGCTAACTTTGTGACCTCGGGCAGCTATGTTACCATGGAGGAACCACACAAGATTTGACTTTATTGGCTAGAACTGAAGTCGCGCCAACTGCTTAACTCAAAATACAGTCAAGAAAGTAGCTCTCAAGCCGAGAAACGGGATCGACCATAAGCACTACCGTGAAATTTCATACAATTTTCAAATTTCTTGTACTTGCTAACTTTACGACCTCGGGCAGCTATGTTACCATGGAGGAACCACACAAGATTTGACTTTATTGGCTAGAACTGAAGTCGCGCCAACTGCTTAACTCAAAATACAGTCAAGAAAGTAGTTCTCAAGCCGAGAAACGGGATCGACCATAAGCACTACCGTGAAATTTCATACAATTTTCAAATTTCTTGTACTTGCTAACTTTGCGACCTCGGGCAGCTATGTTACCATGGAGGAACCACACAAGATTTGACTTTATTGGCTAGAACTGAAGTCGCGCCAACTGCTTAACTCAAAATACAGTCAAGAAAGTAGTTCTCAAGCCGAGAAACGGGATCGACCATAAGCACTACCGTGAAATTTCATACAATTTTCAAATTTCTTGTACTTGCTAACTTTGCGACCTCGGGCAGCTATGTTACCATGGAGGAACCACACAAGATTTGACTTTATAGGCTAGAACTGAAGTCGCGCCAACTGCTTAACTCAAAATACAGTCAAGAAAGTAGTTCTCAAGCCGAGAAACGGGATCGACCATAAGCACTACCGTGAAATTTCATACAATTTTCAAATTTCTTGTACTTGCTAACTTTGCGACCTCGGGCAGCTATGTTACCATGGAGGAACCACACAAGATTTGACTTTATAGGCTAGAACTGAAGTCGCGCCAACTGCTTAACTCAAAATAGAGTCAAGAAAGTAGCTCTCAAGCCGAGAAACGGGATCGACCATAAGCACTACCGTGAAATTTCATACAATTTTCAAATTTCTTGTACTTGCTAACTTTGCGACCTCGGGCAGCTATGTTACCATGGAGGAACCACACAAGATTTGACTTTATTGGCTAGAACTGAAGTCGCGCCAACTGCTTAACTCAAAATAGAGTCAAGAAAGTAGCTCTCAAGCCGAGAAACGGGATCGACCATAAGCACTACCGTGAAATTTCATACAATTTTCAAATTTCTTGTACTTGCTAACTTTGCGACCTCGGGCAGCTATGTTACCATGGAGGAACCACACAAGATTTGACTTTATAGGCTAGAACTGAAGTCGCGCCAACTGCTTAACTCAAAATACAGTCAAGAAAGTAGTTCTCAAGCCGAGAAACGGGATCGACCATAAGCACTACCGTGAAATTTCATACAATTTTCAAATTTCTTGTACTTGCTAACTTTGCGACCTCGGGCAGCTATGTTACCATGGAGGAACCACACAAGATTTGACTTTATAGGCTAGAACTGAAGTCGCGCCAACTGCTTAACTCAAAATACAGTCAAGAAAGTAGTTCTCAAGCCGAGAAACGGGATCGACCATAAGCACTAATATGAAATTTCATACAATTTTCAAATTTCTTGTACTTGCTAACTTTGCGACCTCGGGCAGCTATGTTACCATGGAGGAACCACACAAGATTTGACTTTATAGGCTAGAACTAAAGTCGCGCCAACTGCTTAACTCAAAATACAGTCAAGAAAGTAGTTCTCAAGCCGAGAAACGGGATCGACCATAAGCACTACCGTGAAATTTCATACAATTTTCAAATTTCTTGTACTTGCTAACTTTGCGACCTCGGGCAGCTATGTTACCATGGAGGAACCACACAAGATTTGACTTTATAGGCTAGAACTGAAGTCGCGCCAACTGCTTAACTCAAAATACAGTCAAGAAAGTAGTTCTCAAGCCGAGAAACGGGATCGACCATAAGCACTACCGTGAAATTTCATACAATTTTCAAATTTCTTGTACTTGCTAATTTTGTGACCTCGGGCAGCTATGTTACCATGGAGGAACCACACAAGATTTGACTTTATTGGCTAGAACTGAAGACGCGCCAATTGCTTAATTCAAAATACAGTCAAGAAAGTAGTTCTCAAGCCGAGAAACGGGATCGACCATAAGCACTACCGTGAAATTTCATACAATTTTCAAATTTCTTGTACTTGCTAACTTTGCGACCTCGGGCAGCTATGTTACCATGGAGGAACCACACAAGATTTGACTTTATAGGCTAGAACTGAAGTCGCGCCAACTGCTTAACTCAAAATACAGTCAAGAAAGTAGTTCTTAAGCCGAGAAACGGGATCGACCATAAGCACTACCGTGAAATTTCATACAATTTTCAAATTTCTTGTACTTGCTAACTTTGTGACCTCGGGCAGCTATGTTACCATGGAGGAACCACACAAGATTTGACTTTATTGGCTAGAACTGAAGTCGCGCCAACTGCTTAACTCAAAATACAGTCAAGAAAGTAGTTCTCAAGCCGAGAAACGGGATCGACCATAAGCACTACCGTGAAATTTCATACAATTTTCAAATTTCTTGTACTTGCTAACTTTGCGACCTCGGGCAGCTATGTTACCATGGAGGAACCACACAAGATTTGACTTTATAGGCTAGAACTGAAGTCGCGCCAACTGCTTAACTCAAAATACAGTCAAGAAAGTAGTTCTCAAGCCGAGAAACGGGATCGACCATAAGCACTACCGTGAAATTTCATACAATTTTCAAATTTCTTGTACTTGCTAACTTTGCGACCTCGGGCAGCTATGTTACCATGGAGGAACCACACAAGATTTGACTTTATAGGCTAGAACTGAAGTCGCGCCAACTGCTTAACTCAAAATAGAGTCAAGAAAGTAGCTCTCAAGCCGAGAAACGGGATCGACCATAAGCACTACCGTGAAATTTCATACAATTTTCAAATTTCTTGTACTTGCTAACTTTGCGACCTCGGGCAGCTATGTTACCATGGAGGAACCACACAAGATTTGACTTTATTGGCTAGAACTGAAGTCGCGCCAACTGCTTAACTCAAAATAGAGTCAAGAAAGTAGCTCTCAAGCCGAGAAACGGGATCGACCATAAGCACTACCGTGAAATTTCATACAATTTTCAAATTTCTTGTACTTGCTAAATTTGCGACCTCGGGCAGCTATGTTACCATGGAGGAACCACACAAGATTTGACTTTATAGGCTAGAACTGAAGTCGCGCCAACTGCTTAACTCAAAATACAGTCAAGAAAGTAGTTCTCAAGCCGAGAAACGGGATCGACCATAAGCACTACCGTGAAATTTCATACAATTTTCAAATTTCTTGTACTTGCTAACTTTGCGACCTCGGGCAGCTATGTTACCATGGAGGAACCACACAAGATTTGACTTTATAGGCTAGAACTGAAGTCGGGCCAACTGCTTAACTCAAAATACAGTCAAGAAAGTAGTTCTCAAGCCGAGAAACGGGATCGACCATAAGCACTACCGTGAAATTTCATACAATTTTCAAATTTATTGTACTTGCTAACTTTTTGACCTCGGGCAGCTATGTTACAATGGAGGAACCACACAAGATTTGACTTTATAGGCTAGAACTGAAGTCGCGCCAACTGCTTAACTCAAAATACAGTCAAGAAAGTAGTTCTCAAGCCGAGAAACGGGATCGACCATAAGCACTACCGTGAAATTTAATACAATTTTCAAATTTATTGTACTTGCTAACTTTGTGACCTCGGGCAGCTATGTTACCATGGAGGAACCACACAAGATTTGACTTAATTGGCTAGAACTGAAGTCGCGCCAACTGCTTAACTCAAAATACAGTCAAGAAAGTAGCTCTCAAGCCGAGAAACGGGATCGACCATAAGCACTACCGTGAAATTTCATACAATTTTCAAATTTCTTGTACTTGCTAACTTTGCGACCTCGGGCAGCTATGTTACCATGGAGGAACCACACAAGATTTGACTTTATTGGCTAGAATTGAGTTGCGCCAACTGCTTAACTCAAAATACAGTCAAGAAAGTAGTTCTCAAGCCGAGAAACGGGATCGGACATGAGCACTACCGTGAAATTTCATACAATTTTCAAATTTATTGTACTTGCTAACTTTGTGACCTCGGGCAGCTATGTTACCATGGAGGAACCACACAAGATTTGACTTTATAGGCTAGAACTGAAGTCGCGCCAACTGCTTAACTCAAAATACAGTCAAGAAAGTAGCTCTCAAGCCGAGAAACGGGATCGACCATAAGCACTACCGTGAAATTTCATACAATTTTCAAATTTCTTGTACTTGCTAACTTTACGACCTCGGGCAGCTATGTTACCATGGAGGAACCACACAAGATTTGACTTTATTGGCTAGAACTGAAGTCGCGCCAACTGCTTAACTCAAAATACAGTCAAGAAAGTAGTTCTCAAGCCGAGAAACGGGATCGACCATAAGCACTACCGTGAAATTTCATACAATTTTCAAATTTCTTGTACTTGCTAACTTTGCGACCTCGGGCAGCTATGTTACCATGGAGGAACCACACAAGATTTGACTTTATTGGCTAGAACTGAAGTCGCGCCAACTGCTTAACTCAAAATACAGTCAAGAAAGTAGTTCTCAAGCCGAGAAACGGGATCGACCATAAGCACTACCGTGAAATTTCATACAATTTTCAAATTTCTTGTACTTGCTAACTTTGCGACCTCGGGCAGCTATGTTACCATGGAGGAACCACACAAGATTTGACTTTATAGGCTAGAACTGAAGTCGCGCCAACTGCTTAACTCAAAATACAGTCAAGAAAGTAGTTCTCAAGCCGAGAAACGGGATCGACCATAAGCACTACCGTGAAATTTCATACAATTTTCAAATTTCTTGTACTTGCTAACTTTGCGACCTCGGGCAGCTATGTTACCATGGAGGAACCACACAAGATTTGACTTTATAGGCTAGAACTGAAGTCGCGCCAACTGCTTAACTCAAAATAGAGTCAAGAAAGTAGCTCTCAAGCCGAGAAACGGGATCGACCATAAGCACTACCGTGAAATTTCATACAATTTTCAAATTTCTTGTACTTGCTAACTTTGCGACCTCGGGCAGCTATGTTACCATGGAGGAACCACACAAGATTTGACTTTATTGGCTAGAACTGAAGTCGCGCCAACTGCTTAACTCAAAATAGAGTCAAGAAAGTAGCTCTCAAGCCGAGAAACGGGATCGACCATAAGCACTACCGTGAAATTTCATACAATTTTCAAATTTCTTGTACTTGCTAACTTTGCGACCTCGGGCAGCTATGTTACCATGGAGGAACCACACAAGATTTGACTTTATAGGCTAGAACTGAAGTCGCGCCAACTGCTTAACTCAAAATACAGTCAAGAAAGTAGTTCTCAAGCCGAGAAACGGGATCGACCATAAGCACTACCGTGAAATTTCATACAATTTTCAAATTTCTTGTACTTGCTAACTTTGCGACCTCGGGCAGCTATGTTACCATGGAGGAACCACACAAGATTTGACTTTATAGGCTAGAACTGAAGTCGCGCCAACTGCGTAACTCAAAATACAGTCAAGAAAGTAGTTCTCAAGCCGAGAAACGGGATCGACCATAAGCACTAATATGAAATTTCATACAATTTTCAAATTTCTTGTACTTGCTAACTTTGCGACCTCGGGCAGCTATGTTACCATGGAGGAACCACACAAGATTTGACTTTATAGGCTAGAACTAAAGTCGCGCCAACTGCTTAACTCAAAATACAGTCAAGAAAGTAGTTCTCAAGCCGAGAAACGGGATCGACCATAAGCACTACCGTGAAATTTCATACAATTTTCAAATTTCTTGTACTTGCTAACTTTGCGACCTCGGGCAGCTATGTTACCATGGAGGAACCACACAAGATTTGACTTTATAGGCTAGAACTGAAGTCGCGCCAACTGCTTAACTCAAAATACAGTCAAGAAAGTAGTTCTCAAGCCGAGAAACGGGATCGACCATAAGCACTACCGTGAAATTTCATACAATTTTCAAATTTCTTGTACTTGCTAATTTTGTGACCTCGGGCAGCTATGTTACCATGGAGGAACCACACAAGATTTGACTTTATTGGCTAGAACTGAAGACGCGCCAATTGCTTAATTCAAAATACAGTCAAGAAAGTAGTTCTCAAGCCGAGAAACGGGATCGACCATAAGCACTACCGTGAAATTTCATACAATTTTCAAATTTCTTGTACTTGCTAACTTTGCGACCTCGGGCAGCTATGTTACCATGGAGGAACCACACAAGATTTGACTTTATAGGCTAGAACTGAAGTCGCGCCAACTGCTTAACTCAAAATACAGTCAAGAAAGTAGTTCTTAAGCCGAGAAACGGGATCGACCATAAGCACTACCGTGAAATTTCATACAATTTTCAAATTTCTTGTACTTGCTAACTTTGTGACCTCGGGCAGCTATGTTACCATGGAGGAACCACACAAGATTTGACTTTATTGGCTAGAACTGAAGTCGCGCCAACTGCTTAACTCAAAATACAGTCAAGAAAGTAGTTCTCAAGCCGAGAAACGGGATCGACCATAAGCACTACCGTGAAATTTCATACAATTTTCAAATTTCTTGTACTTGCTAACTTTGCGACCTCGGGCAGCTATGTTACCATGGAGGAACCACACAAGATTTGACTTTATAGGCTAGAACTGAAGTCGCGCCAACTGCTTAACTCAAAATACAGTCAAGAAAGTAGTTCTCAAGCCGAGAAACGGGATCGACCATAAGCACTACCGTGAAATTTCATACAATTTTCAAATTTCTTGTACTTGCTAACTTTGCGACCTCGGGCAGCTATGTTACCATGGAGGAACCACACAAGATTTGACTTTATAGGCTAGAACTGAAGTCGCGCCAACTGCTTAACTCAAAATAGAGTCAAGAAAGTAGCTCTCAAGCCGAGAAACGGGATCGACCATAAGCACTACCGTGAAATTTCATACAATTTTCAAATTTCTTGTACTTGCTAACTTTGCGACCTCGGGCAGCTATGTTACCATGGAGGAACCACACAAGATTTGACTTTATTGGCTAGAACTGAAGTCGCGCCAACTGCTTAACTCAAAATAGAGTCAAGAAAGTAGCTCTCAAGCCGAGAAACGGGATCGACCATAAGCACTACCGTGAAATTTCATACAATTTTCAAATTTCTTGTACTTGCTAAATTTGCGACCTCGGGCAGCTATGTTACCATGGAGGAACCACACAAGATTTGACTTTATAGGCTAGAACTGAAGTCGCGCCAACTGCTTAACTCAAAATACAGTCAAGAAAGTAGTTCTCAAGCCGAGAAACGGGATCGACCATAAGCACTACCGTGAAATTTCATACAATTTTCAAATTTCTTGTACTTGCTAACTTTGCGACCTCGGGCAGCTATGTTACCATGGAGGAACCACACAAGATTTGACTTTATAGGCTAGAACTGAAGTCGGGCCAACTGCTTAACTCAAAATACAGTCAAGAAAGTAGTTCTCAAGCCGAGAAACGGGATCGACCATAAGCACTACCGTGAAATTTCATACAATTTTCAAATTTATTGTACTTGCTAACTTTTTGACCTCGGGCAGCTATGTTACAATGGAGGAACCACACAAGATTTGACTTTATAGGCTAGAACTGAAGTCGCGCCAACTGCTTAACTCAAAATACAGTCAAGAAAGTAGTTCTCAAGCCGAGAAACGGGATCGACCATAAGCACTATCGTGAAATTTAATACAATTTTCAAATTTATTGTACTTGCTAACTTTGTGACCTCGGGCAGCTATGTTACCATGGAGGAACCACACAATATTTGACTTAATTGGCTAGAACTGAAGTCGCGCCAACTGCTTAACTCAAAATACAGTCAAGAAAGTAGCTCTCAAGCCGAGAAACGGGATCGACCATAAGCACTACCGTGAAATTTCATACAATTTTCAAATTTCTTGTACTTGCTAACTTTGCGACCTCGGGCAGCTATGTTACCATGGAGGAACCACACAAGATTTGACTTTATTGGCTAGAATTGAGTTGCGCCAACTGCTTAACTCAAAATACAGTCAAGAAAGTAGTTCTCAAGCCGAGAAACGGGATCGGACATGAGCACTACCGTGAAATTTCATACAATTTTCAAATTTATTGTACTTGCTAACTTTGTGACCTCGGGCAGCTATGTTACCATGGAGGAACCACACAAGATTTGACTTTATTGGCTAGAACTGAAGTCGCGCCAACTGCTTAACTCAAAATACAGTCAAGAAAGTAGCTCTCAAGCCGAGAAACGGGATCGACCATAAGCACTACCGTGAAATTTCATACAATTTTCAAATTTCTTGTACTTGCTAACTTTACGACCTCGGGCAGCTATGTTACCATGGAGGAACCACACAAGATTTGACTTTATTGGCTAGAACTGAAGTCGCGCCAACTGCTTAACTCAAAATACAGTCAAGAAAGTTACCATGGAGGAACCACACAAGATTTGACTTTATAGGCTAGAACTAAAGTCGCGCCAACTGCTTAACTCAAAATACAGTCAAGAAAGTAGTTCTCAAGCCGAGAAACGGGATCGACCATAAGCACTACCGTGAAATTTCATACAATTTTCAAATTTCTTGTACTTGCTAACTTTGCGACCTCGGGCAGCTATGTTACCATGGAGGAACCACACAAGATTTGACTTTATAGGCTAGAACTGAAGTCGCGCCAACTGCTTAACTCAAAATACAGTCAAGAAAGTAGTTCTCAAGCCGAGAAACGGGATCGACCATAAGCACTACCGTGAAATTTCATACAATTTTCAAATTTCTTGTACTTGCTAATTTTGTGACCTCGGGCAGCTATGTTACCATGGAGGAACCACACAAGATTTGACTTTATTGGCTAGAACTGAAGACGCGCCAATTGCTTAATTCAAAATACAGTCAAGAAAGTAGTTCTCAAGCCGAGAAACGGGATCGACCATAAGCACTACCGTGAAATTTCATACAATTTTCAAATTTCTTGTACTTGCTAACTTTGCGACCTCGGGCAGCTATGTTACCATGGAGGAACCACACAAGATTTGACTTTATAGGCTAGAACTGAAGTCGCGCCAACTGCTTAACTCAAAATACAGTCAAGAAAGTAGTTCTTAAGCCGAGAAACGGGATCGACCATAAGCACTACCGTGAAATTTCATACAATTTTCAAATTTCTTGTACTTGCTAACTTTGTGACCTCGGGCAGCTATGTTACCATGGAGGAACCACACAAGATTTGACTTTATTGGCTAGAACTGAAGTCGCGCCAACTGCTTAACTCAAAATACAGTCAAGAAAGTAGTTCTCAAGCCGAGAAACGGGATCGACCATAAGCACTACCGTGAAATTTCATACAATTTTCAAATTTCTTGTACTTGCTAACTTTGCGACCTCGGGCAGCTATGTTACCATGGAGGAACCACACAAGATTTGACTTTATAGGCTAGAACTGAAGTCGCGCCAACTGCTTAACTCAAAATACAGTCAAGAAAGTAGTTCTCAAGCCGAGAAACGGGATCGACCATAAGCACTACCGTGAAATTTCATACAATTTTCAAATTTCTTGTACTTGCTAACTTTGCGACCTCGGGCAGCTATGTTACCATGGAGGAACCACACAAGATTTGACTTTATAGGCTAGAACTGAAGTCGCGCCAACTGCTTAACTCAAAATAGAGTCAAGAAAGTAGCTCTCAAGCCGAGAAACGGGATCGACCATAAGCACTACCGTGAAATTTCATACAATTTTCAAATTTCTTGTACTTGCTAACTTTGCGACCTCGGGCAGCTATGTTACCATGGAGGAACCACACAAGATTTGACTTTATTGGCTAGAACTGAAGTCGCGCCAACTGCTTAACTCAAAATACAGTCAAGAAAGTAGTTCTCAAGCCGAGAAACGGGATCGACCATAAGCACTACCGTGAAATTTCATACAATTTTCAAATTTCTTGTACTTGCTAACTTTGCGACCTCGGGCAGCTATGTTACCATGGAGGAACCACACAAGATTTGACTTTATAGGCTAGAACTGAAGTCGCGCCAACTGCTTAACTCAAAATACAGTCAAGAAAGTAGTTCTCAAGCCGAGAAACGGGATCGACCATAAGCACTACCGTGAAATTTCATACAATTTTCAAATTTCTTGTACTTGCTAACTTTGCGACCTCGGGCAGCTATGTTACCATGGAGGAACCACACAAGATTTGACTTTATAGGCTAGAACTGAAGTCGCGCCAACTGCTTAACTCAAAATAGAGTCAAGAAAGTAGCTCTCAAGCCGAGAAACGGGATCGACCATAAGCACTACCGTGAAATTTCATACAATTTTCAAATTTCTTGTACTTGCTAACTTTGCGACCTCGGGCAGCTATGTTACCATGGAGGAACCACACAAGATTTGACTTTATTGGCTAGAACTGAAGTCGCGCCAACTGCTTAACTCAAAATAGAGTCAAGAAAGTAGCTCTCAAGCCGAGAAACGGGATCGACCATAAGCACTACCGTGAAATTTCATACAATTTTCAAATTTCTTGTACTTGCTAACTTTGCGACCTCGGGCAGCTATGTTACCATGGAGGAACCACACAAGATTTGACTTTATAGGCTAGAACTGAAGTCGCGCCAACTGCTTAACTCAAAATACAGTCAAGAAAGTAGTTCTCAAGCCGAGAAACGGGATCGACCATAAGCACTACCGTGAAATTTCATACAATTTTCAAATTTCTTGTACTTGCTAACTTTGCGACCTCGGGCAGCTATGTTACCATGGAGGAACCACACAAGATTTGACTTTATAGGCTAGAACTGAAGTCGCGCCAACTGCGTAACTCAAAATACAGTCAAGAAAGTAGTTCTCAAGCCGAGAAACGGGATCGACCATAAGCACTAATATGAAATTTCATACAATTTTCAAATTTCTTGTACTTGCTAACTTTGCGACCTCGGGCAGCTATGTTACCATGGAGGAACCACACAAGATTTGACTTTATAGGCTAGAACTAAAGTCGCGCCAACTGCTTAACTCAAAATACAGTCAAGAAAGTAGTTCTCAAGCCGAGAAACGGGATCGACCATAAGCACTACCGTGAAATTTCATACAATTTTCAAATTTCTTGTACTTGCTAACTTTGCGACCTCGGGCAGCTATGTTACCATGGAGGAACCACACAAGATTTGACTTTATAGGCTAGAACTGAAGTCGCGCCAACTGCTTAACTCAAAATACAGTCAAGAAAGTAGTTCTCAAGCCGAGAAACGGGATCGACCATAAGCACTACCGTGAAATTTCATACAATTTTCAAATTTCTTGTACTTGCTAATTTTGTGACCTCGGGCAGCTATGTTACCATGGAGGAACCACACAAGATTTGACTTTATTGGCTAGAACTGAAGACGCGCCAATTGCTTAATTCAAAATACAGTCAAGAAAGTAGTTCTCAAGCCGAGAAACGGGATCGACCATAAGCACTACCGTGAAATTTCATACAATTTTCAAATTTCTTGTACTTGCTAACTTTGCGACCTCGGGCAGCTATGTTACCATGGAGGAACCACACAAGATTTGACTTTATAGGCTAGAACTGAAGTCGCGCCAACTGCTTAACTCAAAATACAGTCAAGAAAGTAGTTCTTAAGCCGAGAAACGGGATCGACCATAAGCACTACCGTGAAATTTCATACAATTTTCAAATTTCTTGTACTTGCTAACTTTGTGACCTCGGGCAGCTATGTTACCATGGAGGAACCACACAAGATTTGACTTTATTGGCTAGAACTGAAGACGCGCCAATTGCTTAATTCAAAATACAGTCAAGAAAGTAGTTCTCAAGCCGAGAAACGGGATCGACCATAAGCACTACCGTGAAATTTCATACAATTTTCAAATTTCTTGTACTTGCTAACTTTGCGACCTCGGGCAGCTATGTTACCATGGAGGAACCACACAAGATTTGACTTTATAGGCTAGAACTGAAGTCGCGCCAACTGCTTAACTCAAAATACAGTCAAGAAAGTAGTTCTTAAGCCGAGAAACGGGATCGACCATAAGCACTACCGTGAAATTTCATACAATTTTCAAATTTCTTGTACTTGCTAACTTTGTGACCTCGGGCAGCTATGTTACCATGGAGGAACCACACAAGATTTGACTTTATTGGCTAGAACTGAAGTCGCGCCAACTGCTTAACTCAAAATACAGTCAAGAAAGTAGTTCTCAAGCCGAGAAACGGGATCGACCATAAGCACTACCGTGAAATTTCATACAATTTTCAAATTGCTTGTACTTGCTAACTTTGCGACCTCGGGCAGCTATGTTACCATGGAGGAACCACACAAGATTTGACTTTATAGGCTAGAACTGAAGTCGCGCCAACTGCTTAACTCAAAATACAGTCAAGAAAGTAGTTCTCAAGCCGAGAAACGGGATCGACCATAAGCACTACCGTGAAATTTCATACAATTTTCAAATTTCTTGTACTTGCTAACTTTGCGACCTCGGGCAGCTATGTTACCATGGAGGAACCACACAAGATTTGACTTTATAGGCTAGAACTGAAGTCGCGCCAACTGCTTAACTCAAAATAGAGTCAAGAAAGTAGCTCTCAAGCCGAGAAACGGGATCGACCATAAGCACTACCGTGAAATTTCATACAATTTTCAAATTTCTTGTACTTGCTAAATTTGCGACCTCGGGCAGCTATGTTACCATGGAGGAACCACACAAGATTTGACTTTATAGGCTAGAACTGAAGTCGCGCCAACTGCTTAACTCAAAATACAGTCAAGAAAGTAGTTCTCAAGCCGAGAAACGGGATCGACCATAAGCACTACCGTGAAATTTCATACAATTTTCAAATTTCTTGTACTTGCTAACTTTGCGACCTCGGGCAGCTATGTTACCATGGAGGAACCACACAAGATTTGACTTTATAGGCTAGAACTGAAGTCGGGCCAACTGCTTAACTCAAAATACAGTCAAGAAAGTAGTTCTCAAGCCGAGAAACGGGATCGACCATAAGCACTACCGTGAAATTTCATACAATTTTCAAATTTATTGTACTTGCTAACTTTTTGACCTCGGGCAGCTATGTTACAATGGAGGAACCACACAAGATTTGACTTTATAGGCTAGAACTGAAGTCGCGCCAACTGCTTAACTCAAAATACAGTCAAGAAAGTAGTTCTCAAGCCGAGAAACGGGATCGACCATAAGCACTACCGTGAAATTTAATACAATTTTCAAATTTATTGTACTTGCTAACTTTGTGACCTCGGGCAGCTATGTTACCATGGAGGAACCACACAAGATTTGACTTAATTGGCTAGAACTGAAGTCGCGCCAACTGCTTAACTCAAAATACAGTCAAGAAAGTAGCTCTCAAGCCGAGAAACGGGATCGACCATAAGCACTACCGTGAAATTTCATACAATTTTCAAATTTCTTGTACTTGCTAACTTTGCGACCTCGGGCAGCTATGTTACCATGGAGGAACCACACAAGATTTGACTTTATTGGCTAGAATTGAGTTGCGCCAACTGCTTAACTCAAAATACAGTCAAGAAAGTAGTTCTCAAGCCGAGAAACGGGATCGGACATGAGCACTACCGTGAAATTTCATACAATTTTCAAATTTATTGTACTTGCTAACTTTGTGACCTCGGGCAGCTATGTTACCATGGAGGAACCACACAAGATTTGACTTTATTGGCTAGAACTGAAGTCGCGCCAACTGCTTAACTCAAAATACAGTCAAGAAAGTAGCTCTCAAGCCGAGAAACGGGATCGACCATAAGCACTACCGTGAAATTTCATACAATTTTCAAATTTCTTGTACTTGCTAACTTTACGACCTCGGGCAGCTATGTTACCATGGAGGAACCACACAAGATTTGACTTTATTGGCTAGAACTGAAGTCGCGCCAACTGCTTAACTCAAAATACAGTCAAGAAAGTAGTTCTCAAGCCGAGAAACGGGATCGACCATAAGCACTACCGTGAAATTTCATACAATTTTCAAATTTCTTGTACTTGCTAACTTTGCGACCTCGGGCAGCTATGTTACCATGGAGGAACCACACAAGATTTGACTTTATTGGCTAGAACTGAAGTCGCGCCAACTGCTTAACTCAAAATACAGTCAAGAAAGTAGTTCTCAAGCCGAGAAACGGGATCGACCATAAGCACTACCGTGAAATTTCATACAATTTTCAAATTTCTTGTACTTGCTAACTTTGCGACCTCGGGCAGCTATGTTACCATGGAGGAACCACACAAGATTTGACTTTATAGGCTAGAACTGAAGTCGCGCCAACTGCTTAACTCAAAATACAGTCAAGAAAGTAGTTCTCAAGCCGAGAAACGGGATCGACCATAAGCACTACCGTGAAATTTCATACAATTTTCAAATTTCTTGTACTTGCTAACTTTGCGACCTCGGGCAGCTATGTTACCATGGAGGAACCACACAAGATTTGACTTTATAGGCTAGAACTGAAGTCGCGCCAACTGCTTAACTCAAAATAGAGTCAAGAAAGTAGCTCTCAAGCCGAGAAACGGGATCGACCATAAGCACTACCGTGAAATTTCATACAATTTTCAAATTTCTTGTACTTGCTAACTTTGCGACCTCGGGCAGCTATGTTACCATGGAGGAACCACACAAGATTTGACTTTATTGGCTAGAACTGAAGTCGCGCCAACTGCTTAACTCAAAATAGAGTCAAGAAAGTAGCTCTCAAGCCGAGAAACGGGATCGACCATAAGCACTACCGTGAAATTTCATACAATTTTCAAATTTCTTGTACTTGCTAACTTTGCGACCTCGGGCAGCTATGTTACCATGGAGGAACCACACAAGATTTGACTTTATAGGCTAGAACTGAAGTCGCGCCAACTGCTTAACTCAAAATACAGTCAAGAAAGTAGTTCTCAAGCCGAGAAACGGGATCGACCATAAGCACTACCGTGAAATTTCATACAATTTTCAAATTTCTTGTACTTGCTAACTTTGCGACCTCGGGCAGCTATGTTACCATGGAGGAACCACACAAGATTTGACTTTATAGGCTAGAACTGAAGTCGCGCCAACTGCGTAACTCAAAATACAGTCAAGAAAGTAGTTCTCAAGCCGAGAAACGGGATCGACCATAAGCACTAATATGAAATTTCATACAATTTTCAAATTTCTTGTACTTGCTAACTTTGCGACCTCGGGCAGCTATGTTACCATGGAGGAACCACACAAGATTTGACTTTATAGGCTAGAACTAAAGTCGCGCCAACTGCTTAACTCAAAATACAGTCAAGAAAGTAGTTCTCAAGCCGAGAAACGGGATCGACCATAAGCACTACCGTGAAATTTCATACAATTTTCAAATTTCTTGTACTTGCTAACTTTGCGACCTCGGGCAGCTATGTTACCATGGAGGAACCACACAAGATTTGACTTTATAGGCTAGAACTGAAGTCGCGCCAACTGCTTAACTCAAAATACAGTCAAGAAAGTAGTTCTCAAGCCGAGAAACGGGATCGACCATAAGCACTACCGTGAAATTTCATACAATTTTCAAATTTCTTGTACTTGCTAATTTTGTGACCTCGGGCAGCTATGTTACCATGGAGGAACCACACAAGATTTGACTTTATTGGCTAGAACTGAAGACGCGCCAATTGCTTAATTCAAAATACAGTCAAGAAAGTAGTTCTCAAGCCGAGAAACGGGATCGACCATAAGCACTACCGTGAAATTTCATACAATTTTCAAATTTCTTGTACTTGCTAACTTTGCGACCTCGGGCAGCTATGTTACCATGGAGGAACCACACAAGATTTGACTTTATAGGCTAGAACTGAAGTCGCGCCAACTGCTTAACTCAAAATACAGTCAAGAAAGTAGTTCTTAAGCCGAGAAACGGGATCGACCATAAGCACTACCGTGAAATTTCATACAATTTTCAAATTTCTTGTACTTGCTAACTTTGTGACCTCGGGCAGCTATGTTACCATGGAGGAACCACACAAGATTTGACTTTATTGGCTAGAACTGAAGTCGCGCCAACTGCTTAACTCAAAATACAGTCAAGAAAGTAGTTCTCAAGCCGAGAAACGGGATCGACCATAAGCACTACCGTGAAATTTCATACAATTTTCAAATTTCTTGTACTTGCTAACTTTGCGACCTCGGGCAGCTATGTTACCATGGAGGAACCACACAAGATTTGACTTTATAGGCTAGAACTGAAGTCGCGCCAACTGCTTAACTCAAAATACAGTCAAGAAAGTAGTTCTCAAGCCGAGAAACGGGATCGACCATAAGCACTACCGTGAAATTTCATACAATTTTCAAATTTCTTGTACTTGCTAACTTTGCGACCTCGGGCAGCTATGTTACCATGGAGGAACCACACAAGATTTGACTTTATAGGCTAGAACTGAAGTCGCGCCAACTGCTTAACTCAAAATAGAGTCAAGAAAGTAGCTCTCAAGCCGAGAAACGGGATCGACCATAAGCACTACCGTGAAATTTCATACAATTTTCAAATTTCTTGTACTTGCTAACTTTGCGACCTCGGGCAGCTATGTTACCATGGAGGAACCACACAAGATTTGACTTTATTGGCTAGAACTGAAGTCGCGCCAACTGCTTAACTCAAAATAGAGTCAAGAAAGTAGCTCTCAAGCCGAGAAACGGGATCGACCATAAACACTACCGTGAAATTTCATACAATTTTCAAATTTCTTGTACTTGCTAACTTTGCGACCTCGGGCAGCTATGTTACCATGGAGGAACCACACAAGATTTGACTTTATAGGCTAGAACTGAAGTCGCGCCAACTGCTTAACTCAAAATACAGTCAAGAAAGTAGTTCTCAAGCCGAGAAACGGGATCGACCATAAGCACTACCGTGAAATTTCATACAATTTTCAAATTTCTTGTACTTGCTAATTTTGTGACCTCGGGCAGCTATGTTACCATGGAGGAACCACACAAGATTTGACTTTATTGGCTAGAACTGAAGACGCGCCAATTGCTTAATTCAAAATACAGTCAAGAAAGTAGTTCTCAAGCCGAGAAACGGGATCGACCATAAGCACTACCGTGAAATTTCATACAATTTTCAAATTTCTTGTACTTGCTAACTTTGCGACCTCGGGCAGCTATGTTACCATGGAGGAACCACACAAGATTTGACTTTATAGGCTAGAACTGAAGTCGCGCCAACTGCTTAACTCAAAATACAGTCAAGAAAGTAGTTCTCAAGCCGAGAAACGGGATCGACCATAAGCACTACCGTGAAATTTCATACAATTTTCAAATTTCTTGTACTTGCTAATTTTGTGACCTCGGGCAGCTATGTTACCATGGAGGAACCACACAAGATTTGACTTTATTGGCTAGAACTGAAGACGCGCCAATTGCTTAATTCAAAATACAGTCAAGAAAGTAGTTCTCAAGCCGAGAAACGGGATCGACCATAAGCACTACCGTGAAATTTCATACAATTTTCAAATTTCTTGTACTTGCTAACTTTGCGACCTCGGGCAGCTATGTTACCATGGAGGAACCACACAAGATTTGACTTTATAGGCTAGAACTGAAGTCGCGCCAACTGCTTAACTCAAAATACAGTCAAGAAAGTAGTTCTTAAGCCGAGAAACGGGATCGACCATAAGCACTACCGTGAAATTTCATACAATTTTCAAATTTCTTGTACTTGCTAACTTTGTGACCTCGGGCAGCTATGTTACCATGGAGGAACCACACAAGATTTGACTTTATTGGCTAGAACTGAAGTCGCGCCAACTGCTTAACTCAAAATACAGTCAAGAAAGTAGTTCTCAAGCCGAGAAACGGGATCGACCATAAGCACTACCGTGAAATTTCATACAATTTTCAAATTTCTTGTACTTGCTAACTTTGCGACCTCGGGCAGCTATGTTACCATGGAGGAACCACACAAGATTTGACTTTATAGGCTAGAACTGAAGTCGCGCCAACTGCTTAACTCAAAATACAGTCAAGAAAGTAGTTCTCAAGCCGAGAAACGGGATCGACCATAAGCACTACCGTGAAATTTCATACAATTTTCAAATTTCTTGTACTTGCTAACTTTGCGACCTCGGGCAGCTATGTTACCATGGAGGAACCACACAAGATTTGACTTTATAGGCTAGAACTGAAGTCGCGCCAACTGCTTAACTCAAAATAGAGTCAAGAAAGTAGCTCTCAAGCCGAGAAACGGGATCGACCATAAGCACTACCGTGAAATTTCATACAATTTTCAAATTTCTTGTACTTGCTAACTTTGCGACCTCGGGCAGCTATGTTACCATGGAGGAACCACACAAGATTTGACTTTATAGGTTAGAACTGAAGTCGGGCCAACTGCTTAACTCAAAATACAGTCAAGAAAGTAGTTCTCAAGCGGAGAAACGGGATCGACCATAAGCACTACCGTGAAATTTCATACAATTTTCAAATTTATTGTACTTGCTAACTTTTTGACCTCGGGCAGCTATGTTACAATGGAGGAACCACACAAGATTTGACTTTATAGGCTAGAACTGAAGTCGCGCCAACTGCTTAACTCAAAATACAGTCAAGAAAGTAGTTCTCAAGCCGAGAAACGGGATCGACCATAAGCACTACCGTGAAATTTCATACAATTTTCAAATTTCTTGTACTTGCTAACTTTGCGACCTCGGGCAGCTATGTTACCATGGAGGAACCACACAAGATTTGACTTTATAGGCTAGAACTGAAGTCGCGCCAACTGCTTAACTCAAAATACAGTCAAGAAAGTAGTTCTCAAGCCGAGAAACGGGATCGACCATAAGCACTAATGTGAAATTACATACAATTTTCAAATTTCTTGTACTTGCTAACTTTGCGACCTCGGGCAGCTATGTTACCATGGAGGAACCACACAAGATTTGACTTTATAGGCTAGAACTGAAGTCGCGCCAACTGCTTAACTCAAAATACAGTCAAGAAAGTAGTTCTCAAGCCGAGAAACGGGATCGACCATAAGCACTAATGTGAAATTACATACAATTTTCAAATTTCTTGTACTTGCTAACTTTGCGACCTCGGGCAGCTATGTTACCATGGAGGAACCACACAAGATTTGACTTTATAGGCTAGAACTGAAGTCGCGCCAATTGCCTAACTCAAAATAGAGTCAAGAAAGTAGCTCTCAAGCCGAGAAACGGGATCGACCATAAGCACTACCGTGAAATTTCATACAATTTTCAAATTTCTTGTACTTGCTAACTTTACGACCTCGGGCAGCTATGTTACCATGGAGGAACCACACAAGATTTGACTTTATTGGCTAGAACTGAAGTCGCGCCAACTGCTTAACTCAAAATACAGTCAAGAAAGTAGTTCTCAAGCCGAGAAACGGAATCGACCGTGAAATTTCATACAATTTTCAAATTTATTGTACTTGCTAACTTTGTGACCTCGGGCAGCTATGTTACCATGGAGGAACCACACAAGATTTGACTTTATTGGCTAGAACTGAAGTCGCGCCAACTGCTTAACTCAAAATACAGTCAAGAAAGTAGTTCTCAAGCCGAGAAACGGGATCGACCATAAGCACTACCGTGAAATTTCATACAATTTTCAAATTTCTTGTACTTGCTAACTTTGCGACCTCGGGCAGCTATGTTACCATGGAGGAACCACACAAGATTTGACTTTATAGGCTAGAACTGAAGTCGCGCCAACTGCTTAACTCAAAATACAGTCAAGAAAGTAGTTCTCAAGCCGAGAAACGGGATCGACCATAAGCACTAATGTGAAATTACATACAATTTTCAAATTTCTTGTACTTGCTAACTTTGCGACCTCGGGCAGCTATGTTACCATGGAGGAACCACACAAGATTTGACTTTATAGGCTAGAACTGAAGTCGCGCCAATTGCCTAACTCAAAATAGAGTCAAGAAAGTAGCTCTCAAGCCGAGAAACGGGATCGACCATAAGCACTACCGTGAAATTTCATACAATTTTCAAATTTATTGTACTTGCTAACTTTGTGACCTCGGGCAGCTATGTTACCATGGAGGAACCACACAAGATTTGACTTTATTGGCTAGAACTGAAGTCGCGCCAACTGCTTAACTCAAAATACAGTCAAGAAAGTAGTTCTCAAGCCGAGAAACGGGATCGACCATAAGCACTACCGTGAAATTTCATACAATTTTCAAATTTCTTGTACTTGCTAACTTTGCGACCTCGGGCAGCTATGTTACCATGGAGGAACCACACAAGATTTGACTTTATAGGCTAGAACTGAAGTCGGGCCAACTGCTTGACTCAAAATACAGTCAAGAAAGTAGTTCTCAAGCCGAGAAACGGGATCGACCATAAGCACTACCGTGAAATTTCATACAATTTTCAAATTTCTTGTACTTGCTAACTTTACGACCTCGGGCAGCTATGTTACCATGGAGGAACCACACAAGATTTGACTTTATTGGCTAGAACTGAAGTCGCGCCAACTGCTTAACTCAAAATACAGTCAAGAAAGTAGTTCTCAAGCCGAGAAACGGAATCGACCGTGAAATTTCATACAATTTTCAAATTTATTGCGACCTCGGGCAGCTATGTTACCATGGAGGAACCACACAAGATTTGACTTTATTGGCTAGAACTGAAGTCGCGCCAACTGCTTAACTCAAAATAGAGTCAAGAAAGTAGCTCTCAAGCCGAGAAACGGGATCGACCATAAGCACTACCGTGAAATTTCATACAATTTTCAAATTTCTTGTACTTGCTAACTTTGCGACCTCGGGCAGCTATGTTACCATGGAGGAACCACACAAGATTTGACTTTATAGGCTAGAACTGAAGTCGCGCCAACTGCTTAACTCAAAATACAGTCAAGAAAGTAGTTCTCAAGCCGAGAAACGGGATCGACCATAAGCACTACCGTGAAATTTCATACAATTTTCAAATTTCTTGTACTTGCTAACTTTGCGACCTCGGGCAGCTATGTTACCATGGAGGAACCACACAAGATTTGACTTTATAGGTTAGAACTGAAGTCGGGCCAACTGCTTAACTCAAAATACAGTCAAGAAAGTAGTTCTCAAGCGGAGAAACGGGATCGACCATAAGCACTACCGTGAAATTTCATACAATTTTCAAATTTATTGTACTTGCTAACTTTTTGACCTCGGGCAGCTATGTTACAATGGAGGAACCACACAAGATTTGACTTTATAGGCTAGAACTGAAGTCGCGCCAACTGCTTAACTCAAAATACAGTCAAGAAAGTAGTTCTCAAGCCGAGAAACGGGATCGACCATAAGCACTACCGTGAAATTTCATACAATTTTCAAATTTCTTGTACTTGCTAACTTTGCGACCTCGGGCAGCTATGTTACCATGGAGGAACCACACAAGATTTGACTTTATAGGCTAGAACTGAAGTCGCGCCAACTGCTTAACTCAAAATACAGTCAAGAAAGTAGTTCTCAAGCCGAGAAACGGGATCGACCATAAGCACTAATGTGAAATTACATACAATTTTCAAATTTCTTGTACTTGCTAACTTTGCGACCTCGGGCAGCTATGTTACCATGGAGGAACCACACAAGATTTGACTTTATAGGCTAGAACTGAAGTCGCGCCAACTGCTTAACTCAAAATACAGTCAAGAAAGTAGTTCTCAAGCCGAGAAACGGGATCGACCATAAGCACTAATGTGAAATTACATACAATTTTCAAATTTCTTGTACTTGCTAACTTTGCGACCTCGGGCAGCTATGTTACCATGGAGGAACCACACAAGATTTGACTTTATAGGCTAGAACTGAAGTCGCGCCAATTGCCTAACTCAAAATAGAGTCAAGAAAGTAGCTCTCAAGCCGAGAAACGGGATCGACCATAAGCACTACCGTGAAATTTCATACAATTTTCAAATTTCTTGTACTTGCTAACTTTACGACCTCGGGCAGCTATGTTACCATGGAGGAACCACACAAGATTTGACTTTATTGGCTAGAACTGAAGTCGCGCCAACTGCTTAACTCAAAATACAGTCAAGAAAGTAGTTCTCAAGCCGAGAAACGGAATCGACCGTGAAATTTCATACAATTTTCAAATTTATTGTACTTGCTAACTTTGTGACCTCGGGCAGCTATGTTACCATGGAGGAACCACACAAGATTTGACTTTATTGGCTAGAACTGAAGTCGCGCCAACTGCTTAACTCAAAATACAGTCAAGAAAGTAGTTCTCAAGCCGAGAAACGGGATCGACCATAAGCACTACCGTGAAATTTCATACAATTTTCAAATTTCTTGTACTTGCTAACTTTGCGACCTCGGGCAGCTATGTTACCATGGAGGAACCACACAAGATTTGACTTTATAGGCTAGAACTGAAGTCGCGCCAACTGCTTAACTCAAAATACAGTCAAGAAAGTAGTTCTCAAGCCGAGAAACGGGATCGACCATAAGCACTAATGTGAAATTACATACAATTTTCAAATTTCTTGTACTTGCTAACTTTGCGACCTCGGGCAGCTATGTTACCATGGAGGAACCACACAAGATTTGACTTTATAGGCTAGAACTGAAGTCGCGCCAATTGCCTAACTCAAAATAGAGTCAAGAAAGTAGCTCTCAAGCCGAGAAACGGGATCGACCATAAGCACTACCGTGAAATTTCATACAATTTTCAAATTTATTGTACTTGCTAACTTTGTGACCTCGGGCAGCTATGTTACCATGGAGGAACCACACAAGATTTGACTTTATTGGCTAGAACTGAAGTCGCGCCAACTGCTTAACTCAAAATACAGTCAAGAAAGTAGTTCTCAAGCCGAGAAACGGGATCGACCATAAGCACTACCGTGAAATTTCATACAATTTTCAAATTTCTTGTACTTGCTAACTTTGCGACCTCGGGCAGCTATGTTACCATGGAGGAACCACACAAGATTTGACTTTATAGGCTAGAACTGAAGTCGGGCCAACTGCTTGACTCAAAATACAGTCAAGAAAGTAGTTCTCAAGCCGAGAAACGGGATCGACCATAAGCACTACCGTGGAATTTCATACAATTTTCAAATTTATTGTACTTGCTAACTTTTTGACCTCGGGCAGCTATGTTACCATGGAGGAACCACACAAGATTTGACTTTATAGGCTAGAACTGAAGTCGCGCCAACTGCTTAACTCAAAATACAGTCAAGAAAGTAGTTCTCAAGCCGAGAAACGGGATCGACCATAAGCACTACCGTGAAATTTCATACAATTTTCAAATTTCTTGTACTTGCTAACTTTGCGACCTCGGGCAGCTATGTTACCATGGAGGAACCACACAAGATTTGACTTTATTGGCTAGAACTGAAGTCGCGCCAACTGCTTAACTCAAAATACAGTCAAGAAAGTAGTTCTCAAGCCGAGAAACGGGATCGACCATAAGCACTACCGTGAAATTTCATACAATTTTCAAATTTCTTGTACTTGCTAACTTTGCGACCTCGGGCAGCTATGTTACCATGGAGGAACCACACAAGATTTGACTTTATTGGTTAGAACTGAAGTCGCGCCAACTGCTTAACTCAAAATACAGTCAAGAAAGTAGTTCTCAAGCCGAGAAACGGGATCGACCATAAGCACTACCGTGAAATTTCATACAATTTTCAAATTTATTGTACTTGCAAAATTTGTGACCTCGGGCAGCTATGTTACCATGGAGGAACCACACAAGATTTGACTTTATAGGCTAGAACTGAAGTCGCGCCAACTGCTTAACTCAAAATACAGTCAAGGAAGTAGTTCTCAAGCCGAGAAACGGGATCGACCATAACCACTACCGTGAAATTACATACAATTTTCAAATTTCTTGTACTTGCTAAATATGCGACCTCGGGCAGCTATGTTACCATGGAGGAACCACACAAGATTTGACTTTATAGGCTAGAACTGAAGTCGCGCCAACTGCTTAACTCAAAATACAGTCAAGAAAGTAGTTCTCAAGCCGAGAAACGGGATCGACCATAAGCACTACCGTGAAATTTCATACAATTTTCAAATTTCTTGTACTTGCTAACTTTGCGACCTCGGGCAGCTATGTTACCATGGAGGAACCACACAAGATTTGACTTTATAGGCTAGAACTGAAGTCGCGCCAACTGCTTAACTCAAAATACAGTCAAGAAAGTAGTTCTCAAGCCGAGAAACGGGATCGACCATAAGCACTACCGTGAAATTACATACAATTTTCAAATTTATTGTACTTGCTAACTTTGCGACCTCGGGCAGCTATGTTACCATGGAGGAACCACACAAGATTTGACTTTATTGGCTAGAATTGAGTTGCGCCAACTGCTTAACTCAAAATACAGTCAAGAAAGTAGTTCTCAATCCGAGAAACGGGATCGGACATGAGCACTACCGTGAAATTTCATACAATTTTCAAATTTATTGTACTTGCTAACTTTGTGACCTCGGGCAGCTATGTTACCATGGAGGAACCACACAAGATTTGACTTTATTGGCTAGAACTGAAGTCGCGCCAACTGCTTAACTCAAAATACAGTCAAGAAAGTAGTTCTCAAGCCGAGAAACGGGATCGACCATAACCACTACCGTGAAATTACATACAATTTTCAAATTTCTTGTACTTGCTAACTTTGTGACCTCGGGCAGCTATGTTACCATGGAGGAACCACACAAGATTTGACTTTATTGGCTAGAACTGAAGTCGCGCCAACTGCTTAACTCAAAATACAGTCAAGAAAGTAGTTCTCAAGCCGAGAAACGGGATCGACCATAAGCACTACCGTGAAATTTCATACAATTTTCAAATTTCTTGTACTTACTAACTTTGCGACCTCGGGCAGCTATGTTACCATGGAGGAACCACACAAGATTTGACTTTATAGGCTAGAACTGAAGTCGCGCCAACTGCTTAACTCAAAATACAGTCAAGAAAGTAGTTCTCAAGCCGAGAAACGGGATCGACCATAAGCACTAATGTGAAATTACATACAATTTTCAAACTTCTTGTACTTGCTAAATTTGCGACCTCGGGCAGCTATATTACCATGGAGGAACCACACAAGGTTTGACTTTATTGGCTAGAACTGAAGTCGCGCCAACTGCATAACTCAAAATACAGTCAAGAAAGTAGTTCTCAAGCCGAGAAACGGGATCGACCATAAGCACTACCGTGAAATTTCATACAATTTTCAAATTTCTTGTACTTGCTAAGTTTGCGACCTCGGGCAGCTATGTTACCATGGAGGAACCACACAAGATTTGACTTTATAGGCTAGAACTGAAGTCGCGCCAACTGCTTAACTCAAATCACAGTCAAGAAAGTAGTTCTCAAGCCGAGAAACGGGATCGACCATAAGCACTAATGTGAAATTACATACAATTTTCAAATTTCTTGTACTTGCTAATTTTGCGACCTCGGGCAGCTATGTTACCATGGAGGAACCACACAAGATTTGACTTTATTGGCTAGAACTGAAGTCGCGCCAACTGCTTAACTCAAAATACAGTCAAGAAAGTAGTTCTCAAGCCGAGAAACGGGATCGACCATAAGCACTAATATGAAATTTCATACAATTTTCAAATTTCTTGTACTTGCTAACTTTGCGACCTCGGGCAGCTATGTTACCATGGAGGAACCACACAAGATTTGAATTTATAGGCTAGAACTAAAATCGCGCCAACTGCTTAACTCAAAATACAGTCAAGAAAGTAGTTCTTAAGCCGAGAAACGGGATCGACCATAAGCACTACCGTGAAATTTCATACAATTTTCAAATTTCTTGTACTTGCTAACTTTGCGACCTCGGGCAGCTATGTTACCATGGAGGAACCACACAAGATTTGACTTTATAGGCTAGAACTGAAGTCGCGCCAACTGCTTAACTCAAAATACAGTCAAGAAAGTAGTTCTCAAGCCGAGAAACGGGATCGACCATAAGCACTACCGTGAAATTTCATACAATTTTCAAATTTCTTGTACTTGCTAATTTTGTGACCTCGGGCAGCTATGTTACCATGGAGGAACCACACAAGATTTGACTTTATTGGCTAGAACTGAAGACGCGCCAATTGCTTAATTCAAAATACAGTCAAGAAAGTAGTTCTCAAGCCGAGAAACGGGATCGACCATAAGCACTACCGTGAAATTTCATACAATTTTCAAATTTCTTGTACTTGCTAACTTTGCGACCTCGGGCAGCTATGTTACCATGGAGGAACCACACAAGATTTGACTTTATAGGCTAGAACTGAAGTCGCGCCAACTGCTTAACTCAAAATACAGTCAAGAAAGTAGTTCTCAAGCCGAGAAACGGGATCGACCATAAGCACTACCGTGAAATTTCATACAATTTTCAAATTTCTTGTACTTGCTAACTTTGTGACCTCGGGCAGCTATGTTACCATGGAGGAACCACACAAGATTTGACTTTATTGGCTAGAACTGAAGTCGCGCCAACTGCTTAACTCAAAATACAGTCAAGAAAGTAGTTCTCAAGCCGAGAAACGGGATCGACCATAAGCACTACCGTGAAATTTCATACAATTTTCAAATTTCTTGTACTTGCTAACTTTGCGACCTCGGGCAGCTATGTTACCATGGAGGAACCACACAAGATTTGACTTTATAGGCTAGAACTGAAGTCGCACCAACTGCTTAACTCAAAATACAGTCAAGAAAGTAGTTCTCAAGCCGAGAAACGGGATCGACCATAAGCACTACCGTGAAATTTCATACAATTTTCAAATTTCTTGTACTTGCTAACTTTGCGACCTCGGGCAGCTATGTTACCATGGAGGAACCACACAAGATTTGACTTTATAGGCTAGAACTGAAGTCGCGCCAACTGCTTAACTCAAAATAGAGTCAAGAAAGTAGCTCTCAAGCCGAGAAACGGGATCGACCATAAGCACTACCGTGAAATTTCATACAATTTTCAAATTTCTTGTACTTGCTAACTTTGCGACCTCGGGCAGCTATGTTACCATGGAGGAACCACACAAGATTTGACTTTATTGGCTAGAACTGAAGTCGCGCCAACTGCTTAACTCAAAATAGAGTCAAGAAATTAGCTCTCAAGCCGAGAAACGGGATCGACCATAAGCACTACCGTGAAATTTCATACAATTTTCAAATTTCTTGTACTTGCTAACTTTGCGACCTCGGGCAGCTATGTTACCATGGAGGAACCACACAAGATTTGACTTTATAGGCTAGAACTGAAGTCGCGCCAACTGCTTAACTCAAAATACAGTCAAGAAAGTAGTTCTCAAGCCGAGAAACGGGATCGACCATAAGCACTACCGTGAAATTTCATACAATTTTCAAATTTCTTGTACTTGCTAACTTTGCGACCTCGGGCAGCTATGTTACCATGGAGGAACCACACAAGATTTGACTTTATTGGTTAGAACTGAAGTCGCGCCAACTGCTTAACTCAAAATACAGTCAAGAAAGTAGTTCTCAAGCCGAGAAACGGGATCGACCATAAGCACTACCGTGAAATTTCATACAATTTTCAAATTTATTGTACTTGCAAAATTTGTGACCTCGGGCAGCTATGTTACCATGGAGGAACCACACAAGATTTGACTTTATAGGCTAGAACTGAAGTCGCGCCAACTGCTTAACTCAAAATACAGTCAAGGAAGTAGTTCTCAAGCCGAGAAACGGGATCGACCATAACCACTACCGTGAAATTACATACAATTTTCAAATTTCTTGTACTTGCTAAATATGCGACCTCGGGCAGCTATGTTACCATGGAGGAACCACACAAGATTTGACTTTATAGGCTAGAACTGAAGTCGCGCCAACTGCTTAACTCAAAATACAGTCAAGAAAGTAGTTCTCAAGCCGAGAAACGGGATCGACCATAAGCACTACCGTGAAATTTCATACAATTTTCAAATTTCTTGTACTTGCTAACTTTGCGACCTCGGGCAGCTATGTTACCATGGAGGAACCACACAAGATTTGACTTTATAGGCTAGAACTGAAGTCGCGCCAACTGCTTAACTCAAAATACAGTCAAGAAAGTAGTTCTCAAGCCGAGAAACGGGATCGACCATAAGCACTACCGTGAAATTACATACAATTTTCAAATTTATTGTACTTGCTAACTTTGCGACCTCGGGCAGCTATGTTACCATGGAGGAACCACACAAGATTTGACTTTATTGGCTAGAATTGAGTTGCGCCAACTGCTTAACTCAAAATACAGTCAAGAAAGTAGTTCTCAATCCGAGAAACGGGATCGGACATGAGCACTACCGTGAAATTTCATACAATTTTCAAATTTATTGTACTTGCTAACTTTGTGACCTCGGGCAGCTATGTTACCATGGAGGAACCACACAAGATTTGACTTTATTGGCTAGAACTGAAGTCGCGCCAACTGCTTAACTCAAAATACAGTCAAGAAAGTAGTTCTCAAGCCGAGAAACGGGATCGACCATAACCACTACCGTGAAATTACATACAATTTTCAAATTTCTTGTACTTGCTAACTTTGTGACCTCGGGCAGCTATGTTACCATGGAGGAACCACACAAGATTTGACTTTATTGGCTAGAACTGAAGTCGCGCCAACTGCTTAACTCAAAATACAGTCAAGAAAGTAGTTCTCAAGCCGAGAAACGGGATCGACCATAAGCACTACCGTGAAATTTCATACAATTTTCAAATTTCTTGTACTTACTAACTTTGCGACCTCGGGCAGCTATGTTACCATGGAGGAACCACACAAGATTTGACTTTATAGGCTAGAACTGAAGTCGCGCCAACTGCTTAACTCAAAATACAGTCAAGAAAGTAGTTCTCAAGCCGAGAAACGGGATCGACCATAAGCACTAATGTGAAATTACATACAATTTTCAAACTTCTTGTACTTGCTAAATTTGCGACCTCGGGCAGCTATATTACCATGGAGGAACCACACAAGGTTTGACTTTATTGGCTAGAACTGAAGTCGCGCCAACTGCATAACTCAAAATACAGTCAAGAAAGTAGTTCTCAAGCCGAGAAACGGGATCGACCATAAGCACTACCGTGAAATTTCATACAATTTTCAAATTTCTTGTACTTGCTAAGTTTGCGACCTCGGGCAGCTATGTTACCATGGAGGAACCACACAAGATTTGACTTTATAGGCTAGAACTGAAGTCGCGCCAACTGCTTAACTCAAATCACAGTCAAGAAAGTAGTTCTCAAGCCGAGAAACGGGATCGACCATAAGCACTAATGTGAAATTACATACAATTTTCAAATTTCTTGTACTTGCTAATTTTGCGACCTCGGGCAGCTATGTTACCATGGAGGAACCACACAAGATTTGACTTTATTGGCTAGAACTGAAGTCGCGCCAACTGCTTAACTCAAAATACAGTCAAGAAAGTAGTTCTCAAGCCGAGAAACGGGATCGACCATAAGCACTAATATGAAATTTCATACAATTTTCAAATTTCTTGTACTTGCTAACTTTGCGACCTCGGGCAGCTATGTTACCATGGAGGAACCACACAAGATTTGAATTTATAGGCTAGAACTAAAATCGCGCCAACTGCTTAACTCAAAATACAGTCAAGAAAGTAGTTCTTAAGCCGAGAAACGGGATCGACCATAAGCACTACCGTGAAATTTCATACAATTTTCAAATTTCTTGTACTTGCTAACTTTGCGACCTCGGGCAGCTATGTTACCATGGAGGAACCACACAAGATTTGACTTTATAGGCTAGAACTGAAGTCGCGCCAACTGCTTAACTCAAAATACAGTCAAGAAAGTAGTTCTCAAGCCGAGAAACGGGATCGACCATAAGCACTACCGTGAAATTTCATACAATTTTCAAATTTCTTGTACTTGCTAATTTTGTGACCTCGGGCAGCTATGTTACCATGGAGGAACCACACAAGATTTGACTTTATTGGCTAGAACTGAAGACGCGCCAATTGCTTAATTCAAAATACAGTCAAGAAAGTAGTTCTCAAGCCGAGAAACGGGATCGACCATAAGCACTACCGTGAAATTTCATACAATTTTCAAATTTCTTGTACTTGCTAACTTTGCGACCTCGGGCAGCTATGTTACCATGGAGGAACCACACAAGATTTGACTTTATAGGCTAGAACTGAAGTCGCGCCAACTGCTTAACTCAAAATACAGTCAAGAAAGTAGTTCTCAAGCCGAGAAACGGGATCGACCATAAGCACTACCGTGAAATTTCATACAATTTTCAAATTTCTTGTACTTGCTAACTTTGTGACCTCGGGCAGCTATGTTACCATGGAGGAACCACACAAGATTTGACTTTATTGGCTAGAACTGAAGTCGCGCCAACTGCTTAACTCAAAATACAGTCAAGAAAGTAGTTCTCAAGCCGAGAAACGGGATCGACCATAAGCACTACCGTGAAATTTCATACAATTTTCAAATTTCTTGTACTTGCTAACTTTGCGACCTCGGGCAGCTATGTTACCATGGAGGAACCACACAAGATTTGACTTTATAGGCTAGAACTGAAGTCGCACCAACTGCTTAACTCAAAATACAGTCAAGAAAGTAGTTCTCAAGCCGAGAAACGGGATCGACCATAAGCACTACCGTGAAATTTCATACAATTTTCAAATTTCTTGTACTTGCTAACTTTGCGACCTCGGGCAGCTATGTTACCATGGAGGAACCACACAAGATTTGACTTTATAGGCTAGAACTGAAGTCGCGCCAACTGCTTAACTCAAAATAGAGTCAAGAAAGTAGCTCTCAAGCCGAGAAACGGGATCGACCATAAGCACTACCGTGAAATTTCATACAATTTTCAAATTTCTTGTACTTGCTAACTTTGCGACCTCGGGCAGCTATGTTACCATGGAGGAACCACACAAGATTTGACTTTATTGGCTAGAACTGAAGTCGCGCCAACTGCTTAACTCAAAATAGAGTCAAGAAAGTAGCTCTCAAGCCGAGAAACGGGATCGACCATAAGCACTACCGTGAAATTTCATACAATTTTCAAATTTCTTGTACTTGCTAACTTTGCGACCTCGGGCAGCTATGTTACCATGGAGGAACCACACAAGATTTGACTTTATAGGCTAGAACTGAAGTCGCGCCAACTGCTTAACTCAAAATACAGTCAAGAAAGTAGTTCTCAAGCCGAGAAACGGGATCGACCATAAGCACTACCGTGAAATTTCATACAATTTTCAAATTTCTTGTACTTGCTAACTTTGCGACCTCGGGCAGCTATGTTACCATGGAGGAACCACACAAGATTTGACTTTATAGGTTAGAACTGAAGTCGGGCCAACTGCTTAACTCAAAATACAGTCAAGAAAGTAGTTCTCAAGCGGAGAAACGGGATCGACCATAAGCACTACCGTGAAATTTCATACAATTTTCAAATTTATTGTACTTGCTAACTTTTTGACCTCGGGCAGCTATGTTACAATGGAGGAACCACACAAGATTTGACTTTATAGGCTAGAACTGAAGTCGCGCCAACTGCTTAACTCAAAATACAGTCAAGAAAGTAGTTCTCAAGCCGAGAAACGGGATCGACCATAAGCACTACCGTGAAATTTCATACAATTTTCAAATTTCTTGTACTTGCTAACTTTGCGACCTCGGGCAGCTATGTTACCATGGAGGAACCACACAAGATTTGACTTTATTGGCTAGAACTGAAGTCGCGCCAACTGCTTAACTCAAAATACAGTCAAGAAAGTAGTTCTCAAGCCGAGAAACGGGATCGACCATAAGCACTACCGTGAAATTTCATACAATTTTCAAATTTCTTGTACTTGCTAACTTTGCGACCTCGGGCAGCTATGTTACCATGGAGGAACCACACAAGATTTGACTTTATAGGCTAGAACTGAAGTCGCGCCAACTGCTTAACTCAAAATACAGTCAAGAAAGTAGTTCTCAAGCCGAGAAACGGGATCGACCATAAGCACTACCGTGAAATTTCATACAATTTTCAAATTTCTTGTACTTGCTAACTTTGCGACCTCGGGCAGCTATGTTACCATGGAGGAACCACACAAGATTTGACTTTATAGGCTAGAACTGAAGTCGCGCCAACTGCTTAACTCAAAATACAGTCAAGAAAGTAGTTCTCAAGCCGAGAAACGGGATCGACCATAAGCACTACCGTGAAATTTCATACAATTTTCAAATTTCTTGTACTTGCTAACTTTGCGACCTCGGGCAGCTATGTTACCATGGAGGAACCACACAAGATTTGACTTTATAGGCTAGAACTGAAGTCGCGCCAACTGCTTAACTCAAAATACAGTCAAGAAAGTAGTTCTCAAGCCGAGAAACGGGATCGACCATAAGCACTACCGTGAAATTTCATACAATTTTCAAATTTCTTGTACTTGCTAACTTTGTGACCTCGGGCAGCTATGTTACCATGGAGGAACCACACAAGATTTGACTTTATTGGCTAGAACTGAAGTCGCGCCAACTGCTTAACTCAAAATACAGTCAAGAAAGTAGTTCTCAAGCCGAGAAACGGGATCGACCATAAGCACTACCGTGAAATTTCATACAATTTTCAAATTTCTTGTACTTGCTAACTTTGCGACCTCGGGCAGCTATGTTACCATGGAGGAACCACACAAGATTTGACTTTATAGGCTAGAACTGAAGTCGCACCAACTGCTTAACTCAAAATACAGTCAAGAAAGTAGTTCTCAAGCCGAGAAACGGGATCGACCATAAGCACTACCGTGAAATTTCATACAATTTTCAAATTTCTTGTACTTGCTAACTTTGCGACCTCAGGCAGCTATGTTACCATGGAGGAACCACACAAGATTTGACTTTATAGGCTAGAACTGAAGTCGCGCCAACTGCTTAACTCAAAATAGAGTCAAGAAAGTAGCTCTCAAGCCGAGAAACGGGATCGACCATAAGCACTACCGTGAAATTTCATACAATTTTCAAATTTCTTGTACTTGCTAACTTTGCGACCTCGGGCAGCTATGTTACCATGGAGGAACCACACAAGATTTGACTTTATTGGCTAGAACTGAAGTCGCGCCAACTGCTTAACTCAAAATAGAGTCAAGAAAGTAGCTCTCAAGCCGAGAAACGGGATCGACCATAAGCACTACCGTGAAATTTCATACAATTTTCAAATTTCTTGTACTTGCTAACTTTGCGACCTCGGGCAGCTATGTTACCATGGAGGAACCACACAAGATTTGACTTTATAGGCTAGAACTGAAGTCGCGCCAACTGCTTAACTCAAAATACAGTCAAGAAAGTAGTTCTCAAGCCGAGAAACGGGATCGACCATAAGCACTACCGTGAAATTTCATACAATTTTCAAATTTCTTGTACTTGCTAACTTTGCGACCTCGGGCAGCTATGTTACCATGGAGGAACCACACAAGATTTGACTTTATAGGTTAGAACTGAAGTCGGGCCAACTGCTTAACTCAAAATACAGTCAAGAAAGTAGTTCTCAAGCGGAGAAACGGGATCGACCATAAGCACTACCGTGAAATTTCATACAATTTTCAAATTTATTGTACTTGCTAACTTTTTGACCTCGGGCAGCTATGTTACAATGGAGGAACCACACAAGATTTGACTTTATAGGCTAGAACTGAAGTCGCGCCAACTGCTTAACTCAAAATACAGTCAAGAAAGTAGTTCTCAAGCCGAGAAACGGGATCGACCATAAGCACTACCGTGAAATTTCATACAATTTTCAAATTTCTTGTACTTGCTAACTTTGCGACCTCGGGCAGCTATGTTACCATGGAGGAACCACACAAGATTTGACTTTATTGGCTAGAACTGAAGTCGCGCCAACTGCTTAACTCAAAATACAGTCAAGAAAGTAGTTCTCAAGCCGAGAAACGGGATCGACCATAAGCACTACCGTGAAATTTCATACAATTTTCAAATTTCTTGTACTTGCTAACTTTGCGACCTCGGGCAGCTATGTTACCATGGAGGAACCACACAAGATTTGACTTTATAGGCTAGAACTGAAGTCGCGCCAACTGCTTAACTCAAAATACAGTCAAGAAAGTAGTTCTCAAGCCGAGAAACGGGATCGACCATAAGCACTACCGTGAAATTTCATACAATTTTCAAATTTCTTGTACTTGCTAACTTTGCGACCTCGGGCAGCTATGTTACCATGGAGGAACCACACAAGATTTGACTTTATAGGCTAGAACTGAAGTCGCGCCAACTGCTTAACTCAAAATACAGTCAAGAAAGTAGTTCTCAAGCCGAGAAACGGGATCGACCATAAGCACTACCGTGAAATTTCATACAATTTTCAAATTTCTTGTACTTGCTAACTTTGCGACCTCGGGCAGCTATGTTACCATGGAGGAACCACACAAGATTTGACTTTATAGGCTAGAACTGAAGTCGCGCCAACTGCTTAACTCAAAATACAGTCAAGAAAGTAGTTCTCAAGCCGAGAAACGGGATCGACCATAAGCACTACCGTGAAATTTCATACAATTTTCAAATTTCTTGTACTTGCTAACTTTGCGACCTCGGGCAGCTATGTTACCATGGAGGAACCACACAAGATTTGACTTTATAGGCTAGAACTGAAGTCGCGCCAACTGCTTAACTCAAAATAGAGTCAAGAAAGTAGCTCTCAAGCCGAGAAACGGGATCGACCATAAGCACTACCGTGAAATTTCATACAATTTTCAAATTTCTTGTACTTGCTAACTTTGCGACCTCGGGCAGCTATGTTACCATGGAGGAACCACACAAGATTTGACTTTATTGGCTAGAACTGAAGTCGCGCCAACTGCTTAACTCAAAATAGAGTCAAGAAAGTAGCTCTCAAGCCGAGAAACGGGATCGACCATAAGCACTACCGTGAAATTTCATACAATTTTCAAATTTCTTGTACTTGCTAACTTTGCGACCTCGGGCAGCTATGTTACCATGGAGGAACCACACAAGATTTGACTTTATAGGCTAGAACTGAAGTCGCGCCAACTGCTTAACTCAAAATACAGTCAAGAAAGTAGTTCTCAAGCCGAGAAACGGGATCGACCATAAGCACTACCGTGAAATTTCATACAATTTTCAAATTTCTTGTACTTGCTAACTTTGCGACCTCGGGCAGCTATGTTACCATGGAGGAACCACACAAGATTTGACTTTATAGGCTAGAACTGAAGTCGCGCCAACTGCGTAACTCAAAATACAGTCAAGAAAGTAGTTCTCAAGCCGAGAAACGGGATCGACCATAAGCACTAATATGAAATTTCATACAATTTTCAAATTTCTTGTACTTGCTAACTTTGCGACCTCGGGCAGCTATGTTACCATGGAGGAACCACACAAGATTTGACTTTATAGGCTAGAACTAAAGTCGCGCCAACTGCTTAACTCAAAATACAGTCAAGAAAGTAGTTCTCAAGCCGAGAAACGGGATCGACCATAAGCACTACCGTGAAATTTCATACAATTTTCAAATTTCTTGTACTTGCTAACTTTGCGACCTCGGGCAGCTATGTTACCATGGAGGAACCACACAAGATTTGACTTTATAGGCTAGAACTGAAGTCGCGCCAACTGCTTAACTCAAAATGCAGTCAAGAAAGTAGTTCTCAAGCCGAGAAACGGGATCGACCATAAGCACTACCGTGAAATTTCATACAATTTTCAAATTTCTTGTACTTGCTAATTTTGTGACCTCGGGCAGCTATATTACCATGGAGGAACCACACAAGATTTGACTTTATTGGCTAGAACTGAAGACGCGCCAATTGCTTAATTCAAAATACAGTCAAGAAAGTAGTTCTCAAGCCGAGAAACGGGATCGACCATAAGCACTACCGTGAAATTTCATACAATTTTCAAATTTCTTGTACTTGCTAACTTTGCGACCTCGGGCAGCTATGTTACCATGGAGGAACCACACAAGATTTGACTTTATAGGCTAGAACTGAAGTCGCGCCAACTGCTTAACTCAAAATACAGTCAAGAAAGTAGTTCTTAAGCCGAGAAACGGGATCGACCATAAGCACTACCGTGAAATTTCATACAATTTTCAAATTTCTTGTACTTGCTAACTTTGTGACCTCGGGCAGCTATGTTACCATGGAGGAACCACACAAGATTTGACTTTATTGGCTAGAACTGAAGTCGCGCCAACTGCTTAACTCAAAATACAGTCAAGAAAGTAGTTCTCAAGCCGAGAAACGGGATCGACCATAAGCACTACCGTGAAATTTCATACAATTTTCAAATTTCTTGTACTTGCTAACTTTGCGACCTCGGGCAGCTATGTTACCATGGAGGAACCACACAAGATTTGACTTTATAGGCTAGAACTGAAGTCGCGCCAACTGCTTAACTCAAAATACAGTCAAGAAAGTAGTTCTCAAGCCGAGAAACGGGATCGACCATAAGCACTACCGTGAAATTTCATACAATTTTCAAATTTCTTGTACTTGCTAACTTTGCGACCTCGGGCAGCTATGTTACCATGGAGGAACCACACAAGATTTGACTTTATAGGCTAGAACTGAAGTCGCGCCAACTGCTTAACTCAAAATAGAGTCAAGAAAGTAGCTCTCAAGCCGAGAAACGGGATCGACCATAAGCACTACCGTGAAATTTCATACAATTTTCAAATTTCTTGTACTTGCTAACTTTGCGACCTCGGGCAGCTATGTTACCATGGAGGAACCACACAAGATTTGACTTTATTGGCTAGAACTGAAGTCGCGCCAACTGCTTAACTCAAAATAGAGTCAAGAAAGTAGCTCTCAAGCCGAGAAACGGGATCGACCATAAGCACTACCGTGAAATTTCATACAATTTTCAAATTTCTTGTACTTGCTAAATTTGCGACCTCGGGCAGCTATGTTACCATGGAGGAACCACACAAGATTTGACTTTATAGGCTAGAACTGAAGTCGCGCCAACTGCTTAACTCAAAATACAGTCAAGAAAGTAGTTCTCAAGCCGAGAAACGGGATCGACCATAAGCACTACCGTGAAATTTCATACAATTTTCAAATTTCTTGTACTTGCTAACTTTGCGACCTCGGGCAGCTATGTTACCATGGAGGAACCACACAAGATTTGACTTTATAGGCTAGAACTGAAGTCGGGCCAACTGCTTAACTCAAAATACAGTCAAGAAAGTAGTTCTCAAGCCGAGAAACGGGATCGACCATAAGCACTACCGTGAAATTTCATACAATTTTCAAATTTATTGTACTTGCTAACTTTTTGACCTCGGGCAGCTATGTTACAATGGAGGAACCACACAAGATTTGACTTTATAGGCTAGAACTGAAGTCGCGCCAACTGCTTAACTCAAAATACAGTCAAGAAAGTAGTTCTCAAGCCGAGAAACGGGATCGACCATAAGCACTACCGTGAAATTTAATACAATTTTCAAATTTATTGTACTTGCTAACTTTGTGACCTCGGGCAGCTATGTTACCATGGAGGAACCACACAAGATTTGACTTAATTGGCTAGAACTGAAGTCGCGCCAACTGCTTAACTCAAAATACAGTCAAGAAAGTAGCTCTCAAGCCGAGAAACGGGATCGACCATAAGCACTACCGTGAAATTTCATACAATTTTCAAATTTCTTGTACTTGCTAACTTTGCGACCTCGGGCAGCTATGTTACCATGGAGGAACCACACAAGATTTGACTTTATTGGCTAGAACTGAAGTCGCGCCAACTGCTTAACTCAAAATACAGTCAAGAAAGTAGTTCTCAAGCCGAGAAACGGGATCGACCATAAGCACTACCGTGAAATTTCATACAATTTTCAAATTTCTTGTACTTGCTAACTTTGCGACCTCGGGCAGCTATGTTACCATGGAGGAACCACACAAGATTTGACTTTATTGGCTAGAACTGAAGTCGCGCCAACTGCTTAACTCAAAATACAGTCAAGAAAGTAGTTCTCAAGCCGAGAAACGGGATCGACCATAAGCACTACCGTGAAATTTCATACAATTTTCAAATTTATTGTACTTGCAAAATTTGTGACCTCGGGCAGCTATGTTACCATGGAGGAACCACACAAGATTTGACTTTATAGGCTAGAACTGAAGTCGCGCCAACTGCTTAACTCAAAATACAGTCAAGGAAGTAGTTCTCAAGCCGAGAAACGGGATCGACCATAACCACTACCGTGAAATTACATACAATTTTCAAATTTCTTGTACTTGCTAACTTTGCGACCTCGGGCAGCTATGTTACCATGGAGGAACCACACAAGATTTGACTTTATAGGCTAGAACTGAAGTCGCGCCAACTGCTTAACTCAAAATACAGTCAAGAAAGTAGTTCTCAAGCCGAGAAACGGGATCGACCATAAGCACTACCGTGAAATTTCATACAATTTTCAAATTTCTTGTACTTGCTAACTTTGCGACCTCGGGCAGCTATGTTACCATGGAGGAACCACACAAGATTTGACTTTATAGGCTAGAACTGAAGTCGCGCCAACTGCTTAACTCAAAATACAGTCAAGAAAGTAGTTCTCAAGCCGAGAAACGGGATCGACCATAAGCACTACCGTGAAATTACATACAATTTTCAAATTTATTGTACTTGCTAACTTTGCGACCTCGGGCAGCTATGTTACCATGGAGGAACCACACAAGATTTGACTTTATTGGCTAGAACTGAGTTGCGCCAACTGCTTAACTCAAAATACAGTCAAGAAAGTAGTTCTCAAGCCGAGAAACGGGATCGGACATGAGCACTACCGTGAAATTTCATACAATTTTCAAATTTATTGTACTTGCTAACTTTGTGACCTCGGGCAGCTATGTTACCATGGAGGAACCACACAAGATTTGACTTTATTGGCTAGAACTGAAGTCGCGCCAACTGCTTAACTCAAAATACAGTCAAGAAAGTAGTTCTCAAGCCGAGAAACGGGATCGACCATAAGCACTACCGTGAAATTTCATACAATTTTCAAATTTCTTGTACTTGCTAACTTTGCGACCTCGGGCAGCTATGTTACCATGGAGGAACCACACAAGATTTGACTTTATAGGCTAGAACTGAAGTCGCGCCAACTGCTTAACTCAAAATACAGTCAAGAAAGTAGTTCTCAAGCCGAGAAACGGGATCGACCGTAAGCACTAATGTGATATTACATACAATTTTCAAATTTCTTGTACTTGCTAACTTTGCGACCTCGGGCAGCTATGTTACCATGGAGGAACCACACAAGATTTGACTTTATAGGCTAGAACTGAAGTCGCGCCAATTGCCTAACTCAAAATAGAGTCAAGAAAGTAGCTCTCAAGCCGAGAAACGGGATCGACCATAAGCACTACCGTGAAATTTCATACAATTTTCAAATTTATTGTACTTGCTAATTTTGTGACCTCGGGCAGCTATGTTACCATGGAGGAACCACACAAGATTTGACTTTATTGGCTAGAACTGAAGTCGCGCCAACTGCTTAACTCAAAATACAGTCAAGAAAGTAGTTCTCAAGCCGAGAAACGGGATCGACCATAAGCACTACCGTGAAATTTCATACAATTTTCAAATTTCTTGTACTTGCTAACTTTGCGACCTCGGGCAGCTATGTTACCATGGAGGAACCACACAAGATTTGACTTTATTGGCTAGAACTGAAGTCGCGCCAGCTGCTTAACTCAAAATACAGTCAAGAAAGTAGTTCTCAAGCCGAGAAACGGGATCGACCATAAGCACTACCGTGAAATTTCATACAATTTTCACATTTCTTGTACTTGCTAACTTTGCGACCTCGGGCAGCTATGTTACCATGGAGGAACCACACAAGATTTGACTTTATAGGCTAGAACTGAAGTCGGGCCAACTGCTTAACTCAAAATACAGTCAAGAAAGTAGTTCTCAAGCCGAGAAACGGGATCGACCATAAGCACTACCGTGAAATTTCATACAATTTTCAAATTTATTGTACTTGCTAACTTTTTGACCTCGGGCAGCTATGTTACCATGGAGGAACCACGCAAGATTTGACTTTATAGGCTAGAACTGAAGTCGCGCCAACTGCTTAACTCAAAATACAGTCAAGAAAGTAGTTCTCAAGCCGAGAAACGGGATCGACCATAAGCACTACCGTGAAATTTAATACAATTTTCAAATTTATTGTACTTGCTAACTTTGTGACCTCGGGCAGCTATGTTACCATGGAGGAACCACACAAGATTTGACTTTATAGGCTAGAACTGAAGTCGCGCCAACTGCTTAACTCAAAATACAGTCAAGGAAGTAGTTCTCAAGCCGAGAAACGGGATCGACCATAACCACTACCGTGAAATTACATACAATTTTCAAATTTCTTGTACTTGCTAACTTTGCGACCTCGGGCAGCTATGTTACCATGGAGGAACCACACAAGATTTGACTTTATAGGCTAGAACTGAAGTCGCGCCAACTGCTTAACTCAAAATACAGTCAAGAAAGTAGTTCTCAAGCCGAGAAACGGGATCGACCATAAGCACTAATGTGAAATTACATACAATTTTCAAATTTCTTGTACTTGCTAACTTTGCGACCTCGGGCAGCTATGTTACCATGGAGGAACCACACAAGATTTGACTTTAGAGGCTAGAACTGAAGTCGCGCCAATTGCCTAACTCAAAATAGAGTCAAGAAAGTAGCTCTCAAGCCGAGAAACGGGATCGACCATAAGCACTACCGTGAAATTTCATACAATTTTCAAATTTATTGTACTTGCTAACTTTGTGACCTCGGGCAGCTATGTTACCATGGAGGAACCACACAAGATTTGACTTTATTGGCTAGAACTGAAGTCGCGCCAACTGCTTAACTCAAAATACAGTCAAGAAAGTAGTTCTCAAGCCGAGAAACGGGATCGACCATAAGCACTAATGTGAAATTACATACAATTTTCAAATTTCTTGTACTTGCTAACTTTGCGACCTCGGGCAGCTATGTTACCATGGAGGAACCACACAAGATTTGACTTTATAGGCTAGAACTGAAGTCGCGCCAACTGCTTAACTCAAAATATAGTCAAGAAAGTAGTTCTCAAGCCGAGAAACGGGATCGACCATAAGCACTACCGTGAAATTTCATACAATTTTCACATTTCTTGTACTTGCTAACTTTGTGACCTCGGGCAGCTATGTTACCATGGAGGAACCACACAAGATTTGACTTTATTGGCTAGAACTGAAGACGCGCCAATTGCTTAACTCAAAATACAGTCAAGAAAGTAGCTCTGAAGCCGAGAAACGGGATCGACCATAAGCACTACCGTGAAATTTCATACAATTTTCAAATTTCTTGTACTTACTAACTTTGCGACCTCGGGCAGCTATGTTACCATGGAGGAACCACACAAGATTTGACTTTATAGGCTAGAACTGAAGTCGCGCCAACTGCTTAACTCAAAATACAGTCAAGAAAGTAGTTCTCAAGCCGAGAAACGGGATCGACCATAAGCACTACCGTGAAATTTCATACAATTTTCAAATTTCTTGTACTTGCTAACTTTGCGACCTCGGGCAGCTATGTTACCATGGAGGAACCACACAAGATTTGACTTTATTGGCTACAACTGAAGTCGCGCCAACTGCTTAACTCAAAATACAGTCAAGAAAGTAGTTCTCAAGCCGAGAAACGGGAGCACTACCGTGAAATTTCATACAATTTTCAAATTTCTTGTACTTGCTAACTTTGCGACCTCGGGCAGCTATGTTACCATGGAGGAACCACACAAGATTTGACTTTATTGGCTAGAACTGAAGTCCCGCCAACTGCTTAACTCAAAATAGAGTCAAGAAAGTAGCTCTGAAGCCGAGAAACGGGATCGACCATAAGCACTAATGTGAAATTACATACAATTTTCAAATTTATTGTACTTGCTAACTTTGCGACCTCGGGCAGCTATGTTACCATGGAGGAACCACACAAGATTTGACTTTATTGGCTAGAACTGAAGTCGCGCCAACTGCTTAACTCAAAATACAGTCAAGAAAGTAGTTCTCAAGCTGAGAAACGGGATCGACCATAAGCACTACCGTGAAATTTCATACAATTTTCAAATTTCTTGTACTTGCTAACTTTGCGACCTCGGGCAGCTATGTTACCATGGAGGAACCACACAAGATTTGACTTTATTGGCTAGAACTGAAGTCGCGCCAACTGCTTAACTCAAAATACAGTCAAGAAAGTAGCTCTGAAGTCGAGAAACGGGATCGACCATAAGCACTACCGTGAAATTTCATACAATTTTCAAATTTCTTGTACTTGCTAACTTTGCGACCTCGGGCAGCTATGTTACCATGGAGGAACCACACAAGATTTGACTTTATAGGCTAGAACTGAAGTCGCGCCAACTGCTTAACTCAAAATACAGTCAAGAAAGTAGTTCTCAAGCCGAGAAACGGGATCGACCATAAGCACTACCGTGAAATTTCATACAATTTTCAAATTTCTTGTACTTGCTAACTTTGCGACCTCGGGCAGCTATGTTACCATGGAGGAACCACACAAGATTTGACTTTATTGGCTAGAACTGAAGTCCCGCCAACTGCTCAACTCAAAATAGGGTCAAGAAAGTAGTTCTCAAGCCGAGAAACGGGATCGACCATAAGCACTACCGTGAAATTTCATACAATTTTTAAATTTCTTGTACTTGCTAACTTTGCGACCTCGGGCAGCTATGTTACCATGGAGGAACCACACAAGATTTGACTTTACAGGCTAGAACTGAAGTCGCGCCAACTGCTTAACTCAAAATACAGTCAAGAAAGTAGCTCTGAAGCCGAGAAACGGGATCGACCATAAGCACTAATGTGAAATTACATACAATTTTCAAATTTATTGTACTTGCTAACTTTGCGACCTCGGGCAGCTATGTTACCATGGAGGAACCACACAAGATTTGACTTTATTGGCTAGAACTGAAGTCCCGCCAACTGCTCAACTCAAAATACAGTCAAGAAAGTAGTTCTCAAGCCGAGAAACGGGATCGACCATAAGCACAACCGTGAAATTTCATACAATTTTCAAATTTCTTGTACTTGCTAACTTTGCGACCTCGGGCAGCTATGTTACCATGCAGGAACCACACAAGATTTGACTTTATAGGCTAGAACTGAAGTCGCGCCAACTGCTTAACTCAAAATACAGTCAAGAAAGTAGTTCTCAAGCCGAGAAACGGGATCGACCATAAGCACTACCGTGAAATTTCATACAATTTTCAAATTTCTTGTACTTGCTAACTTTGCGACCTCGGGCAGCTATGTTACCATGGAGGAACCACACAAGATTTGACTTTATTGGCTAGAACTGAAGTCCCGCCAACTGCTCAACTCAAAATAGGGTCAAGAAAGTAGTTCTCAAGCCGAGAAACGGGAGCACTACCGTGAAATTTCATACAATTTTCAAATTTATTGTACTTGCTAACTTTGCGACCTCGGGCAGCTATGTTACCATGGAGGAACCACACAAGATTTGACTTTATTGGCTAGAACTGAAGTCCCGCCAACTGCTTAACTCAAAATACAGTCAAGAAAGTAGTTCTCAAGCCGAGAAACGGGATCGACCATAAGCACTACCGTGAAATTTCATACAATTTTCAAATTTCTTGTACTTGCTAACTTTGCGACCTCGGGCAGCTATGTTACCATGGAGGAACCACACAAGATTTGACTTTATTGGCTAGAACTGAAGTCCCGCCAACTGCTTAACTCAAAATAGAGTCAAGAAAGTAGCTCTGAAGCCGAGAAACGGGATCGACCATAAGCACTAATGTGAAATTACATACAATTTTCAAATTTATTGTACTTGCTAATTTTGCGACCTCGGGCAGCTATGTTACCATGGAGGAACCACACAAGATTTGACTTTATTGGCTAGAACTGAAGTCGCGCCAACTGCTTAACTCAAAATACAGTCAAGAAAGTAGTTCTCAAGCCAAGAAACGGGATCGACCATAAGCACTACCGTGAAATTTCATACAATTTTCAAATTTCTTGTACTTGCTAACTTTGCGACCTCGGGCAGCTATGTTACCATGGAGGAACCACACAAGATTTGACTTTATTGGCTAGAACTGAAGTCGCGCCAACTGCTTAACTCAAAATACAGTCAAGAAAGTAGCTCTGAAGCCGAGAAACGAGTTCGACCATAAGCACTACCGTGAAATTTCATACAATTTTCAAATTTCTTGTACTTGCTAACTTTGCGACCTCGGGCAGCTATGTTACCATGGAGGAACCACACAAGATTTGACTTTACAGGCTAGAACTGAAGTCGCGCCAACTGCTTAACTCAAAATACAGTCAAGAAAGTAGCTCTGAAGCCGAGAAACGGGATCGACCATAAGCACTAATGTGAAATTTCATACAATTTTCAAATTTCTTGTACTTGCTAACTTTGCGACCTCGGGCAGCTATGTTACCATGGAGGAACCACACAAGATTTGACTTTATAGGCTAGAACTGAAGTCGCGCCAACTGCTTAACTCAAAATACAGTCAGGAAAGTAGTTCTCAAGCCGAGAAACGGGATCGACCATAAGCACTACCGTGAAATTTCATACAATTTTCAAATTTCTTGTACTTGCTAACTTTGCGACCTCGGGCAGCTATGTTACCATGGAGGAACCACACAAGATTTGACTTTATAGGCTAGAACTGAAGTCGCGCCAACTGCTTAACTCAAAATACAGTCAAGAAAGTAGCTCTGAAGCCGAGAAACGGGATCGACCATAAGCACTAATGTGACATTTCATACAATTTTCAAATTTCTTGTACTTGCTAACTTTGCGACCTCGGGCAGCTATGTTACCATGGAGGAACCACACAAAATTTGACTTTATAGGCTAGAACTGAAGTCGCGCCAACTGCTTAACTCAAAATACAGTCAAGAAAGTAGCTCTGAAGCCGAGAAACGGGATCGACCATAAGCACTAATGTGAAATTACATACAATTTTCAAATTTATTGTACTTGCTAACTTTGCGACCTCGGGCAGCTATGTTACCATGGAGGAACCACACAAGATTTGACTTTATTGGCTAGAACTGAAGTCGCGCCAACTGCTTAACTCAAAATACAGTCAAGAAAGTAGTTTTCAAGCCGAGAAACGGGATCGACCATAAGCACTACCGTGAAATTTCATACAATTTTCAAATTTCTTGTACTTGCTAACTTTGCGACCTCGGGCAGCTATGTTACCATGGAGGAACCACACAAGATTTGACTTTATAGGCTAGAACTGAAGTCGCGCCAACTGCTTAACTCAAAATACAGTCAAGAAAGTAGTTCTCAAGCCGAGAAACGGGATCGACCATAAGCACTACCGTGAAATTTCATACAATTTTCAAATTTCTTATACTTGCTAACTTTGCGACCTCGGGCAGCTATGTTACCATGGAGGAACCACACAAGGTTTGACTTTATTGGCTAGAACTGAAGTCCCGCCAACTGCTCAACTCAAAATAGGGTCAAGAAAGTAGTTCTCAAGCCGAGAAACGGGATCGACCATAAGCACTACCGTGAAATTTCATACAATTTTCAAATTTCTTGTACTTGCTAACTTTGCGACCTCGGGCAGCTATGTTACCATGGAGGAACCACACAAGATTTGACTTTACAGGCTAGAACTGAAGTCGCGCCAACTGCTTAACTCAAAATACAGTCAAGAAAGTAGCTCTGAAGCCGAGAAACGGGATCGACCATAAGCACTAATGTGAAATTACATACATTTTTCAAATTTATTGTACTTGCTAACTTTGCGACCTCGGGCAGCTATGTTACCATGGAGGAACCACACAAGATTTGACTTTATTGGCTAGAACTGAAGTCCCGCCAACTGCTCAACTCAAAATACAGTCAAGAAAGTAGTTGTCAAGCCGAGAAACGGGATCGACCATAAGCACTACCGTGAAATTTCATACAATTTTCAAATTTCTTGTACTTGCTAACTTTGCGACTTCGGGCAGCTATGTTACCATGGAGGAACCACACAAGATTTGACTTTATTGGCCAGAACTGAAGTCCCGCCTCAACTCAAAATAGAGTCAAGAAAGTAGCTCTGAAGCCGAGAAACGGGATCGACCATAAGCACTAATGTGAAATTACATACAATTTTCAAATTTATTGTACTTGCTAATTTTGCGACCTCGGGCAGCTATGTTACCATGGAGGAACCACACAAGATTTGACTTTATTGGCTAGAACTGAAGTCGCGCCAACTGCTTGACTCAAAATAGAGTCAAGAAAGTAGCTCTGAAGCCGAGAAACGGGATCGACCATAAGCACTAATGTGAAATTACATACAATTTTCAAATTTATTGTACTTGCTAACTTTGCGACCTCGGGCAGCTATGTTACCATGGAGGAACCACACAAGATTTGACTTTATTGGCTAGAACTGAAGTCGCGCCAACTGCTTAACTCAAAATACAGTCAAGAAAGTAGTTCTCAAGCCGAGAAACGGGATCGACCATAAGCACTACCGTGAAATTTCATACAATTTTCAAATTTCTTGTACTTGCTAACTTTGCGACCTCGGGCAGCTATGTTACCATGGAGGAACCACACAAGATTTGACTTTATAGGCTATGTTACCATGGAGGAACCACACAAGATTTGACTTTATTGGCTAGAACTGAAGTCGCTCCAACTGCTTAACTCAAAATACAGTCAAGAAAATAGTTCTCAAGCCGAGAAACGGGATCGACCATAAGCACTACCGTGAAATTTCATACAATTTTCAAATTTCTTGTACTTGCTAACTTTGCGACCTCGGGCAGCTATGTTACCATGGAGGAACCACACAAGATTTGACTTTATTGGCTAGAACTGAAGTCCCGCCAAGTGCTCAACTCAAAATAGGGTCAAGAAAGTAGTTCTCAAGCCGAGAAACGGGATCGACCATAAGCACTACCGTGAAATTTCATACAATTTTCAAATTTCTTGTACTTGCTAACTTTGCGACCTCGGGCAGCTATGTTACCATGGAGGAACCACACAAGATTTGACTTTACAGGCTAGAACTGAAGTCGCGCCAACTGCTTAACTCAAAATACAGTCAAGAAAGTAGCTCTGAAGCCGAGAAACGGGATCGACCATAAGCACTACCGTGAAATTTCATACAATTTTCAAATTTCTTGTACTTGCTAACTTTGCGACCTCGGGCAGCTATGTTACCATGGAGGAACCACACAAGATTTGACTTTATTGGCTAGAACTGAAGTCCCGCCAACTGCTCAACTCAAAATACAGTCAAGAAAGTAGTTCTCAAGCCGAGAAACGGGATCGACCATAAGCACTGCCGTGAAATTTCATACAATTTTCAAATTTCTTGTACTTGCTAACTTTGCGACCTCGGGCAGCTATGTTACCATGGAGGAACCACACAAGATTTGACTTTATTGGCTAGAACTGAAGTCCCGCCAACTGCTTAACTCAAAATAGAGTCAAGAAAGTAGCTCTGAAGCCGAGAAACGGGATCGACCATAAGCACTAATGTGAAATTACATACAATTTTCAAATTTATTGTACTTGCTAATTTTGCGACCTCGGGCAGCTATGTTACCATGGAGGAACCACACAAGATTTGACTTTATTGGCTAGAACTGAAGTCGCGCCAACTGCTTAACTCAAAATACAGTCAAGAAAGTAGTTCTCAAGCCGAGAAACGGGATCGACCATAAGCACTACCGTGAAATTTCATACAATTTTCAAATTTCTTGTACTTGCTAACTTTGCGACCTCGGGCAGCTATGTTACCATGGAGGAACCACACAAGATTTGACTTTATTGGCTAGAACTGAAGTCGCGCCAACTGCTTAACTCAAAATACAGTCAAGAAAGTAGCTCTGAAGCCGAGAAACGGGATCGACCATAAGCACTAATGTGAAATTACATACAATTTTCAAATTTATTGTACTTGCTAATTTTGCGACCTCGGGCAGCTATGTTACCATGGAGGAACCACACAAGATTTGACTTTATTGGCTAGAACTGAAGTCGCGCCAACTGCTTAACTCAAAATAGAGTCAAGAAAGTAGCTCTGAAGCCGAGAAACGGGATCGACCATAAGCACTAATGTGAAATTACATACAATTTTCAAATTTATTGTACTTGCTAACTTTGCGACCTCGGGCAGCTATGTTACCATGGAGGAACCACACAAGATTTGACTTTATTGGCTAGAACTGAAGTCGCGCCAACTGCTTAACTCAAAATACAGTCAAGAAAGTAGTTCTCAAGCCGAGAAACGGGATCGACCATAAGCACTACCGTGAAATTTCATACAATTTTCAAATTTCTTGTACTTGCTAACTTTGCGACCTCGGGCAGCTATGTTACCATGGAGGAACCACACAAGATTTGACTTTATAGGCTATGTTACCATGGAGGAACCACACAAGATTTGACTTTATTGGCTAGAACTGAAGTCGCTCCAACTGCTTAACTCAAAATACAGTCAAGAAAATAGTTCTCAAGCCGAGAAACGGGATCGACCATAAGCACTACCGTGAAATTTCATACAATTTTCAAATTTCTTGTACTTGCTAACTTTGCGACCTCGGGCAGCTATGTTACCATGGAGGAACCACACAAGATTTGACTTTATTGGCTAGAACTGAAGTCCCGCCAAGTGCTCAACTCAAAATAGGGTCAAGAAAGTAGTTCTCAAGCCGAGAAACGGGATCGACCATAAGCACTACCGTGAAATTTCATACAATTTTCAAATTTCTTGTACTTGCTAACTTTGCGACCTCGGGCAGCTATGTTACCATGGAGGAACCACACAAGATTTGACTTTACAGGCTAGAACTGAAGTCGCGCCAACTGCTTAACTCAAAATACAGTCAAGAAAGTAGCTCTGAAGCCGAGAAACGGGATCGACCATAAGCACTACCGTGAAATTTCATACAATTTTCAAATTTCTTGTGCTTGCTAACTTTGCGACCTCGGGCAGCTATGTTACCATGGAGGAACCACACAAGATTTGACTTTATTGGCTAGAACTGAAGTCCCGCCAACTGCTCAACTCAAAATACAGTCAAGAAAGTAGTTCTCAAGCCGAGAAACGGGATCGACCATAAGCACTACCGTGAAATTTCATACAATTTTCAAATTTCTTGTACTTGCTAACTTTGCGACCTCGGGCAGCTATGTTACCATGGAGGAACCACACAAGATTTGACTTTATTGGCTAGAACTGAAGTCCCGCCAACTGCTTAACTCAAAATAGAGTCAAGAAAGTAGCTCTGAAGCCGAGAAACGGGATCGACCATAAGCACTAATGTGAAATTACATACAATTTTCAAATTTATTGTACTTGCTAATTTTGCGACCTCGGGCAGCTATGTTACCATGGAGGAACCACACAAGATTTGACTTTATTGGCTAGAACTGAAGTCGCGCCAACTGCTTAACTCAAAATACAGTCAAGAAAGTAGTTCTCAAGCCGAGAAACGGGATCGACCATAAGCACTACCGTGAAATTTCATACAATTTTCAAATTTCTTGTACTTGCTAATTTTGCGACCTCGGGCAGCTATGTTACCATGGAGGAACCACACAAGATTTGACTTTATTGGCTAGAACTGAAGTCGCGCCAACTGCTTAACTCAAAATACAGTCAAGAAAGTAGCTCTGAAGCCGAGAAACGGGATCGACCATAAGCACTACCGTGAAATTTCATACAATTTTCAAATTTCTTGTACTTGCTAACTTTGCGACCTCGGGCAGCTATGTTACCATGGAGGAACCACACAAGATTTGACTTTATTGGCTAGAACTGAAGTCGCGCCAACTGCTTAACTCAAAATACAGTCAAGAAAGTAGTTCTCAAGCCGAGAAACGGGATCGACCATAAGCACAACCGTGAAATTTCATACAATTTTCAAATTTCTTGTACTTGCTAACTTTGCGACCTCGGGCAGCTATGTTACCATGGAGGAACCACACAAGATTTGACTTTATAGGCTAGAACTGAAGTCGCGCCAACTGCTTAACTCAAAATACAGTCAAGAAAGTAGTTCTCAAGCCGAGAAACGGGATCGACCATAAGCACTACCGTGAAATTTCATACAATTTTCAAATTTCTTGTACTTGCTAACTTTGCGACCTCGGGCAGCTATGTTACCATGGAGGAACCACACAAGATTTGACTTTATTGGCTAGAACTGAAGTCCCGCCAACTGCTCAACTCAAAATAGGGTCAAGAAAGTAGTTCTCAAGCCGAGAAACGGGATCGACCATAAGCACTACCGTGAAATTTCATACAATTTTCAAATTTCTTGTACTTGCTAACTTTGCGACCTCGGGCAGCTATGTTACCATGGAGGAACCACACAACATTTGACTTTATAGGCTAGAACTGAAGTCGCGCCAACTGCTTAACTCAAAATACAGTCAAGAAAGTAGCTCTGAAGCCGAGAAACGGGATCCACCATAAGCACTAATGTGAAATTACATACAATTTTCAAATTTCTTGTACTTGCTAACTTTGCGACCTCGGGCAGCTATGTTACCATGGAGGAACCACACAAGATTTGACTTTATTGGCTAGAACTGAAGTCGCGCCAACTGCTTAACTCAAAATACAGTCAAGAAAGTAGTTCTCAAGCCGAGAAACGGGATCGACCATAAGCACTACCGTGAAATTTCATACAATTTTCACATTTCTTGTACTTCCTCACTTTGTGACCTCGGGCAGCTATGTTACCATGGAGGAACCACACAAGATTTGACTTTATTGGCTAGAACTGAAGTCGCGCCAACTGCTTAACTCAAAATACAGTCAAGAAAGTAGTTCTCAAGCCGAGAAACGGGATCGACCATAAGCACTACCGTTAAATTTCATACAATTTTCAAATTTATTGTACTTGCTAACTTTGTGAACTCGGGCAGCTATGTTACCATGGAGGAACCACACAAGATTTGAATTTATTGGCTAGAACTGAAGACGCGCCAATTGCTTAACTCAAAATACAGTCAAGAAAGTAGCTCTGAAGCCGAGAAACGGGATCGACCATAATCACTACCGTGAAATTTCATACAATTTTCAAATTTCTTGTACTTGCTAACTTTGCGACCTCGGGCAGCTATGTTACCATGGAGGAACCACACAAGATTTGACTTTATAGGCTAGAACTGAAGTCGCGCCAACTGCTTAACTCAAAATACAGTCAAGAAAGTAGTTCTCAAGCCGAGAAACGGGATCGACCATAAGCACTACCGTGAAATTTCATACAATTTTCAAATTTCTTGTACTTGCTAACTTTGCGACCTCGGGCAGCTATGTTACCATGGAGGAACCACACAAGATTTGACTTTATTGGCTAGAACTGAAGTCGCGCCAACTGCTTAACTCAAAATACAGTCAAGAAAGTAGTTCTCAAGCCGAGAAACGAGATCGACCATAAGCACTACCGTGAAATTTCATACAATTTTCAAATTTATTGTACTTGCTAACTTTGCGACCTCGGGCAGCTAGGTTACCATGGAGGAACCACACAAGATTTGACTTTATAGGCTAGAACTGAAGTCGCGCCAACTGCTTAACTCAAAATACAGTCAAGAAAGTAGTTCTCAAGCCGAGAAACGGGATCGACCATAAGCACTACCGTGAAATTTCATACAATTTTCAAATTTCTTGTACTTGCTAACTTTGTGACCTCGGGCAGCTATGTTACCATGGAGGAACCACACAAGATTTGACTTTATTGGCTAGAACTGAAGTCGCGCCAACTGCTTAACTCAAAATACAGTCAAGAAAGTAGCTCTCAAGCCGAGAAACGGGATCGACCATAAGCACTACCGTGAAATTTCATACAATTTTCAAATTTCTTGTACTTGCTAACTTTGCGACCTCGGGCAGCTATGTTACCATGGAGGAACCACACAAGATTTGACTTTATAAGCTAGAACTGAAGTCGCGCCAACTGCTTAACTCAAAATACAGTCAGGAAAGTAGTTCTCAAGCCGAGAAACGGGATCGACCATAAGCACTACCGTGAAATTTCATACAATTTTCAAATTTCTTGTACTTGCTAACTTTGCGACCTCGGGCAGCTATGTTACCATGGAGGAACCACACAAGATTTGACTTTATAGGCTAGAACTGAAGTCGCGCCAACTGCTTAACTCAAAATACAGTCAAGAAAGTAGTTCTCAAGCCGAGAAACGGGATCGACCATAAGCACTACCGTGAAATTTCATACAATTTTCAAATTTCTTGTACTTGCTAACTTTGCGACCTCGGGCAGCTATGTTACCATGGAGGAACCACACAAGATTTGACTTTATAGGCTAGAACTGAAGTCGCGCCAACTGCTTAACTCAAAATAGAGTCAAGAAAGTAGCTCTGAAGCCGAGAAACGGGATCGACCATAAGCACAAATGTGAAATTACATACAATTTTCAAATTTATTGTACTTGCTAACTTTGCGACCTCGGGCAGCTATGTTACCATGGAGGAACCACACAAGATTTGACTTTATTGGCTAGAACTGAAGTCGCGCCAACTGCTTAACTCAAAATACAGTCAAGAAAGTAGTTCTCAAGCCGAGAAACGGGATCGACCATAAGCACTACCGTGAAATTTCATACAATTTTCAAATTTCTTGTACTTGCTAACTTTGCGACCTCGGGCAGCTATGTTACCATGGAGGAACCACACAAGATTTGACTTTATTGGCTAGAACTGAAGTCGCTCCAACTGCTTAACTCAAAATACAGTCAAGAAAGTAGCTCTGAAGCCGAGAAACGGGATCGACCATAAGCACTACCGTGAAATTTCATACAATTTTCAAATTTCTTGTACTTGCTAACTTTGCGACCTCGGGCAGCTATGTTACCATGGAGGAACCACACAAGATTTGACTTTATTGGCTAGAACTGAAGTCGCGCCAACTGCTTAACTCAAAATACAGTCAAGAAAGTAGTTCTCAAGCCGAGAAACGGGATCGACCATAAGCACTACCGTGAAATTTCATACAATTTTCAAATTTCTTGTACTTGCTAACTTTGCGACCTCGGGCAGCTATGTTAGCATGGAGGAACCACACAAGATTTGACTTTATTGGCTAGAACTGAAGTCCCGCCAACTGCTCAACTCAAAATAGGGTCAAGAAAGTAGTTCTCAAGCCGAGAAACGGGATCGACCATAAGCACTACCGTGAAATTTCATACAATTTTCAAATTTCTTGTACTTGCTAACTTTGCGACCTCGGGCAGCTATGTTACCATGGAGGAACCACACAAGATTTGACTTTACAGGCTAGAACTGAAGTCGCGCCAACTGCTTAACTCAAAATACAGTCAAGAAAGTAGCTCTGAAGCCGAGAAACGGGATCGACCATAAGCACTAATGTGAAATTACATACAATTTTCAAATTTATTGTACTTGCTAACTTTGCGACCTCGGGCAGCTATGTTACCATGGAGGAACCACACAAGATTTGACTTTATTGGCTAGAACTGAAGTCGCGCCAACTGCTTAACTCAAAATACAGTCAAGAAAGTAGCTCTGAAGCCGAGAAACGGGATCGACCATAAGCACTACCGTGAAATTTCATACAATTTTCAAATTTCTTGTACTTGCTAACTTTGCGACCTCGGGCAGCTATGTTACCATGGAGGAACCACACAAGATTTGACTTTATAGGCTAGAACTGAAGTCGCGCCAACTGCCTAACTCAAAATAGAGTCAAGAAAGTAGTTCTCAAGCCGAGAAACGGGATCGACCATAAGCACTACCGTGAAATTTCATACAATTTTCAAATTTCTTGTACTTGCTAACTTTGCGACCTCGGGCAGCTATGTTACCATGGAGGAACCACACAAGATTTGACTTTATTGGCTAGAACTGAAGTCCCGCCAACTGCTTAACTCAAAATAGAGTCAAGAAAGTAGCTCTGAAGCCGAGAAACGGGATCGACCATAAGCACTAATGTGAAATTACATACAATTTTCAAATTTATTGTACTTGCTAACTTTGCGACCTCGGGCAGCTATGTTACCATGGAGGAACCACACAAGATTTGACTTTATTGGCTAGAACTGAAGTCACGCCAACTGCTTAACTCAAAATACAGTCAAGAAAGTAGTTCTCAAGCCGAGAAACGGGATCGACCATAAGCACTACCGTGAAATTTCATACAATTTTCAAATTTCTTGTACTTGCTAACTTTGTGACCTCGGGCAGCTATGTTACCATGGAGGAACCACACAAGATTTGACTTTATTGGCTAGAACTGAAGTCGCTCCAACTGCTTAACTCAAAATACAGTCAAGAAAGTAGTTCTCAAGCCGAGAAACGGGATCGACCATAAGCACAACCGTGAAATTTCATACAATTTTCAAATTTCTTGTACTTGCTAACTTTGCGACCTCGGGCAGCTATGTTACCATGGAGGAACCACACAAGATTTGACTTCATAGGCTAGAACTGAAGTCGCGCCAACTGCTTAACTCAAAATACAGTCAAGAAAGTAGTTCTCAAGCCGAGAAACGGGATCGACCATAAGCACTACCGTGAAATTTCATACAATTTTCAAATTTCTTGTACTTGCTAACTTTGCGACCTCGGGCAGCTATGTTACCATGGAGGAACCACACAAGATTTGACTTTATTGGCTAGAACTGAAGTCGCGCCAACTGCTTAACTCAAAATACAGTCAAGAAAGTAGCTCTGAAGCCGAGAAACGGGATCGACCATAAGCACTAATGTGAAATTACATACAATTTTCAAATTTCTTGTACTTGCTAACTTTGCGACCTCGGGCAGCTATGTTACCATGGAGGAACCACACAAGATTTGACTTTATTGGCTAGAACTGAAGTCGCGCCAACTGCTTAACTCAAAATACAGTCAAGAAAGTAGCTCTGAAGCCGAGAAACGGGATCGACCATAAGCACTACCGTGAAATTTCATACAATTTTCAAATTTCTTGTACTTGCTAACTTTGCGACCTCGGGCAGCTATGTTACCATGGAGGAACCACACAAGATTTGACTTTATAGGCTAGAACTGAAGTCGCGCCAACTGCTTAACTCAAAATATAGTCAAGAAAGTAGTTCTCAAGCCGAGAAACGGGATCGACCATAAGCACTAATGTGAAATTACATACAATTTTCAAATTTCTTGTACTTGCTAACTTTGCGACCTCGGGCAGCTATGTTACCATGGAGGAACCACACAAGATTTGACTTTATTGGCTAGAACTGAAGTCGCGCCAACTGCTTAACTCAAAATACAGTCAAGAAAGTAGTTCTCAAGCCGAGAAACGGGATCGACCATAAGCACTACCGTGAAATTTCATACAATTTTCAAATTTCTTGTACTTGCTAACTTTGCGACCTCGGGCAGCTATGTTACCATGGAGGAACCACACAAGATTTGACTTTATAGGCTAGAACTGAAGTCGCGCCAACTGCTTAACTCAAAATACAGTCAAGAAAGTAGTTCTCAAGCCGAGAAACGGGATCGACCATAAGCACTACCGTGAAATTTCATACAATTTTCACATTTCTTGTACTTGCTAACTTTGTGACCTCGGGCAGCTATGTTACCATGGAGGAACCACACAAGATTTGACTTTATTGGCTAGAACTGAAGTCGCGCCAACTGCTTAACTCAAAATACAGTCAAGAAAGTAGTTCTCAAGCCGAGAAACGGGATCGACCATAAGCACTACCGTTAAATTTCATACAATTTTCAAATTTATTGTACTTGCTAACTTTGTGACCTCGGGCAGCTATGTTACCATGGAGGAACCACACAAGATTTGACTTTATTGGCTAGAACTGAAGACGCGCCAATTGCTTAACTCAAAATACAGTCAAGAAAGTAGCTCTGAAGCCGAGAAACGGGATCGACCATAATCACTACCGTGAAATTTCATACAATTTTCAAATTTCTTGTACTTGCTAAATTTGCGACCTCGGGCAGCTATGTTACCATGGAGGAACCACACAAGATTTGACTTTATTGGCTAGAACTGAAGTCGCGCCAACTGCTTAACTCAAAATACAGTCAAGAAAGTAGTTCTCAAGCCGAGAAACGGGATCGACCATAAGCACTACCGTGAAATTTCATACAATTTTCAAATTTCTTGTACTTGCTAACTTTGCGACCTCGGGCAGCTATGTTACCATGGAGGAACCACACAAGATTTGACTTTATTGGCTAGAACTGAAGTCGCGCCAACTGCTTAACTCAAAATACAGTCAAGAAAGTAGTTCTCAAGCCGAGAAACGAGATCGACCATAAGCACTACCGTGAAATTTCATACAATTTTCAAATTTATTGTACTTGCTAACTTTGCGACCTCGGGCAGCTATGATACCATGGAGGAACCACACAAGATTTGACTTTATAGGCTAGAACTGAAGTCGCGCCAACTGCTTAACTCAAAATACAGTCAAGAAAGTAGTTCTCAAGCCGAGAAACGGGATCGACCATAAGCACTACCGTGAAATTTCATACAATTTTCAAATTTCTTGTACTTGCTAACTTTGTGACCTCGGGCAGCTATGTTACCATGGAGGAACCACACAAGATTTGACTTTATTGGCTAGAACTGAAGTCGCGCCAACTGCTTAACTCAAAATAGAGTCAAGAAAGTAGCTCTCAAGCCGAGAAACGGGATCGACCATAAGCACTACCGTGAAATTTCATACAATTTTCAAATTTCTTGTACTTGCTAACTTTGCGACCTCGGGCAGCTATGTTACCATGGAGGAACCACACAAGATTTGACTTTATAGGCTAGAACTGAAGTCGCGCCAACTGCTTAACTCAAAATACAGTCAGGAAAGTAGTTCTCAAGCCGAGAAACGGGATCGACCATAAGCACTACCGTGAAATTTCATACAATTTTCAAATTTCTTGTACTTGCTAACTTTGCGACCTCGGGCAGCTATGTTACCATGGAGGAACCACACAAGATTTGACTTTATAGGCTAGAACTGAAGTCGCGCCAACTGCTTAACTCAAAATACAGTCAAGAAAGTAGTTCTCAAGCCGAGAAACGGGATCGACCATAAGCACTACCGTGAAATTTCATACAATTTTCAAATTTCTTGTACTTGCTAACTTTGCGACCTCGGGCAGCTATGTTACCATGGAGGAACCACACAAAATTTGACTTTATAGGCTAGAACTGAAGTCGCGCCAACTGCTTAACTCAAAATAGAGTCAAGAAAGTAGCTCTGAAGCCGAGAAACGGGATCGACCATAAGAACTAATGTGAAATTACATACAATTTTCAAATTTATTGTACTTGCTAACTTTGCGACCTCGGGCAGCTATGTTACCATGGAGGAACCACACAAGATTTGACTTTATTGGCTAGAACTGAAGTCGCGCCAACTGCTTAACTCAAAATATAGTCAAGAAAGTAGTTCTCAAGCCGAGAAACGGGATCGACCATAAGCACTACCGTGAAATTTCATACAATTTTCAAATTTCTTGTACTTGCTAACTTTGCGACCTCGGGCAGCTATGTTACCATGGAGGAACCACACAAGATTTGACTTTATTGGCTAGAACTGAAGTCGCGCCAACTGCTTAACTCAAAATACAGTCAAGAAAGTAGCTCTGAAGCCGAGAAACGGGATCGACCATAAGCACTACCGTGAAATTTCATACAATTTTCAAATTTCTTGTACTTGCTAACTTTGCGACCTCGGGCAGCTATGTTACCATGGAGGAACCACACAAGATTTGACTTTATAGGCTAGAACTGAAGTCGCGCCAACTGCTTAACTCAAAATACAGTCAAGAAAGTAGTTCTCAAGCCGAGAAACGGGATCGACCATAAGCACTACCGTGAAATTTCATACAATTTTCAAATTTCTTGTACTTGCTAACTTTGCGACCTCGGGCAGCTATGTTACCATGGAGGAACCACACAAGATTTGACTTTATTGGCTAGAACTGAAGTCCCGCCAACTGCTCAACTCAAAATAGGGTCAAGAAAGTAGTTCTCAAGCCGAGAAACGGGATCGACCATAAGCACTACCGTGAAATTTCATACAATTTCCAAATTTCTTGTATTTGCTAACTTTGCGACCTCGGGCAGCTATGTTACCATGGAGGAACCACACAAGATTTGACTTTACAGGCTAGAACTGAGGTCGCGCCAATTGCTTAACTCAAAATACAGTCAAGAAAGTAGCTCTGAAGCCGAGAAACGGGATCGACCATAAGCACTAATGTGAAATTACATACAATTTTCAAATTTATTGTACTTGCTAACTTTGCGACCTCGGGCAGCTATGTTACCATGGAGGAACCACACAAGATTTGACTTTATTGGCTAGAACTGAAGTCGCGCCAACTGCTTAACTCAAAATACAGTCAAGAAAGTAGCTCTGAAGCCGAGAAACGGGATCGACCATAAGCACTACCGTGAAATTTCATACAATTTTCAAATTTCTTGTACTTGCTAACTTTGCGACCTCGGGCAGCTATGTTACCATGGAGGAACCACACAAGATTTGACTTTATTGGCTAGAACTGAAGTCCCGCCAACTGCTTAACTCAAAATAGAGTCAAGAAAGTAGCTCTGAAGCCGAGAAACGGGATCGACCATAAGCACTAATGTGAAATTACATACAATTTCCAAATTTATTGTACTTGCTAACTTTGCGACCTCGGGCAGCTATGTTACCATGGAGGAACCACACAAGATTTGACTTTATTGGCTAGAACTGAAGTCGCGCCAACTGCTTAACTCAAAATACAGTCAAGAAAGTAGTTCTCAAGCCGAGAAACGGGATGACCATAAGCACTACCGTGAAATTTCATACAATTTTCAAATTTCTTGTACTTGCTAACTTTGCGACCTCGGGCAGCTATGTTACCATGGAGGAACCACACAAGATTTGACTTTATTGGCTAGAACTGAAGTCGCTCCAACTGCTTAACTCAAAATACAGTCAAGAAAGTAGCTCTGAAGCCGAGAAACGGGATCGACCATAAGCACTACCGTGAAATTTCATACAATTTTCAAATTTCTTGTACTTGCTAACTTTGCGACCTCGGGCAGCTATGTTACCATGGAGGAACCACACAAGATTTGACTTTATTGGCTAGAACTGAAGTCGCGCCAACTGCTTAACTCAAAATACAGTCAAGAAAGTAGTTCTCAAGCCGAGAAACGGGATCGACCATAAGCACAACCGTGAAATTTCATACAATTTTCAAATTTCTTGTACTTGCTAACTTTGCGACCTCGGGCAGCTATGTTACCATGGAGGAACCACACAAGATTTGACTTTATAGGCTAGAACTGAAGTCGCGCCAACTGCTTAACTCAAAATACAGTCAAGAAAGTAGTTCTCAAGCCGAGAAACGGGATCGACCATAAGCACTACCGTGAAATTTCATACAATTTTCAAATTTCTTGTACTTGCTAACTTTGCGACCTCGGGCAGCTATGTTACCATGGAGGAACCACACAAGATTTGACTTTATTGGCTAGAACTGAAGTCCCGCCAACTGCTCAACTCAAAATAGGGTCAAGAAAGTAGTTCTCAAGCCGAGAAACGGGATCGACCATAAGCACTACCGTGAAATTTCATACAATTTTCAAATTTCTTGTACTTGCTAACTTTGCGACCTCGGGCAGCTATGTTACCATGGAGGAACCACACAAGATTTGACTTTATAGGCTAGAACTGAAGTCGCGCCAACTGCTTAACTCAAAATACAGTCAAGAAAGTAGCTCTGAAGCCGAGAAACGGGATCGACCATAAGCACTAATGTGAAATTACATACAATTTTCAAATTTCTTGTACTTGCTAACTTTGCGACCTCGGGCAGCTATGTTACCATGGAGGAACCACACAAGATTTGACTTTATTGGCTAGAACTGAAGTCGCGCCAACTGCTTAACTCAAAATACAGTCAAGAAAGTAGCTCTGAAGCCGAGAAACGGGATCGACCATAAGCACTACCGTGAAATTTCATACAATTTTCAAATTTCTTGTACTTGCTAACTTTGCGACCTCGGGCAGCTATGTTACCATGGAGGAACCACACAAGATTTGACTTTATAGGCTAGAACTGAAGTCGCGCCAACTGCTTAACTCAAAATACAGTCAAGAAAGTAGTTCTCAAGCCGAGAAACGGGATGACCATAAGCACTACCGTGAAATTTCATACAATTTTCAAATTTCTTGTACTTGCTAACTTTGCGACCTCGGGCAGCTATGTTACCATGGAGGAACCACACAAGATTTGACTTTATTGGCTAGAACTGAAGTCGCTCCAACTGCTTAACTCAAAATACAGTCAAGAAAGTAGCTCTGAAGCCGAGAAACGGGATCGACCATAAGCACTACCGTGAAATTTCATACAATTTTCAAATTTCTTGTACTTGCTAACTTTGCGACCTCGGGCAGCTATGTTACCATGGAGGAACCACACAAGATTTGACTTTATTGGCTAGAACTGAAGTCGCGCCAACTGCTTAACTCAAAATACAGTCAAGAAAGTAGTTCTCAAGCCGAGAAACGGGATCGACCATAAGCACAACCGTGAAATTTCATACAATTTCCAAATTTCTTGTACTTGCTAACTTTGCGACCTCGGGCAGCTATGTTACCATGGAGGAACCACACAAGATTTGACTTTATAGGCTAGAACTGAAGTCGCGCCAACTGCTTAACTCAAAATACAGTCAAGAAAGTAGTTCTCAAGCCGAGAAACGGGATCGACCATAAGCACTACCGTGAAATTTCATACAATTTTCAAATTTCTTGTACTTGCTAACTTTGCGACCTCGGGCAGCTATGTTACCATGGAGGAACCACACAAGATTTGACTTTATTGGCTAGAACTGAAGTCCCGCCAACTGCTCAACTCAAAATAGGGTCAAGAAAGTAGTTCTCAAGCCGAGAAACGGGATCGACCATAAGCACTACCGTGAAATTTCATACAATTTTCAAATTTCTTGTACTTGCTAACTTTGCGACCTCGGGCAGCTATGTTACCATGGAGGAACCACACAAGATTTGACTTTATAGGCTAGAACTGAAGTCGCGCCAACTGCTTAACTCAAAATACAGTCAAGAAAGTAGCTCTGAAGCCGAGAAACGGGATCGACCATAAGCACTAATGTGAAATTACATACAATTTTCAAATTTCTTGTACTTGCTAACTTTGCGACCTCGGGCAGCTATGTTACCATGGAGGAACCACACAAGATTTGACTTTATTGGCTAGAACTGAAGTCGCGCCAACTGCTTAACTCAAAATACAGTCAAGAAAGTAGCTCTGAAGCCGAGAAACGGGATCGACCATAAGCACTACCGTGAAATTTCATACAATTTTCAAATTTCTTGTACTTGCTAACTTTGCGACCTCGGGCAGCTATGTTACCATGGAGGAACCACACAAGATTTGACTTTATAGGCTAGAAGTGAAGTCGCGCCAACTGCTTAACTCAAAATACAGTCAAGAAAGTAGTTCTCAAGCCGAGAAACGGGATCGACCATAAGCACTAATGTGAAATTACATACAATTTTCAAATTTCTTGTACTTGCTAACTTTGCGACCTCGGGCAGCTATGTTACCATGGAGGAACCACAAAAGATTTGACTTTATAGGCTAGAACTGAAGTCGCGCCAACTGCCTAACTCAAAATAGAGTCAAGAAAGTAGCTCTCAAGGGGAGAAACGGGATCGACCATAAGCACTACCGTGAAATTTCATACAATTTTCAAATTTCTTGTACTTGCTAACTTTGCGACCTCGGGCAGCTATGTTACCATGGAGGAACCACACAAGATTTGACGTTATAGGCTAGAACTGAAGTCGCGCCAACTGCTTAACTCAAAATAGAGTCAAGAAAAAAGCTCTGAAGCCGAGAAACGGGATCGACCATAAGCACTAATGTGAAATTACATACAATTTTCAAATTTATTGTACTTGCTAACTTTGCGACCTCGGGCAGCTATGTTACCATGGAGGAACCACACAAGATTTGACTTTATTGGCTAGAACTGAAGTCGCGCCAACTGCTTAACTCAAAATATAGTCAAGAAAGTAGTTCTCAAGCCGAGAAACGGGATCGACCATAAGCACTACCGTGAAATTTCATACAATTTTCAAATTTCTTGTACTTGCTAACTTTGCGACCTCGGGCAGCTATGTTACCATGGAGGAACCACACAAGATTTGACTTTATTGGCTAGAACTGAAGTCGCGCCAACTGCTTAACTCAAAATACAGTCAAGAAAGTAGCTCTGAAGCCGAGAAACGGGATCGACCATAAGCACTACCGTGAAATTTCATACAATTTTCAAATTTCTTGTACTTGCTAACTTTGCGACCTCGGGCAGCTATGTTACCATGGAGGAACCACACAAGATTTGACTTTATAGGCTAGAACTGAAGTCGCGCCAACTGCTTAACTCAAAATACAGTCAAGAAAGTAGTTCTCAAGCCGAGAAACGGGATCGACCATAAGCACTACCGTGAAATTTCATACAATTTTCAAATTTCTTGTACTTGCTAACTTTGCGACCTCGGGCAGCTATGTTACCATGGAGGAACCACACAAGATTTGACTTTATTGGCTAGAACTGAAGTCCCGCCAACTGCTCAACTCAAAATAGGGTCAAGAAAGTAGTTCTCAAGCCGAGAAACGGGATCGACCATAAGCACTACCGTGAAATTTCATACAATTTCCAAATTTCTTGTACTTGCTAACTTTGCGACCTCGGGCAGCTATGTTACCATGGAGGAACCACACAAGATTTGACTTTACAGGCTAGAACTGAGGTCGCGCCAATTGCTTAACTCAAAATACAGTCAAGAAAGTAGCTCTGAAGCCGAGAAACGGGATCGACCATAAGCACTAATGTGAAATTACATACAATTTTCAAATTTATTGTACTTGCTAACTTTGCGACCTCGGGCAGCTATGTTACCATGGAGGAACCACACAAGATTTGACTTTATTGGCTAGAACTGAAGTCGCGCCAACTGCTTAACTCAAAATACAGTCAAGAAAGTAGCTCTGAAGCCGAGAAACGGGATCGACCATAAGCACTACCGTGAAATTTCATACAATTTTCAAATTTCTTGTACTTGCTAACTTTGCGACCTCGGGCAGCTATGTTACCATGGAGGAACCACACAAGATTTGACTTTATTGGCTAGAACTGAAGTCCCGCCAACTGCTTAACTCAAAATAGAGTCAAGAAAGTAGCTCTGAAGCCGAGAAACGGGATCGACCATAAGCACTAATGTGAAATTACATACAATTTCCAAATTTATTGTACTTGCTAACTTTGCGACCTCGGGCAGCTATGTTACCATGGAGGAACCACACAAGATTTGACTTTATTGGCTAGAACTGAAGTCGCGCCAACTGCTTAACTCAAAATACAGTCAAGAAAGTAGTTCTCAAGCCGAGAAACGGGATGACCATAAGCACTACCGTGAAATTTCATACAATTTTCAAATTTCTTGTACTTGCTAACTTTGCGACCTCGGGCAGCTATGTTACCATGGAGGAACCACACAAGATTTGACTTTATTGGCTAGAACTGAAGTCGCTCCAACTGCTTAACTCAAAATACAGTCAAGAAAGTAGCTCTGAAGCCGAGAAACGGGATCGACCATAAGCACTACCGTGAAATTTCATACAATTTTCAAATTTCTTGTACTTGCTAACTTTGCGACCTCGGGCAGCTATGTTACCATGGAGGAACCACACAAGATTTGACTTTATTGGCTAGAACTGAAGTCGCGCCAACTGCTTAACTCAAAATACAGTCAAGAAAGTAGTTCTCAAGCCGAGAAACGGGATCGACCATAAGCACAACCGTGAAATTTCATACAATTTTCAAATTTCTTGTACTTGCTAACTTTGCGACCTCGGGCAGCTATGTTACCATGGAGGAACCACACAAGATTTGACTTTATAGGCTAGAACTGAAGTCGCGCCAACTGCTTAACTCAAAATACAGTCAAGAAAGTAGTTCTCAAGCCGAGAAACGGGATCGACCATAAGCACTACCGTGAAATTTCATACAATTTTCAAATTTCTTGTACTTGCTAACTTTGCGACCTCGGGCAGCTATGTTACCATGGAGGAACCACACAAGATTTGACTTTATTGGCTAGAACTGAAGTCCCGCCAACTGCTCAACTCAAAATAGGGTCAAGAAAGTAGTTCTCAAGCCGAGAAACGGGATCGACCATAAGCACTACCGTGAAATTTCATACAATTTTCAAATTTCTTGTACTTGCTAACTTTGCGACCTCGGGCAGCTATGTTACCATGGAGGAACCACACAAGATTTGACTTTATAGGCTAGAACTGAAGTCGCGCCAACTGCTTAACTCAAAATACAGTCAAGAAAGTAGCTCTGAAGCCGAGAAACGGGATCGACCATAAGCACTAATGTGAAATTACATACAATTTTCAAATTTCTTGTACTTGCTAACTTTGCGACCTCGGGCAGCTATGTTACCATGGAGGAACCACACAAGATTTGACTTTATTGGCTAGAACTGAAGTCGCGCCAACTGCTTAACTCAAAATACAGTCAAGAAAGTAGCTCTGAAGCCGAGAAACGGGATCGACCATAAGCACTACCGTGAAATTTCATACAATTTTCAAATTTCTTGTACTTGCTAACTTTGCGACCTCGGGCAGCTATGTTACCATGGAGGAACCACACAAGATTTGACTTTATAGGCTAGAACTGAAGTCGCGCCAACTGCTTAACTCAAAATACAGTCAAGAAAGTAGTTCTCAAGCCGAGAAACGGGATGACCATAAGCACTACCGTGAAATTTCATACAATTTTCAAATTTCTTGTACTTGCTAACTTTGCGACCTCGGGCAGCTATGTTACCATGGAGGAACCACACAAGATTTGACTTTATTGGCTAGAACTGAAGTCGCTCCAACTGCTTAACTCAAAATACAGTCAAGAAAGTAGCTCTGAAGCCGAGAAACGGGATCGACCATAAGCACTACCGTGAAATTTCATACAATTTTCAAATTTCTTGTACTTGCTAACTTTGCGACCTCGGGCAGCTATGTTACCATGGAGGAACCACACAAGATTTGACTTTATTGGCTAGAACTGAAGTCGCGCCAACTGCTTAACTCAAAATACAGTCAAGAAAGTAGTTCTCAAGCCGAGAAACGGGATCGACCATAAGCACAACCGTGAAATTTCATACAATTTCCAAATTTCTTGTACTTGCTAACTTTGCGACCTCGGGCAGCTATGTTACCATGGAGGAACCACACAAGATTTGACTTTATAGGCTAGAACTGAAGTCGCGCCAACTGCTTAACTCAAAATACAGTCAAGAAAGTAGTTCTCAAGCCGAGAAACGGGATCGACCATAAGCACTACCGTGAAATTTCATACAATTTTCAAATTTCTTGTACTTGCTAACTTTGCGACCTCGGGCAGCTATGTTACCATGGAGGAACCACACAAGATTTGACTTTATTGGCTAGAACTGAAGTCCCGCCAACTGCTCAACTCAAAATAGGGTCAAGAAAGTAGTTCTCAAGCCGAGAAACGGGATCGACCATAAGCACTACCGTGAAATTTCATACAATTTTCAAATTTCTTGTACTTGCTAACTTTGCGACCTCGGGCAGCTATGTTACCATGGAGGAACCACACAAGATTTGACTTTATAGGCTAGAACTGAAGTCGCGCCAACTGCTTAACTCAAAATACAGTCAAGAAAGTAGCTCTGAAGCCGAGAAACGGGATCGACCATAAGCACTAATGTGAAATTACATACAATTTTCAAATTTCTTGTACTTGCTAACTTTGCGACCTCGGGCAGCTATGTTACCATGGAGGAACCACACAAGATTTGACTTTATTGGCTAGAACTGAAGTCGCGCCAACTGCTTAACTCAAAATACAGTCAAGAAAGTAGCTCTGAAGCCGAGAAACGGGATCGACCATAAGCACTACCGTGAAATTTCATACAATTTTCAAATTTCTTGTACTTGCTAACTTTGCGACCTCGGGCAGCTATGTTACCATGGAGGAACCACACAAGATTTGACTTTATAGGCTAGAAGTGAAGTCGCGCCAACTGCTTAACTCAAAATACAGTCAAGAAAGTAGTTCTCAAGCCGAGAAACGGGATCGACCATAAGCACTAATGTGAAATTACATACAATTTTCAAATTTCTTGTACTTGCTAACTTTGCGACCTCGGGCAGCTATGTTACCATGGAGGAACCACAAAAGATTTGACTTTATAGGCTAGAACTGAAGTCGCGCCAACTGCCTAACTCAAAATAGAGTCAAGAAAGTAGCTCTCAAGGGGAGAAACGGGATCGACCATAAGCACTACCGTGAAATTTCATACAATTTTCAAATTTCTTGTACTTGCTAACTTTGCGACCTCGGGCAGCTATGTTACCATGGAGGAACCACACAAGATTTGACGTTATAGGCTAGAACTGAAGTCGCGCCAACTGCTTAACTCAAAATAGAGTCAAGAAAAAAGCTCTGAAGCCGAGAAACGGGATCGACCATAAGCACTAATGTGAAATTACATACAATTTTCAAATTTATTGTACTTGCTAACTTTGCGACCTCGGGCAGCTATGTTACCATGGAGGAACCACACAAGATTTGACTTTATTGGCTAGAACTGAAGTCGCGCCAACTGCTTAACTCAAAATACAGTCAAGAAAGTAGTTCTCAAGCCGAGAAACGGGATCGACCATAAGCACTACCGTGAAATTTCATACAATTTTCAAATTTCTTGTACTTGCTAACTTTGCGACCTCGGGCAGCTATGTTACCATGGAGGAACCACACAAGATTTGACTTTATAGGCTAGAACTGAAGTCGCGCCAACTGCTTAACTCAAAATACAGTCAAGAAAGTAGTTCTCAAGCCGAGAAACGGGATCGACCATAAGCACTACCGTGAAATTTCATACAATTTTCAAATTTCTTGTACTTGCTAACTTTGCGACCTCGGGCAGCTATGTTACCATGGAGGAACCACACAAGATTTGACTTTATTGGCTAGAACTGAAGTCCCGCCAACTGCTCAACTCAAAATAGGGTCAAGAAAGTAGTTCTCAAGCCGAGAAACGGGATCGACCATAAGCACTACCGTGAAATTTCATACAATTTTCAAATTTCTTGTACTTGCTAACTTTGCGACCTCGGGCAGCTATGTTACCATGGAGGAACCACACAAGATTTGACTTTACAGGCTAGAACTGAAGTCGCGCCAACTGCTTAACTCAAAATACAGTCAAGAAAGTAGCTCTGAAGCCGAGAAACGGGATCGACCATAAGCACTAATGTGAAATTACATACAATTTTCAAATTTCTTGTACTTGCTAACTTTGCGACCTCGGGCAGCTATGTTACCATGGAGGAACCACACAAGATTTGACTTTATTGGCTAGAACTGAAGTCGCGCCAACTGCTTAACTCAAAATACAGTCAAGAAAGTAGCTCTGAAGCCGAGAAACGGGATCGACCATAAGCACTACCGTGAAATTTCATACAATTTTCAAATTTCTTGTACTTGCTAACTTTGCGACCTCGGGCAGCTATGTTACCATGGAGGAACCACACAAGATTTGACTTTATAGGCTAGAACTGAAGTCGCGCCAACTGCTTAACTCAAAATAGAGTCAAGAAAGTAGCTCTGAAGCCGAGAAACGGGATCGACCATAAGCACTAATGTGAAATTACATACAATTTTCAAATTTATTGTACTTGCTAACTTTGCGACCTCGGGCAGCTATGTTACCATGGAGGAACCACACAAGATTTGACTTTATTGGCTAGAACTGAAGTCGCGCCAACTGCTTAACTCAAAATACAGTCAAGAAAGTAGTTCTCAAGCCGAGAAACGGGATCGACCATAAGCACTACCGTGAAATTTCATACAATTTTCAAATTTCTTGTACTTGCTAACTTTGCGACCTCGGGCAGCTATGTTACCATGGAGGAACCACACAAGATTTGACTTTATTGGCTAGAACTGAAGTCGCTCCAACTGCTTAACTCAAAATACAGTCAAGAAAGTAGCTCTGAAGCCGAGAAACGGGATCGACCATAAGCACTACCGTGAAATTTCATACAATTTTCAAATTTCTTGTACTTGCTAACTTTGCGACCTCGGGCAGCTATGTTACCATGGAGGAACCACATAAGATTTGACTTTATTGGCTAGAACTGAAGTCGCGCCAACTGCTTAACTCAAAATACAGTCAAGAAAGTAGTTCTCAAGCCGAGAAACGGGATCGACCATAAGCACAACCGTGAAATTTCATACAATTTTCAAATTTCTTGTACTTGCTAACTTTGCGACCTCGGGCAGCTATGTTACCATGGAGGAACCACACAAGATTTGACTTTATAGGCTAGAACTGAAGTCGCGCCAACTGCTTAACTCAAAATACAGTCAAGAAAGTAGTTCTCAAGCCGAGAAACGGGATCGACCATTAGCACTACCGTGAAATTTCATACAATTTTCAAATTTCTTGTACTTGCTAACTTTGCGACCTCGGGCAGCTATGTTACCATGGAGGAACCACACAAGATTTGACTTTATTGGCTAGAACTGAAGTCCCGCCAACTGCTCAACTCAAAATAGGGTCAAGAAAGTAGTTCTCAAGCCGAGAAACGGGATCGACCATAAGCACTACCGTGAAATTTCATACAATTTTCAAATTTCTTGTACTTGCTAACTTTGCGACCTCGGGCAGCTATGTTACCATGGAGGAACCACACAAGATTTGACTTTACAGGCTAGAACTGAAGTCGCGCCAACTGCTTAACTCAAAATACAGTCAAGAAAGTAGCTCTGAAGCCGAGAAACGGGATCGACCATAAGCAATAATGTGAAATTACATACAATTTTCAAATTTATTGTACTTGCTAACTTTGCGACCTCGGGCAGCTATGTTACCATGGAGGAACCACACAAGATTTGACTTTATTGGCTAGAACTGAAGTCGCGCCAACTGCTTAACTCAAAATACAGTCAAGAAAGTAGCTCTGAAGCCGAGAAACGGGATCGACCATAAGCACTACCGTGAAATTTCATACAATTTTCAAATTTCTTGTACTTGCTAACTTTGCGACCTCGGGCAGCTATGTTACCATGGAGGAACCACACAAGATTTGACTTTATTGGCTAGAACTGAAGTCCCGCCAACTGCTCAACTCAAAATACAGTCAAGAAAGTAGTTCTCAAGCCGAGAAACGGGATCGACCATAAGCACTACCGTGAAATTTCATACAATTTTCAAATTTCTTGTACTTGCTAACTTTGCGACCTCGGGCAGCTATGTTACCATGGAGGAACCACACAAGATTTGACTTTATTGGCTAGAACTGAAGTCCCGCCAACTGCTTAACTCAAAATAGAGTCAAGAAAGTAGCTCTGAAGCCGAGAAACGGGATCGACCATAAGCACTAATGTGAAATTACATACAATTTTCAAATTTATTGTACTTGCTAACTTTGTGACCTCGGGCAGCTATGTTACCATGGAGGAACCACACAAGATTTGACTTTATTGGCTAGAACTGAAGTCGCGCCAACTGCTTAACTCAAAATACAGTCAAGAAAGTAGCTCTGAAGCCGAGAAACGGGATCGACCATAAGCACTACCGTGAAATTTCATACAATTTTCAAATTTCTTGTACTTGCTAACTTTGCGACCTCGGGCAGCTATGTTACCATGGAGGAACCACACAAGATTTGACTTTATTGGCTAGAACTGAAGTCGCGCCAACTGCTTAACTCAAAATACAGTCAAGAAAGTAGCTCTGAAGCCGAGACACGGGATCGACCATAAGCACAACCGTGAAATTTCATTCAATTTTCAAATTTCTTGTACTTGCTAACTTTGCGACCTCGGGCAGCTATGTTACCATGGAGGAACCACACAAGATTTGACTTTATTGGCTAGAACTGAAGTCGCGCCAACTGCTTAACTCAAAATACAGTCAAGAAAGTAGTTCTCAAGCCGAGAAACGGGATCGACCATAAGCACTAATGTGAAATTACATACAATTTTCAAATTTCTTGTACTTGCTAACTTTGCGACCTCGGGCAGCTATGTTACCATGGAGGAACCACACAAGATTTGACTTTATAGGCTAGAACTGAAGTCGCGCCAACTGCCTAACTCAAAATAGAGTCAAGAAAGTAGCTCTCAAGCCGAGAAACGGGATCGACCATAAGCACTACCGTGAAATTTCATACAATTTTCAAATTTATTGTACTTGCTAACTTTGTGACCTCGGGCAGCTATGTTACCATGGAGGAACCATACAAGATTTGACTTTATTGGCTAGAACTGAAGTCGCGCCAACTACTTAACTCAAAATACAGTCAAGAAAGTAGTTCTCAAGCCGAGAAACGGGATCGACCATAAGCACTACCGTGAAATTTCATACAATTTTCAAATTTCTTGTACTTGCTAACTTTGCGACCTCGGGCAGCTATGTTACCATGGAGGAACCACACAAGATTTGACTTTATTGGCTAGAACTGAAGTCGCGCCAACTGCTTAACTCAAAATACAGTCAAGAAAGTAGTTCTCAAGCCGAGAAACGGGATCGACCATAAGCACTACCGTGAAATTTCATACAATTTTCAAATTTCTTGTACTTGCTAACTTTGCGACCTCGGGCAGCTATGTTACCATGGAGGAACCACACAAGATTTGACTTTATAGGCTAGAACTGAAGTCGCGCCAACTGCTTAACTCAAAATACAGTCAAGAAAGTAGTTCTCAAGCCGAGAAACGGGATCGACCATAAGCACTACCGTTAAATTTCATACAATTTTCAAATTTATTGTACTTGCTAACTTTGTGACCTCGGGCAGCTATGTTACCATGGAGGAACCACACAAGATTTGACTTTATTGGCTAGAACTGAAGACGCGCCAATTGCTTAACTCAAAATACAGTCAAGAAAGTAGCTCTGAAGCCGAGAAACGGGATCGACCATAATCACTACCGTGAAATTTCATACAATTTTCAAATTTCTTGTACTTGCTAACTTTGCGACCTCGGGCAGCTATGTTACCATGGAGGAACCACACAAGATTTGACTTTATTGGCTAGAACTGAAGTCGCGCCAACTGCTTAACTCAAAATACAGTCAAGAAAGTAGTTCTCAAGCCGAGAAACGGGATCGACCATAAGCACTACCGTGAAATTTCATACAATTTTCAAATTTCTTGTACTTGCTAACTTTGCGACCTCGGGCAGCTATGTTACCATGGAGGAACCACACAAGATTTGACTTTATAGGCTAGAACTGAAGTCGCGCCAACTGCTTAACTCAAAATACAGTCAAGAAAGTAGTTCTCAAGCCGAGAAACGGGATCGACCATAAGCACTACCGTTAAATTTCATACAATTTTCAAATTTATTGTACTTGCTAACTTTGTGACCTCGGGCAGCTATGTTACCATGGAGGAACCACACAAGATTTGACTTTATTGGCTAGAACTGAAGACGCGCCAATTGCTTAACTCAAAATACAGTCAAGAAAGTAGCTCTGAAGCCGAGAAACGGGATCGACCATAATCACTACCGTGAAATTTCATACAATTTTCAAATTTCTTGTACTTGCTAACTTTGCGACCTCGGGCAGCTATGTTACCATGGAGGAACCACACAAGATTTGACTTTATAGGCTAGAACTGAAGTCGCGCCAACTGCTTAACTCAAAATACAGTCAAGAAAGTAGCTCTGAAGCCGAGAAACGGGATCGACCATAAGCACTAATGTGAAATTACATACAATTTTCAAATTTCTTGTACTTGCTAACTTTGCGACCTCGGGCAGCTATGTTACCATGGAGGAACCACACAAGATTTGACTTTATTGGCTAGAACTGAAGTCGCGCCAACTGCTTAACTCAAAATACAGTCAAGAAAGTAGCTCTGAAGCCGAGAAACGGGATCGACCATAAGCACTACCGTGAAATTTCATACAATTTTCAAATTTCTTGTACTTGCTAACTTTGCGACCTCGGGCAGCTATGTTACCATGGAGGAACCACACAAGATTTGACTTTATAGGCTAGAAGTGAAGTCGCGCCAACTGCTTAACTCAAAATACAGTCAAGAAAGTAGTTCTCAAGCCGAGAAACGGGATCGACCATAAGCACTAATGTGAAATTACATACAATTTTCAAATTTCTTGTACTTGCTAACTTTGCGACCTCGGGCAGCTATGTTACCATGGAGGAACCACAAAAGATTTGACTTTATAGGCTAGAACTGAAGTCGCGCCAACTGCCTAACTCAAAATAGAGTCAAGAAAGTAGCTCTCAAGGGGAGAAACGGGATCGACCATAAGCACTACCGTGAAATTTCATACAATTTTCAAATTTCTTGTACTTGCTAACTTTGCGACCTCGGGCAGCTATGTTACCATGGAGGAACCACACAAGATTTGACGTTATAGGCTAGAACTGAAGTCGCGCCAACTGCTTAACTCAAAATAGAGTCAAGAAAAAAGCTCTGAAGCCGAGAAACGGGATCGACCATAAGCACTAATGTGAAATTACATACAATTTTCAAATTTATTGTACTTGCTAACTTTGCGACCTCGGGCAGCTATGTTACCATGGAGGAACCACACAAGATTTGACTTTACAGGCTAGAACTGAAGTCGCGCCAACTGCTTAACTCAAAATAGAGTCAAGAAAGTAGCTCTCAAGGGGAGAAACGGGATCGACCATAAGCACTACCGTGAAATTTCATACAATTTTCAAATTTCTTGTACTTGCTAACTTTGCGACCTCGGGCAGCTATGTTACCATGGAGGAACCACACAAGATTTGACGTTATAGGCTAGAACTGAAGTCGCGCCAACTGCTTAACTCAAAATAGAGTCAAGAAAAAAGCTCTGAAGCCGAGAAACGGGATCGACCATAAGCACTAATGTGAAATTACATACAATTTTCAAATTTCTTGTACTTGCTAACTTTGCGACCTCGGGCAGCTATGTTACCATGGAGGAACCACACAAGATTTGACTTTACAGGCTAGAACTGAAGTCGCGCCAACTGCTTAACTCAAAATACAGTCAAGAAAGTAGTTCTCAAGCCGAGAAACGGGATCGACCATAAGCACAACCGTGAAATTTCATACAATTTTCAAATTTCTTGTACTTGCTAACTTTGCGACCTCGGGCAGCTATGTTACCATGGAGGAACCACACAAGATTTGACTTTATAGGCTAGAACTGAAGTCGCGCCAACTGCTTAACTCAAAATACAGTCAAGAAAGTAGTTCTCAAGCCGAGAAACGGGATCGACCATAAGCACTACCGTGAAATTTCATACAATTTTCAAATTTCTTGTACTTGCTAACTTTGTGACCTCGGGCAGCTATGTTACCATGGAGGAACCACACAAGATTTGACTTTATTGGCTAGAACTGAAGTCGCGCCAACTGCTTAACTCAAAATACAGTCAAGAAAGTAGCTCTGAAGCCGAGAAACGGGATCGACCATAAGCACTAATGTGAAATTACATACAATTTTCAAATTTATTGTACTTGCTAACTTTGCGACCTCGGGCAGCTATGTTACCATGGAGGAACCACACAAGATTTGACTTTATTGGCTAGAACTGAAGTCGCGCCAACTGCTTAACTCAAAATACAGTCAAGAAAGTAGTTCTCAAGCCGAGAAACGGGATCGACCATAAGCACTACCGTGAAATTTCATACAATTTTCAAATTTCTTGTACTTGCTAACTTTGCGACCTCGGGCAGCTATGTTACCATGGAGGAACCACACAAGATTTGACTTTATTGGCCAGAACTGAAGTCGCGCCAACTGCTTAACTCAAATTACAGTCAAGAAAGTAGCTCTGAAGCCGAGAAACGGGATCGACCATAAGCACTACCGTGAAATTTCATACAATTTTCAAATTTCTTGTACTTGCTAACTTTGCGACCTCGGGCAGCTATGTTACCATGGAGGAACCACACAAGATTTGACTTTATTGGCTAGAACTGAAGTCGCGCCAACTGCTTAACTCAAAATACAGGCAAGAAAGTAGTTCTCAAGCCGAGAAACGGGATCGACCATAAGCACTACCGTGAAATTTCATACAATTTTCAAATTTCTTGTACTTGCTAAATTTGCGACCTCGGGCAGCTATGTTACCATGGAGGAACCACACAAGATTTGACTTTATAGGCTAGAACTGAAGTCGCGCCAACTGCTTAACTCAAAATAAAGTCAAGAAAGTAGTTCTCAAGCCGAGAAACGGGATCGACCATAAGCACTACCGTGAAATTTCATACAATTTTCAAATTTCTTGTACTTGCTAACTTTGCGACCTCGGGCAGCTATGTTACCATGGAGGAACCACGCAAGATTTGACTTTATTGGCTAGAACTGAAGTCGCGCCAACTGCTTAACTCAAAATACAGTCAAGAAAGTAGTTCTCAAGCCGAGAAACAGGATCGACCATAAGCACTACCGTGAAATTTCATACAATTTTCAAATTTATTGTACTTGCTAAATTTGTGACCTCGGCCAACTATGTTACCATGGAGGAACCACACAAGATTTGACTTTATAGGCTAGAACCGAAGTCGCGCCAACTGCTTAACTACAAATAGAGTCAAGAAAGTAGCTCTCAAGCCGAGAAACGGGATCGACCATAAGCACTACCGTGAAATTTCATACAATTTTCAAATTTCTTGTACTTGCTAACTTTGCGACCTCGGGCAGCTATGTTACCATGGAGGAACCACGCAACATTTGACTTTATTGGCTAGAACTGAAGTCCCGCCAACTGCTCAACTCAAAATACAGTCAAGAAAGTAGTTCTCAAGCCGAGAAACGGGATCGACCATAAGCACTACCGTGAAATTTCATACAATTTTCAAATTTCTTGTACTTGCTAACTTTGCGACCTCGGGCAGCTATGTTACCATGGAGGAACCACACAAGATTTGACTTTATTGGCTAGAACTGAAGTCGCGCCAACTGCTTAACTCAAAATAGAGTCAAGAAGGTAGCTCTGAAGCCGAGAAACGGGATCGACCATAAGCACTAATGTGAAATTACATACAATTTTCAAATTTCTTGTACTTGCTAACTTTGTGACCTCGGGCAGCTATGTTACCATGGAGGAACCACACAAGATTTGACTTTATTGGCTAGAACTGAAGTCGCGCCAACTGCTTAACTCAAAATACAGACAAGAAAGTAGTTCTCAAGCTGAGAAACGGGATCGACCATAAGCACTACCGTGAAATTTCATACAATTTTCAAATTTCTTGTACTTGCTAACTTTGCGACCTCGGGCAGCTATGTTACCATGGAGGAACCACACAAGATTTGACTTTATTGGCTAGAACTGAAGTCGCGCCAACTGCTTAACTCAAAATACAGTCAAGAAAGTAGTTCTCAAGCTGAGAAACGGGATCGACCATAAGCACTACCGTGAAATTTCATACAATTTTCAAATTTCTTGTACTTGCTAACTTTGCGACCTCGGGCAGCTATGTTACCATGGAGGAACCACACAAGATTTGACTTTATAGGCTAGAACTGAAGTCGCGCCAACTGCTTAACTCAAAATACAGTCAAGAAAGTAGTTCTCAAGCCGAGAAACGGGATCGACCATAAGCACTACCGTGAAATTTCATACAATTTTCAAATTTCTTGTACTTGCTAACTTTGCGACCTCGGGCAGCTATGTTACCATGGAGGAACCACACAAGATTTGACTTTATTGGCTAGAACTGAAGTCGCGCCAACTGCTTAACTCAAAATACAGTCAAGAAAGTAGTTCTCAAGCCGAGAAACGGGATCGACCATAAGCACTACCGTGAAATTTCATACAATTTTCAAATTTCTTGTACTTGCTAACTTTGCGACCTCGGGCAGCTATGTTACCATGGAGGAACCACACAAGATTTGACTTTATTGGCTAGAACTGAAGACGCGCCAATTGCTTAACTCAAAATACAGTCAAGAAAGTAGCTCTGAAGCCGAGAAACGGGATCGACCATAAGCACTACCGTGAAATTTCATACAATTTTCAAATTTCTTGTACTTGCTAACTTTGCGACCTCGGGCAGCTATGTTACCATGGAGGAACCACACAAGATTTGACTTTATTGGCTAGAACTGAAGTCGCGCCAACTGCTTAACTCAAAATACAGTCAAGAAAGTAGTTCTCAAGCCGAGAAACGGGATCGACCATAAGCACTACCGTGAAATTTCATACAATTTTCAAATTTCTTGTACTTGCTAACTTTGCGACCTCGGGCAGCTATGTTACCATGGAGGAACCACACAAGATTTGACTTTATAGGCTAGAACTGAAGTCGCGCCAACTGCTTAACTCAAAATACAGTCAAGAAAGTAGTTCTCAAGCCGAGAAACGGGATCGACCATAAGCACTACCGTGAAATTTCATACAATTTTCAAATTTCTTGTACTTGCTAACTTTGCGACCTCGGGCAGCTATGTTACCATGGAGGAACCACACAAGATTTGACTTTATTGGCTAGAACTGAAGACGCGCCAATTGCTTAACTCAAAATACAGTCAAGAAAGTAGCTCCGAAGCCGAGAAACGGGATCGACCATAAGCACTACCGTGAAATTTCATACAATTTTCAAATTTCTTGTACTTGCTAACTTTGCGACCTCGGGCAGCTATGTTACCATGGAGGAACCACACAAGATTTGACTTTATTGGCTAGAACTGAAGTCGCGCCAACTGCTTAACTCAAAATACGGTCAAGAAAGTAGTTCTCAAGCCGAGAAACGGGATCGACCATAAGCACTACCGTTAAATTTCATACAATTTTCAAATTTATTGTACTTGCTAACTTTGTGACCTCGGGCAGCTATGTTACCATGGAGGAACCACACAAGATTTGACTTTATTGGCTAGAACTGAAGACGCGCCAATTGCTTAACTCAAAATACAGTCAAGAAAGTAGCTCTGAAGCCGAGAAACGGGATCGACCATAAGCACTACCGTGAAATTTCATACAATTTTCAAATTTCTTGTACTTGCTAACTTTGCGACCTCGGGCAGCTATGTTACCATGGAGGAACCACACAAGATTTGACTTTATAGGCTAGAACTGAAGTCGCGCCAACTGCTTAACTCAAAATACAGACAAGAAAGTAGTTCTCAAGCCGAGAAACGGGATCGACCATAAGCACTACCGTGAAATTTCATACAATTTTCAAATTTCTTGTACTTGCTAATTTTGCGACCTCGGGCAGCTATGTTACCATGGAGGAACCACACAAGATTTGACTTTATTGGCTAGAACTGAAGTCGCGCCAACTGCTTAACTCAAAATACAGTCAAGAAAGTAGTTCTCAAGCCGAGAAACGGGATCGACCATAAGCACTACCGTTAAATTTCATACAATTTTCAAATTTATTGTACTTGCTAACTTTGTGACCTCGGGCAGCTATGTTACCATGGAGGAACCACACAAGATTTGACTTTATTGGCTAGAACTGAAGACGCGCCAATTGCTTAACTCAAAATACAGTCAAGAAAGTAGCTCTGAAGCCGAGAAACGGGATCGACCATAAGCACTACCGTGAAATTTCATACAATTTTCAAATTTCTTGTACTTGCTAACTTTGCGACCTCGGGCAGCTATGTTACCATGGAGGAACCACACAAGATTTGACTTTATAGGCTAGAACTGAAGTCGCGCCAACTACTTAACTCAAAATACAGTCAAGAAAGTAGCTCTGAAGCCGAGAAACGGGATCGACCATAAGCACTAATGTGAAATTACATACAATTTTCAAATTTCTTGTACTTGCTAACTTTGCGACCTCGGGCAGCTATGTTACCATGGAGGAACCACACAAGATTTGACTTTATAGGCTAGAACTGAAGTCGCGCCAACTGCTTAACTCAAAATACAGACAAGAAAGTAGTTCTCAAGCCGAGAAACGGGATCGACCATAAGCACTACCGTGAAATTTCATACAATTTTCAAATTTCTTGTACTTGCTAACTTTGCGACCTCGGGCAGCTATGTTACCATGGAGGAACCACACAAGATTTGACTTTATTGGCTAGAACTGAAGTCGCGCCAACTGCTTAACTCAAAATACAGTCAAGAAAGTAGTTCTCAAGCCGAGAAACGGGATCGACCATAAGCACTACCGTTAAATTTCATACAATTTTCAAATTTATTGTACTTGCTAACTTTGTGACCTCGGGCAGCTATGTTACCATGGAGGAACCACACAAGATTTGACTTTATTGGCTAGAACTGAAGACGCGCCAATTGCTTAACTCAAAATACAGTCAAGAAAGTAGCTCTGAAGCCGAGAAACGGGATCGACCATAAGCACTACCGTGAAATTTCATACAATTTTCAAATTTCTTGTACTTGCTAACTTTGCGACCTCGGGCAGCTATGTTACCATGGAGGAACCACACAAGATTTGACTTTATAGGCTAGAACTGAAGTCGCGCCAACTGCTTAACTCAAAATACAGTCAAGAAAGTAGCTCTGAAGCCGAGAAACGGGATCGACCATAAGCACTAATGTGAAATTACATACAATTTTCAAATTTCTTGTACTTGCTAACTTTGCGACCTCGGGCAGCTATGTTACCATGGAGGAACCACACAAGATTTGACTTTATTGGCTAGAACTGAAGTCGCGCCAACTGCTTAACTCAAAATACAGTCAAGAAAGTAGCTCTGAAGCCGAGAAACGGGATCGACCATAAGCACTACCGTGAAATTTCATACAATTTTCAAATTTCTTGTACTTGCTAACTTTGCGACCTCGGGCAGCTATGTTACCATGGAGGAACCACACAAGATTTGACTTTATAGGCTAGAACTGAAGTCGCGCCAACTGCTTAACTCAAAATATAGTCAAGAAAGTAGTTCTCAAGCCGAGAAACGGGATCGACCATAAGCACTAATGTGAAATTACATACAATTTTCAAATTTCTTGTACTTGCTAACTTTGCGACCTCGGGCAGCTATGTTACCATGGAGGAACCACACAAGATTTGACTTTATTGGCTAGAACTGAAGTCGCGCCAACTGCTTAACTCAAAATACAGTCAAGAAAGTAGTTCTCAAGCCGAGAAACGGGATCGACCATAAGCACTACCGTGAAATTTCATACAATTTTCAAATTTCTTGTACTTGCTAACTTTGCGACCTCGGGCAGCTATGTTACCATGGAGGAACCACACAAGATTTGACTTTATAGGCTAGAACTGAAGTCGCGCCAACTGCTTAACTCAAAATACAGTCAAGAAAGTAGTTCTCAAGCCGAGAAACGGGATCGACCATAAGCACTACCGTGAAATTTCATACAATTTTCACATTTCTTGTACTTGCTAACTTTGTGACCTCGGGCAGCTATGTTACCATGGAGGAACCACACAAGATTTGACTTTATTGGCTAGAACTGAAGTCGCGCCAACTGCTTAACTCAAAATACAGTCAAGAAAGTAGTTCTCAAGCCGAGAAACGGGATCGACCATAAGCACTACCGTTAAATTTCATACAATTTTCAAATTTATTGTACTTGCTAACTTTGTGACCTCGGGCAGCTATGTTACCATGGAGGAACCACACAAGATTTGACTTTATTGGCTAGAACTGAAGACGCGCCAATTGCTTAACTCAAAATACAGTCAAGAAAGTAGCTCTGAAGCCGAGAAACGGGATCGACCATAATCACTACCGTGAAATTTCATACAATTTTCAAATTTCTTGTACTTGCTAACTTTGCGACCTCGGGCAGCTATGTTACCATGGAGGAACCACACAAGATTTGACTTTATAGGCTAGAACTGAAGTCGCGCCAACTGCTTAACTCAAAATACAGTCAAGAAAGTAGTTCTCAAGCCGAGAAACGGGATCGACCATAAGCACTACCGTGAAATTTCATACAATTTTCAAATTTCTTGTACTTGCTAACTTTGCGACCTCGGGCAGCTATGTTACCATGGAGGAACCACACAAGATTTGACTTTATTGGCTAGAACTGAAGTCGCGCCAACTGCTTAACTCAAAATACAGTCAAGAAAGTAGTTCTCAAGCCGAGAAACGAGATCGACCATAAGCACTACCGTGAAATTTCATACAATTTTCAAATTTATTGTACTTGCTAACTTTGCGACCTCGGGCAGCTATGATACCATGGAGGAACCACACAAGATTTGACTTTATAGGCTAGAACTGAAGTCGCGCCAACTGCTTAACTCAAAATACAGTCAAGAAAGTAGTTCTCAAGCCGAGAAACGGGATCGACCATAAGCACTACCGTGAAATTTCATACAATTTTCAAATTTCTTGTACTTGCTAACTTTGTGACCTCGGGCAGCTATGTTACCATGGAGGAACCACACAAGATTTGACTTTATTGGCTAGAACTGAAGTCGCGCCAACTGCTTAACTCAAAATAGAGTCAAGAAAGTAGCTCTCAAGCCGAGAAACGGGATCGACCATAAGCACTACCGTGAAATTTCATACAATTTTCAAATTTCTTGTACTTGCTAACTTTGCGACCTCGGGCAGCTATGTTACCATGGAGGAACCACACAAGATTTGACTTTATAGGCTAGAACTGAAGTCGCGCCAACTGCTTAACTCAAAATACAGTCAGGAAAGTAGTTCTCAAGCCGAGAAACGGGATCGACCATAAGCACTACCGTGAAATTTCATACAATTTTCAAATTTCTTGTACTTGCTAACTTTGCGACCTCGGGCAGCTATGTTACCATGGAGGAACCACACAAGATTTGACTTTATAGGCTAGAACTGAAGTCGCGCCAACTGCTTAACTCAAAATACAGTCAAGAAAGTAGTTCTCAAACCGAGAAACGGGATCGACCATAAGCACTACCGTGAAATTTCATACAATTTTCAAATTTCTTGTACTTGCTAACTTTGCGACCTCGGGCAGCTATGTTACCATGGAGGAACCACACAAAATTTGACTTTATAGGCTAGAACTGAAGTCGCGCCAACTGCTTAACTCAAAATAGAGTCAAGAAAGTAGCTCTGAAGCCGAGAAACGGGATCGACCATAAGAACTAATGTGAAATTACATACAATTTTCAAATTTATTGTACTTGCTAACTTTGCGACCTCGGGCAGCTATGTTACCATGGAGGAACCACACAAGATTTGACTTTATTGGCTAGAACTGAAGTCGCGCCAACTGCTTAACTCAAAATATAGTCAAGAAAGTAGTTCTCAAGCCGAGAAACGGGATCGACCATAAGCACTACCGTGAAATTTCATACAATTTTCAAATTTCTTGTACTTGCTAACTTTGCGACCTCGGGCAGCTATGTTACCATGGAGGAACCACACAAGATTTGACTTTATTGGCTAGAACTGAAGTCGCGCCAACTGCTTAACTCAAAATACAGTCAAGAAAGTAGCTCTGAAGCCGAGAAACGGGATCGACCATAAGCACTACCGTGAAATTTCATACAATTTTCAAATTTCTTGTACTTGCTAACTTTGCGACCTCGGGCAGCTATGTTACCATGGAGGAACCACACAAGATTTGACTTTATAGGCTAGAACTGAAGTCGCGCCAACTGCTTAACTCAAAATACAGTCAAGAAAGTAGTTCTCAAGCCGAGAAACGGGATCGACCATAAGCACTACCGTGAAATTTCATACAATTTTCAAATTTCTTGTACTTGCTAACTTTGCGACCTCGGGCAGCTATGTTACCATGGAGGAACCACACAAGATTTGACTTTATTGGCTAGAACTGAAGTCCCGCCAACTGCTCAACTCAAAATAGGGTCAAGAAAGTAGTTCTCAAGCCGAGAAACGGGATCGACCATAAGCACTACCGTGAAATTTCATACAATTTCCAAATTTCTTGTACTTGCTAACTTTGCGACCTCGGGCAGCTATGTTACCATGGAGGAACCACACAAGATTTGACTTTACAGGCTAGAACTGAGGTCGCGCCAATTGCTTAACTCAAAATACAGTCAAGAAAGTAGCTCTGAAGCCGAGAAACGGGATCGACCATAAGCACTAATGTGAAATTACATACAATTTTCAAATTTATTGTACTTGCTAACTTTGCGACCTCGGGCAGCTATGTTACCATGGAGGAACCACACAAGATTTGACTTTATTGGCTAGAACTGAAGTCGCGCCAACTGCTTAACTCAAAATACAGTCAAGAAAGTAGCTCTGAAGCCGAGAAACGGGATCGACCATAAGCACTACCGTGAAATTTCATACAATTTTCAAATTTCTTGTACTTGCTAACTTTGCGACCTCGGGCAGCTATGTTACCATGGAGGAACCACACAAGATTTGACTTTATTGGCTAGAACTGAAGTCCCGCCAACTGCTTAACTCAAAATAGAGTCAAGAAAGTAGCTCTGAAGCCGAGAAACGGGATCGACCATAAGCACTAATGTGAAATTACATACAATTTCCAAATTTATTGTACTTGCTAACTTTGCGACCTCGGGCAGCTATGTTACCATGGAGGAACCACACAAGATTTGACTTTATTGGCTAGAACTGAAGTCGCGCCAACTGCTTAACTCAAAATACAGTCAAGAAAGTAGTTCTCAAGCCGAGAAACGGGATGACCATAAGCACTACCGTGAAATTTCATACAATTTTCAAATTTCTTGTACTTGCTAACTTTGCGACCTCGGGCAGCTATGTTACCATGGAGGAACCACACAAGATTTGACTTTATTGGCTAGAACTGAAGTCGCTCCAACTGCTTAACTCAAAATACAGTCAAGAAAGTAGCTCTGAAGCCGAGAAACGGGATCGACCATAAGCACTACCGTGAAATTTCATACAATTTTCAAATTTCTTGTACTTGCTAACTTTGCGACCTCGGGCAGCTATGTTACCATGGAGGAACCACACAAGATTTGACTTTATTGGCTAGAACTGAAGTCGCGCCAACTGCTTAACTCAAAATACAGTCAAGAAAGTAGTTCTCAAGCCGAGAAACGGGATCGACCATAAGCACAACCGTGAAATTTCATACAATTTTCAAATTTCTTGTACTTGCTAACTTTGCGACCTCGGGCAGCTATGTTACCATGGAGGAACCACACAAGATTTGACTTTATAGGCTAGAACTGAAGTCGCGCCAACTGCTTAACTCAAAATACAGTCAAGAAAGTAGTTCTCAAGCCGAGAAACGGGATCGACCATAAGCACTACCGTGAAATTTCATACAATTTTCAAATTTCTTGTACTTGCTAACTTTGCGACCTCGGGCAGCTATGTTACCATGGAGGAACCACACAAGATTTGACTTTATTGGCTAGAACTGAAGTCCCGCGAACTGCTCAACTCAAAATAGGGTCAAGAAAGTAGTTCTCAAGCCGAGAAACGGGATCGACCATAAGCACTACCGTGAAATTTCATACAATTTTCAAATTTCTTGTACTTGCTAACTTTGCGACCTCGGGCAGCTATGTTACCATGGAGGAACCACACAAGATTTGACTTTACAGGCTAGAACTGAAGTCGCGCCAACTGCTTAACTCAAAATACAGTCAAGAAAGTAGCTCTGAAGCCGAGAAACGGGATCGACCATAAGCACTAATGTGAAATTACATACAATTTTCAAATTTCTTGTACTTGCTAACTTTGCGACCTCGGGCAGCTATGTTACCATGGAGGAACCACACAAGATTTGACTTTATTGGCTAGAACTGAAGTCGCGCCAACTGCTTAACTCAAAATACAGTCAAGAAAGTAGCTCTGAAGCCGAGAAACGGGATCGACCATAAGCACTACCGTGAAATTTCATACAATTTTCAAATTTCTTGTACTTGCTAACTTTGCGACCTCGGGCAGCTATGTTACCATGGAGGAACCACACAAGATTTGACTTTATAGGCTAGAACTGAAGTCGCGCCAACTGCTTAACTCAAAATACAGTCAAGAAAGTAGTTCTCAAGCCGAGAAACGGGATGACCATAAGCACTACCGTGAAATTTCATACAATTTTCAAATTTCTTGTACTTGCTAACTTTGCGACCTCGGGCAGCTATGTTACCATGGAGGAACCACACAAGATTTGACTTTATTGGCTAGAACTGAAGTCGCTCCAACTGCTTAACTCAAAATACAGTCAAGAAAGTAGCTCTGAAGCCGAGAAACGGGATCGACCATAAGCACTACCGTGAAATTTCATACAATTTTCAAATTTCTTGTACTTGCTAACTTTGCGACCTCGGGCAGCTATGTTACCATGGAGGAACCACACAAGATTTGACTTTATTGGCTAGAACTGAAGTCGCGCCAACTGCTTAACTCAAAATACAGTCAAGAAAGTAGTTCTCAAGCCGAGAAACGGGATCGACCATAAGCACAACCGTGAAATTTCATACAATTTCCAAATTTCTTGTACTTGCTAACTTTGCGACCTCGGGCAGCTATGTTACCATGGAGGAACCACACAAGATTTGACTTTATAGGCTAGAACTGAAGTCGCGCCAACTGCTTAACTCAAAATACAGTCAAGAAAGTAGCTCTGAAGCCGAGAAACGGGATCGACCATAAGCACTAATGTGAAATTACATACAATTTTCAAATTTCTTGTACTTGCTAACTTTGCGACCTCGGGCAGCTATGTTACCATGGAGGAACCACACAAGATTTGACTTTATTGGCTAGAACTGAAGTCGCGCCAACTGCTTAACTCAAAATACAGTCAAGAAAGTAGCTCTGAAGCCGAGAAACGGGATCGACCATAAGCACTACCGTGAAATTTCATACAATTTTCAAATTTCTTGTACTTGCTAACTTTGCGACCTCGGGCAGCTATGTTACCATGGAGGAACCACACAAGATTTGACTTTATAGGCTAGAACTGAAGTCGCGCCAACTGCTTAACTCAAAATACAGTCAAGAAAGTAGTTCTCAAGCCGAGAAACGGGATCGACCATAAGCACTAATGTGAAATTACATACAATTTTCAAATTTCTTGTACTTGCTAACTTTGCGACCTCGGGCAGCTATGTTACCATGGAGGAACCACAAAAGATTTGACTTTATAGGCTAGAACTGAAGTCGCGCCAACTGCCTAACTCAAAATAGAGTCAAGAAAGTAGCTCTCAAGGGGAGAAACGGGATCGACCATAAGCACTACCGTGAAATTTCATACAATTTTCAAATTTCTTGTACTTGCTAACTTTGCGACCTCGGGCAGCTATGTTACCATGGAGGAACCACACAAGATTTGACGTTATAGGCTAGAACTGAAGTCGCGCCAACTGCTTAACTCAAAATAGAGTCAAGAAAAAAGCTCTGAAGCCGAGAAACGGGATCGACCATAAGCACTAATGTGAAATTACATACAATTTTCAAATTTATTGTACTTGCTAACTTTGCGACCTCGGGCAGCTATGTTACCATGGAGGAACCACACAAGATTTGACTTTATTGGCTAGAACTGAAGTCGCGCCAACTGCTTAACTCAAAATACAGTCAAGAAAGTAGTTCTCAAGCCGAGAAACGGGATCGACCATAAGCACTACCGTGAAATTTCATACAATTTTCAAATTTCTTGTACTTGCTAACTTTGCGACCTCGGGCAGCTATGTTACCATGGAGGAACCACACAAGATTTGACTTTATAGGCTAGAACTGAAGTCGCGCCAACTGCTTAACTCAAAATACAGTCAAGAAAGTAGTTCTCAAGCCGAGAAACGGGATCGACCATAAGCACTACCGTGAAATTTCATACAATTTTCAAATTTCTTGTACTTGCTAACTTTGCGACCTCGGGCAGCTATGTTACCATGGAGGAACCACACAAGATTTGACTTTATTGGCTAGAACTGAAGTCCCGCCAACTGCTCAACTCAAAATAGGGTCAAGAAAGTAGTTCTCAAGCCGAGAAACGGGATCGACCATAAGCACTACCGTGAAATTTCATACAATTTTCAAATTTCTTGTACTTGCTAACTTTGCGACCTCGGGCAGCTATGTTACCATGGAGGAACCACACAAGATTTGACTTTACAGGCTAGAACTGAAGTCGCGCCAACTGCTTAACTCAAAATACAGTCAAGAAAGTAGCTCTGAAGCCGAGAAACGGGATCGACCATAAGCACTAATGTGAAATTACATACAATTTTCAAATTTCTTGTACTTGCTAACTTTGCGACCTCGGGCAGCTATGTTACCATGGAGGAACCACACAAGATTTGACTTTATTGGCTAGAACTGAAGTCGCGCCAACTGCTTAACTCAAAATACAGTCAAGAAAGTAGCTCTGAAGCCGAGAAACGGGATCGACCATAAGCACTACCGTGAAATTTCATACAATTTTCAAATTTCTTGTACTTGCTAACTTTGCGACCTCGGGCAGCTATGTTACCATGGAGGAACCACACAAGATTTGACTTTATAGGCTAGAACTGAAGTCGCGCCAACTGCTTAACTCAAAATAGAGTCAAGAAAGTAGCTCTGAAGCCGAGAAACGGGATCGACCATAAGCACTAATGTGAAATTACATACAATTTTCAAATTTATTGTACTTGCTAACTTTGCGACCTCGGGCAGCTATGTTACCATGGAGGAACCACACAAGATTTGACTTTATTGGCTAGAACTGAAGTCGCGCCAACTGCTTAACTCAAAATACAGTCAAGAAAGTAGTTCTCAAGCCGAGAAACGGGATCGACCATAAGCACTACCGTGAAATTTCATACAATTTTCAAATTTCTTGTAGTTGCTAACTTTGCGACCTCGGGCAGCTATGTTACCATGGAGGAACCACACAAGATTTGACTTTATTGGCTAGAACTGAAGTCGCGCCAACTGCTTAACTCAAAATACAGTCAAGAAAGTAGTTCTCAAGCCGAGAAACGGGATCGACCATAAGCACAACCGTGAAATTTCATACAATTTTCAAATTTCTTGTACTTGCTAACTTTGCGACCTCGGGCAGCTATGTTACCATGGAGGAACCACACAAGATTTGACTTTATAGGCTAGAACTGAAGTCGCGCCAACTGCTTAACTCAAAATACAGTCAAGAAAGTAGTTCTCAAGCCGAGAAACGGGATCGACCATAAGCACTACCGTGAAATTTCATACAATTTTCAAATTTCTTGTACTTGCTAACTTTGCGACCTCGGGCAGCTATGTTACCATGGAGGAACCACACAAGATTTGACTTTATTGGCTAGAACTGAAGTCCCGCCAACTGCTCAACTCAAAATAGGGTCAAGAAAGTAGTTCTCAAGCCGAGAAACGGGATCGACCATAAGCACTACCGTGAAATTTCATACAATTTTCAAATTTCTTGTACTTGCTAACTTTGCGACCTCGGGCAGCTATGTTACCATGGAGGAACCACACAAGATTTGACTTTACAATCTAGAACTGAAGTCGCGCCAACTGCTTAACTCAAAATACAGTCAAGAAAGTAGCTCTGAAGCCGAGAAACGGGATCGACCATAAGCACTAATGTGAAATTACATACAATTTTCAAATTTATTGTACTTGCTAACTTTGCGACCTCGGGCAGCTATGTTACCATGGAGGAACCACACAAGATTTGACTTTATTGGCTAGAACTGAAGTCGCGCCAACTGCTTAACTCAAAATACAGTCAAGAAAGTAGCTCTGAAGCCGAGAAACGGGATCGACCATAAGCACTACCGTGAAATTTCATACAATTTTCAAATTTCTTGTACTTGCTAACTTTGCGACCTCGGGCAGCTATGTTACCATGGAGGAACCACACAAGATTTGACTTTATTGGCTAGAACTGAAGTCCCGCCAACTGCTCAACTCAAAATACAGTCAAGAAAGTAGTTCTCAAGCCGAGAAACGGGATCGACCATAAGCACTACCGTGAAATTTCATACAATTTTCAAATTTCTTGTACTTGCTAACTTTGCGACCTCGGGCAGCTATGTTACCATGGAGGAACCACACAAGATTTGACTTTATTGGCTAGAACTGAAGTCGCGCCAACTGCTTAACTCAAAATACAGTCAAGAAAGTAGCTCTGAAGCCGAGAAACGGGATCGACCATAAGCACTACCGTGAAATTTCATACAATTTTCAAATTTCTTGTACTTGCTAACTTTGCGACCTCGGGCAGCTATGTTACCATGGAGGAACCACACAAGATTTGACTTTATAGGCTAGAACTGAAGTCGCGCCAACTGCTTAACTCAAAATAGAGTCAAGAAAGTAGCTCTGAAGCCGAGAAACGGGATCGACCATAAGCACTAATGTGAAATTACATACAATTTTCAAATTTATTGTACTTGCTAACTTTGCGACCTCGGGCAGCTATGTTACCATGGAGGAACCACACAAGATTTGACTTTATTGGCTAGAACTGAAGTCGCGCCAACTGCTTAACTCAAAATACAGTCAAGAAAGTAGTTCTCAAGCCGAGAAACGGGATCGACCATAAGCACTACCGTGAAATTTCATACAATTTTCAAATTTCTTGTACTTGCTAACTTTGCGACCTCGGGCAGCTATGTTACCATGGAGGAACCACACAAGATTTGACTTTATTGGCTAGAACTGAAGTCGCTCCAACTGCTTAACTCAAAATACAGTCAAGAAAGTAGCTCTGAAGCCGAGAAACGGGATCGACCATAAGCACTAACGTGAAATTTCATACAATTTTCAAATTTCTTGTACTTGCTAACTTTGCGACCTCGGGCAGCTATGTTACCATGGAGGAACCACACAAGATTTGACTTTATTGGCTAGAACTGAAGTCGCGCCAACTGCTTAACTCAAAATACAGTCAAGAAAGTAGTTCTCAAGCCGAGAAACGGGATCGACCATAAGCACAACCGTGAAATTTCATACAATTTTCAAATTTCTTGTACTTGCTAACTTTGCGACCTCGGGCAGCTATGTTACCATGGAGGAACCACACAATATTTGACTTTATAGGCTAGAACTGAAGTCCCGCCAACTGCTCAACTCAAAATAGGGTCAAGAAAGTAGTTCTCAAGCCGAGAAACGGGATCGACCATAAGCACTACCGTGAAATTTCATACAATTTTCAAATTTCTTGTACTTGCTAACTTTGCGACCTCGGGCAGCTATGTTACCATGGAGGAACCACACAAGATTTGACTTTACAGGCTAGAACTGAAGTCGCGCCAACTGCTTAACTCAAAATACAGTCAAGAAAGTAGCTCTGAAGCCGAGAAACGGGATCGACCATAAGCAATAATGTGAAATTACATACAATTTTCAAATTTATTGTACTTGCTAACTTTGCGACCTCGGGCAGCTATGTTACCATGGAGGAACCACACAAGATTTGACTTTATTGGCTAGAGCTGAAGTCGCGCCAACTGCTTAACTCAAAATACAGTCAAGAAAGTAGCTCTGAAGCCGAGAAACGGGATCGACCATAAGCACTACCGTGAAATTTCATACAATTTTCAAATTTCTTGTACTTGCTAACTTTGCGACCTCGGGCAGCTATGTTACCATGGAGGAACCACACAAGATTTGACTTTATTGGCTAGAACTGAAGTCCCGCCAACTGCTCAACTCAAAATACAGTCAAGAAAGTAGTTCTCAAGCCGAGAAACGGGATCGACCATAAGCACTACCGTGAAATTTCATACAATTTTCAAATTTCTTGTACTTGCTAACTTTGCGACCTCGGGCAGCTATGTTACCATGGAGGAACCACACAAGATTTGACTTTATTGGCTAGAACTGAAGTCCCGCCAACTGCTTAACTCAAAATATAGTCAAGAAAGTAGCTCTGAAGCCGAGAAACGGGATCGACCATAAGCACTAATGTGAAATTACATACAATTTTCAAATTTATTGTACTTGCTAACTTTGCGACCTCGGGCAGCTATGTTACCATGGAGGAACCACACAAGATTTGACTTTATTGGCTAGAACTGAAGTCGCGCCAACTGCTTAACTCAAAATACAGTCAAGAAAGTAGTTCTCAAGCCGAGAAACGGGATCGACCATAAGCACTACCGTGAAATTTCATACAATTTTCAAATTTATTGTACTTGCTAACTTTGTGACCTCGGGCAGCTATGTTACCATGGAGGAACCACACAAGATTTGACTTTATTGGCTAGAACTGAAGTCGCGCCAACTGCTTAACTCAAAATACAGTCAAGAAAGTAGCTCTGAAGCCGAGAAACGGGATCGACCATAAGCACTACCGTGAAATTTCATACAATTTTCAAATTTCTTGTACGTGCTAACTTTGCGACCTCGGGCAGCTATGTTACCATGGAGGAACCACACAAGATTTGACTTTATTGGCTAGAACTGAAGTCGCGCCAACTGCTTAACTCAAAATACAGTCAAGAAAGTAGCTCTGAAGCCGAGAAACGGGATCGACCATAAGCACAACCGTGAAATTTCATACAATTTTCAAATTTCTTGTACTTGCTAACTTTGCGACCTCGGGCAGCTATGTTACCATGGAGGAACCACACAAGATTTGACTTTATTGGCTAGAACTGAAGTCGCGCCAACTGCTTAACTCAAAATACAGTCAAGAAAGTAGTTCTCAAGCCGAGAAACGGGATCGACCATAAGCACTAATGTGAAATTACATACAATTTTCAAATTTCTTGTACTTGCTAACTTTGCGACCTCGGGCAGCTATGTTACCATGGAGGAACCACACAAGATTTGACTTTATAGGCTAGAACTGAAGTCGCGCCAACTGCCTAACTCAAAATAGAGTCAAGAAAGTAGCTCTCAAGCCGAGAAACGGGATCGACCATAAGCACTACCGTGAAATTTCATACAATTTTCAAATTTATTGTACTTGCTAACTTTGTGACCTCGGGCAGCTATGTTACCATGGAGGAACCATACAAGATTTGACTTTATTGGCTAGAACTGAAGTCGCGCCAACTACTTAACTCAAAATACAGTCAAGAAAGTAGTTCTCAAGCCGAGAAACGGGATCGACCATAAGCACTACCGTGAAATTTCATACAATTTTCAAATTTCTTGTACTTGCTAACTTTGCGACCTCGGGCAGCTATGTTACCATGGAGGAACCACACAAGATTTGACTTTATTGGCTAGAACTGAAGTCGCGCCAACTGCTTAACTCAAAATACAGTCAAGAAAGTAGTTCTCAAGCCGAGAAACGGGATCGACCATAAGCACTACCGTGAAATTTCATACAATTTTCAAATTTCTTGTACTTGCTAACTTTGCGACCTCGGGCAGCTATGTTACCATGGAGGAACCACACAAGATTTGACTTTATAGGCTAGAACTGAAGTCGCGCCAACTGCTTAACTCAAAATACAGTCAAGAAAGTAGTTCTCAAGCCGAGAAACGGGATCGACCATAAGCACTACCGTGAAATTTCATACAATTTTCACATTTCTTGTACTTGCTAACTTTGTGACCTCGGGCAGCTATGTTTCCATGGAGGAACCACACAAAATTTGACTTTATTGGCTAGAACTGAAGTCGCGCCAACTGCTTAACTCAAAATACAGTCAAGAAAGTAGTTCTCAAGCCGAGAAACGGGATCGACCATAAGCACTACCGTTAAATTTCATACAATTTTCAAATTTATTGTACTTGCTAACTTTGTGACCTCGGGCAGCTATGTTACCATGGAGGAACCACACAAGATTTGACTTTATTGGCTAGAACTGAAGACGCGCCAATTGCTTAACTCAAAATACAGTCAAGAAAGTAGCTCTGAAGCCGAGAAACGGGATCGACCATAATCACTACCGTGAAATTTCATACAATTTTCAAATTTCTTGTACTTGCTAACTTTGCGACCTCGGGCAGCTATGTTACCATGGAGGAACCACACAAGATTTGACTTTATAGGCTAGAACTGAAGTCGCGCCAACTGCTTAACTCAAAATACAGTCAAGAAAGTAGTTCTCAAGCCGAGAAACGGGATCGACCATAAGCACTACCGTGAAATTTCATACAATTTTCAAATTTCTTGTACTTGCTAACTTTGCGACCTCGGGCAGCTATGTTACCATGGAGGAACCACACAAGATTTGACTTTATAGGCTAGAACTGAAGTCGCGCCAACTGCTTAACTCAAAATACAGTCAAGAAAGTAGTTCTCAAGCCGAGAAACGAGATCGACCATAAGCACTACCGTGAAATTTCATACAATTTTCAAATTTATTGTACTTGCTAACTTTGCGACCTCGGGCAGCAATGTTACCATGGAGGAACCACACAAGATTTGACTTTATAGGCTAGAACTGAAGTCGCGCCAACTGCTTAACTCAAAATACCGTCAAGAAAGTAGTTCTCAAGCCGAGAAACGGGATCGACCATAAGCACTACCGTGAAATTTCATACAATTTTCAAATTTCTTGTACTTGCTAACTTTGTGACCTCGGGCAGCTATGTTACCATGGAGGAACCACACAAGATTTGACTTTATTGGCTAGAACTGAAGTCGCGCCAACTGCTTAACTCAAAATAGAGTCAAGAAAGTAGCTCTCAAGCCGAGAAACGGGATCAACCATAAGCACTACCGTGAAATTTCATACAATTTTCAAATTTCTTGTACTTGCTAACTTTGCGACCTCGGGCAGCTATGTTACCATGGAGGAACCACACAAGATTTGACGTTATAGGCTAGAACTGAAGTCGCGCCAACTGCTTAACTCAAAATACAGTCAAGAAAGTAGTTCTCAAGCCGAGAAACGGGATCGACCATAAGCACTACCGTGAAATTTCATACAATTTTCAAATTTCTTGTACTTGCTAACTTTGCGACCTCGGGCAGCTATGTTACCATGGAGGAACCACACAAGATTTGACTTTATAGGCTAGAACTGAAGTCGCGCCAACTGCTTAACTCAAAATACAGTCAAGAAAGTAGCTCTGAAGCCGAGAAACGGGATCGACCATAAGCACTAATGTGAAATTACATACAATTTTCAAATTTCTTGTACTTGCTAAATTTGCGACCTCGGGCAGCTATGTTACCATGGAGGAACCACACAAGATTTGACTTTATTGGCTAGAACTGAAGTCGCGCCAACTGCTTAACTCAAAATACAGTCAAGAAAGTAGTTCTCAAGCCGAGAAACGGGATCGACCATAAGCACTACCGTGAAATTTCATACAATTTTCAAATTTCTTGTACTTGCTAACTTTGCGACCTCGGGCAGCTATGTTACCATGGAGGAACCACACAAGATTTGACTTTATAGGCTAGAACTGAAGTCGCGCCAACTGCTTAACTCAAAATACAGTCAAGAAAGTAGTTCTCAAGCCGAGAAACGGGATCGACCATAAGCACTACCGTGAAATTTCATACAATTTTCAAATTTCTTGTACTTGCTAACTTTGTGACCTCGGGCAGCTATGTTACCATGGAGGAACCACACAAGATTTGACTTTATTGGCTAGAACTGAAGTCGCGCCAACTGCTTAACTCAAAATACAGTCAAGAAAGTAGCTCTGAAGCCGAGAAACGGGATCGACCATAAGCACTAATGTGAAATTACATACAATTTTCAAATTTATTGTACTTGCTAACTTTGCGACCTCGGGCAGCTATGTTACCATGGAGGAACCACACAAGATTTGACTTTATTGGCTAGAACTGAAGTCGCGCCAACTGCTTAACTCAAAATACAGTCAAGAAAGTAGTTCTCAAGCCGAGAAACGGGATCGACCATAAGCACTACCGTGAAATTTCATACAATTTTCAAATTTCTTGTACTTGCTAATTTTGCGACCTCGGGCAGCTATGTTACTATGGAGGAACCACACAAGATTTGACTTTATTGGCCAGAACTGAAGTCGCGCCAACTGCTTAACTCAAATTACAGTCAAGAAAGTAGCTCTGAAGCCGAGAAACGGGATCGACCATAAGCACTACCGTGAAATTTCATACAATTTTCAAATTTCTTGTACTTGCTAACTTTGCGACCTCGGGCAGCTATGTTACCATGGAGGAACCACACAAGATTTGACTTTATTGGCTAGAACTGAAGTCGCGCCAACTGCTTAACTCAAAATACAGTCAAGAAAGTAGTTCTCAAGCCGAGAAACGGGATCGACCATAAGCACTACCGTGAAATTTCATACAATTTTCAAATTTCTTGTACTTGCTAAATTTGCGACCTCGGGCAGCTATGTTACCATGGAGGAACCACACAAGATTTGACTTTATAGGCTAGAACTGAAGTCGCGCCAACTGCTTAACTCAAAATAAAGTCAAGAAAGTAGTTCTCAAGCCGAGAAACGGGATCGACCATAAGCACTACCGTGAAATTTCATACAATTTTCAAATTTCTTGTACTTGCTAACTTTGCGACCTCGGGCAGCTATGTTACCATGGAGGAACCACGCAAGATTTGACTTTATTGGCTAGAACTGAAGTCGCGCCAACTGCTTAACTCAAAATACAGTCAAGAAAGTAGTTCTCAAGCCGAGAAACAGGATCGACCATAAGCACTACCGTGAAATTTCATACAATTTTCAAATTTATTGTACTTGCTAAATTTGTGACCTCGGGCAACTATGTTACCATGGAGGAACCACACAAGATTTGACTTTATAGGCTAGAACCGAAGTCGCGCCAACTGCTTAACTACAAATAAAGTCAAGAAAGTAGCTCTCAAGCCGAGAAACGGGATCGACCATAAGCACTACCGTGAAATTTCATACAATTTTCAAATTTCTTGTACTTGCTAACTTTGCGACCTCGGGCAGCTATGTTACCATGGAGGAACCACGCAAGATTTGACTTTATTGGCTAGAACTGAAGTCCCGCCAACTGCTCAACTCAAAATACAGTCAAGAAAGTAGTTCTCAAGCCGAGAAACGGGATCGACCATAAGCACTACCGTGAAATTTCATACAATTTTCAAATTTCTTGTACTTGCTAACTTTGCGACCTCGGGCAGCTATGTTACCATGGAGGAACCACACAAGATTTGACTTTATTGGCTAGAACTGAAGTCGCGCCAACTGCTTAACTCAAAATAGAGTCAAGAAGGTAGCTCTGAAGCCGAGAAACGGGATCGACCATAAGCACTAATGTGAAATTACATACAATTTTCAAATTTCTTGTACTTGCTAACTTTGTGACCTCGGGCAGCTATGTTACCATGGAGGAACCACACAAGATTTGACTTTATTGGCTAGAACTGAAGTCGCGCCAACTGCTTAACTCAAAATACAGACAAGAAAGTAGTTCTCAAGCTGAGAAACGGGATCGACCATAAGCACTACCGTGAAATTTCATACAATTTTCAAATTTCTTGTACTTGCTAACTTTGCGACCTCGGGCAGCTATGTTACCATGGAGGAACCACACAAGATTTGACTTTATAGGCTAGAACTGAAGTCGCGCCAACTGCTTAACTCAAAATACAGTCAAGAAAGTAGCTCTGAAGCCGAGAAACGGGATCGACCATAAGCACTAATGTGAAATTACATACAATTTTCAAATTTATTGTACTTGCTAACTTTGCGACCTCGGGCAGCTATGTTACCATGGAGGAACCACACAAGATTTGACTTTATTGGCTAGAACTGAAGTCGCGCCAACTGCTTAACTCAAAATACAGTCAAGAAAGTAGTTCTCAAGCCGAGAAACGGGATCGATCATAAGCACTACCGTGAAATTTCATACAATTTTCAAATTTCTTGTACTTGCTAACTTTGCGACCTCGGGCAGCTATGTTACCATGGAGGAACCACACAAGATTTGACTTTATTGGCCAGAACTGAAGTCGCGCCAACTGCTTAACTCAAAATACAGTCAAGAAAGTAGCTCTGAAGCCGAGAAACGGGATCGACCATAAGCACTACCGTGAAATTTCATACAATTTTCAAATTTCTTGTACTTGCTAACTTTGCGACCTCGGGCAGCTATGTTACCATGGAGGAACCACACAAGATTTGACTTTATTGGCTAGAACTGAAGTCGCGCCAACTGCTTAACTCAAAATACAGTCAAGAAAGTAGTTCTCAAGCCGAGAAACGGGATCGACCATAAGCACTACCGTGAAATTTCATACAATTTTCAAATTTCTTGTATTTGCTAACTTTGCGACCTCGGGCAGCTATGTTACCATGGAGGAACCACACAAGATTTGACTTTATAGGCTAGAACTGAAGTCGCGCCAACTGCTTAACTTAAAATACAGTCAAGAAAGTAGCTCTGAAGCCGAGAAACGGGATCGACCATAAGCACTACCGTGAAATTTCATACAATTTTCAAATTTCTTGTACTTGCTAACTTTGCGACCTCGGGCAGCTATGTTACCATGGAGGAACCACACAAAATTTGACTTTATAGGCTAGAACTGAAGTCGCGCCAACTGCTTAACTCAAAATACAGACAAGAAAGTAGTTCTCAAGCCGAGAAACGGGATCGACCATAAGCACTACCGTGAAATTTCATACAATTTTCAAATTTCTTGTACTTGCTAACTTTGCGACCTCGGGCAGCTATGTTACCATGGAGGAACCACACAAGATTTGACTTTATTGGCTAGAACTGAAGTCGCGCCAACTGCTTAACTCAAAATACAGTCAAGAAAGTAGTTCTCAAGCCGAGAAACGGGATCGACCATAAGCACTACCGTGAAATTTCATACAATTTTCAAATTTCTTGTACTTGCTAACTTTGCGACCTCGGGCAGCTATGTTACCATGGAGGAACCACACAAGATTTGACTTTATAGGCTAGAACTGAAGTCGCGCCAACTGCTTAACTCAAAATACAGTCAAGAAAGTAGTTCTCAAGCCGAGAAACGGGATCGACCATAAGCACTACCGTGAAATTTCATACAATTTTCAAATTTCTTGTACTTGCTAACTTTGCGACCTCGGGCAGCTATGTTACCATGGAGGAACCACACAAGATTTGACTTTATTGGCTAGAACTGAAGTCGCGCCAACTGCTTAACTCAAAATACAGTCAAGAAAGTAGTTCTCAAGCCGAGAAACGGGATCGACCATAAGCACTACCGTGAAATTTCATACAATTTTCAAATTTCTTGTACTTGCTAACTTTGCGACCTCGGGCAGCTATGTTACCATGGAGGAACCACACAAGATTTGACTTTATTGGCTAGAACTGAAGACGCGCCAATTGCTTAACTCAAAATACAGTCAAGAAAGTAGCTCTGAAGCCGAGAAACGGGATCGACCATAAGCACTACCGTGAAATTTCATACAATTTTCAAATTTCTTGTACTTGCTAACTTTGCGACCTCGGGCAGCTATGTTACCATGGAGGAACCACACAAGATTTGACTTTATTGGCTAGAACTGAAGTCGCGCCAACTGCTTAACTCAAAATACAGTCAAGAAAGTAGTTCTCAAGCCGAGAAACGGGATCGACCATAAGCACTACCGTGAAATTTCATACAATTTTCAAATTTCTTGTACTTGCTAACTTTGCGACCTCGGGCAGCTATGTTACCATGGAGGAACCACACAAGATTTGACTTTATAGGCTAGAACTGAAGTCGCGCCAACTGCTTAACTCAAAATACAGTCAAGAAAGTAGTTCTCAAGCCGAGAAACGGGATCGACCATAAGCACTACCGTGAAATTTCATACAATTTTCAAATTTCTTGTACTTGCTAACTTTGCGACCTCGGGCAGCTATGTTACCATGGAGGAACCACACAAGATTTGACTTTATTGGCTAGAACTGAAGACGCGCCAATTGCTTAACTCAAAATACAGTCAAGAAAGTAGCTCCGAAGCCGAGAAACGGGATCGACCATAAGCACTACCGTGAAATTTCATACAATTTTCAAATTTCTTGTACTTGCTAACTTTGCGACCTCGGGCAGCTATGTTACCATGGAGGAACCACACAAGATTTGACTTTATTGGCTAGAACTGAAGTCGCGCCAACTGCTTAACTCAAAATACGGTCAAGAAAGTAGTTCTCAAGCCGAGAAACGGGATCGACCATAAGCACTACCGTTAAATTTCATACAATTTTCAAATTTATTGTACTTGCTAACTTTGTGACCTCGGGCAGCTATGTTACCATGGAGGAACCACACAAGATTTGACTTTATTGGCTAGAACTGAAGACGCGCCAATTGCTTAACTCAAAATACAGTCAAGAAAGTAGCTCTGAAGCCGAGAAACGGGATCGACCATAAGCACTACCGTGAAATTTCATACAATTTTCAAATTTCTTGTACTTGCTAACTTTGCGACCTCGGGCAGCTATGTTACCATGGAGGAACCACACAAGATTTGACTTTATAGGCTAGAACTGAAGTCGCGCCAACTGCTTAACTCAAAATACAGACAAGAAAGTAGTTCTCAAGCCGAGAAACGGGATCGACCATAAGCACTACCGTGAAATTTCATACAATTTTCAAATTTCTTGTACTTGCTAATTTTGCGACCTCGGGCAGCTATGTTACCATGGAGGAACCACACAAGATTTGACTTTATTGGCTAGAACTGAAGTCGCGCCAACTGCTTAACTCAAAATACAGTCAAGAAAGTAGTTCTCAAGCCGAGAAACGGGATCGACCATAAGCACTACCGTTAAATTTCATACAATTTTCAAATTTATTGTACTTGCTAACTTTGTGACCTCGGGCAGCTATGTTACCATGGAGGAACCACACAAGATTTGACTTTATTGGCTAGAACTGAAGACGCGCCAATTGCTTAACTCAAAATACAGTCAAGAAAGTAGCTCTGAAGCCGAGAAACGGGATCGACCATAAGCACTACCGTGAAATTTCATACAATTTTCAAATTTCTTGTACTTGCTAACTTTGCGACCTCGGGCAGCTATGTTACCATGGAGGAACCACACAAGATTTGACTTTATAGGCTAGAACTGAAGTCGCGCCAACTACTTAACTCAAAATACAGTCAAGAAAGTAGCTCTGAAGCCGAGAAACGGGATCGACCATAAGCACTAATGTGAAATTACATACAATTTTCAAATTTCTTGTACTTGCTAACTTTGCGACCTCGGGCAGCTATGTTACCATGGAGGAACCACACAAGATTTGACTTTATAGGCTAGAACTGAAGTCGCGCCAACTGCTTAACTCAAAATACAGACAAGAAAGTAGTTCTCAAGCCGAGAAACGGGATCGACCATAAGCACTACCGTGAAATTTCATACAATTTTCAAATTTCTTGTACTTGCTAACTTTGCGACCTCGGGCAGCTATGTTACCATGGAGGAACCACACAAGATTTGACTTTATTGGCTAGAACTGAAGTCGCGCCAACTGCTTAACTCAAAATACAGTCAAGAAAGTAGTTCTCAAGCCGAGAAACGGGATCGACCATAAGCACTACCCTTAAATTTCATACAATTTTCAAATTTATTGTACTTGCTAACTTTGTGACCTCGGGCAGCTATGTTACCATGGAGGAACCACACAAGATTTGACTTTATTGGCTAGAACTGAAGACGCGCCAATTGCTTAACTCAAAATACAGTCAAGAAAGTAGCTCTGAAGCCGAGAAACGGGATCGACCATAAGCACTACCGTGAAATTTCATACAATTTTCAAATTTCTTGTACTTGCTAACTTTGCGACCTCGGGCAGCTATGTTACCATGGAGGAACCACACAAGATTTGACTTTATTGGCTAGAACTGAAGTCGCGCCAACTGCTTAACTCAAAATACAGTCAAGAAAGTAGTTCTCAAGCCGAGAAACGGGATCGACCATAAGCACTACCGTGAAATTTCATACAATTTTCAAATTTCTTGTACTTGCTAACTTTGCGACCTCGGGCAGCTATGTTACCATGGAGGAACCACACAAGATTTGACTTTACAGGCTAGAACTGAAGTCGCGCCAACTGCTTAACTCAAAATACAGTCAAGAAAGTAGTTCTCAAGCCGAGAAACGGGATCGACCATAAGCACTACCGTGAAATTTCATACAATTTTCAAATTTCTTGTACTTGCTAACTTTGCGACCTCGGGCAGCTATGTTACCATGGAGGAACCACACAAGATTTGACTTTATTGGCTAGAACTGAAGACGCGCCAATTGCTTAACTCAAAATACAGTCAAGAAAGTAGCTCTGAAGCCGAGAAACGGGATCGACCATAAGCACTACCGTGAAATTTCATACAATTTTCAAATTTCTTGTACTTGCTAACTTTGCGACCTCGGGCAGCTATGTTACCATGGAGGAACCACACAAGATTTGACTTTATTGGCTAGAACTGAAATCGCGCCAACTGCTTAACTCAAAATACAGTCAAGAAAGTAGTTCTCAAGCCGAGAAACGGGATCGACCATAAGCACTACCGTGAAATTTCATACAATTTTCAAATTTCTTGTACTTGCTAACTTTGCGACCTCGGGCAGCTATGTTACCATGGAGGAACCACACAAGATTTGACTTTATAGGCTAGAACTGAAGTCGCGCCAACTGCTTAACTCAAAATACAGTCAAGAAAGTAGTTCTCAAGCCGAGAAACGGGATCGACCATAAGCACTACCGTGAAATTTCATACAATTTTCAAATTTCTTGTACTTGCTAACTTTGCGACCTCGGGCAGCTATGTTACCATGGAGGAACCACACAAGATTTGACTTTATTGGCTAGAACTGAAGACGCGCCAATTGCTTAACTCAAAATACAGTCAAGAAAGTAGCTCTGAAGCCGAGAAACGGGATCGACCATAAGCACTACCGTGAAATTTCATACAATTTTCAAATTTCCTGTACTTGCTAACTTTGCGACCTCGGGCAGCTATGTTACCATGGAGGAACCACACAAGATTTGACTTTATTGGCTAGAACTGAAGTCGCGCCAACTGCTTAACTCAAAATACGGTCAAGAAAGTAGTTCTCAAGCCGAGAAACGGGATCGACCATAAGCACTACCGTTAAATTTCATACAATTTTCAAATTTATTGTACTTGCTAACTTTGTGACCTCGGGCAGCTATGTTACCATGGAGGAACCACACAAGATTTGACTTTATTGGCTAGAACTGAAGACGCGCCAATTGCTTAACTCAAAATATAGTCAAGAAAGTAGCTCTGAAGCCGAGAAACGGGATCGACCATAAGCACTACCGTGAAATTTCATACAATTTTCAAATTTCTTGTACTTGCTAACTTTGCGACCTCGGGCAGCTATGTTACCATGGAGGAACCACACAAGATTTGACTTTATAGGCTAGAACTGAAGTCGCGCCAACTGCTTAACTCAAAATACAGACAAGAAAGTAGTTCTCAAGCCGAGAAACGGGATCGACCATAAGCACTACCGTGAAATTTCATACAATTTTCAAATTTCTTGTACTTGCTAACTTTGCGACCTCGGGCAGCTATGTTACCATGGAGGAACCACACAAGATTTGACTTTATTGGCTAGAACTGAAGTCGCGCCAACTGCTTAACTCAAAATACAGTCAAGAAAGTAGTTCTCAAGCCGAGAAACGGGATCGACCATAAGCACTACCGTTAAATTTCATACAATTTTCAAATTTATTGTACTTGCTAACTTTGTGACCTCGGGCAGCTATGTTACCATGGAGGAACCACACAAGATTTGACTTTATTGGCTAGAACTGAAGACGCGCCAATTGCTTAACTCAAAAGTCAAGAAAGTAGCTCTGAAGCCGAGAAACGGGATCGACCATAAGCACTACCGTGAAATTTCATACAATTTTCAAATTTATTGTACTTGCTAACTTTGCGACCTCGGGCAGCTATGTTACCATGGAGGAACCACACAAGATTTGACTTTATTGGCTAGAACTGAAGTCGCGCCAACTGCTTAACTCAAAATACGGTCAAGAAAGTAGTTCTCAAGCCGAGAAACGGGATCGACCATAAGCACTACCGTTAAATTTCATACAATTTTCAAATTTATTGTACTTGCTAACTTTGTGACCTCGGGCAGCTATGTTACCATGGAGGAACCACACAAGATTTGACTTTATTGGCTAGAACTGAAGACGCGCCAATTGCTTAACTCAAAATACAGTCAAGAAAGTAGCTCTGAAGCCGAGAAACGGGATCGACCATAAGCACTACCGTGAAATTTCATACAATTTTCAAATTTCTTGTACTTGCTAACTTTGCGACCTCGGGCAGCTATGTTACCATGGAGGAACCACACAAGATTTGACTTTATAGGCTAGAACTGAAGTCGCGCCAACTGCTTAACTCAAAATACAGACAAGAAAGTAGTTCTCAAGCCGAGAAACGGGATCGACCATAAGCACTACCGTTAAATTTCATACAATTTTCAAATTTCTTGTACTTGCTAACTTTGCGACCTCGGGCAGCTATGTTACCATGGAGGAACCACACAAGATTTGACTTTATTGGCTAGAACTGAAGTCGCGCCAACTGCTTAACTCAAAATACAGTCAAGAAAGTAGTTCTCAAGCCGAGAAACGGGATCGACCATAAGCACTACCGTGAAATTTCATACAATTTTCAAATTTCTTGTACTTGCTAACTTTGCGACCTCGGGCAGCTATGTTACCATGGAGGAACCACACAAGATTTGACTTTATTGGCTAGAACTGAAGTCGCGCCAACTGCTTAACTCAAAATACAGTCAAGAAAGTAGTTCTGAAGCCGAGAAACGGGATCGACCATAAGCACTACCGTGAAATTTCATACAATTTTCAAATTTCTTGTACTTGCTAACTTTGCGACCTCGGGCAGCTATGTTACCATGGAGGAACCACACAAGATTTGACTTTATTGGCTAGAACTGAAGACGCGCCAATTGCTTAACTCAAAATACAGTCAAGAAAGTAGCTCTGAAGCCGAGAAACGGGATCGACCATAAGCACTACCGTGAAATTTCATACAATTTTCAAATTTCTTGTACTTGCTAACTTTGCGACCTCGGGCAGCTATGTTACCATGGAGGAACCCCACAAGATTTGACTTTATTGGCTAGAACTGAAGTCGCGCCAACTGCTTAACTCAAAATACAGTCAAGAAAGTAGTTCTCAAGCCGAGAAACGGGATCGACCCTAAGCACTACCGTGAAATTTCATACAATTTTCAAATTTCTTGTACTTGCTAACTTTGCGACCTCGGGCAGCTATGTTACCATGGAGGAACCACACAAGATTTGACTTTATAGGCTAGAACTGAAGTCGCGCCAACTGCTTAACTCAAAATACAGTCAAGAAAGTAGTTCTCAAGCCGAGAAACGGGATCGACCATAAGCACTACCGTGAAATTTCATACAATTTTCAAATTTCTTGTACTTGCTAACTTTGCGACCTCGGGCAGCTATGTTACCATGGAGGAACCACACAAGATTTGACTTTATTGGCTAGAACTGAAGACGCGCCAATTGCTTAACTCAAAATACAGTCAAGAAAGTAGCTCTGAAGCCGAGAAACGGGATCGACCATAAGCACTACCGTGAAATTTCATACAATTTTCAAATTTCTTGTACTTGCTAACTTTGCGACCTCGGGCAGCTATGTTACCATGGAGGAACCACACAAGATTTGACTTTATAGGCTAGAACTGAAGTCGCGCCAACTGCTTAACTCAAAATACAGACAAGAAAGTAGTTCTCAAGCCGAGAAACGGGATCGACCATAAGCACTACCGTGAAATTTCATACAATTTTCAAATTTCTTGTACTTGCTAATTTTGCGACCTCGGGCAGCTATGTTACCATGGAGGAACCACACAAGATTTGACTTTATTGGCTAGAACTGAAGTCGCGCCAACTGCTTAACTCAAAATACAGTCAAGAAAGTAGTTCTCAAGCCGAGAAACGGGATCGACCATAAGCACTACCGTTAAATTTCATACAATTTTCAAATTTATTGTACTTGCTAACTTTGTGACCTCGGGCAGCTATGTTACCATGGAGGAACCACACAAGATTTGACTTTATTGGCTAGAACTGAAGACGCGCCAATTGCTTAACTCAAAATACAGTCAAGAAAGTAGCTCTGAAGCCGAGAAACGGGATCGACCATAAGCACTACCGTGAAATTTCATACAATTTTCAAATTTCTTGTACTTGCTAACTTTGCGACCTCGGGCAGCTATGTTACCATGGAGGAACCACACAAGATTTGACTTTATAGGCTAGAACTGAAGTCGCGCCAACTACTTAACTCAAAATACAGTCAAGAAAGTAGCTCTGAAGCCGAGAAACGGGATCGACCATAAGCACTACCGTGAAATTTCATACAATTTTCAAATTTCTTGTACTTGCTAACTTTGCGACCTCGGGCAGCTATGTTACCATGGAGGAACCACACAAGATTTGACTTTATAGGCTAGAACTGAAGTCGCGCCAACTGCTTAACTCAAAATACAGACAAGAAAGTAGTTCTCAAGCCGAGAAACGGGATCGACCATAAGCACTACCGTGAAATTTCATACAATTTTCAAATTTCTTGTACTTGCTAACTTTGCGACCTCGGGCAGCTATGTTACCATGGAGGAACCACACAAGATTTGACTTTATTGGCTAGAACTGAAGTCGCGCCAACTGCTTAACTCAAAATACAGTCAAGAAAGTAGTTCTCAAGCCGAGAAACGGGATCGACCATAAGCACTACCGTTAAATTTCATACAATTTTCAAATTTATTGTACTTGCTAACTTTGTGACCTCGGGCAGCTATGTTACCATGGAGGAACCACACAAGATTTGACTTTATTGGCTAGAACTGAAGACGCGCCAATTGCTTAACTCAAAATACAGTCAAGAAAGTAGCTCTGAAGCCGAGAAACGGGATCGACCATAAGCACTACCGTGAAATTTCATACAATTTTCAAATTTATTGTACTTGCTAACTTTGCGACCTCGGGCAGCTATGTTACCATGGAGGAACCACACAAGATTTGACTTTATTGGCTAGAACTGAAGTCGCGCCAACTGCTTAACTCAAAATACAGTCAAGAAAGTAGTTCTCAAGCCGAGAAACGGGATCGACCATAAGCACTACCGTGAAATTTCATACAATTTTCAAATTTCTTGTACTTGCTAACTTTGCGACCTCGGGCAGCTATGTTACCATGGAGGAACCACACAAGATTTGACTTTACAGGCTAGAACTGAAGTCGCGCCAACTGCTTAACTCAAAATACAGTCAAGAAAGTAGTTCTCAAGCCGAGAAACGGGATCGACCATAAGCACTACCGTGAAATTTCATACAATTTTCAAATTTCTTGTACTTGCTAACTTTGCGACCTCGGGCAGCTATGTTACCATGGAGGAACCACACAAGATTTGACTTTATTGGCTAGAACTGAAGACGCGCCAATTGCTTAACTCAAAATACAGTCAAGAAAGTAGCTCCGAAGCCGAGAAACGGGATCGACCATAAGCACTACCGTGAAATTTCATACAATTTTCAAATTTCTTGTACTTGCTAACTTTGCGACCTCGGGCAGCTATGTTACCATGGAGGAACCACACAAGATTTGACTTTATTGGCTAGAACTGAAGTCGCGCCAACTGCTTAACTCAAAATACGGTCAAGAAAGTAGTTCTCAAGCCGAGAAACGGGATCGACCATAAGCACTACCGTTAAATTTCATACAATTTTCAAATTTATTGTACTTGCTAACTTTGTGACCTCGGGCAGCTATGTTACCATGGAGGAACCACACAAGATTTGACTTTATTGGCTAGAACTGAAGACGCGCCAATTGCTTAACTCAAAATACAGTCAAGAAAGTAGCTCTGAAGCCGAGAAACGGGATCGACCATAAGCACTACCGTGAAATTTCATACAATTTTCAAATTTCTTGTACTTGCTAACTTTGCGACCTCGGGCAGCTATGTTACCATGGAGGAACCACACAAGATTTGACTTTATAGGCTAGAACTGAAGTCGCGCCAACTGCTTAACTCAAAATACAGACAAGAAAGTAGTTCTCAAGCCGAGAAACGGGATCGACCATAAGCACTACCGTGAAATTTCATACAATTTTCAAATTTCTTGTACTTGCTAAATTTGCGACCTCGGGCAGCTATGTTACCATGGAGGAACCACACAAGATTTGACTTTATTGGCTAGAACTGAAGTCGCGCCAACTGCTTAACTCAAAATACAGTCAAGAAAGTAGTTCTCAAGCCGAGAAACGGGATCGACCATAAGCACTACCGTTAAATTTCATACAATTTTCAAATTTATTGTACTTGCTAACTTTGTGACCTCGGGCAGCTATGTTAGCATGGAGGAACCACACAAGATTTGACTTTATTGGCTAGAACTGAAGACGCGCCAATTGCTTAACTCAAAATACAGTCAAGAAAGTAGCTCTGAAGCCGAGAAACGGGATCGACCATAAGCACTACCGTGAAATTTCATACAATTTTCAAATTTCTTGTACTTGCTAACTTTGCGACCTCGGGCAGCTATGTTACCATGGAGGAACCACACAAGATTTGACTTTATAGGCTAGAACTGAAGTCGCGCCAACTACTTAACTCAAAATACAGTCAAGAAAGTAGCTCTGAAGCCGAGAAACGGGATCGACCATAAGCACTAATGTGAAATTACATACAATTTTCAAATTTCTTGTACTTGCTAACTTTGCGACCTCGGGCAGCTATGTTACCATGGAGGAACCACACAAGATTTGACTTTATAGGCTAGAACTGAAGTCGCGCCAACTGCTTAACTCAAAATACAGACAAGAAAGTAGTTCTGAAGCCGAGAAACGGGATCGACCATAAGCACTACCGTGAAATTTCATACAATTTTCAAATTTCTTGTACTTGCTAACTTTGCGACCTCGGGCAGCTATGTTACCATGGAGGAACCACACAAGATTTGACTTTATTGGCTAGAACTGAAGTCGCGCCAACTGCTTAACTCAAAATACAGTCAAGAAAGTAGTTCTCAAGCCGAGAAACGGGATCGACCATAAGCACTACCGTTAAATTTCATACAATTTTCAAATTTATTGTACTTGCTAACTTTGTGACCTCGGGCAGCTATGTTACCATGGAGGAACCACACAAGATTTGACTTTATTGGCTAGAACTGAAGACGCGCCAATTGCTTAACTCAAAATACAGTCAAGAAAGTAGCTCTGAAGCCGAGAAACGGGATCGACCATAAGCACTACCGTGAAATTTCATACAATTTTCAAATTTATTGTACTTGCTAACTTTGCGACCTCGGGCAGCTATGTTACCATGGAGGAACCACACAAGATTTGACTTTATTGGCTAGAACTGAAGTCGCGCCAACTGCTTAACTCAAAATACAGTCAAGAAAGTAGTTCTCAAGCCGAGAAACGGGATCGACCATAAGCACTACCGTGAAATTTCATACAATTTTCAAATTTCTTGTACTTGCTAACTTTGCGACCTCGGGCAGCTATGTTACCATGGAGGAACCACACAAGATTTGACTTTACAGGCTAGAACTGAAGTCGCGCCAACTGCTTAACTCAAAATACAGTCAAGAAAGTAGTTCTCAAGCCGAGAAACGGGATCGACCATAAGCACTACCGTGAAATTTCATACAATTTTCAAATTTCTTGTACTTGCTAACTTTGCGACCTCGGCCAGCTATGTTACCATGGAGGAACCACACAAGATTTGACTTTATTGGCTAGAACTGAAGACGCGCCAATTGCTTAACTCAAAATACAGTCAAGAAAGTAGCTCTGAAGCCGAGAAACGGGATCGACCATAAGCACTACCGTGAAATTTCATACAATTTTCAAATTTCTTGTACTTGCCAACTTTGCGACCTCGGGCAGCTATGTTACCATGGAGGAACCACACAAGATTTGACTTTATTGGCTAGAACTGAAGTCGCGCCAACTGCTTAACTCAAAATACAGTCAAGAAAGTAGTTCTCAAGCCGAGAAACGGGATCGACCATAAGCACTACCGTGAAATTTCATACAATTTTCAAATTTCTTGTACTTGCTAACTTTGCGACCTCGGGCAGCTATGTTACCATGGAGGAACCACACAAGATTTGACTTTACAGGCTAGAACTGAAGTCGCGCCAACTGCTTAACTCAAAATACAGTCAAGAAAGTAGTTCTCAAGCCGAGAAACGGGATCGACCATAAGCACTACCGTGAAATTTCATACAATTTTCAAATTTCTTGTACTTGCTAACTTTGCGACCTCGGCCAGCTATGTTACCATGGAGGAACCACACAAGATTTGACTTTATTGGCTAGAACTGAAGACGCGCCAATTGCTTAACTCAAAATACAGTCAAGAAAGTAGCTCTGAAGCCGAGAAACGGGATCGACCATAAGCACTACCGTGAAATTTCATACAATTTTCAAATTTCTTGTACTTGCCAACTTTGCGACCTCGGGCAGCTATGTTACCATGGAGGAACCACACAAGATTTGACTTTATTGGCTAGAACTGAAGTCGCGCCAACTGCTTAACTCAAAATACAGTCAAGAAAGTAGTTCTCAAGCCGAGAAACGGGATCGACCATAAGCACTACCGTGAAATTTCATACAATTTTCAAATTTCTTGTACTTGCTAACTTTGCGACCTCGGGCAGCTATGTTACCATGGAGGAACCACACAAGATTTGACTTTATAGGCTAGAACTGAAGTCGCGCCAACTGCTTAACTCAAAATACAGTCAAGAAAGTAGTTCTCAAGCCGAGAAACGGGATCGACCATAAGCACTACCGTGAAATTTCATACAATTTTCAAATTTCTTGTACTTGCTAACTTTGTGACCTCGGGCAGCTATGTTACCATGGAGGAACCACACAAGATTTGACTTTATAGGCTAGAACTGAAGTCGCGCCAACTGCTTAACTCAAAATACAGTCAAGAAAGTAGTTCTCAAGCCGAGAAACGGGATCGACCATAAGCACTACCGTGAAATTTCATACAATTTTCAAATTTCCTGTACTTGCTAACTTTGCGACCTCGGGCAGCTATGTTACCATGGAGGAACCACACAAGATTTGACTTTATTGGCTAGAACTGAAGTCGCGCCAACTGCTTAACTCAAAATACGGTCAAGAAAGTAGTTCTCAAGCCGAGAAACGGGATCGACCATAAGCACTACCGTTAAATTTCATACAATTTTCAAATTTATTGTACTTGCTAACTTTGTGACCTCGGGCAGCTATGTTACCATGGAGGAACCACACAAGATTTGACTTTATTGGCTAGAACTGAAGACGCGCCAATTGCTTAACTCAAAATACAGTCAAGAAAGTAGCTCTGAAGCCGAGAAACGGGATCGACCATAAGCACTACCGTGAAATTTCATACAATTTTCAAATTTCTTGTACTTGCTAACTTTGCGACCTCGGGCAGCTATGTTACCATGGAGGAACCACACAAGATTTGACTTTATAGGCTAGAACTGAAGTCGCGCCAACTGCTTAACTCAAAATACAGACAAGAAAGTAGTTCTCAAGCCGAGAAACGGGATCGACCATAAGCACTACCGTGAAATTTCATACAATTTTCAAATTTCTTGTACTTGCTAACTTTGCGACCTCGGGCAGCTATGTTACCATGGAGGAACCACACAAGATTTGACTTTATTGGCTAGAACTGAAGTCGCGCCAACTGCTTAACTCAAAATACAGTCAAGAAAGTAGTTCTCAAGCCGAGAAACGGGATCGACCATAAGCACTACCGTTAAATTTCATACAATTTTCAAATTTATTGTACTTGCTAACTTTGTGACCTCGGGCAGCTATGTTACCATGGAGGAACCACACAAGATTTGACTTTATTGGCTAGAACTGAAGACGCGCCAATTGCTTAACTCAAAAGTCAAGAAAGTAGCTCTGAAGCCGAGAAACGGGATCGACCATAAGCACTACCGTGAAATTTCATACAATTTTCAAATTTATTGTACTTGCTAACTTTGCGACCTCGGGCAGCTATGTTACCATGGAGGAACCACACAAGATTTGACTTTATTGGCTAGAACTGAAGTCGCGCCAACTGCTTAACTCAAAATACGGTCAAGAAAGTAGTTCTCAAGCCGAGAAACGGGATCGACCATAAGCACTACCGTTAAATTTCATACAATTTTCAAATTTATTGTACTTGCTAACTTTGTGACCTCGGGCAGCTATGTTACCATGGAGGAACCACACAAGATTTGACTTTATTGGCTAGAACTGAAGACGCGCCAATTGCTTAACTCAAAATACAGTCAAGAAAGTAGCTCTGAAGCCGAGAAACGGGATCGACCATAAGCACTACCGTGAAATTTCATACAATTTTCAAATTTCTTGTACTTGCTAACTTTGCGACCTCGGGCAGCTATGTTACCATGGAGGAACCACACAAGATTTGACTTTATAGGCTAGAACTGAAGTCGCGCCAACTGCTTAACTCAAAATACAGACAAGAAAGTAGTTCTCAAGCCGAGAAACGGGATCGACCATAAGCACTACCGTTAAATTTCATACAATTTTCAAATTTATTGTACTTGCTAACTTTGTGACCTCGGGCAGCTATGTTACCATGGAGGAACCACACAAGATTTGACTTTATTGGCTAGAACTGAAGATGCGTCAATTGCTTAACTCAAAATACAGTCAAGAAAGTAGCTCTGAAGCCGAGAAACGGGATCGACCATAAGCACTACCGTGAAATTTCATACAATTTTCAAATTTCTTGTACTTGCTAACTTTGCGACCTCGGGCAGCTATGTTACCATGGAGGAACCACACAAGATTTGACTTTATAGGCTAGAACTGAAGTCGCGCCAACTACTTAACTCAAAATACAGTCAAGAAAGTAGCTCTGAAGCCGAGAAACGGGATCGACCATAAGCACTAATGTGAAATTACATACAATTTTCAAATTTCTTGTACTTGCTAACTTTGCGACCTCGGGCAGCTATGTTACCATGGAGGAACCACACAAGATTTGACTTTATAGGCTAGAACTGAAGTCGCGCCAACTGCTTAACTCAAAATACAGACAAGAAAGTAGTTCTCAAGCCGAGAAACGGGATCGACCATAAGCACTACCGTTAAATTTCATACAATTTTCAAATTTATTGTACTTGCTAACTTTGTGACCTCGGGCAGCTATGTTACCATGGAGGAACCACACAAGATTTGACTTTATTGGCTAGAACTGAAGACGCGCCAATTGCTTAACTCAAAATACAGTCAAGAAAGTAGCTCTGAAGCCGAGAAACGGGATCGACCATAAGCACTACCGTGAAATTTCATACAATTTTCAAATTTATTGTACTTGCTAACTTTGCGACCTCGGGCAGCTATGTTACCATGGAGGAACCACACAAGATTTGACCTTATTGGCTAGAACTGAAGTCGCGCCAACTGCTTAACTCAAAATACAGTCAAGAAAGTAGTTCTCAAGCCGAGAAACGGGATCGACCATAAGCACTACCGTGAAATTTCATACAATTTTCAAATTTCTTGTACTTGCTAACTTTGCGACCTCGGGCAGCTATGTTACCATGGAGGAACCACACAAGATTTGACTTTATAGGCTAGAACTGAAGTCGCGCCAACTGCTTAACTCAAAATACAGTCAAGAAAGTAGTTCTCAAGCCGAGAAACGGGATCGACCATGAGCACTACCGTGAAATTTCATACAATTTTCAAATTTCTTGTACTTGCTAACTTTGCGACCTCGGGCAGCTATGTTACCATGGAGGAACCACACAAGATTTGACTTTATTGGCTAGAACTGAAGACGCGCCAATTGCTTAACTCAAAATACAGTCAAGAAAGTAGCTCTGAAGCCGAGAAACGGGATCGACCATAAGCACTACCGTGAAATTTCATACAATTTTCAAATTTCTTGTACTTGCTAACTTTGCGACCTCGGGCAGCTATGTTACCATGGAGGAACCACACAAGATTTGACTTTATTGGCTAGAACTGAAGTCGCGCCAACTGCTTAACTCAAAATACAGTCAAGAAAGTAGTTCTCAAGCCGAGAAACGGGATCGACCATAAGCACTACCGTGAAATTTCATACAATTTTCAAATTTCTTGTACTTGCTAACTTTGCGACCTCGGGCAGCTATGTTACCATGGAGGAACCACACAAGATTTGACTTTATAGGCTAGAACTGAAGTCGCGCCAACTGCTTAACTCAAAATACAGTCAAGAAAGTAGTTCTCAAGCCGAGAAACGGGATCGACCATAAGCACTACCGTGAAATTTCATACAATTTTCAAATTTCTTGTACTTGCTAACTTTGCGACCTCGGGCAGCTATGTTACCATGGAGGAACCACACAAGATTTGACTTTATTGGCTAGAACTGAAGACGCGCCAATTGCTTAACTCAAAATACAGTCAAGAAAGTAGCTCTGAAGCCGAGAAACGGGATCGACCATAAGCACTACCGTGAAATTTCATACAATTTTCAAATTTCTTGTACTTGCTAACTTTGCGACCTCGGGCAGCTATGTTACCATGGAGGAACCACACAAGATTTGACTCTATTGGCTAGAACTGAAGTCGCGCCAACTGCTTAACTCAAAATAAGGTCAAGAAAGTAGTTCTCAAGCCGAGAAACGGGATCGACCATAAGCACTACCGTTAAATTTCATACAATTTTCAAATTTATTGTACTTGCTAACTTTGTGACCTCGGGCAGCTATGTTACCATGGAGGAACCACACAAGATTTGACTTTATTGGCTAGAACTGAAGACGCGCCAATTGCTTAACTCAAAATACAGTCAAGAAAGTAGCTCTGAAGCCGAGAAACGGGATCGACCATAAGCACTACCGTGAAATTTCATACAATTTTCAAATTTCTTGTACTTGCTAACTTTGCGACCTCGGGCAGCTATGTTACCATGGAGGAACCACACAAGATTTGACTTTATAGGCTAGAACTGAAGTCGCGCCAACTGCTTAACTCAAAATACAGACAAGAAAGTAGTTCTCAAGCCGAGAAACGGGATCGACCATAAGCACTACCGTGAAATTTCATACAATTTTCAAATTTCTTGTACTTGCTAACTTTGCGACCTCGGGCAGCTATGTTACCATGGAGGAACCACACAAGATTTGACTTTATTGGCTAGAACTGAAGTCGCGCCAACTGCTTAACTCAAAATACAGTCAAGAAAGTAGTTCTCAAGCCGAGAAACGGGATCGACCATAAGCACTACCGTTAAATTTCATACAATTTTCAAATTTATTGTACTTGCTAACTTTGTGACCTCGGGCAGCTATGTTACCATGGAGGAACCACACAAGATTTGACTTTATTGGCTAGAACTGAAGACGCGCCAATTGCTTAACTCAAAATACAGTCAAGAAAGTAGCTCTGAAGCCGAGAAACGGGATCGACCATAAGCACTACCGTGAAATTTCATACAATTTTCAAATTTCTTGTACTTGCTAACTTTGCGACCTCGGGCAGCTATGTTACCATGGAGGAACCACACAAGATTTGACTTTATAGGCTAGAACTGAAGTCGCGCCAACTACTTAACTCAAAATACAGTCAAGAAAGTAGTTCTCAAGCCGAGAAACGGGATCGACCATAAGCACTACCGTGAAATTTCATACAATTTTCAAATTTCTTGTACTTGCTAACTTTGCGACCTCGGGCAGCTATGTTACCATGGAGGAACCACACAAGATTTGACTTTATAGGCTAGAACTGAAGTCGCGCCAACTGCTTAACTCAAAATACAGTCAAGAAAGTAGTTCTCAAGCCGAGAAACGGGATCGACCATAAGCACTACCGTGAAATTTCATACAATTTTCAAATTTCTTGTACTTGCTAACTTTGCGACCTCGGGCAGCTATGTTACCATGGAGGAACCACACAAGATTTGACTTTATTGGCTAGAACTGAAGACGCGCCAATTGCTTAACTCAAGATACAGTCAAGAAAGTAGCTCTGAAGCCGAGAAACGGGATCGACCATAAGCACTACCGTGAAATTTCATACAATTTTCAAATTTCTTGTACTTGCGAACTTTGCGACCTCGGGCAGCTATGTTACCATGGAGGAACCACACAAGATTTGACTTTATTGGCTAGAACTGAAGTCGCGCCAACTGCTTAACTCAAAATACAGTCAAGAAAGTAGTTCTCAAGCCGAGAAACGGGATCGACCATAAGCACTACCGTGAAATTTCATACAATTTTCAAATTTCTTGTACTTGCTAACTTTGCGACCTCGGGCAGCTATGTTACCATGGAGGAACCACACAAGATTTGACTTTATAGGCTAGAACTGAAGTCGCGCCAACTGCTTAACTCAAAATACAGTCAAGAAAGTAGTTCTCAAGCCGAGAAACGGGATCGACCATAAGCACTACCGTGAAATTTCATACAATTTTCAAATTTCTTGTACTTGCTAACTTTGCGACCTCGGGCAGCTATGTTACCATGGAGGAACCACACAAGATTTGACTTTATTGGCTAGAACTGAAGACGCGCCAATTGCTTAACTCAAAATACAGTCAAGAAAGTAGCTCTGAAGCCGAGAAACGGGATCGACCATAAGCACTACCGTGAAATTTCATACAATTTTCAAATTTCTTGTACTTGCTAACTTTGCGACCTCGGGCAGCTATGTTACCATGGAGGAACCACACAAGATTTGACTCTATTGGCTAGAACTGAAGTCGCGCCAACTGCTTAACTCAAAATAAGGTCAAGAAAGTAGTTCTCAAGCCGAGAAACGGGATCGACCATAAGCACTACCGTTAAATTTCATACAATTTTCAAATTTATTGTACTTGCTAACTTTGTGACCTCGGGCAGCTATGTTACCATGGAGGAACCACACAAGATTTGACTTTATTGGCTAGAACTGAAGACGCGCCAATTGCTTAACTCAAAATACAGTCAAGAAAGTAGCTCTGAAGCCGAGAAACGGGATCGACCATAAGCACTACCGTGAAATTTCATACAATTTTCAAATTTCTTGTACTTGCTAACTTTGCGACCTCGGGCAGCTATGTTACCATGGAGGAACCACACAAGATTTGACTTTATAGGCTAGAACTGAAGTCGCGCCAACTGCTTAACTCAAAATACAGACAAGAAAGTAGTTCTCAAGCCGAGAAACGGGATCGACCATAAGCACTACCGTGAAATTTCATACAATTTTCAAATTTCTTGTACTTGCTAACTTTGCGACCTCGGGCAGCTATGTTACCATGGAGGAACCACACAAGATTTGACTTTATTGGCTAGAACTGAAGTCGCGCCAACTGCTTAACTCAAAATACAGTCAAGAAAGTAGTTCTCAAGCCGAGAAACGGGATCGACCATAAGCACTACCGTTAAATTTCATACAATTTTCAAATTTATTGTACTTGCTAACTTTGTGACCTCGGGCAGCTATGTTACCATGGAGGAACCACACAAGATTTGACTTTATTGGCTAGAACTGAAGACGCGCCAATTGCTTAACTCAAAATACAGTCAAGAAAGTAGCTCTGAAGCCGAGAAACGGGATCGACCATAAGCACTACCGTGAAATTTCATACAATTTTCAAATTTCTTGTACTTGCTAACTTTGCGACCTCGGGCAGCTATGTTACCATGGAGGAACCACACAAGATTTGACTTTATAGGCTAGAACTGAAGTCGCGCCAACTACTTAACTCAAAATACAGTCAAGAAAGTAGCTCTGAAGCCGAGAAACGGGATCGACCATAAGCACTAATGTGAAATTACATACAATTTTCAAATTTCTTGTACTTGCTAACTTTGCGACCTCGGGCAGCTATGTTACCATGGAGGAACCACACAAGATTTGACTTTATAGGCTAGAACTGAAGTCGCGCCAACTACTTAACTCAAAATACAGTCAAGAAAGTAGCTCTGAAGCCGAGAAACGGGATCGACCATAAGCACTAATGTGAAATTACATACAATTTTCAAATTTCTTGTACTTGCTAACTTTGCGACCTCGGGCAGCTATGTTACCATGGAGGAACCACACAAGATTTGACTTTATAGGCTAGAACTGAAGTCGCGCCAACTGCTTAACTCAAAATACAGACAAGAAAGTAGTTCTCAAGCCGAGAAACGGGATCGACCATAAGCACTACCGTGAAATTTCATACAATTTTCAAATTTCTTGTACTTGCTAACTTTGCGACCTCGGGCAGCTATGTTACCATGGAGGAACCACACAAGATTTGACTTTATTGGCTAGAACTGAAGTCGCGCCAACTGCTTAACTCAAAATACAGTCAAGAAAGTAGTTCTCAAGCCGAGAAACGGGATCGACCATAAGCACTACCGTTAAATTTCATACAATTTTCAAATTTATTGTACTTGCTAACTTTGTGACCTCGGGCAGCTATGTTACCATGGAGGAACCCCACAAGATTTGACTTTATTGGCTAGAACTGAAGACGCGCCAATTGCTTAACTCAAAATACAGTCAAGAAAGTAGCTCTGAAGCCGAGAAACGGGATCGACCATAAGCACTACCGTGAAATTTCATACAATTTTCAAATTTATTGTACTTGCTAACTTTGCGACCTCGGGCAGCTATGTTACCATGGAGGAACCACACAAGATTTGACTTTATTGGCTAGAACTGAAGTCGCGCCAACTGCTTAACTCAAAATAGAGTCAAGAAAGTAGCTCTGAAGCCGAGAAACGGGATCGACCATAAGCACTAATGTGAAATTACATACAATTTTCAAATTTCTTGTACTTGCTAACTTTGTGACCTCGGGCAGCTATGTTACCATGGAGGAACCACACAAGATTTGACTTTATTGGCTAGAGCTGAAGTCGCGCCAACTGCTTAACTCAAAATACAGTCAAGAAAGTAGTTCTCAAGCCGAGAAACGGGATCGACCATAAGCACTACCGTGAAATTTCATACAATTTTCAAATTTCTTGTACTTGCTAACTTTGCGACCTCGGGCAGCTATGTTACCATGGAGGAACCACACAAGATTTGACTTTATTGGCTAGAACTGAAGACGCGCCAACTGCTTAACTCAAAATACAGTCAAGAAAGTAGCTCTGAAGCCGAGAAACGGGATCGACCATAAGCACTAATGTGAAATTACATACAATTTTCAAATTTATTGTACTTGCTAACTTTGCGACCTCGGGCAGCTATGTTACCATGGAGGAACCACACAAGATTTGACTTTATTGGCTAGAACTGAAGTCGCGCCAACTGCTTAACTCAAAATACCGTCAAGAAAGTAGTTCTCAAGCCGAGAAACGGGATCGACCATAAGCACTACCGTGAAATTTCATACAATTTTCAAATTTCTTGTACTTGCTAATTTTGCGACCTCGGGCAGCTATGTTACCATGGAGGAACCACACAAGATTTGACTTTATTGGCCAGAACTGAAGTCGCGCCAACTGCTTAACTCAAAATACAGTCAAGAAAGTAGCTCTGAAGCCGAGAAACGGGATCGACCATAAGCACTACCGTGAAATTTCATACAATTTTCAAATTTCTTGTACTTGCTAACTTTGCGACCTCGGGCAGCTATGTTACCATGGAGGAACCACACAAGATTTGACTTTATAGGCTAGAACTGAAGTCGCGCCATCTGCTTAACTCAAAATACAGTCAAGAAAGTAGTTCTCAAGCCGAGAAACGGGATCGACCATAAGCACTACCGTGAAATTTCATACAATTTTCAAATTTCTTGTACTTGCTAACTTTGCGACCTCGGGCAGCTATGTTACCATGGAGGAACCACACAAGATTTGACTTTATAGGCTAGAACTGAAGTCGCGCCATCTGCTTAACTCAAAATACAGTCAAGAAAGTAGTTCTCAAGCCGAGAAACGGGATCGACCATAAGCACTACCGTGAAATTTCATACAATTTTCAAATTTCTTGTACTTGCTAACTTTGCGACCTCGGGCAGCTATGTTACCATGGAGGAACCACACAAGATTTGACTTTATAGGCTAGAACTGAAGTCGCGCCAACTGCTTAACTTAAAATACAGTCAAGAAAGTAGCTCTGAAGCCGAGAAAAGGGATCGACCATAAGCACTACCGTGAAATTTCATACAATTTTCAAATTTCTTGTACTTGCTAACTTTGCGACCTCGGGCAGCTATGTTACCATGGAGGAACCACACAAGATTTGACTTTATAGGCTAGAACTGAAGTCGCGCCAACTGCTTAACTCAAAATACAGACAAGAAAGTAGTTCTCAAGCCGAGAAACGGGATCGACCATAAGCACTACCGTGAAATTTCATACAATTTTCAAATTTCTTGTACTTGCTAACTTTGCGACCTCGGGCAGCTATGTTACCATGGAGGAACCACACAAGATTTGACTTTATTGGCTAGAACTGAAGTCGCGCCAACTGCTTAACTCAAAATACAGTCAAGAAAGTAGTTCTCAAGCCGAGAAACGGGATCGACCATAAGCACTACCGTGAAATTTCATACAATTTTCAAATTTCTTGTACTTGCTAACTTTGCGACCTCGGGCAGCTATGTTACCATGGAGGAACCACACAAGATTTGACTTTATAGGCTAGAACTGAAGTCGCGCCAACTGCTTAACTCAAAATACAGTCAAGAAAGTAGTTCTCAAGCCGAGAAACGGGATCGACCATAAGCACTACCGTGAAATTTCATACAATTTTCAAATTTCTTGTACTTGCTAATTTGCGACCTCGGGCAGCTATGTTACCATGGAGGAACCACACAAGATTTGACTTTATTGGCTAGAACTGAAGACGCGCCAATTGCTTAACTCAAAATACAGTCAAGAAAGTAGCTCTGAAGCCGAGAAACGGGATCGACCATAAGCACTACCGTGAAATTTCATACAATTTTCAAATTTCTTGTACTTGCTAACTTTGCGACCTCGGGCAGCTATGTTACCATGGAGGAACCACACAAGATTTGACTTTATAGGCTAGAACTGAAGTCGCGCCAACTGCTTAACTCAAAATACAGTCAAGAAAGTAGTTCTCAAGCCGAGAAACGGGATCGACCATAAGCACTACCGTGAAATTTCATACAATTTTCAAATTTCTTGTACTTGCTAACTTTGCGACCTCGGGCAGCTATGTTACCATGGAGGAACCACACAAGATTTGACTTTATTGGCTAGAACTGAAGACGCGCCAATTGCTTAACTCAAAATACAGTCAAGAAAGTAGCTCTGAAGCCGAGAAACGGGATCGACCATAAGCACTACCGTGAAATTTCATACAATTTTCAAATTTCTTGTACTTGCTAACTTTGCGACCTCGGGCAGCTATGTTACCATGGAGGAACCACACAAGATTTGACTTTATAGGCTAGAACTGAAGTCGCGCCAACTACTTAACTCAAAATACAGTCAAGAAAGTAGCTCTGAAGCCGAGAAACGGGATCGACCATAAGCACTAATGTGAAATTACATACAATTTTCAAATTTCTTGTACTTGCTAACTTTGCGACCTCGGGCAGCTATGTTACCATGGAGGAACCACACAAGATTTGACTTTATAGGCTAGAACTGAAGTCGCGCCAACTGCTTAACTCAAAATACAGACAAGAAAGTAGTTCTCAAGCCGAGAAACGGGATCGACCATAAGCACTACCGTGAAATTTCATACAATTTTCAAATTTCTTGTACTTGCTAACTTTGCGACCTCGGGCAGCTATGTTACCATGGAGGAACCACACAAGATTTGACTTTATTGGCTAGAACTGAAGTCGCGCCAACTGCTTAACTCAAAATACAGTCAAGAAAGTAGTTCTCAAGCCGAGAAACGGGATCGACCATAAGCACTACCGTTAAATTTCATACAATTTTCAAATTTATTGTACTTGCTAACTTTGTGACCTCGGGCAGCTATGTTACCATGGAGGAACCACACAAGATTTGACTTTATTGGCTAGAACTGAAGACGCGCCAATTGCTTAACTCAAAATACAGTCAAGAAAGTAGCTCTGAAGCCGAGAAACGGGATCGACCATAAGCACTACCGTGAAATTTCATACAATTTTCAAATTTATTGTACTTGCTAACTTTGCGACCTCGGGCAGCTATGTTACCATGGAGAAACCACACAAGATTTGACTTTATTGGCTAGAACTGAAGTCGCGCCAACTGCTTAACTCAAAATACAGTCAAGAAAGTAGTTCTCAAGCCGAGAAACGGAATCGACCATAAGCACTACCGTGAAATTTCATACAATTTTCAAATTTCTTGTACTTGCTAACTTTGCGACCTCGGGCAGCTATGTTACCATGGAGGAACCACACAAGATTTGACTTTACAGGCTAGAACTGAAGTCGCGCCAACTGCTTAACTCAAAATACAGTCAAGAAAGTAGTTCTCAAGCCGAGAAACGGGATCGACCATAAGCACTACCGTGAAATTTCATACAATTTTCAAATTTCTTGTACTTGCTAACTTTGCGACCTCGGGCAGCTATGTTACCATGGAGGAACCACACAAGATTTGACTTTATTGGCTAGAACTGAAGACGCGCCAATTGCTTAACTCAAAATACAGTCAAGAAAGTAGCTCCGAAGCCGAGAAACGGGATCGACCATAAGCACTACCGTGAAATTTCATACAATTTTCAAATTTCTTGTACTTGCTAACTTTGCGACCTCGGGCAGCTATGTTACCATGGAGGAACCACACAAGATTTGACTTTATTGGCTAGAACTGAAGTCGCGCCAACTGCTTAACTCAAAATACGGTCAAGAAAGTAGTTCTCAAGCCGAGAAACGGGATCGACCATAAGCACTACCGTTAAATTTCATACAATTTTCAAATTTATTGTACTTGCTAACTTTGTGACCTCGGGCAGCTATGTTACCATGGAGGAACCACACAAGATTTGACTTTATAGGCTAGAACTGAAGTCGCGCCAACTGCTTAACTCAAAATACAGACAAGAAAGTAGTTCTCAAGCCGAGAAACGGGATCGACCATAAGCACTACCGTGAAATTTCATACAATTTTCAAATTTCTTGTACTTGCTAATTTTGCGACCTCGGGCAGCTATGTTACCATGGAGGAACCACACAAGATTTGACTTTATTGGCTAGAACTGAAGTCGCGCCAACTGCTTAACTCAAAATACAGTCAAGAAAGTAGTTCTCAAGCCGAGAAACGGGATCGACCATAAGCACTACCGTTAAATTTCATACAATTTTCAAATTTATTGTACTTGCTAACTTTGTGACCTCGGGCAGCTATGTTACCATGGAGGAACCACACAAGATTTGACTTTATTGGCTAGAACTGAAGACGCGCCAATTGCTTAACTCAAAATACAGTCAAGAAAGTAGCTCTGAAGCCGAGAAACGGGATCGACCATAAGCACTACCGTGAAATTTCATACAATTTTCAAATTTCTTGTACTTGCTAACTTTGCGACCTCGGGCAGCTATGTTACCATGGAGGAACCACACAAGATTTGACTTTATAGGCTAGAACTGAAGTCGCGCCAACTACTTAACTCAAAATACAGTCAAGAAAGTAGCTCTGAAGCCGAGAAACGGGATCGACCATAAGCACTAATGTGAAATTACATACAATTTTCAAATTTCTTGTACTTGCTAACTTTGCGACCTCGGGCAGCTATGTTACCATGGAGGAACCACACAAGATTTGACTTTATAGGCTAGAACTGAAGTCGCGCCAACTGCTTAACTCAAAATACAGACAAGAAAGTAGTTCTCAAGCCGAGAAACGGGATCGACCATAAGCACTACCGTGAAATTTCATACAATTTTCAAATTTCTTGTACTTGCTAACTTTGCGACCTCGGGCAGCTATGTTACCATGGAGGAACCACACAAGATTTGACTTTATTGGCTAGAACTGAAGTCGCGCCAACTGCTTAACTCAAAATACAGTCAAGAAAGTAGTTCTCAAGCCGAGAAACGGGATCGACCATAAGCACTACCGTTAAATTTCATACAATTTTCAAATTTATTGTACTTGCTAACTTTGTGACCTCGGGCAGCTATGTTACCATGGAGGAACCACACAAGATTTGACTTTATTGGCTAGAACTGAAGACGCGCCAATTGCTTAACTCAAAATACAGTCAAGAAAGTAGCTCTGAAGCCGAGAAACGGGATCGACCATAAGCACTACCGTGAAATTTCATACAATTTTCAAATTTATTGTACTTGCTAACTTTGCGACCTCGGGCAGCTATGTTACCATGGAGGAACCACACAAGATTTGACTTTATTGGCTAGAACTGAAGTCGCGCCAACTGCTTAACTCAAAATACAGTCAAGAAAGTAGTTCTCAAGCCGAGAAACGGGATCGACCATAAGCACTACCGTGAAATTTCATACAATTTTCAAATTTCTTGTACTTGCTAACTTTGCGACCTCGGGCAGCTATGTTACCATGGAGGAACCACACAAGATTTGACTTTACAGGCTAGAACTGAAGTCGCGCCAACTGCTTAACTCAAAATACAGTCAAGAAAGTAGTTCTCAAGCCGAGAAACGGGATCGACCATAAGCACTACCGTGAAATTTCATACAATTTTCAAATTTCTTGTACTTGCTAACTTTGCGACCTCGGCCAGCTATGTTACCATGGAGGAACCACACAAGATTTGACTTTATTGGCTAGAACTGAAGACGCGCCAATTGCTTAACTCAAAATACAGTCAAGAAAGTAGCTCTGAAGCCGAGAAACGGGATCGACCATAAGCACTACCGTGAAATTTCATACAATTTTCAAATTTCTTGTACTTGCTAACTTTGCGACCTCGGGCAGCTATGTTACCATGGAGGAACCACACAAGATTTGACTTTATTGGCTAGAACTGAAGTCGCGCCAACTGCTTAACTCAAAATACAGTCAAGAAAGTAGTTCTCAAGCCGAGAAACGGGATCGACCATAAGCACTACCGTGAAATTTCATACAATTTTCAAATTTCTTGTACTTGCTAACTTTGCGACCTCGGGCAGCTATGTTACCATGGAGGAACCACACAAGATTTGACTTTATAGGCTAGAACTGAAGTCGCGCCAACTGCTTAACTCAAAATACAGTCAAGAAAGTAGTTCTCAAGCAGAGAAACGGGATCGACCATAAGCACTACCGTGAAATTTCATACAATTTTCAAATTTCTTGTACTTGCTAACTTTGTGACCTCGGGCAGCTATGTTACCATGGAGGAACCACACAAGATTTGACTTTATAGGCTAGAACTGAAGTCGCGCCAACTGCTTAACTCAAAATACAGTCAAGAAAGTAGTTCTCAAGCCGAGAAACGGGATCGACCATAAGCACTACCGTGAAATTTCATACAATTTTCAAATTTCCTGTACTTGCTAACTTTGCGACCTCGGGCAGCTATGTTACCATGGAGGAACCACACAAGATTTGACTTTATTGGCTAGAACTGAAGTCGCGCCAACTGCTTAACTCAAAATACGGTCAAGAAAGTAGTTCTCAAGCCGAGAAACGGGATCGACCATAAGCACTACCGTTAAATTTCATACAATTTTCAAATTTATTGTACTTGCTAACTTTGTGACCTCGGGCAGCTATGTTACCATGGAGGAACCACACAAGATTTGACTTTATTGGCTAGAACTGAAGACGCGCCAATTGCTTAACTCAAAATACAGTCAAGAAAGTAGCTCTGAAGCCGAGAAACGGGATCGACCATAAGCACTACCGTGAAATTTCATACAATTTTCAAATTTCTTGTACTTGCTAACTTTGCGACCTCGGGCAGCTATGTTACCATGGAGGAACCACACAAGATTTGACTTTATAGGCTAGAACTGAAGTCGCGCCAACTGCTTAACTCAAAATACAGACAAGAAAGTAGTTCTCAAGCCGAGAAACGGGATCGACCATAAGCACTACCGTGAAATTTCATACAATTTTCAAATTTCTTGTACTTGCTAACTTTGCGACCTCGGGCAGCTATGTTACCATGGAGGAACCACACAAGATTTGACTTTATTGGCTAGAACTGAAGTCGCGCCAACTGCTTAACTCAAAATACAGTCAAGAAAGTAGTTCTCAAGCCGAGAAACGGGATCGACCATAAGCACTACCGTTAAATTTCATACAATTTTCAAATTTATTGTACTTGCTAACTTTGTGACCTCGGGCAGCTATGTTACCATGGAGGAACCACACAAGATTTGACTTTATTGGCTAGAACTGAAGACGCGCCAATTGCTTAACTCAAAAGTCAAGAAAGTAGCTCTGAAGCCGAGAAACGGGATCGACCATAAGCACTACCGTGAAATTTCATACAATTTTCAAATTTATTGTACTTGCTAACTTTGCGACCTCGGGCAGCTATGTTACCATGGAGGAACCACACAAGATTTGACTTTATTGGCTAGAACTGAAATCGCGCCAACTGCTTAACTCAAAATACGGTCAAGAAAGTAGTTCTCAAGCCGAGAAACGGGATCGACCATAAGCACTACCGTTAAATTTCATACAATTTTCAAATTTATTGTACTTGCTAACTTTGTGACCTCGGGCAGCTATGTTACCATGGAGGAACCACACAAGATTTGACTTTATTGGCTAGAACTGAAGACGCGCCAATTGCTTAACTCAAAATACAGTCAAGAAAGTAGCTCTGAAGCCGAGAAACGGGATCGACCATAAGCACTACCGTGAAATTTCATACAATTTTCAAATTTCTTGTACTTGCTAACTTTGCGACCTCGGGCAGCTATGTTACCATGGAGGAACCACACAAGATTTGACTTTATAGGCTAGAACTGAAGTCGCGCCAACTGCTTAACTCAAAATACAGTCAAGAAAGTAGTTCTCAAGCCGAGAAACGGGATCGACCATAAGCACTACCGTTAAATTTCATACAATTTTCAAATTTATTGTACTTGCTAACTTTGTGACCTCGGGCAGCTATGTTACCATGGAGGAACCACACAAGATTTGACTTTATTGGCTAGAACTGAAGATGCGTCAATTGCTTAACTCAAAATACAGTCAAGAAAGTAGCTCTGAAGCCGAGAAACGGGATCGACCATAAGCACTACCGTGAAATTTCATACAATTTTCAAATTTCTTGTACTTGCTAACTTTGCGACCTCGGGCAGCTATGTTACCATGGAGGAACCACACAAGATTTGACTTTATAGGCTAGAACTGAAGTCGCGCCAACTACTTAACTCAAAATACAGTCAAGAAAGTAGCTCTGAAGCCGAGAAACGGGATCGACCATAAGCACTAATGTGAAATTACATACAATTTTCAAATTTCTTGTACTTGCTAACTTTGCGACCTCGGGCAGCTATGTTACCATGGAGGAACCACACAAGATTTGACTTTATAGGCTAGAACTGAAGTCGCGCCAACTGCTTAACTCAAAATACAGACAAGAAAGTAGTTCTCAAGCCGAGAAACGGGATCGACCATAAGCACTACCGTGAAATTTCATACAATTTTCAAATTTCTTGTACTTGCTAACTTTGCGACCTCGGGCAGCTATGTTACCATGGAGGAACCACACAAGATTTGACTTTATTGGCTAGAACTGAAGTCGCGCCAACTGCTTAACTCAAAATACAGTCAAGAAAGTAGTTCTCAAGCCGAGAAACGGGATCGACCATAAGCACTACCGTTAAATTTCATACAATTTTCAAATTTATTGTACTTGCTAACTTTGTGACCTCGGGCAGCTATGTTACCATGGAGGAACCACACAAGATTGGACTTTATTGGCTAGAACTGAAGACGCGCCAATTGCTTAACTCAAAATACAGTCAAGAAAGTAGCTCTGAAGATGAGAAACGGGATCGACCATAAGCACTACCGTGAAATTTCATACAATTTTCAAATTTATTGTACTTGCTAACTTTGCGACCTCGGGCAGCTATGTTACCATGGAGGAACCACACAAGATTTGACCTTATTGGCTAGAACTGAAGTCGCGCCAACTGCTTAACTCAAAATACAGTCAAGAAAGTAGTTCTCAAGCCGAGAAACGGGATCGACCATAAGCACTACCGTGAAATTTCATACAATTTTCAAATTTCTTGTACTTGCTAACTTTGCGACCTCGGGCAGCTATGTTACCATGGAGGAACCACACAAGATTTGACTTTATAGGCTAGAACTGAAGTCGCGCCAACTGCTTAACTCAAAATACAGTCAAGAAAGTAGTTCTCAAGCCGAGAAACGGGATCGACCATAAGCACTACCGTGAAATTTCATACAATTTTCAAATTTCTTGTACTTGCTAACTTTGCGACCTCGGGCAGCTATGTTACCATGGAGGAACCACACAAGATTTGACTTTATTGGCTAGAACTGAAGACGCGCCAATTGCTTAACTCAAAATACAGTCAAGAAAGTAGCTCTGAAGCCGAGAAACGGGATCGACCATAAGCACTACCGTGAAATTTCATACAATTTTCAAATTTCTTGTACTTGCTAACTTTGCGACCTCGGGCAGCTATGTTACCATGGAGGAACCACACAAGATTTGACTTTATTGGCTAGAACTGAAGTCGCGCCAACTGCTTAACTCAAAATACAGTCAAGAAAGTAGTTCTCAAGCCGAGAAACGGGATCGACCATAAGCACTACCGTGAAATTTCATACAATTTTCAAATTTCTTGTACTTGCTAACTTTGCGACCTCGGGCAGCTATGTTACCATGGAGGAACCACACAAGATTTGACTTTATAGGCTAGAACTGAAGTCGCGCCAACTGCTTAACTCAAAATACAGTCAAGAAAGTAGTTCTCAAGCCGAGAAACGGGATCGACCATAAGCACTACCGTGAAATTTCATACAATTTTCAAATTTCTTGTACTTGCTAACTTTGCGACCTCGGGCAGCTATGTTACCATGGAGGAACCACACAAGATTTGACTTTATTGGCTAGAACTGAAGACGCGCCAATTGCTTAACTCAAAATACAGTCAAGAAAGTAGCTCTGAAGCCGAGAAACGGGATCGACCATAAGCACTACCGTGAAATTTCATACAATTTTCAAATTTCTTGTACTTGCTAACTTTGCGACCTCGGGCAGCTATGTTACCATGGAGGAACCACACAAGATTTGACTCTATTGGCTAGAACTGAAGTCGCGCCAACTGCCTAACTCAAAATAAGGTCAAGAAAGTAGTTCTCAAGCCGAGAAACGGGATCGACCATAAGCACTACCGTTAAATTTCATACAATTTTCAAATTTATTGTACTTGCTAACTTTGTGACCTCGGGCAGCTATGTTACCATGGAGGAACCACACAAGATTTGACTTTATTGGCTAGAACTGAAGACGCGCCAATTGCTTAACTCAAAATACAGTCAAGAAAGTAGCTCTGAAGCCGAGAAACGGGATCGACCATAAGCACTACCGTGAAATTTCATACAATTTTCAAATTTCTTGTACTTGCTAACTTTGCGACCTCGGGCAGCTATGTTACCATGGAGGAACCACACAAGATTTGACTTTATAGGCTAGAACTGAAGTCGCGCCAACTGCTTAACTCAAAATACAGACAAGAAAGTAGTTCTCAAGCCGAGAAACGGGATCGACCATAAGCACTACCGTGAAATTTCATACAATTTTCAAAATTCTTTTACTTGCTAACTTTGCGACCTCGGGCAGCTATGTTACCATGGAGGAACCACACAAGATTTGACTTTATTGGCTAGAACTGAAGTCGCGCCAACTGCTTAACTCAAAATACAGTCAAGAAAGTAGTTCTCAAGCCGAGAAACGGGATCGACCATAAGCACTACCGTTAAATTTCATACAATTTTCAAATTTATTGTACTTGCTAACTTTGTGACCTCGGGCAGCTATGTTACCATGGAGGAACCACACAAGATTTGACTTTATTGGCTAGAGCTGAAGACGCGCCAATTGCTTAACTCAAAATACAGTCAAGAAAGTAGCTCTGAAGCCGAGAAACGGGATCGACCATAAGCACTACCGTGAAATTTCATACAATTTTCAAATTTCTTGTACTTGCTAACTTTGCGACCTCGGGCAGCTATGTTACCATGGAGGAACCACACAAGATTTGACTTTATAGGCTAGAACTGAAGTCGCGCCAACTACTTAACTCAAAATACAGTCAAGAAAGTAGTTCTCAAGCCGAGAAACGGGATCGACCATAAGCACTACCGTGAAATTTCATACAATTTTCAAATTTCTTGTACTTGCTAACTTTGCGACCTCGGGCAGCTATGTTACCATGGAGGAACCACACAAGATTTGACTTTATAGGCTAGAACTGAAGTCGCGCCAACTGCTTAACTCAAAATACAGTCAAGAAAGTAGTTCTCAAGCCGAGAAACGGGATCGACCATAAGCACTACCGTGAAATTTCATACAATTTTCAAATTTCTTGTACTTGCTAACTTTGCGACCTCGGGCAGCTATGTTACCATGGAGGAACCACACAAGATTTGACTTTATTGGCTAGAACTGAAGACGCGCCAATTGCTTAACTCAAGATACAGTCAAGAAAGTAGCTCTGAAGCCGAGAAACGGGATCGACCATAAGCACTACCGTGAAATTTCATACAATTTTCAAATTTCTTGTACTTGCTAACTTTGCGACCTCGGGCAGCTATGTTACCATGGAGGAACCACACAAGATTTGACTTTATTGGCTAGAACTGAAGTCGCGCCAACTGCTTAACTCAAAATACAGTCAAGAAAGTAGTTCTCAAGCCGAGAAACGGGATCGACCATAAGCACTACCGTGAAATTTCATACAATTTTCAAATTTCTTGTACTTGCTAACTTTGCGACCTCGGGCAGCTATGTTACCATGGAGGAACCACACAAGATTTGACTTTATAGGCTAGAACTGAAGTCGCGCCAACTGCTTAACTCAAAATACAGTCAAGAAAGTAGTTCTCAAGCCGAGAAACGGGATCGACCATAAGCACTACCGTGAAATTTCATACAATTTTCAAATTTCTTGTACTTGCTAACTTTGCGACCTCGGGCAGCTATGTTACCATGGAGGAACCACACAAGATTTGACTTTATTGGCTAGAACTGAAGACGCGCCAATTGCTTAACTCAAAATACAGTCAAGAAAGTAGCTCTGAAGCCGAGAAACGGGATCGACCATAAGCACTACCGTGAAATTTCATACAATTTTCAAATTTCTTGTACTTGCTAACTTTGCGACCTCGGGCAGCTATGTTACCATGGAGGAACCACACAAGATTTGACTCTATTGGCTAGAACTGAAGTCGCGCCAACTGCTTAACTCAAAATAAGGTCAAGAAAGTAGTTCTCAAGCCGAGAAACGGGATCGACCATAAGCACTACCGTTAAATTTCATACAATTTTCAAATTTATTGTACTTGCTAACTTTGTGACCTCGGGCAGCTATGTTACCATGGAGGAACCACACAAGATTTGACTTTATTGGCTAGAACTGAAGACGCGCCAATTGCTTAACTCAAAATACAGACAAGAAAGTAGTTCTCAAGCCGAGAAACGGGATCGACCATAAGCACTACCGTGAAATTTCATACAATTTTCAAATTTCTTGTACTTGCTAACTTTGCGACCTCGGGCAGCTATGTTACCATGGAGGAACCACACAAGATTTGACTTTATTGGCTAGAACTGAAGTCGCGCCAACTGCTTAACTCAAAATACAGTCAAGAAAGTAGTTCTCAAGCCGAGAAACGGGATCGACCATAAGCACTACCGTTAAATTTCATACAATTTTCAAATTTATTGTACTTGCTAACTTTGTGACCTCGGGCAGCTATGTTACCATGGAGGAACCACACAAGATTTGACTTTATTGGCTAGAACTGAAGACGCGCCAATTGCTTAACTCAAAATACAGTCAAGAAAGTAGCTCTGAAGCCGAGAAACGGGATCGACCATAAGCACTACCGTGAAATTTCATACAATTTTCAAATTTCTTGTACTTGCTAACTTTGCGACCTCGGGCAGCTATGTTACCATGGAGGAACCACACAAGATTTGACTTTATAGGCTAGAACTGAAGTCGCGCCAACTACTTAACTCAAAATACAGTCAAGAAAGTAGCTCTGAAGCCGAGAAACGGGATCGACCATAAGCACTAATGTGAAATTACATACAATTTTCAAATTTCTTGTACTTGCTAACTTTGCGACCTCGGGCAGCTATGTTACCATGGAGGAACCACACAAGATTTGACTTTATAGGCTAGAACTGAAGTCGCGCCAACTACTTAACTCAAAATACAGTCAAGAAAGTAGCTCTGAAGCCGAGAAACGGGATCGACCATAAGCACTAATGTGAAATTACATACAATTTTCAAATTTCTTGTACTTGCTAACTTTGCGACCTCGGGCAGCTATGTTACCATGGAGGAACCACACAAGATTTGACTTTATAGGCTAGAACTGAAGTCGCGCCAACTGCTTAACTCAAAATACAGACAAGAAAGTAGTTCTCGAGCCGAGAAACGGGATCGACCATAAACACTACCGTGAAATTTCATACAATTTTCAAATTTCTTGTACTTGCTAACTTTGCGACCTCGGGCAGCTATGTTACCATGGAGGAACCACACAAGATTTGACTTTATTGGCTAGAACTGAAGTCGCGCCAACTGCTTAACTCAAAATACAGTCAAGAAAGTAGTTCTCAAGCCGAGAAACGGGATCGACCATAAGCACTACCGTTAAATTTCATACAATTTTCAAATTTATTGTACTTGCTAACTTTGTGACCTCGGGCAGCTATGTTACCATGGAGGAACCCCACAAGATTTGACTTTATTGGCTAGAACTGAAGACGCGCCAATTGCTTAACTCAAAATACAGTCAAGAAAGTAGCTCTGAAGCCGAGAAACGGGATCGACCATAAGCACTACCGTGAAATTTCATACAATTTTCAAATTTATTGTACTTGCTAACTTTGCGACCTCGGGCAGCTATGTTACCATGGAGGAACCACACAAGATTTGACTTTATTGGCTAGAACTGAAGTCGCGCCAACTGCTTAACTCAAAATAGAGTCAAGAAAGTAGCTCTGAAGCCGAGAAACGGGATCGACCATAAGCACTAATGTGAAATTACATACAATTTTCAAATTTCTTGTACTTGCTAACTTTGTGACCTCGGGCAGCTATGTTACCATGGAGGAACCACACAAGATTTGACTTTATTGGCTAGAGCTGAAGTCGCGCCAACTGCTTAACTCAAAATACAGTCAAGAAAGTAGTTCTCAAGCCGAGAAACGGGATCGACCATAAGCACTACCGTGAAATTTCATACAATTTTCAAATTTCTTGTACTTGCTAACTTTGCGACCTCGGGCAGCTATGTTACCATGGAGGAACCACACAAGATTTGACTTTATTGGCTAGAACTGAAGACGCGCCAACTGCTTAACTCAAAATACAGTCAAGAAAGTAGCTCTGAAGCCGAGAAACGGGATCGACCATAAGCACTAATGTGAAATTACATACAATTTTCAAATTTATTGTACTTGCTAACTTTGCGACCTCGGGCAGCTATGTTACCATGGAGGAACCACACAAGATTTGACTTTATTGGCTAGAACTGAAGTCGCGCCAACTGCTTAACTCAAAATACAGTCAAGAAAGTAGTTCTCAAGCCGAGAAACGGGATCGACCATAAGCACTACCGTGAAATTTCATACAATTTTCAAATTTCTTGTACTTGCTAATTTTGCGACCTCGGGCAGCTATGTTACCATGGAGGAACCACACAAGATTTGACTTTATTGGCCAGAACTGAAGTCGCGCCAACTGCTTAACTCAAAATACAGTCAAGAAAGTAGCTCTGAAGCCGAGAAACGGGATCGACCATAAGCACTACCGTGAAATTTCATACAATTTTCAAATTTCTTGTACTTGCTAACTTTGCGACCTCGGGCAGCTATGTTACCATGGAGGAACCACACAAGATTTGACTTTATAGGCTAGAACTGAAGTCGCGCCATCTGCTTAACTCAAAATACAGTCAAGAAAGTAGTTCTCAAGCCGAGAAACGGGATCGACCATAAGCACTACCGTGAAATTTCATACAATTTTCAAATTTCTTGTACTTGCTAAATTTGCGACCTCGGGCAGCTATGTTACCATGGAGGAACCACACAAGATTTGACTTTATAGGCTAGAACTGAAGTCGCGCCAACTGCTTAACTCAAAATACAGTCAAGAAAGTAGTTCTCAAGCCGAGAAACGGGATCGACCATAAGCACTACCGTGAAATTTCATACAATTTTCAAATTTCTTGTACTTGCTAACTTTGCGACCTCGGGCAGCTATGTTACCATGGAGGAACCACACAAGATTTGACTTTATAGGCTAGAACTGAAGTCGCGCCAACTGCTTAACTTAAAATACAGTCAAGAAAGTAGCTCTGAAGCCGAGAAAAGGGATCGACCATAAGCACTACCGTGAAATTTCATACAATTTTCAAATTTCTTGTACTTGCTAACTTTGCGACCTCGGGCAGCTATGTTACCATGGAGGAACCACACAAGATTTGACTTTATAGGCTAGAACTGAAGTCGCGCCAACTGCTTAACTCAAAATACAGACAAGAAAGTAGTTCTCAAGCCGAGAAACGGGATCGACCATAAGCACTACCGTGAAATTTCATACAATTTTCAAATTTCTTGTACTTGCTAACTTTGCGACCTCGGGCAGCTATGTTACCATGGAGGAACCACACAAGATTTGACTTTATTGGCTAGAACTGAAGTCGCGCCAACTGCTTAACTCAAAATACAGTCAAGAAAGTAGTTCTCAAGCCGAGAAACGGGATCGACCATAAGCACTACCGTGAAATTTCATACAATTTTCAAATTTCTTGTACTTGCTAACTTTGCGACCTCGGGCAGCTATGTTACCATGGAGGAACCACACAAGATTTGACTTTATAGGCTAGAACTGAAGTCGCGCCAACTGCTTAACTCAAAATACAGTCAAGAAAGTAGTTCTCAAGCCGAGAAACGGGATCGACCATAAGCACTACCGTGAAATTTCATACAATTTTCAAATTTCTTGTACTTGCTAACTTTGCGACCTCGGGCAGCTATGTTACCATGGAGGAACCACACAAGATTTGACTTTATAGGCTAGAACTGAAGTCGCGCCAACTACTTAACTCAAAATACAGTCAAGAAAGTAGCTCTGAAACCGAGAAACGGGATCGACCATAAGCACTAATGTGAAATTACATACAATTTTCAAATTTCTTGTACTTGCTAACTTTGCGACCTCGGGCAGCTATGTTACCATGGAGGAACCACACAAGATTTGACTTTATTGGCTAGAACTGAAGTCGCGCCAACTGCTTAACTCAAAATACAGTCAAGAAAGTAGCTCTGAAACCGAGAAACGGGATCGACCATAAGCACTAATGTGAAATTACATACAATTTTCAAATTTCTTGTACTTGCTAACTTTGTGACCTCGGGCAGCTATGTTACCATGGAGGAACCACACAAGATTTGACTTTATTGGCTAGAGCTGAAGTCGCGCCAACTGCTTAACTCAAAATACAGTCAAGAAAGTAGTTCTCAAGCCGAGAAACGGGATCGACCATAAGCACTACCGTGAAATTTCATACAATTTTCAAATTTCTTGTACTTGCTAACTTTGCGACCTCGGGCAGCTATGTTACCATGGAGGAACCACACAAGATTTGACTTTATAGGCTAGAACTGAAGTCGCGCCAACTGCTTAACTCAAAATACAGTCAAGAAAGTAGTTCTCAAGCCGAGAAACGGGATCGACCATAAGCACTACCGTGAAATTTCATACAATTTTCAAATTTCTTGTACTTGCTAACTTTGCGACCTCGGGCAGCTATGTTACCATGGAGGAACCACACAAGATTTGACTTTATAGGCTAGAACTGAAGTCGCGCCAACTGCTTAACTCAAAATACAGTCAAGAAAGTAGTTCTCAAGCTGAGAAACGGGATCGACCATAAGCACTACCGTTAAATTTCATACAATTTTCAAATTTATTGTACTTGCTAACTTTGTGACCTCGGGCAGCTATGTTACCATGTAGGAACCCCACAAGATTTGACTTTATTGGCTAGAACTGAAGACGCGCCAATTGCTTAACTCAAAATACAGTCAAGAAAGTAGCTCTGAAGCCGAGAAACGGGATCGACCATAAGCACTACCGTGAAATTTCATACAATTTTCAAATTTATTGTACTTGCTAACTTTGCGACCTCGGGCAGCTATGTTACCATGGAGGAACCACACAAGATTTGACTTTATTGGTTAGAACTGAAGTCGCGCCAACTGCTTAACTCAAAATAGAGTCAAGAAAGTAGCTCTGAAGCCGAGAAACGGGATCGACCATAAGCACTAATGTGAAATTGCATACAATTTTCAAATTTTGTTGTGACCAACATGCTGGGCCTCCTCACATAGACGAGATACAGAAATCGTTATCTTCAAATGTTTGATTATTGGTTTTCTCCCTTTTCCTTGGTGCAGGTACTGGTATTGTTACGCTTAACGTACGGCTTCTCCACCATTTCAATAGGATAACGACAAGGAGTGCGATCAGTAATAAACCCCCTGTGGATCCCAATATTGAGTACTGATATGTTCTGTGCGTCTTGATATCGTTCAATATGTGCTCCTGACTCTTTTGAATCTGAATCGAATGTTCCAGCCTTGAGATTTCCAATGACATGTCAGGTTGTATTATCGGTGTTGGTTGCCGCTTATATTGTAGAGTTGTTAACTGCTCCGAAAGGTTGTGTGATGGAAGAAATGATGAGTTTATCGTGCTAGTTATTATCTGTTTCCCCATAACTATCATCATTTGATCTTTAATGATGCAGTTTGATGATAAATGTATTATTCCACTACCCTTTAGCAATTTTGGTATTGGATTAAAATTGCAAATAATATTCACAGTTGTTTGCTTCGCAACGCTGTAGATCCAAGAGTTTGGTTGATGCATTTCTATCCAGTATGTTATCGGTGGCATAGAGTGAGTTAAACATGTCTCTGACAACTGCTGATTGTAACGCAGAATGCTCATCTCACAAGAGCTCGCTGCAGCGCCGGATATGTAAATCGGGTGCTCAATGTTGCACCAAAATCGATCTGGAGCTCGAATCTGACAGGCTTCAAATTCGTTCTTATTTATAGGATAATGGTTATTCCCCTCAACATTCACCAATAAGTAGTCAGATGAGGGTATGATATAAGTAGGTAAAGTTTCCATTGTGCCAAGTAGGTACTGGCAAGACCCTGTATACCTTAAATTCTTCGTTGTATAACAGAGGAAGGGCAATTTCGATAATAATGTTGCGTCCAGTAACTCGTCCTCTTGACTGGAGACTCTTATAAAGTTGTAGAATAGAGTCGAGCTGCCTCTCACCAGGTAACATCAATGAACGCGGAAGGTGGTCGTGTATCCGATTTAATTCTTCCTTAAACTGTTGTACAGTCAATATAAGCGGATGTATTGTTCCACCGTGTGTTGACAACACAATATTGAGTAAGATGTTCTGAGTGTTTTGATAATTTATCATCATCAATAGTGTATTTAAACCCGCGGACGACAGCTGTTCATACGCATCGTACTTGTCCATCTTCTCACAGACTTGATTTAATACGCCATTCAGTTGGTCAAGTTGCCTTTTAGTGAATGACTGTTCTTCCTTAAATACATTTAACGTTGAATCAATGATTGTAGTTTGATTTTTCATTAAAAGAATCATATGATCTTCATTTTGTTTCACGTGATCTATTGTTTCTTCATATCGTTGGGCAAATCTTTGGTCCAATATTCCAAATAGTTCATTTGCAACCGTACCGACTACGTCGAATGGCGAACGTTTTGATCTATGGATCGGGTTATCGTTTGCGTGTAACAGGATGTCGTTGTTTAGATCAATCTGCTGAAGTTGTCGATCAAATTGATTTAACGTGTCTTCGCATAAAATGGTTTTCACCTTTGGTACCCTTGTGGACGAACAGATTTCCTTCATGTGCTTGATACATTGCTTGAACGTATAATATTCTGACCAATAGTTGCTCATATTGAAGAAGATAATAGTTTTCCATGAACTAGATATCAGGTTTGCTCTTCCAACATCTTCGAAATAAATACCGGGCTGACTATCGAATTGCATTATCTCATACTGTTCGTTAACTGGCATGGCAGTGATTGTGCTTATCAAAACTGTTACTGCCCAAACCCATAATGGTAGGCTGACTCTCTTATTGCCCTTTTGTCGTAAAGGCTTGCTTGGAACGTATGCTGCGCTTGTGGTATCCTCTATTGATGTTTCCGTAACTGCAACATTGATTTGAACTTGAGCTTCAGGTTTTGTAGAAGTTTGTTTCATCTCTGGTTGTATTTCATTCTTTTCAATAGGAATGAGGCACAGTTTGGTAATGGGCCTTTTGAAGTATTTTTGGTTACTGAATACTGTAGCAGCGCGAATTTCGTTATCCTTTCCGGGATGTACTTCCGTTATGATGCCCATCGGCCAAGTAGTTGGTGGTAATCGATCTTCTTTAATTAATACAATATCGCCAAGTTTAATATTGGGCTCCCTTTTTTTCCATTTGGTTCGTTGTTGGAGTTGTGAGAGGTATTCTGATGACCAAACCTTCCAAAAATCCTGAGTCATCTTTTGTATTAATAGCCAACGGGAACGGTAACCTTTTAAATCCTCTATGATCTGTTGGGGGACAGCGTTAAGTGCACATCCAATGAGAAAATGTCCGGGAGTAAGTATTACGGTTTCGTCGACGTCATTGTTGACCGCTATGAGTGGTCGGGAATTCAAACAAGCTTCTATTTGCGTTAGTAAAGTTGAAAGTTCTTCGAAGGTTAAGGACGTATTTCCGATTATTCGTTTTAAGTGGTATTTCGTAGACTTTACCGCGGCTTCCCACAGCCCGCCGAAGTGTGGTGACGCAGGAGGTATAAAATGCCACTGAATTCCATCCAAAACAAGTTTCCTTGATGCATCTTCTGCAGATTGTCTTATAGCATTCTTTATTTGGTGCTGAATTTCTTTGTTGGCGCCAATAAACGTAGTTCCGTTGTCGCTATAGAAGTGTGAACACATTCCTCTTCTTGATATAAACCTTCTTACCGCTGCTATAAAAGCTGCAGAGCTGAGATCACTCACTACTTCTATGTGAACGGCCTTGGTTGATAAACAGACAAATATAGCGATGTAGGCCTTCGTTGTTCTATTTCCTCGTCCTTTAGAAATTAATAACTGGATTGGTCCAGCATAATCGACTCCAGTGTTTGTAAAGGGTCTAGACGGAGTTACTCGTGCAGAAGGTAGCATTCCCATTAATTGGGTTTTAGTTTGTGCGTTGAATCGATGACATCTTACACAATTGTGGACAACTTGTCGTATTATCCGCTTTGCTTGAATGACCCAATAAGATTGCCGCAAGGTTGATAACATTAGTCGGATGCCTCCATGTAAGGTTCGTCTGTGTATGTTCTCAATTAATAATTTTGTAAACCTCTCGTTGTGCGGCAAAATGCACGGATGTTTTTCAGCATCTGATATCATTGCATGTTCCAAACGTCCTCCCACAACCAGAAGATTGTCTTTATCTAAGTAGGGGTTCAATGACAGAAGTTTGCTTTTCCGGTTAATAGGTTTTCCATTTCTTATGCATGACAGCTCTTCGGGAAACACTCTTGCTTGGATGGAGCGTATAAGCATCTTTCGGGCATCCTCCATCTCGTCCACGCTCAAATCTCCAATTTTCCTTGATTTTTCCCTTTTGCAATTCCTTGCAAACCTTATGCAGCACGCAATTACCTTTAACAGTTTGGTATAGCACGAGAATCTTTCAGTTATATCGTCAATTGTGTGCACTGCTATGTTCAAAACTTGTCTTTCTTCCGGAATCTTTACAGCATGTACTTCCTGCTTTGGCCACTTACTTGAATCGAACTGCAGCCACTGGGGACCATGCCACCACAATTGGTTGTTTTTCATTTGTTCTGGTAAACAACCTCTAGAGGCAGAATCCGCTGGGTTGTCGAATGAAGGGATATGCCTCCATGAAGTTTGTTTAGTCACTTCTTGTATTTCCGACACTCTATTCGCAACAAAGGTCTTCCAGGTTGATGGACATTTCTGGATCCAAGCAAGAGCGATTGTAGAGTCACTCCACGCGAATACTTCAATTACTTGAGTGCCAAATATCTTTAGTATTTCTGCCAATACCCTTGATAGTAAATGTGCTCCACAAAGTTCTAATTTGGGAAGAGGAAGTTTTCTCCGGATTGGAGCCACCTTTGTTTTTGCTGTCAGCAACGTTGTAGTGTAAGATCCATTTCCTTGTGCAACTCTTGAGTATACTACTGCCGCATATGCTGCTTCTGAGGCGTTGCAGAATCCATGAAGTTCAAATTTCTGATTTTTCTTTACTTTCATCCATCTAGGGATCTTAATGTCCTCCAGAGTCACAAGATTGTCCTTAATTTTTTTCCACTGACCTTTCAATTCAGGTAAAAGCGGTTCATCCCATTCCACATCCGACTTCCAAATTTGTTGCATTAAAATTTTTGCACTAACTGTCACTGGTGCTAGCCATCCAAGTGGGTCATATAATTTGGCTATTTCAGACAACGTTTTCCGCTTCGTCAAGATGTTTTCCTGTCTTAAACATTTATCGTTGTGAACCTTGAATTGAAAGGTGTCGCGTACAGGATTCCAATGGATCCCTAAGGTCTTAATGGTTTCTTCTTCAAAAATCCTTATTTGATTTTGAGTCTCGGTAGATTCGGATGGAATGTCTTTAAGCAACCTGCGATCATTAGCTGCCCACTTTCGAAGATGGAAACCTGCTCCTCTTAGCATTGCAATGAGTTGTACCTGAGCCTCTTTACATTCTGACAAGGTGTCTCGTCCGGACAATACGTCATCAACATAAAAATCATGTTTTACAATTTCTGCTGCGACTGGATACCTCTCCTTCTCATCTAAAGCTAATTGCTGCAGTGTCTTTACTGCTAAGTATGGTGCAGACGCAGTTCCATATGTGACTGTTGTCAATTTATATTCTTTTAGTGGTTGGTCGCTGGAGCTTCGCCACATAATCCGCTGATAATCTTGGTGATCCTCATGTAGCATGATTTGCCGGTACATCTTTTCAATATCTGCCGTAAAAACATACTTATGGCTTCGCCATCGTATCAACATCGATGTAATGCCTTCTTGAAGTTTGGGGCCAACTAGCATCAACTGATTCAAACTAACGCCAGTCGAAGTTTTCGCAGATCCATCGAATACTATACGTAACTTTGTAGTAGTGCTCTCAGGTTTTAGAACAGCATGATGGGGCATGTAGTACCTGGAATGCTGTAGACGATTATCTGAAGTTGCCTCGATCATGTGCCCAAGCTCCTGAAATTCGTTAATGACCTTTGTATATTCTTTTTTTAGCTGCAAATTGGTGTTGAGCTTTGCTTCCAGCTGACGAAATCTTGCGATGGCCTTGTTCTTCGAGTCTCCTAATGTAGATATTTGTTTGTTGAATGGAATCTTCACTACGTATCTTCCGTCGGGTCGTCGATAATGTGTTTTCATATATATATCCTCACATTCCTTATCACTTGGCTTCAAGTATTTCGGTGCCGCAACTTCTTCCAGTTCCCAAAATTTTTCTAACTGTCGATCAAGTGATGTTTGCACTACCAATCCGACAATTCCAATCCCATCAAGCCTTTTAGAGGATGTCCGTCCTGAGATGAGCCATCCTAATTGCGACCTTTGAGCTATCAGAGAAGATTCTCTATCTCTTTGTAGTCCCTTAAGAATAATGTCACCATATGAGTCAGCTCCTATAATCATGTCTACGGAACCTGGGCAGTTGAATGTAGGATCAGCTAATTCAAGGTTTTTGAATTGATTAGGTTTTATATTTTTATCCACTTCGGATGGCAGTTGCCTTGTTAATTTTGGTAGTACTAGGGCTTCTAAATGTAGTACAAATTCAGATGGGAATCGTGGTCTCAATTGTACTTCCACCTTGTACTTAGCAGTTCCCGCATTCGTGCCGCCTAATCCATTTACCTTTACAAGGACCCTTTGCTTCTTGAGTCTCAATAGCTGCACGACAGATTTCGTGATCAAGGAGGCTTGAGAGCCGGGATCGATGAGCGCTCGTACATTAACACCGTGGCTAAAACAATCATTGTTCCTTATGTTTACTATTGCAGTCGTAAGTAATACATTTTGGTTCTGCTCGCCGTGGATCACTTGTTTCGTGGAATTCGAACAGCTTGGTTGTTCCATTTGCTTAAGCTGTGGAACTCTTTCTTGCCATTCCATGTGAAGTAATGAATGGTGGTTTTTATTGCAAGTTTTGCATTTCCGCTTGCTATAGCATTGGGTACCATTACCATGTCGTAGACAATTTTTACACAGTTTGGCGTGCTTGACAACTTCAAGCCGTTCCTTTGGTGTGCTATTCGTGAATTTTGGGCATGTGTATACTGCGTGATCGCCTTTACAAATTACGCACTCCATTGATTTTGATGTAACAAGGAAGTTGCGCACTGGACGTTTCGGATCGTCCACCCATTTATTTTCCTTTTTCTTTGCAGGTAATAGCACTTCTAGGGCTTGATATCTTCTTTCTAAGAAGTCTAACAATGATTTTAAGGTTGGCATCTTATTTGGTTCTGTGAGACCTTGCTCAAACAGGTTTCGGCTTTCTTGATCTAGTGATTTCGTCGTTAAATGCACTATGATAGGACCCCAAGAAGATGTATCGAAGCCCAGATTTTTTAAAGCTGACAAACCTTCCTTGATAGCATCCAACACTGATTTGATTGCAGATGCAGATGATTGGTTTGCATAGGACCTTAACATCTTGTCCATGTACATCGAGACGATTTTACGCTCGTTACCGTACCTCGATTTAAGAGTTTCCCATGCACAGTTGTAATTGGCACTTGAAATCGTTAAATGTTGAATTAATTGTAGTGGTTCCCCTTCCAAATGGGTCTTCAAATATTCCATTTTCTCTGTTGTACTTATGGAGTCTTTCCCATGAATTATTGTAGAAAATACATCATAGAAGGAACTCCACTCGAGATAATTTCCCCGAAATGTTGGTAACTTCAAGGGAGGTAGTTTTGCGCTAGATTCCATCCCAGTATTTAATTTATTTTCCTTGGCGAGAGCCGACGCCATCCGATGGAGACATTGATTTATGTCTCTTTTAATGTCCATGTATTTCGACTGTTTGACATATGCTGATTGCAGGTCTTCTTCCACCGCATTGGCCATAAACTCTTCATGAAGCTCATTCAGGTTCCGAAGTTGCTCTAACAAAATTGTCTGTTGATAATCGTATACTTCCTTAGAATATCCAGCGAAAGTTTCTTCGAACTCCTCCATGTTACCGAGTATAGCTTCAATTTTCACGTAAAGTTTTCTGAGTCTTTGCGATTGGAGGCTGATGTCCTTAGACGTAGTTGCTTTGGCCGATCCTATTTCTCCTACTTCATGAGGAACTATGCTTTCTAATAAACCTTTTAGTTTTTTATACATCTCCTCGACTCTGCCATATGTATTTCTCCCCATATATGGCGTGTCTGGTTTGACTGAGTCCTTTATTTTTTCATGGTTGTTTTGAAATTCGGCCCATAGTGCATTTATTCTCTCCAAACGCTCCTGTTTATAACTCGGAGTCTTTCTAGAAGCACTATCTTTTTTGAAGTTTATAGTTGCCTTCTCTAGCTCTTCTGCTAGCGTTTTTTGTCTCGCAATTATGACAAATAGATCTGTCTCATCCTCCATATTGAAATTGTCACCTTTACTTATCAGTTAATTTACCAATGTCAGTAGCCTTGGTAACGCTATAATATACCAATGTCAGTAGCCTTGGTAACGCTATAAATGTTTTTTAATATACCAATGTCAGTAGCCTTGGTAACGCTATAAATGTTTTGTAATATACCAATGTCAGTAGCCTTGGTAACGCTATAAATGTCGATGGTTGATTCACTTTCGAAGGACCAAATTGTTGAATGAAATAACCACACTGTGTTGTCACTGTCGAACCACTTGACTCTTTATTTTTGTACTCTAGCTTATATACTAAAATTATGCTTATTCTACACAAAAAAAATGATACTTTGGTGGGAACTCAAATTAATCGTAAATTGCTGCGTGTGTGACATTTGATGCTATTGTTTACTCGACAGGTAGACTGCGCGAATGTCACTTGAAGCCGTTGTTTATTTTGCAATTCATGGGAATGTCTCAAATTGTTGGTCACAACAACCTGCTAGTTCTTTTTGGTCATATTGGCCTAAAGTCCACTCCAAGATACCTTAATTCCTTTGAAGCGGTCAGTTGGTTAACAACAGAGTCGTCAAGGAGACGGAATCGAAGAGTGTTAAGGACTTTTACTTTCTTGTCCCTACCTGACGGGACGATGGACAAAGCAGTACACTTAGCGGCGCTGAACTGGAGCCCAAGCTTCTGAGCCTCTATCTCTGCAATGCGCAACAGTTTCTTCATGCCTGGCTCGGTGCTGGAAATAAGGATGGCGTCGTCTGCGTAAGGTAGGGCCTTGATTCGTGAACCGTTCAAATCGCACCCTATATCATCTGACAGGGCACGGATGACTTCATACAAGACGATGCAAAAAACAAAAGTGGACAGAGGGTCGCCCTGACGCACCCCTCTGGAGACCTTAATGGGTTCCGATGTTCCCCCATTGACTGTGAGCACTGTTGAGCTATGGCTGTAAAAGGTGGAAAGGTTGTTAACTAGCCCTACTTGATGATTTTAAGGTCATATCGAACATATTATCTTCCTTCGCTTTTAGTGGAGGGAAGGAATTTCTGTTCAACAACAGGATAACTGTTCGGTCCGAGTCCTTTTCAACCAACGTCTTAATGACCTTCCAGTTGGTAGCAAAATACGAGGGTAGTCCGATAAGTACTTAGCCTCACCGCCAGATGGCGCCAGTATCGCAAGAGCAACTTACTATGTATGTACGTGTAGTACATTCTAGTAGATGGCTACTGTCGAAATTTCAGCCGGGTCGGACTCGTAGTTTTGTTTTGACCGCGTGTGGCAGCGGGAGTGTCCGCGGATTTTAGAAAAATGGAAAAAGAGCAATATCGGTTGGTGATTCGATTCTTGTTTTTGGAAGGGAAATCGCGCTGCGAAATCAAAGAGCGTTTGGATGCTGTGTACGGGGAAAGGCGATGGCCACCGTTTTCCGGGATTCACAAGGTGTGATCCACATCTACTACCTGGAGAAGGGCAAAACGGTCACACGGCGAAATTGGTCGAATTGGGCTACAAACTGCTGCCATCCACCGTATTCTCCAGATTCGGCCCCGTGCGACTTCTTTTTGTTTCCAAACTTGAAAAAGTCACTCGCCGGGCAGAAATTTCAGTGGAAGGAGAAGGTCATCGCCGCCACGGAGGCCTACTTTGCAGACCTCGAGAAAACGTATTTTTCAGACGGGTTAAAGGTTAAAGACGGGTCAAGTGTATCGAGCTAAGAGGAGACTATATTGAAAAATAAATCGCCATTTCTCCAAAATTTTTGTTTTTCTTTTGTAGGCTAAGTACTTATCGGACCACCCTCGTATCTTATGGGTCGCTGGATTCCCCGGGTATACAGGCTCGGGCTCTTGGCCTGAGCGGGATCTCGTCCTTGCTTACAATCTCTGGCTTGGCACCTTTCCATAAATTATCCGACAGTGGGGCACCGGAATGCAGGATGCATCGCTATTATCGTCGCAGGCAATAAGTTTGTAGTACCGATGGAGCCAGCCCCTATCGGTGAAATCAGGAAGTTAAAGATTTTCCAGTTCTCATGAGTGATGTGGCCCACTTCATGTCTCCGATTTATGATCACTACAGCTAGATGATTCCCCATCGCCTCATTGAGAGTGGGCACCGTACCGGTGCTCCTATGTTGTTTCAAAGTTGGTTGACAAAGTTTCATCGTGAGATCGAGGCCTTTTAGTTGCCCACCCCCTTCTTTTGGCTGTGGAAGCGGTTACGGGAGGTCCCTTTCTAGGCCGACTCTTCTGCTCCTCTATCCTAATTCTCGTCCCAATTGTCCTTACCCTTTTTTCTAGTCGGCTAAGGACTTGAAAAGCAGCAGGGCTCTTCCTATAGGCCGCCGTGCTGGCTCTTATGTGCTTCCTTGGGGCTCACGTCATTGCCTGTTTTTATACTCAGTCTTCCCAGTATTTTGGGGTTAATTTTGATTCCAGAAATAGGCCGGTGTGGAAAAAGTCCACCACAGCATTGCCGGTTCTACTGTGGTAAAGTATGTACACTATGAACCTTGTCAAAGCACCCAAAAGAGCTCGTTAAGGCTGGCTTAACCCCCAGCCTTCCACACCTTGGCACGGTTTTTTCGCTCACACCACCATGGAGTTAGATGTATGTTATTACGTCTTTCTTAATGGTCCATTGCATACGATTGATGCAGGCGAGTAAGACCTTGGCTGACACTAACCAGTGATTAATCATTTCCAGCGAGCGCCCACGAGGAGGACTAGAAGAAAATAATTTTTGCCCACCTATAGCTGCCTTAGATGACGTTCTAACCAAGACGTAGGTATTGCACGTCTTTCTTTGATGACAGCATATACATTTGGTTTTATTCCCGTTTACCCAAGACCCACTTTAACCGGTTCTGCTCCAATACTCACAAACGCTTCATTGATCTCTCGCTTAGTCCGTCCAATATCGAAAATGTCATCTGCGGAGGCAAGCAATTGTGCAGACTTGAAGTAGATCGTGCCTCTAGTATTGGCCGCTGAGTCCCGCACGATATTTTCAAGTATGATGTTAAAGAAATCACAGCACAGTGTGTCGCCTTGTCTAAATTCTTTTTTAACATCGAAGGTCTCAGTTAGTTCGTTACCAAACTTAACGGAGCAGCGAGAATTCTCCATTGTCATTCTGTACAGCCTGATGAGTTTGGCAGAGATGTTAATAGACACTGTCATATACGGCTTTAAACTCAACAAAAACGTGGTGTGTGTTGACCTGAAATTCGTGGGTCTTTTCCAAGATCTGTCGTAGTGTAAATAATGGATCTATGGTGGCATTTCCTGGCCTGAAACTTCACTGATAGGAACCTACCACGAACGGTTTCAGTACGGCAGAGAAGATCGATCCCTGTCGGAAAACGACGCCTGTGCCTATACGCCCAATGATGTTTGGAGCCTAAGATCTACTATAGTCATTGACATTACATGGATATTAAAAAACTGGGCGAGTTGAGTTTTTTTTAACGAATCATGCCAATAGCTGAAAGCAAACGACATCTGGCAGTGCTTCTTGTGTTGACGTTCCGGTCGAATGACACTTGTGCTGTTTCTGACAGTTCTCTTTACCCATTTAATTCTAAGCAAGGTCGGTTTCACGTGTTCGAGTCTTCTGCTGCAGAGGAGAATAATTTTAAATCACTTTTGTCCGCATTCCAGAAGCAACACGTTAGAAAATGGTTACAAAGACGTTGGATCTTATATCAACAATCGAGGATGACGCCGAAGTGGAAAACATGTCTGAGGACTCTGACGCAGAAGTAGAAGTAAGTTGCCGTCTCCAAGTACGTTACATTTCTGTATCGTATCTTTTCCTTCTCTGTAGTACCAACCGACAAAGCTTCGACAGAAGAAGGAAACCGATTTCGAAAAGGGTTTCGAGTTTGTGTCGTCGGTAAAGGAATATAATAAGGATACATGGGACGATATCATGAAATATGTAAAACGCAAGGCACGCACAAAAACGGACGATAAGATTGCTGCCCGTTTACAGAATCAGAAGTTGAATGGCGATGTCAAAAGCGAGAGTGAGGACGAGGTTGGTCCAGGAGTCTGTAGAAACCGAGACTATTTGTTAATGATTTCGATTATCTTTTCCTTAGTTTGACCTGTCTGAGGACGAACTGCGACACGATGGACTTCGAGTGCGTGAGAAGAAACTCAAGAAGAAAAAAAAGTCAGCGGATGACGATGAGCTGAAAGACGAGGAGGATGGCAAGATGAACTTTGAAGAAATCGAGTCCGACGAACAGATAACATCATTCTATCAAATGAATCTATCACGTCCTCTCATGAGGGCAATCGGTGTACTTGGTTACATCTATCCTACTCCCATTCAAGCTGCTACAATCCCCATTGCTCTTCTTGGTCGCGATATTTGTGGTTGCGCTGCCACGGGTACTGGTAAGACTGCTGCGTATATGCTGCCCACACTGGAACGTCTGCTCTATCGTCCGATGAATAATAAAACAATCACGAGAGTCCTCGTCTTGGTGCCTACTCGTGAATTGGGCGCGCAAGTGTATCAAGTAACAAAGCAGCTCAGTCAATTCACAAGCATCGATACTGGCCTAGCTATCGGTGGGTTAGACGTTAAGGCGCAAGAATTGGTCCTACGTCAGAATCCTGATATAGTAATTGCCACCCCGGGTCGGTTGATCGACCACATCAAGAATTGTCCCAGTTTCAGCTTGGATTCGATTGAGGTAAGTTGCACACGCGTTCAGTACTGCGCCAAAAGACAGATTATGTGATGAATTTAATCCTTGCGCTCTGAGGCTTCTCAGCCAGAGGAGGACACAGTATTGGTGACGTCTTTTCGTCGTGAAAGGCGGTCTGAATCCGTACTCTCCCACACACTTGCCGTATAAAATGCGCCTTGCTAACAAATTTCTTCATTCCTGATATTTTAGGTCCTCATCCTCGATGAAGCCGATCGAATGTTGGACGAATACTTCGCTGAGCAAATGAAGGAAATCATTAATTCATGTTCGAAGACCCGACAAACCATGCTCTTCTCCGCCACTATGAGCGAACAGGTCAAAGATCTGGCCGCAGTCTCGCTCGACAAACCCGTCAAGGTGTTCGTCAATACCAATCAGACAGTGGCCTACAATTTGCGTCAAGAATTCATACGAATCCGCGAGGATAAGGAAGCCGATAGAGAACCGATACTCGCCAGTTTGATCTGCCGTACATTCCACGACCATTGTATGGTGTTCGTGCAGACTAAGAAGCAGGCCCATCGTCTCCATATTCTCCTCGGCTTGTTGGGCATACGCGCGGGAGAGCTCCACGGCAATCTCACCCAACAGCAGCGTTTAGAATCCCTTAAGCAATTCAAAGAAGAACAGATCGATGTGCTTATAGCTACGGACGTGGCCGCTCGTGGTTTGGATATTGTTGGCGTGAAGACAGTAATTAACTTCGTTATGCCCATTACAACTGAGCATTACATCCATCGTGTCGGACGTACCGCTCGTGCGGGGAGAGCTGGTATCTCGGTGTCGCTAGCTGGCGAGAAAGAGAGGAAGATTGTGAAGGATATCATCAAAAATGCTGAGAACTCGGTAAAAAATCGGATCATCCCACCAGAGATCATTGAAAAGTACAGGAGAAAGTTGATTGCTTTGGAGCCGGAGATTCGTAAGAACATGATATGCATCCAGTGTCAAGAGGCCGCCTAACATTTTCTTTTTCTTAGAGAACATCCTGGACGAGGAGCACGCAGAACGACAATTGGCCAAAGCGGAACAGCAATTGTCGAAAGTGGAACGAAAGTTGGCTGGCAATCAGGGGGATAACCGTCTTTGGTTCCAGACCAAGAAACAACGGGAAGAGGAGAAATCACGTTTGGCTCTAACCGACGAAGCAGAGACCAAAAAGGACAAACAAGGCAAGGGGAATAACAAACGGAAGAATCCCGAGTATGGCGGTGATGGGGAAGATGGTCCACCAGTAAAGGAAATCAAAAAGAAGAAAAAAGAGGAAAAAAAGAAGACTCCTGAGCAGTTGGCGAAGGAGCGTATGATGAAAGAAGTCGAGAAGGTTTCCCTAGTACGTGCGAAATTGGCGAAAATCCGCAAGAGGCCACAGAAACTGAACGCGGTTGGAAGCATCGCGAATACTGAAGGGTCGAGGAAACCGAAACGAAAGTCAAACTCTGCCTTTACAAATGATCTAACGGACGTCAGCCGGAGTGGAGCGTTAAGATTGAGGTAAGAGGCTTGTATTGCATTTACAGTGTTCTAATCATTTTCTTTGCAGATCGGAAGCGAATCGTCACAAGAAGATGACTAAGATCAACGCCAAGAAGAAGACGAGTAAGGTGAAGATTATGAATAAAGCTGGAAAGAATAAGTTCAACAAGGGCAAGCACTTTGGGGCGCCGAAGGCGGGAAAGAAGAATAAAAAGTGACCAGGATTGTAGAAATAGGATTATAATAAAAAGAATAGATCGCCAAGGTTCGTGTTAAATTTATTACTTTCTGGGGTCGTCGTCGGCATCTTCAAATAACTGGAAAGTTTTGTCCGTTATTGCAGTTCTTTCAATCGCCGAAATAAATATTATTCAGGCATAACATTTGCTCCGGATGACACCGCACGCTTCCTGCTGTCATCAAGTCCATGTGCACGTGTTTTCCTAAGAAATCACTTCCAAATTGAAACCAAGTAAATCACAGGCAAAAACCAAAGAATAGTCAACAAAACACACACAAATTAACTTCTTTCTACAATAGTATCTTTATTTGAAAGCACATTGCTCGTACAAATGTAAAATAAGCTGGAAAGTCGGCGCCTCGTTGGAACAGTCCGTCGGTGACACGCTTTACAACTTCAACTTCGTACGCCTCCAGTGACGTCTCTTAGCATTGTATCGGATTGTATTACCCGTACGTAGACGAACCCATTGGGGCACGGATCTGTTTTGTTTAAGCTTTTTAGCTAATTTTTGTTTAATTCTGAACGACTTATGGGCAGCCATTTCGTCCTCACTTGACAAAGATTGAAAAGGAAAGAATGAGAGTCGCGTTCAGCAAAACAAAAATGGCCGATTCTGCTGGAATGGGTGTGTTTTGAGAAAGTGCAAGAAGAACGTGTTTCGCGGACACATGCGTTCATAAATCCGACTTTATTTGAAGTCTTTTATAACACTGATAAATGGTTTAATAACACTGATAAATGGTTTGATAACACTGATAAATGGTTTAAGTCTGAGTTTTTTTTATGTTGTTTTGATGCATCTAAGAATAAATTAAACATTATATTCGATTGGTTAGCAATTACATATTAGCCCTTAATAAACGGAAGCCACTAATGGTATTCTTTTATTCATGTGGCTTTGCTTTAATAGAATTATAGAATAAATCAAAATCTTTTTCTGGCTTGCGAACAAATATGAAAGAAATTAACATTCTGGTCACTGTGATCTATACGATAGTATTATGTGGGATTTTAGCTATTTATTATGAAGAGCTTCTCCCAACGAATGTGCCTTAATATGTCTAAATATGTCTACGACACTTGAGGAGCTCGCAAGGTTTAATCTCTGAATAGGCAATATGGCTTATAAGCATGGAGTGCCAGTTTTCAAAACAGCGGTCAAAATAAGACCTTTACAGCTAGGTCAGAACCCAGATATATGTACTTACGAGTAGCATAGCGCATGCTTTTTTTTTGATGATAAACGGCTAAAAAATGGATGGTAGGAATAGCATCGGGTGCTTGTGCTAGTCGGCTAAAAAGCAAATTATACCCACTTGATCCGAACACCTTACAGCATTGTTAGTTGTTTCATAATTCCACCTGCTCGTGGTACCATATAAAAATTTCTTAACCATGAAAAGAGGGCCGGCTACCTCCGCCATATAACAGGGTTACTGTCGTCTGGGTTATGGCTTGTAATCGTAAAAACAAAGTTCGAATCAAATGGACCAAATTTATGACCACGATCCACACAAAAAGAACAAAAAAAAGTATAATGACCTTAGGATCAGCACGTGGAATATTAGGTCCCTAAACAGAACACATGCAGCCGAACAATGTGCGGACGCCCTGACCGTTATAAAGCAAACTTAACCACCGTCCAGGAAATTCGATATGTGGACCGGCAAAAAGCAAATGAAAAACTGTGACATCTACTACGGCGTCTGTTATAAAAAGAAAGGACAACGATTGTTCGGGTGCGGATTTGTTGATCGAGGTATATTAAAGCCTTAACGATCCGCCAAATTCTCCAACATCAGCCTGTTTTGCGTTCAAGCCCCCACGGAAGACAGGGATTACTACGTCAAAGATGAGTTCTACGATCTCTTGGACAGAACGTATGCCACAGCTATGACATCAAAATGACAGCTGGCTAAAGAAAGCATTTATGAGAGAGCATCGGCAAACACAGCCTGCATGACACCACATCCCATAACGAACTCAGGCTTATTGATCTTGCAACGGGGCGAAATCTCCTTCTAGACAGTACGTGCTTCCCGCACCTCAAAAAACACCAATGCCAGATCGATCACCAAACATTGATCATGTCAACATCAGACGCTCCTCCACTATTCTTAATGTTCGAACATTTCGAGGAGCTAATATCAACTCGGACCATTGCAGTATCTTGCAGTAGCCAAGATGCGCCTACGGATATCAAGTACGCAGTGGAGTGGAACACAAGGTATGACGTCGGAAAGCTACTATTGCCAGAAACCGCCAGTGTTTTTCCAATCGCGTCTCTCTTAAACTCTCTTCTGAACCTCGATCCCCCACTCAGTCAATAGAACAACAATGGAACAAGCAAGCCCTAGAAGTTCTGGGCTGCAAGGTTCCACCACGAAGGAGCAGCTGGTTCCATGATGAGTGCAGCGAAGTAGGAGGGATATAAAACCTCGCTGCATAGAAGGACGAGAGCTGCTCGTGATGAGCTTAAAAGAAGGGAAGAGCAAGGCTTCTCAGGAAAAAAAGAAAGCACACGATTGAAGACTTGGAGAGGTGCTACCTCAGTCATGAGGTTCGAAAGTTTTATCAAAAGATAAAGCGAACATGCCATGCCAAGCTAGAACAGAAGCCTGTAGAGATGAGAACAGACACCTGGTTGTAGAATCACAATCAATGTGAGAGTTCATCCCCCTGTCCTCGACGAGGTTAAGATTGCCATATTTAAACTGACACCTAACAAAGCTGATGGCGCAGGTGGACAACCTGCTGGGCTCTTCGAAGCAGGTGACCTGGTTGGGAGCATGCACCAGCTCAGCATGCCTGAGGAATAGAATCTAAGTATCGTTCATCCGGTCCACAAGAAAGGAGACTCTTTCGGCTGCGCCAGCTACAGAGGGCTAAGCCTGCTGAACCTCGCATATAAAATCTCCTCTGCCGGTTTAAGTGAGCACTTGAAGTCGTTCGTAAATCAACTCCATTTGAGTCGGTGCAGATTTGAGTAGTGTGATTTTTTCAACATTGCGAATTGTGCTAAAAGACTTCTTAAGGCGAGGCCAACATTATACCAAAGTTCCTAGGTAGATGTAGGACCCTTGGCCTCTGCTATAAAATGTTCGGAGAGTCCTATGCATGTGGGGATTGCACAAAATACATAAACAATAGGTCAAACTGATACTGCTGCGACGATAAAAGCTATTCAACATCTTGTTAACGCATAAAGTCGTCATCCCGTAATACTCGCAATTGCTAAATTAATTTTTACTTCAAAAAACGAACGCAACCCAACGTTTATTCAGTTCAAATAAGAAAAAATAGTTTTTGCACTTTTTTCTATCTACCACTAGATACCACTAGTTCCCATTCGATTCTCGTTCATCTTTCATACAGCAACTTGTTATCGTCAATGTCAAAACGTGCCGCTGTCAAATTTGACATCCCGGTCAGTTTTCAATTCCCGATTCTTAAGAAAATTCGTGTGTGTTGTGTGTTCCACGCTCCAATTGGAGTTATATTTGGAAATTGTTCTTAAAATAAATGAAAAGGAGAAGAATAATGCACTTTGGTGGATTGTTAACTTAATTAATAAAAAAAAGCAAACCAATCGGCATTGTAGTTACGTTCGTTAACCGTTTATAATTAAGTTTAAGGTATGTAAATGCATTTTAGTTTATTCTTTTTTTCGCATTATGTAATGGATTGATGAAGTGGTGAAGATATCAATTGTATTTGAATTTCAAAGATGAAAGAATGGTCGCAGGGAAAATTACCACATAACATATCCTTTATTGTCTCATTTGATTTAATGTTTGTCTAATTGGTGTCTTCGAGCTAAAGCGGATCAGGTGGCTAATAACATTTCTGTGGACTTGTGTTGTTTATTTCGTTCGTATGAGGAGGGAAGAGCAAGAATGAGCTTTAAGCCCGGGAAAAGATTAATTATAATATGTACATGGAGCGCATTAGTTGTGAAACATTTCATGATATTTTAGACGATCCTTGAAGGTGATGTCATCGTTAGAAATTGCTGGGATATTTTTATGTTGAGCAAATATGTAAGAAGTGGCTAGTTGAATTCTTTATTCGTGTCATTTGTTTACTTTGCCTGTTTAGCAAGTTGTTGTTAGATCACAGAGGGAAAATGTACTCTTCGGGAGAGATGCTTCCATAAACAACCTGTTGGCAACGATTTCTTTAATACACTATGAATCGACCTGTTTTCTCGAGATTCTGGATCTGTTCTACTGGACCAATGCGATAATAATAATATCCATAACCACCTACACATCAGTGGTCTGTCACGCAAACACGGTAAAGTTTCTCTCACCAAACTTCAAAAACCGGTCCGTTTCGGCTTTACGGAAATATTTTTGAAAACGTCGTTCTCTGCTCCTAACGCTATGCTGTATCTTCCCCCTTTTTGTACCTTCATTATAGAGTTTACACTAAAAGCCACATCTGCTCTTAAAATGATTTTGATACAATTCGCATTGAAAGGTTGATGTCTTGTTAATCACTACTCGCCTAACTATACAAGGTCGCAAGGCCTGATGTGAAACCAGATAGAAATGTCAACGCATTTTCACGAATAGCCCCAAATGACCTCGGTTAGGGGGAGGTATTGGATCACTTCGTGGATGGCTACGTCATCTAACCCTATAACTCATTAGACTGATATGCGACTGCTTTTAAGCGGATCTACATTCGATTCCAATAGTGACACTTTATTATGAAATACATATTGTTGTGTGCCTAAAACTATAGCCAAACTATGTCCAAAGTCTGTTTAGCGCTGATGCGCCTTTCTAGGACTTCAAAAGCATTATTTTTATTAATACTATTATATTAAGAATTCGGCAGTTCAGAGCCTTGTTGACAACTCTTCCCCAAGCCTCCCTGTCATGAGTGTGTTCCTTCCATCTTACACTGTTTTGTTCAATTTCTTCTACATCCCCCCTAATATTGTCCTCTCACCTACGGCGCGGTTTTCCTGCAAGTTTTTTCCCTCTCGTAACTTCTCTGTAAATTCTTCTTGAGGATATTTTATTGTTTCCGTTGGTATTAGGTTGACTCCTGCGGCATTGTTATTTTTCAGTCGATGGATTGCTTTCTTTACTTCCCCGATGGTGGGCAGTTCTACAGCGTGCGCCATCTCATATGGGTCGATGTAAATTTCGAATAACTTCAACAATTCTCAACCGATTTTGGACATTCAAAAACTTTTATTCAATTTAGACCTTATCAATTTATTTTGATTAATTATGATTAAAATGGGCTCGTTTTCGCGCATTCTCCATGACATTTTCGAGCATTCTCCATGACATTTTCGAGCATTTCGATCGAAATTTCTGCGATTCGGGCCGTTAGCATACACCTTGCTTTTCAAGTATCCCAAAATAAAAAAGTCTGGGGGAGTCGAATTCGGCGATCCCGGAGGCCAGTCAATTCGCCTTTTTTTGACACCAATCTTCCAGGGAACTTCTTACGCAAAAGGTTCATTGTTTTGTCCGCAGTATGGCATGTCGCGCCGCGCCATCTTGTTGAAACCAATAGTGAAATAAGCCTTTTTTACGCATTTCTGGGACCACATAATGGGCCAACATCCACCGATATCGATCGCCATCCACTGTATCGCCAACTTTGAAGAAATACGGTCCAATGATGGTTTTAGCGCATATACCGGCCCAAACAGTAATTTTTGATCATAAAGCGGCTCTTGGTGAATAATGTGAGGATTTTCGGTGCTTCATCGGTCATCAAAATTTGCTGCCAGAACTCCGGCTCAGCATTAATCATTGCAACGACATTTTGTACGTATTTTCGCGCGTTCTTTTGGTGTGAAGCGATTCATAGTTAAAATTGTACTGAATTTCACGTTTCCAAAATGCTATGACATATGAAAATCGGTTGACAATTGTTGAAGTTATTCGAAGTTTACATCGACCTATATGAGATGGCGCACTCTGTACATGAATTTCTTCTGTGTGGATAATACCGTTCTCTGTTGCTTCCAGCTTTCCATAAACGAGGTTATTTAATAAGTTTTGTCATTCGATAAGAAAAACACGGTTTTATGGTTTGAACATTTTGTTATTATATTATATTATATTATATACATTTTATTATTGTCTGAACTATACACTTTTTATATAAGTCTGAGGGACCCAAGTCTTGCTCACTTTTTGAGCTAAATGAGAGGGTTCATATCTTGATGAAAAATGATTTTTTTCCTACTGCAAACCAGTCCTTTTCTCACGGATTTTTACGTCAACTTGGTCTGCGTTTATTGTTTTAGCAGTTTGGAGGTAATTTACAAACAACATTTCTTTTGCATCCCAAAAGACTGATGCTGAAACCTTCTTGACCGATTTCTCTAATCTCATTCGCCTTCGAACCGAAGAACCGGGTAAAAACCACTCCTGAGCCTATTGTTTTGATTCAAAATCATGGTGGTAGACCCAAGTAATAACACGACGCTCACAATCCAGTTTATCTCTTCTAAAACGTTTCAAATGTTGTTGAGAAAGTCGCATACGAATATGTTTTTGTTCTATTGTTGACGAATGTAGCACTCATTTTGCACACATCTCTCTGTTGTGCTCAAAAATTTCAGCCATAATATTACTCACGCTGCCTAATGGGATGCATAGGGACGATCTTTCGTAATCAGATCCCGCATTTTTGCTATCTTTTCTCGAGTTGATAAAATGCATGGACCTCCTTGTGCCAAACTACCGTGATACGTCATCGTTGCACAACGCTGCTTCTTTTACCACATTTTTAGTCTTCTTCCTTGCAAAGCAGAGGTAAGGAACTTATGCCAAACTTGCTGAGTAGCTTGGCTGTGTTATATAGTACTAATTCTGAAGTCATAGCGACCTTGAGCCCATAGAACCCTAGCCAGGGTGGTTCTTGAGATCCAAGTAAAATTTTGCAAAATTCAAGGTAAAATACCTGGAATTGTAGCTTGACTATCGGCGAACTGATCCAATTTTGTTTGCTGTCGAACATACTGCTTCTACCTGTCGTGTTTCGTCGTTAGTTTCTATGCCATTTAGAAGAGCAAACCGGTTATTAATTTTCTTTTTTTTATAGGGTTCGTGCAGGTTCAAAATGGCGTGTGGTTCTGACGAACTGATTTTTATTGTCAGATAATATTGCTTATATAGTACAATTTTGCTTATTCTACAATAAATATCATATTACAATTTTGCTTATTCTACGTAAGATATATGAGCCGAAAGAGTTGAACAGGTGAATGAAAGAGGAAAACAAATATAAAATTTTGCTGATTAATTCTTTTGACACCGTCTGGCGTCAAGTGTCTGTGATTGTTGTGGTTGAACACAACATGCTGGGGCTATACGGTAAAATGTTCGTCACAGAATATTGATGGGGCAACTGGTTCACTTCGTCGTCTACGTGGTGCTGGGTTGGGGTTGGTCACGATGTTAATATTGGCAGATCTCCTTTTTCGAAGTTCTTTCAGTACAGCGATGCATATTGCTATGATGACGAGAAACGTTATTGCACCGCTTATTGAATACTGCTTGGTCTTGTGGCTTTTTTCATTGGTTCAATAGTACTTCTTGGCTTTTTTGGAGAGCAATATCGTGTTGTAATTTAGAGATCTGCTGTGAGACCTTTGTTCCTACAACAGCCGGTTCTTCGTGGTGATAATGTTGATCAGTTGGAAAATCAGAAATGTTCGGCAGCGGCAAATAGGATGAAGTTATTCTCGTTGTTACTGACTGCCTGCCAAACATGATCATGCTTGATTGGAGAATTCTGCAGTTAGGTTGCACCTGCACTATTCCCGTTGACATCAATTAGGCTGTCGAAGATACCTTGCCACAAGCTATGTCTACATTGACCGCACTTGGTGTGGTGTATATCCATGTGTTCGTGCGGTGCATTTGTACCCAATATAATTGAGGACTGACGCTTTGGATGACGCACGAAGATGGAATCTCTTTCGTATGTCTCAAGAGATCCATTTCACAGGAATTAATCGTCGACTCTGTTAGGTACAGAGGGTGCTTCATGTCGCACCAGAACGATCCTGACGATCGTTGCCTGCACATCGAAAATGACACTTCGTTCAAGGGGTAGAAGTGATCGCCTTCCAGATTGACTATTAAATACTCTGATGATGGTACAATAAACGCGAATTTGTTACCTCGCCAAGCTAGTACTGAAAGCAGTTTGTAGATTTTGAACTCTTCGTTATACAAGAGTGGCAACGTTATTTCGATGAGGACATTTTTTTCCATCACTCTTGCCCTTGGCTGTAACGTCTTGTACAGTTGAATTATGGACTCGTGATTTCCTTCCCCTGGGATCATTATGCTTCTTGGTATGTTGTCGTGGACTCGAGATAGTTCCATTTTCAGTTGATTAACTGTCAAAATTAACGGGTGAATCTGTCCATTATGCGTTGCCAGTATGATGTCTAGTAATGTATTTTGCGTATTGTAGAAGTTCATCATAGTTAACATCGCAGGGAAGGCTGTTGATATGAACATTTGAAAGGCATGTTCATTATCCTCTTGCTTTTCTAACTTGGAAATCACTTTATATATTGTCTTTAACTGGTTTTGAGTTGCTGAGCGATCATCATTGAATAGGTTGATGGTGGAATCTATTATACTGGTTTGATTTTTCAATAGATTAAGCATATGGTTTTCATTTCCTGTCATTTCTTTTATTGTCTGTTCATATTGAAGAGCAACGTTTTGATCCAGTATGCCAAATAATTTGTTGCTAACTGTTCCGATGAAATCAAAAGGTGATCGTTTCATCCTTTGTGGTGAATCGTTGTTGGCGTGACGTAGTACATCATTGTTTACTTCAATTTGTTGTAATTGCCGATCAAATAGATGTATACTGCTCTCACAAAGCAGAGTATTTGATTCCGACAGGTTTGTGTTCAGGCAGATCTCTTTCATGTGTTTTATGCATTTCCGGTATGTATTGACATCAGCCCAATAGTTCGTCAAATTGAAGAACAGTATGCTCTTCCACGAACCAACAACCATATTTGCATGTCCAATATCTTCGAAATATAATCCTGGGGTTGTTTCGAAGCTTGTGACCTTGTAGTTTGCAGTCTGTTGTTGGCCAGATATACTCGTAGTACTTATGGCCAGTGCTAACATGCACATCCAAAGAATTGGTTTGAAACTCATTCTTCCTAACAAAACAGCAGCTTTATTTTTTGAACTTGCTTTAATTTCATTCGAAGTTATTGTCTCGGCATTATTTTCAATGGGCAGAGGACATAGTTTTGTTATTGGTCTTTTCGCGAATCTTTTGTTGGAGTACACAGTGACTGCACGAACTTGTCCAGCTGTTCTAGGATGTATCTCAGTGACTTTCCCCAAGTTCCATTTAGTGGGTGGAAGGCGTTCGTCCTTGATCAATACTACATCCCCAACATTTACATTTTCTCTCCTTTGTTTCCATTTGCAGCGATGTTGTAGCTGTGTAAGATATTCTGACGACCAGATTTGCCAAAAATCTTGAACCATTTTTTGGATCAGTAACCATCGGGAGCGATAAGTCTTATTTCGATCCAGTAAGGCATTTAGTGCTGATCCAATTAAGAAATGTCCCGGAGTTAAAATCGGATTATCGTCTATGCCGTTGTTAATACTGGTCAATGGGCGAGAGTTCAAGCAAGCTTCGATCTGGGTTAATATTGTAGTAAATTCTTCAAATGTGAGCATAGTTTTTCTCATTTCGTTTATTATTATTCAAATAACATACAATACTTCAAGATATTATATCTTATTTTAAGTATTAATATCATATATTATTACTTTAAGTATTAAAGGAAAAAAAAAGAAAAATGTAGACATTATTACTACTATTGATTATTTTAAGGAAAAAAAAAAAAAAAACACAAAAATAAATAAATAAATACATAAACATAAAAAATAAAAAAAAAAGTGTAATTAAGGTTCCGTTAAGATATGCAGAATTAGATTCCTCTGAAAGATCGTTGATGAGTTTGTTCTCTGCAATGCGGCTGGTAAGCTGTTCCACTGCCGTATCGCTGAGATAAGAAAAGACCGCTCTGCAACAGTGTGTGTAAAATGGGGGAAGATCAGAGAAATACCTCTGCGTGATTGAGCAAAGTTAATCATATCCTTCAGATACTGTGGGCTTTTTTTATGAATAATTTTGTGAAGTTGCAATAGGTTCCTCATTTTTCGATATTGGTCTAATGACATTCCAAACAGTCTTGATTTATATTGCCTAACACTTATGCATCTTGGTACATTAAATATATAACGAAGACAGTCGTTAAAGGCAACGTTTAGCTTACGGTTACATCTAAAGTCAAGACAAGGGTACACACAACAATTAAAAGCAAAAAATGGCAAAATGAGACTCTTAACTAAGTTTATCTTCATATCGGGATGAAGTAAGCTAGTTGAGCACCTCAAACTACGTAATCTGTTGTAAATTCTTTTAATCGTTTCTGAAATAGCATCACAACATGTCATGGACTTATTTATGGTAAAGCCAAGATATTTTACTTTATTTACATAAGGTATGTTTTCACCATTTACCAATATGGGCGGTAGGCTTCTAGGGGAATATTCGCAATTAGAGCACATTATTGCAAGACATTTTTGTGTGTTTAATCTTAGTTTGTTTTGCTCAGACCAAATTTCTATCCTTCGTAAGTCCTCATTAACTTTGGTAACACAGTCCACTAACAAATTCTTAGGGCAAGACATATAAATACACACATCATCAGCATACATATGTACTTTACAATTAGAAACAACTTGAGGCAGATCATTTATAAATAAAGAGAATAATAATGGCCCCAGCACAGACCCTTGAGGGACCCCACAGTTGACAACATACGGACAAGACATACCAAGAGCAGTTTTAACAGTTAATTGCCTATTTTTCAAATACTCAGCCATTAACTTGAGACTAGAATTCGAGAAGCCAAATGTATGCTTCAGTTTGCTTAAAAGAATTGCATGGTCGATGCAGTCGAATGCCTTCGAAAAATCCAGGAGCACTAACAAGGCAGCTCCATGCGAATCCATGGCCATGCGCATATCAGTTGTTACTTTAATTACAGCAGATTCACAGCTATGATTTAGTCTGAATCCTGACTGCCATTTCGAGATCAAATTTCTAGAATCAACGTATTGTTGAATTTGATTTGCAACAACTTTCTCAAATATCTTTGCTAGGAATGGCAATAAATTTATCGGTCTATAATCCGGCGGTCCAGATGGATTCATCTTCTTTGGAACAGGAATGACTACAGCATTCTTCCATTGTTCAGGAAATTTACAAGAGTAAATACATACATCAAATATATGACGTATATATTGACTTACCATGGGTAAAATAAGTCTTATGAACTTAGGAGATATACCGTCAGCACCCTGAGCATTAGACTTAATAGATTGAATTGCCATTATAATCTCAGTGCTACCTATACATTCAAAAACAAATGACTCCGAATTCACATTTTCAAGTGCGATGTTATTGTCATTATTATATGGGAGATTCACGGCAAAAAAGTGCCTCATGTCATTGGGTTCTAACATACATTTTGACATATTTTTATTTTCCACCACTCCAATATCCCTAATATTTTTCCAAAGTTCTTGGGAACTTAAAGAAGGATTAAGTTTACTAACAAGATATGTTCGCTTCGTATTCCGTATCAATGATGTTACTTTATTCCTGGCTGCATGATATTGTTTTTTATTGAATTCAGTTGGATTTCGTTTATATTTACGATAGAATCGCTCACGTTCTCTTATACTCATTTTAATACGATTATTATACCAGGGGCAGTTTCTAGCTTTAATTCTTTTTGTAACCAATGGAATATATTCTTCATAAAGTCTTGAGGTAAGACTTTCAAATAACGCAACTTTGTTATTTACATCTGTCATATAATAAATGTCAGCCCAATTAAGAGTACTTATTCTATTTCTTAGTCCAGGCACATCAACATTACGGAATGACCTATATGTAAGCATTGAGTCAGTGGTTCGCTGTGTCACGCTGAACTGGTATGAACAAAAAATAAAGTCATGAATAAATTCTGAAGTGGGACTAAGTTGACTACTCCCTACAATTTTTTTTAAAGAGCTAGTCAAAAACAGGTCAATCAACGAAGGATTGTTCACTGACTGGAAACATGTTGGGTAGAGCTTATTGACTATAGTTACGCTAATTTTGTCACAAAAATATAGAAATAGTCGAGTAACGCTGTTGTTCAAAAGTAAATTAACATTAAAGTCCCCGCCAATCAAGATATTATTATATTTCCGATTCAGATTTAGAAAAGTATTCTCCAATTCAACTATATTTTCTTCTTTGAAACACTTAGGCGGACAGTAAACTACAGCTATAATACAAGTTTCAACACAGTTACGAATCTCAACACAAAGAAATTGCAGTTCTGAAACAGTAGACGAATAAATTACTTTCGACGAAATATAATCTTTGACATACATACACACCCCACCACCAATTCTATTAACACGATCGTTTCTATACAGTTTAAAACCAGGTATATTCACAAGTTGGGACGACATACTGTCATTAAACCAGGTTTCAGAAATCATTACAACATCTAATTTGGAATTACACAACATTTGATGAATAACAGTAAATTTAGAAGGAATACTACCAGCATTTAAGTGACAGATATTAAGACCATTGTGTACATTACACATCACATTGAGAGCAGCCCTCACATTATCAGGATCTGTTATAAGACCCATAGAAATAATTAGCATCATATAAAATCAACAACCTATCAGAGGAAACCATTTCTGCATATGAACAATTGGAACTAAATAAGAAAAAAGTTATATAAAATGTTTTTAAATAATACATACAAAATAATCATACATTATCACTCCTACAACAAATTCATTATTTCAATATTTTTAATAAGTTAATAGAGTATAAAGATACATACCACAGTGAAAAAAAAACAAAGACAGTTTACTATTACAAATGTACATAATCAAATTACATTCATTTGGGAGGACGTCCATCAGCTGGCGCTCTCGATGCGTGTAGATCATCACCTCCGTTAGCTCCACCCACAGAGCACATCGATTCCAGCGAATGTAAATGTAGAACGCATTTTGGCTTGCCTTCCGCAGTTGCTTTGACAAATACCCTCCCGTTCCGCGTGAAGACAGTATGTAAATACTTGCTGCGACGGAGTTCATTCGCCCGTTTGAAGAGTGCATGATTTTGTTTTGTGAGGCATTCATACACACGCACAAATTTATTGCTGCCAAAACCAAGATCACTTAAACACACCCATTTACTATTTGCTTTATAATATTCCGCATTTTTTTTTAAAAGACTTGATTTAATGCTCGAGTGAGGTAGCCTGACTACGATGGCACTAGACGATGATCCTCTGGTAGACAAAGTTCGGCTAATGAAGTTGGGGGTTACTGCGGGAAAGCCGATTCTAGTGCAGAATTTATTAAAAATGTCCTGAAGGTTTTCATTAGCTGTCCAGGGAATTCCATGCAGAGCAACATCGCCCGAGATATTTTTTCTAGCAAGTGCATCAAGTTGAAGTTTCAGTAGGCTGCTATTGTTTTCATTTTCAATCAGCTGTGATTTCGTTACTGCTAATTCATTCACCAGGAGGTCGATGCGGGTGCCATAACTTTCAATATCATTTATTTTTTCTTGGCAGGTGAATACTGAGTGGTTTATAGACGCATGTCTTTCACCAAATTCCATCTCTATACTTTTCAGTTTTGCATTGAAATTACTTTCAATTGCTGTGATGCGTTCGGAAAGTAGATTAAACATAGCTGAGATCTCATTTTTTATTTGTCCTACAATAGACTCCGTAATGCTCGTGGTTAGGGAGTCAAGTCGATTCTCAATTTTTTCCCACAGCTTAGAGGAAGACATAGCGGTTGTTGGGGAATTATAGGATGAGAGAACTGCTGAAGAACTCTTTTCCGCTGATCTCAACTTTCTTTGTGTTTCGTTGTTACTGGACATTTTGTGTTATGTCTATTTGTATATGTAACTATCGGTGTTATAGTTGTGATTCCACTCAAAGTATTAAATTGGTAAAATTGTGGTGATTGATTTATTAAAACACTTATTAAAAAAAAAAAAAAAATACTTTTTGGAATGTATTTGACGCACTTTAGAAATTTCACTGGTTGACTATAGTTTACAAAACCAAGCGTCTTACACTGTATATGTATTTAATATAAAAAATGTCAACTTTACTAACAAAAATAAGAATTTATTGCAGAGCACACAATGTTCACGTCCTTCTCTGAGTCATTTGCTCACGTTCATAGTATCACCGACGACCATTTTCAGGTGGTATTTCATTGATTTTACCCTGGCCTCCCATAATCCTCCAAAGTGGGGTGCGGCTGGAGGAATAAAATTCCATTGTATGCCTTCCAAGAGCAATTTATCTGCTACATCTGTTTTCAGTTGCTGGGCAACAAGCTGATAAATTTTCTGTAGTTCCTTGTTAGCACCTATAAAGGTTGTTCCGCAATCACTGTAGAAGTTTGAACAGATGCCTCTTCGGGACACGAATCTTCGTATTGCGGCCAAAAATGCTTCCGATGTAAGATCGCTGACTAATTCGAGACGTATTGCCTTAGTGGCGAAGCAAACGAAAACTGCCACGTAGCCTTTTGTCGATCGATTTCCTCTTCCTTTTGCTATTCTTATATGAAATGGTCCTGCATAATCCACTCCGGTGTGGGTGAATGGCCTTGATGGGGATACTCTTGGTGCTGGTAATACTCTCATTATCTGCTGCCTACTAGATATTTTAAATCGATGACACCGAACGCAGTTCGCTTCGCATGGGGAACCCAATATGATTGCCTCAATGTGGCCATTGATAGTTCTATTCCGCCATGTAGTGTTTTATTATGTACATTCTCCACCACTAGTCTTGTGAACTTATCGGCGTATGGTAGGATGTACGGATGCCGCTGGGTTTGTGGGAGATTTGCGTTTTCCAAACGACCCCCAACAGTTAAAATTCCATCATCATTTATTTGCGGGTCTAACGATAGCAGTTTACTATTCTTTGGAATGCTGTTTCCATTGTTTAAGCATCTTATTTCATCAGAAAACTCCTTTCTTTGAGCTAATCGGATGATAATTTTTCTTGTCTCTTCGACTTCATCTATTGTAAGTGATCCTGAACGTCTTTCTGCTATGGTACTTCTTGAGTTGTATCCATACCGTCTGCAGTACGCCATTACTCTGACAAGTCTATCGTACGATGAAAATTTCTCGAAGATGCTTCCTTCCTCTACTTGCGATGTTAACGATGTTAGCACAATCGGTGGATCAATAGGGCTTTCGAAAATTTGGGACAACTTTGGCTGTAGTGGCCAGGATTCTTTATTGTCCTTTAGCCAGTCTTTTCCTCTCCACCATAAAGAATGATTCATTAACTGTTTTGGTGTTAATTCCCTAGGAGCACAGTCAGCAGGATTTTCTGCAGATCTTATATGCCTCCATGAATTTGCGTCTACCATTTCACGTATTCTTGATATTCTATTTGATATGAACACTGCCTTGTTGAAGGGATCTTTCCTTATCCATGCTAACACAATAGTAGAGTCAGTCCATGCAAACACTTTATCTACTTGCGCTCCAAAATTTTGTTTTACTTCCTTCAAAAGCCTTGACAATAGATTCGCGCCACACAACTCTAGCTTTGGTATAGTGAGTTTTTCCTTTAACGGCGCATCTCTTGTTTTTGATGTTAGCAGTGCAATTGAATATCCATTACCACAGGGGACTCTGGAATAAATCACAGCTGCGTAAGCTCCGTCCGAGGCATCACAAAATCCGTGTAACTCAATTTTATGGACCTTGTTCGTATTAATCCATCTAGGGATTGTTATGGCCTCTGCATCTGGAAGATCTTTTTTAAAGTTGGTCCAACATTGTTGCAATTCTTCAGTAAGCGGTTCGTCCCACTCGAGGTTAACCTTCCAAATCCGTTGCATTAGTAATTTTGCAATAATTGTCAGTGGTGACAGCCATCCTAATGGATCAAAAAGTCTTGCTATTTCTGACAATGTTGTTCGTTTGGTTGGCACCGTCTGTTCTTTTATGTTAACTTTGAATTGGAAGGTGTCGTTCGATGGACTCCAATGTATGCCCAGTGTCTTTATGGTATTTTCTTTGTCAAGGTTGATGACAGACTGGCAATTAGAATCTGAAATGACATCCAGAAGTTCCCTGTGATTTGCTGCCTATTTTCGAAGATGATCTGTAATCACTCAAAGTGTCACCTCCGGACATGAGATAGTCAACGTAGAAGTCTTCCTTTAAGATGCTTGCAGCAATTGGATAATCTTGTTGCTCATCAGATGCTAATTGATGGAGTGTTTTGACAGCAAGGTACGGTGCAGAAGCTGTTCCGTATGTGACAGTGGTAAGTTTATAGTCCTTAATTTTTTCGTTTGAAGAGTTCCTCCATACTATCCGCTGATAGTTTTGATGCTTCTCGTTAATTTTAATTTGACGGTACATCTTTTCGATGTCCGCCGTGAAGACATATCTGTGCCGTCTCCAACGCATAATAATGGTGGTTAAATCAAAATGTAGCCTTGGGCCCACCAACATAAGATCGTTGAGACTAACTCCAGTTGATGTCTTCGATGACGCGTCGAACACTACTCTTTTGTTGTAATGCTGGCGGGTTTAATGACAGCATGATGTGGCATATAGTATACACCTTCGGTTTGTTTTTCATTTGAAGGAACTTCTATCATATGACCAAGATTTATAAATTCTTTTATGAATTTGGTATACTCAAGGTGCAACGAATTGTCTGTTTTAAATTTTCTCTCCAGTTGGAATAATCTTGCCACTGCTCGGTCTCGTGAGGCTCCTAGACTGTATATCTGTTCCAATCGCTTATTGAACGGAATGTTCACTATATATCTACCATCAATGTCCCGACAATGCGTTTCTTCATATATTTTTTCGCAATTCAAGTCGTTCTGCGTCAATTGAATTTGTGCTAGTACCTCCTCTTGTTCCCAGAAGTGCTTGAGTTGAGTTTCCAGTGTTGTTTGGGCAACCATTCCCATGATTGCTACACTAGCGCATTTGGATGACGTGCGCCCAGTAACAAACCATCCAAATTGAGACCTTTGTTCAATGGGAAAGCCTTGTGGACCCTTCTTTATGCCATTAAGAATGATGTCCCCGTAAACATCAGCTCCAAGAATCATATCAATGTTACCAGTAATATTGAATGATGGATCGGCTAGTAACAAATTTTTGAAATTGTTGGGAATTTCATTAAACTCGTTTTTGTCAGGCGTTAGTCTTGTGAGCGTTGGTAGTACAAGCGCAGAAACCAGCAATTTGAACTCTGACGCGAATCTTGGAGTTACTACCACTTCTACTTTACTGCGTGCTGTGCCGGCATTAGTTGCTCCTAAGCCGCTAATTTCCGTATGGATTTTTTGTTTTGGCAGGTGTAATGACTGGGCTGCTTCTTCAGTGATCAGTGTTGCCTGCGATCCTGGATCGATAAGAGCTCTCAGCTTTCTCTGATGGCCTTAAACATTTGTCGCTGTTATCAATGATGTGGCCAGCAATACCCCTTGATTTTGATGTCCATAATTCGATTGTATTTCCTCTAACTGTTTATGTCCATTATTTGATGAACGATTATCAGCTTGTTGTTTTGATATATAATTTTCCTGGTGTAACAGAGTATGGTGTTTTTTATTACACTGCTTACATGTGTAAAAAGTGCATGCACTTTTCTTATCACGTCTTAGGCAATTCATGCATAATTTAGCAAGTTTAACTTGCTCGCATCTTTCCTTAGGAGTCCAATTTAAAAATTTACTGCATGAATAAAGGTTGTGGTCACTCTTGCAAAATATGCATTTAGTTCTAGTTGCTAAATGATAATTGCGAACCTTAGATTCTTCCTTGAAATGCCTTTGTCGTGAGGATCCCATCACTTCCAATGCTTGATATCTCCTTTGTAGAAAGTCGTACAAGATTTGGAGGGAAGGCATCTTATTCGGTTGTTCTAGACCTTGCTCAAATAGGTTTCTGCTTTCCTGGTCTAAAGCTTTTGTAACTAAATGAACAATAAGAGGACCCCACGATGATGTGTCAAAGCCCATAGTGGTTATTGCTGATAGGCCCTCCTTTGTTGCATCCAAGATTGCTTTAATGGAATTGGATGGTGACTGGTTTCCTTGATGACCAGATTTGACCATTTTCTCAATATGTACTCCAAAAATTTTCCTTTCATTATCATATCTAGCCTTTAAAGTTTCCCAGGCCGTTGTATAGTTTGCACTTGAAATGGTTAAATTGCATTGGTTCTGCTTCCAAATGCGTCTTCAGGTACTCCATCTTTTCTGTAGTACTGAGTGTGACTTTGTTGTGTATAATTGTTGTGAATATGTCACAAAACGATTGCCATTCCAAATAGTTCCCTTTAAATATCGGAATTTTTAATTGTGGCAATCTGACTTCCACTTGTTGATGTCTTTCTTCAACCTTCAATTGGTTGGTTTCGCTGAGTTTGGAAGCCATCTTATGAAGACATCGATTTAGTTCCTGTTGTACTTCCCTGTACTCATCTTCTATTACATAGCTTGTTTTAAGATCATCCTCTGATGCATTAATCATGAAGTCTTCGTGCAAGTTGGTGAAGCTTCTAGATTGTTCTAGCAATATTTTTTGTTGGAAATCATGGACTTCAGGTGAATAGCCTATCAGAGTGGCTTCTTCAAATTCCATGACATTGTTGATAATGGCGTTCATCTTTATTTTTAATTTGCGTAACCTTTGTGATTGCTCACGCCCTATTTTATCTTCTGAGGGTGCTGGTTCGCTGACATATGGGCTTGTTTTCTTTATTTTTGTCTTTAATTCTTCATACAGTTGTTGAACTTTCTTTACCGTATTGTTTTGCATGTACGGGGTGTCATGCTTTACTACTTCCTCAATTTCTTTGTGGTTGTCGAGAAAATTTGTCCAGATTTCCTCTATCCGTTGTAGTCTTTCTTCTAAGTATTTAGCAGTTTTTCGAACTGGACTGTCCTTAGCAAAATTTCTGCTAGTTTTCTCTAATTCCTCTGCTAGAGATTTCTGTCTAGCTACGATTGTATAAACCTCTGTTTCGTCTAACACCATTTTTAACTTTTATAAATTTTGAATTGAATGTTATAATCACTACCAGTGTGAGCCCTGGATACGCTATTTTCACTACCAGTGTGAGCCCTGCATACGCTGTTTTCACTGCCAGTATGAGCCCTGGATACGCTGTTTTCACTACTAGTGTGAGCCCTGGATACGCTATTTTCACTACCAGTGTGAGCCCTGGATACGCTGTTTTCACTACCAGTGGAGCCCTGGATACGCTGTTTACACTACCAGTGTGAGCCCTGGATACGCTATTTTCACTACCAGTGTGAGCCCTGGATACGCTGTTTTCACTACCAGTGTGAGCCCTGGATACGCTATTTTCACTACCAGTGTGAACCCTGGATACGCTGTATATATTGCCTGTTCAAAGGCTCGAAGGACCAATGTTCATTCAATATACGAATGGCGTGTGGTTCTGACGAACTGATTTTTATTGTCAGATAATATTGCTTATATGTATAGTACAATTTTGCTTATTCTACGTAAGATATATGAGCCGAAAGAGTTGAACAGGTGAATGAAAGAGGAAAACAAATATACAATTTTGCTGATTAATTCTTTTGACACCGTCTGGCGTCAAGTGTCTGTGATTGTTGTGGTTGAACACAACAACGCTCTTATGGTGTTTATCACATAACCTCCAAGATGTTCGTTCACTACTCTCCGGGGGTGATTGTCCTAGATAGGATTCGAGAGATTCGACTGATTTTGTCGCGTTGGTTGTAGTTCACAGTAACTTTCTTGTTTCGATGTCATTAGGGTATTATATTAGAAATGCACACACAGAGTATGGATTTTGAAGTGATCTTATACGGCGAGTGTTATGCCTTCGTCAACATTTTCTGATCATCTCTCATTCACAACTAAAACCGGTTATTAATTTCCTTCTGGTATTGATGCTGAACACGAGGGTCCTTTAACTTTTCAACGTTAACTTTTTTTATACATTCCTGTGTTCCGGTTCCCTGTATGGCGATGATTTATGTGGATTGTAATGAGGGAGAAAAGTTGAGCTTGGACGAGCATCTCTAACGAGTCTCTAAATTAGACATTTCGCAATTTTCTTGGAGACCTTGAATATGTGATAATTCCAACTAAGTGCGTGTTCACATTGGTGGAAGCACACTTGAATTTTTGACAAGTAGAACGCATGAATCGGGTCATTTTCATTCAGTCGCCTTCGTCCAAGTAGTCATTTTCATTCAGTCGCCTTCGTCCAAGTAGTCATTTTTACAAGCCAAATGAACTTGTCTGTCCAACAGTCACGAATAAATGAAGAAAAACTGTCAAAAATGGAATGAATTAAGAATGGAACGGTTTGCTTCACCCGAAAATCCAAATTGAAGATGGATTTTCGGTGCAAGCAACCCTTCTCGTTTCCACTTACTAAAAATCGTTCCCTCTCTTTCAAGCAATTTGGTGCGCTTCTACCAATGTGAACACGCACTAAGAGTTTTATTAACACACATACATACCAAGGATGGAAAGTCTTTCGGTTTCATTGCCACAAGCGCCATTCAAAAATAATGGATTGATGGTTAGCTTGAGTGACCGTAGACAGCATTGTGTTTTGGAAGCATTAAATTCGGAATATACTCGTATATGCCGTTCCAGTTCTACGGTCGAAGAGCAGGGGCGCGAGAACGAATATGAAAAGCTAAGAGTACTGTCATTAGCGAAGGAGTGTTTTGTATTAGAAGTAGCAGTTAAGAGATAATTTATAAAAATGAGGAAGAATGTCGGTGACAGAACAGAGCCCTGGGGAACACCAGCGTTTATTTGGTGAATATCAGACTTTAAAACGTCCAAAACAACTTGAATTGAACGGCCGAAAGGTAATTTCTAATCCATAGAAACACGCATTTTCGACAAAAGAGACTCTGTGAAATGCTTTTGAAATATCGAGCGCAACAATCTTGTTTTCCCCGAAATGGTGCAAAGATTGGTTCCACTTTTGAGATATGCCATTAAATCACCAGTGGACCTCTTGCTGCGGAAACTTAGAAGTTTGTCTTAGAAGAAGTCATTAAGAAGTTTCCGCGATTCAAGATATTTCATAAGCTGATATCAGCGTTTCCATGATCTTAAAAACAAGGGACGTTGGTGCTATGGGTCGGTAGGCGACTAAGATTCGCCCTTTTTATGGAAAAATGCTGTTTTTCTTCCACTTGGACAGAGCCCAGAAGAGTAGGAAAGATGGAAATCCTTACGCAGTGGTTTTGCCGTCGTACGAAAAGTACACCTCTCCAGAAGTATTGTGGGAATACCATCAGAGCCAGCGAATTTGTGCACGTTGAGATCATTGAGTTTTCTTGCAACTGTATGAGTGTCTAAGTCTACAGGCGGAAAGAAAGTGCAATCTGGGAGCGTAGAGCTGGCTGCAAAATGTGCGACCAGCAAATTGGCTTTGTCTAAAGAGCTAACAGCTGAGATGTCATTTAAAATGAGCATAGGAATTGAGGACGAGACAGAGTTCTTTATGTTTTTCAGAAATGACCAAAAGTTTTTGCTGCCTTTGGGACAATTTAGCACTATTTGCCTCAACTTTTTTTCATGGGAGAGTTTGACATGTCGAATCAATGCATTAAAGCCATTTTTGACTCGTTTAAACTTACTCCGGTTTTCCTCAGAGGAACACTCAGCTCTCTCAATCTGATGGCCTCTTTACAGCTCGAGTCATACTACGCATTTGCTTTAGGTTTGACACTCTTCACTCTATGTGGAATGAAGGTTCTCATATTCAGCAAAAGTATGTTCGGGATCGCATCAGCAGCAGCACTATCGAGGAAGCATAGTGACCAGTTAGAATTCTTAAAGAAATTGTTGAGTCCGCTTCAATTAGCTTTCTCGTAAAGCCATACTGTTCTTTTAGGAATTCGTTTTCTAACTGTATGGTTTGAATACGAGAAATTAGCTGAAACGACACAGTGATCTGACGTTGTTGGCCTATATATCGCTTCTTTTCTTATTTTCGTGTTGAAATCCCCGAGTACGATTTGCACGTCGAAGAATGTGAAATTGTTTCGTAAAATGCGCTACTAGTTAGTTTGGTACCCATTTCTTATCTTTGCCATTTTTGTGAATGTTTCGCAACACGTGTCTGTTGGTTACTTACCTATTGTGACTCTTTGATAGCCTTGGCATGAAATGTTGAATGCCCTTGTCTAATGGATGTATCGTACCAAATAAAAAACATCGAATTTCCATATATTGTTTGAAATATTTCGTATTTATTTAAATTTTATTAATATTTCCATGCATGTTTATACACATTTTTTATCTACTTTTATTGATTTGATTTAAATTTTTACTTAATATTTCGATTAATTGTTCAACTTATCGATAAGCTCTTCTTAACACTGATTTCATCACCTCCCTATCCTACCGTAAATAACACTTTTACTTATAATCGTTTTTAAACCTCTATCACATAATTGATCTGCAGCGTACTACTCTCTGTGTGTTGTCCTAACTATAATTTGCGCTTTCGTTCTTTTGTTTTTTTACTTTCTATTCTCTATAAAAATATTTTTTTGTTTTTTTTTTTTTAATCGTATTCAAATGAAAACAAGGAAAAGGAAAACGAATCTCGTCGTGCAAGTTGTCGCAATCCCATTAACAGAGTCCATACAGTCCACTATGTATGCAGTAGATAGATACAAATGTTTTTAATTTTTTCAATTTGTAAATACAATTTCTCAATCAGAGTATAACAATATCCTAAAGTGTAGAAAAACAATCTAGTTCTATAGAAAAATAATGACCCAATAGACTTTAGGGGAACAATAATTATTTGTTTAATCGATTACTGCTATGCAAATATTGCAAAATAATATCGTTTAGTAGATGTTTTGCTTTAAATCTATTGTTTAACATAATTTGCACTGTACTTTTTGTTTTTGTTTTTTTTTTTGCCTTTTGTGTCTGTTGGTAGAGTGAGAATTAATTTTTCTATTTCTATGTGCTTGAGAACCTCTCTGAATGTGAGCAAGGAGCACGTGCACAGCATTTGCATTCGAGGGGCTCTTAATATCGCTCTTTTGTGTGGTATATGAGTGGTCTAAGGATGAATGAAATTGAAAATGATTTTGTTTTGTTCTGGGGACAATTCGTGCTTGGCGCTTGACGATTATGTCTTGATGATTCCTGCTCTCTGATTAACTAGCTTTAGTCGAGTGATCTTCGGCGTTGTTTCGAGTAACCACCAGCTCGTGTATCGAGTCGTGCAAGAAGTGGTAGCTCGCGCATTGAAACATTGACCGATGGAAGTGGCTCGAGAGCTTTCAACTTCTTGATGGCAATGGAATGTTTGTCGGGCGTCGCTGGAAGGCTGGTTACCGGCTCGTTCAAAGCGTCATTCAGTTCGCACGTGGAAACTTTGATGAGTGGATTTTTAGCTATTGCTTCAGCACCTAGTACTGATTTCGGTCTTGGTGGCGCAGAAGACGAGGTGTTTGTGAGCTTACTACTCATTGCAGCACATTCTTTCATCATCATTAAATGATCCAACTTATCAACAGTGGCATTTAATTCGTTTTCCCAGACGTCTTGCTCTTGTTGTCCGTCGCCGCCTTCGACAGGTCGTACAGCCAAGGTTTTTACTTTCTTTCTTAACTCTTCGACGAGATCCTCATCAATCTGTTGTCCCTCGTCCTCGTTGTCTGTTTCCATATCGACGCCGTCGCCACGCTCGCTACGCATCGAACTGGTGGTGTTGAGTGACATTTCACTGCCGCCCATCGATGGAAGATCACAGCGCTCTAATTCTAGATTGAAATCGGGCAAGGGTGTTAGCTCAGCGCCGACACCGGGTTCGCGCGGTCCCGGTGGCGGTGTTGTCATTCCGACGAAATCGCCACGTTGCTGGTGGATTTCGTCGCTGATGCGTTCGAGATTACGTAATGCAGTTGAGTAGGTTTGTTTGGCGGATTGAACTTGTGCTTGGAGTTCTTGAATGCGATTCTTCTGTGTCTGCAGTTGATCCTGACAGATTTGTTTCTCTTCGAAATACGGGCGAGACTTGGCTATACTACGTCGGAAGCGCTCTTCTAATTGTTGGACCTACAAACGAACAGAATAAGATGGTCATACAGATTGGCCTTTTGATGGTAAATGTACCTTCATTTCAGCATCGTTGAAAATCTTCGCCTTCAGCTGGTGCTCGGCATGGCATTCGGCTTTTTGTTTCTCCGCATCCATGACCTTCTGTGTGGCATGATTGAGCATCTCCTGCCACGCGTTGTCAAACTTCCATTCATGTGAGTTCGACATGAAACGCTGCTCGGCTAGAGCCACAGTTTCTTTCGCTGCCGTGTGGATTTCTACCGGAAAAAAGCCAAACGTATACGATAGGAAATCGATAATGTTGATAGACACGCTTACCATTTGCTCGCTGGAATTTCACGGCTGCCTTCTGACATTCGATTTGTGCTTCGCGTGCCTTCTCCAACGCCTCATGATACGGGCGTGCCTTCTCTATACAATTGCCTAGTTTCTTCGATGAGAGCTTTAACCGTCGAGTAGATTCGTTTAATAGGATACGGAATGTTGAGTTTGCTTCCTGAAACGAAGACGTAGAGATAACGACAGTTAAACACGTGAGGCTTAGTCATGCATTTAGTACTTGTACTCACCTCCAATTCAATCTCGAGTTTATTGATTTGATCTGTCGCTGTATTGAGATTCTCCAATTCAATCTGCAACGAAAGGAATTTGTAATTAGTGAAATGAACGGTGATTCTTCAGTGTATAATACAATAAGCTGACAATCATGAAAATAATGATTTCTGTCGTCTGCTATGGTATTTGGGAATGCCTTCCTACATGGAAGCGAGTGTTATAACCTGATCTTGAAGGAGCGGGAGATAAAGTCTGTTTTTCTTTTTCTTCTCTTTCAGCATTTATAAAGCAACAAAGTCACAAAAATGCCGCAAAGTAAACAAAATGTACCTGCCGCTGAGGGGAAAGTGGATCTTTCAAAACTCTCAGTAAGTTATATCGCTTTCGTAGGATCCATCAGCTAAATCATTCTGTTTTGGTTTTTTTTTTTTTTTTTTAGGCCCGAGTGGATCGCGTAATCGTCTCTGGCTTATCGAGAACACACGACGACTATGTGATGAAAGCTGCTGAAGGACTCTTTAACGCCACAAACTTTCAAGATGTTATGATCGAATGTATGAAGTAAGCACTGTCTGACCCTTTTCAGAACCCACAGGCCTTATATCTGTTCCTGCCTTTGTAGTGCAAATGCATACCTTCACGAGCTCGGCATCTTCAAAGACATCAACATCAAGATCGATGTCAGTCGTGGGGAAACAGCCTCACCAAATGGCTATGAAGTGACATTTAAGGGTCGGGAAATGTCGCGGCTGGTCGGTTCGGTCGGTACCGAGGTTGGACAAAATGAAGGATCGCTGAGAACCGAGCTGACGGTGCCGAATATCTTCGGACGAGGAGAAAGCATTTCGTTACAAGGTTCCTACAGTAGCACGCGAGCGAATGATGTCACCTTAAAGTTCTGGAAATCATTCTTCCACACAAGACTCTACGAAAATAGACCCGAGTAAGTCCTATCCTACATTGTACCCAAATAGTAAAGCATATGAATGAATTTCTTTCAGGATTTCACTATCAGTATTCAGACATATTGACAAAATGGACATAAGCTTGTTCCAAAATTCGAATCTGGGCTTGATGAGCGACTTCTCAATCAGCACCTTCTTCCCATTTCAAGTAAGCTAGAGAGCTTTCTCCATCTCTAATCAACTTGAGTTACTGTCCTTTTGTTATTTTGCAGCTTCGTCACTCCTTCCAGTATGAAACGTCGATACGGGAGATCTCTCTTCTAGGTAAGCAAGTGCCTTTTGCAATCAGGGAACACTGCGGACCACGGCTGGCATCGCTTGTTCGATACATAGTAGCCTATGATCAACGTGACAGTCCGGTGTTTCCTATGCAAGGGATGATGGTGAAATCGACTTGCGAATATAGTGGACTTGGTGGCAATATTTCCTACATGAGCAACAGCACGCACGGGGAAGTGAGTGTGCCTGTGATTGGGGGTATCGTAGCGCAACTCTGCGGGCGAGTAGGCATAGTTTACCCCACGAAGTCGATGCATGATCTACCGATTAGTAATCTGTTCTACGTCGGTGGACCTCAGACTTTAAGAGGCTTTCGTTTCGGTGGGGCTGGTCCTCGGGTAGAGGGCACAGCGATTGGTGCACAAGTAAGTACTCAATTTCGACGACAATAGGACGTCTTCAATATATATTCTTATTTTTTTTAGAGCTACTGGTCAACTGGTTTGCATCTATGGGCACCGCTACCGTTCGGTGGCATTTTTAAGGGTCTGTCAAAAAATTTCCGAACGCACGCGTTCTACAATGCCGGCAATTTCAACACCTTTTCGACAGGTATATCCTTCAACACAGTCTAAATGAAATGGTATCATTGATACTTGCTTTGATTTTAGAAAATATACGCAGCGCTGCCGGCATTGGACTTGCATTTAAATTGGCCGAACGTGCACGAATCGAACTGAACTATTGTGTGCCGATACAAAAGCACGTCGGCGACAAGGCTATCAACGGTTTTCAATTCGGAATTGGCTACGAATTCGTCTAAGCCGTACGCCATCGACAAACGATTTATGTATTTATTTTGCTTTTCCTGTTAAGCCTCAAGCACGCGACTTTCCTCACATACAACATACACGCGCTGATGAAAAGGCTTCTTTTTATTTGTTTACCTATAATCGATTAGAATCCGATGCATTTCTAGTGAGTCAAAAATAAATAAAAACGAAAACACTCAAAGTGAGTTATGCTGCAATTGTCGACGACTACCAGGAACAATAAATAAAAGTTTATAAAAAAAAAAAAAACAGCAAACGCGGCCAATTGGTTTGTTATTTTCTTTTTGTTCTTGTTTGTCAGACGCCATGGGGCCTACGAGTCGATGATAATGTAATCTGTAGTGAAGAGGGAAGGACATACTTCGCATTTGCAATCGAAATGTGAGATAATGGCTTGAAATGCGCTTGAAGTGCTCATGATGTGCATGAGAAAGGGTGGGTTAACGTACGGGTTTGATTAGGAGTCACAACAATCGACAATTGTGTGCAAATGAGAACAATTACGTAAATCGTTGCCACGACACGTAGGCAATGTGATCTTCACATAAAAGCGGGTAGGAACAGTAACAAACGTATACGAGGGGATTATCAAACGAAACTGCTTTGGCATTTAAAATCGAGGCCACAAACACAAATCGCTTATAAATCGTCGAGAGTCAGCAAATCTTCCCACGATTCCCGTAAGGCGGAGATAAAAACTGGATTTATATTGCGAGTAGTCTGACAATAAATCAATTTAAACAAGCATAAAGCGGATTGTAAAATTGTTAAACCATAGTGCGATTGCAGTAATCAACAAAGGCTAGGAACATAAATTCACAAACACTTGTGCGCCTTTCACATTCGTTTATCGCTTGAATTCGGCGATGTTTTAATTTGCATGCAGCACACAGAAACGAGGAGCAACACAACAAAAATTTATTCGTACATGAAGAGCCAAACTACCATTGAAAAAGTGGGTAGAGAACATGCTGTCGACATTTTTAAGCAGTTGAAACATATGGGTGGTACCTGCAGTCGATCAGAGTGGTTTTAGCAGTATAAAATGGAATGTGCTTGAAATAAATTTCGAATCTTACATGACAAATGGATTGTCTATCAAAGTTTGTTGTCTTCTTACACCGAGAAGATAGATTTGCATATTTGTTTCTACGTACGGGATAAGTGAATTGACAGAGACAGGCTACAATGCTTGCAAACCAGCCAGAATCTTAACATAAAGAACTCGAAGGCAAGGAGAGTTTGAGGAACAATGACTTTCACATATTCTATCCCATCACAGTCGGTGTACGTAATCACATACTTCTGCTAGTTAGGTAGGTTGAAGTGGTTGCCCGAGACTACGTGCGTCAGAATACAACTAGCGCTTAGGCGGTGTTTTGATGCCACAAGGATCGTGAAACCTAAGGGATGTGAAGGGGGATGTTCATTTAAATTCAGCCCGTGGAGTTAAATAAAACTAATTATATTGGCCAAGCTGAGGTTTGACTGCCCCTGAGAGAAATCTGTATCTGAGGTCGTCAAGGAAGTATTTGCCAAAGGCGCAGAACCTGCGACTTGCCAGGTGTAACTACGGGGGGGTTTAGCCAGTACCCCGACAAGGAGAGAAGCCACGAAATAAACATTCGATTGCGTTGGTGTTATCGGGATCCGAACTCGCTCATTGCGAGTCAGACGCCGACACACTACCCACTGCACCGAACCCTCACTTATTCTCCTATGTAAAAGGGGTTTTCAAGGGAAGGGTCGCGGTTATATTTGGGCGGTCATTTTATTTTGGTGATATCTGTCGAATCTATTGTTTTTATTCAGTCAGTTTTGCCAAATCACCAGGGCAAGTTACTTCACTGAACAGCATGTCCTAATGATACAACTTTATTATCAGAATGTGCGTTTGTTAGTGCAAGCGTTGGCTGCGTTGTGGCCATTTAACGGCAGAAGTTGTGGGCCTTTACATGCGACTCTGCAACCTTTAGTGGCCAAATTTGAGAGATTCGTACGTGTACAGCAGAACTCGAGGCAGTCGATTCAGCGCGTAAGAAAATTTTGTTAATACCTCACACACAGCTTGTTTTATTCCATTTCAACATCTACCCGTCGTTATTGAAACATCCTTCATATCGATTACAGATAAATCGGAAAGATATCTTGCTTAGGTCTATGCACGAGATGAGTGAGTTGACAAAGGCAGACTACAATACGAATACTCGCAAACCAGCCAAAATCGCAACGAAAGAATGACTACTATCTCACATTCTATCCCATTCGCAGTGAGAATATAATTGCTGTTCCTAGTTTTATCATACTCCTAGACGTGTTTCTTAAAATAAATTATTTTTCCATATTTCCAAACCATATTGAAAGCGAAAAAATAAATAAATTACATACTCCAATGGGTTGTCGGTCGGCCACTCCATAACGATCCAGAATGGGCGTTCATTAAACCAATTAAGCTCATCGGCGATATAAGAACTACCATATACCACAGCCTTATACAGAGATTATAATAAATTACGAAAAAGAAATGTGGATTTCCGTTAGTGGGGTCAAATTACCATATGAAATCAGTGAAGCAACCCCGTGGAGTGATAGAAACCCTTTTATTCTAGCCCTCTGGGAAAATCAATCGCATATGGAAGATTGCGATTCATTGTTAGCTCAGAAGGCAGAAGTATTGAAGAAAATCGCAGAAAAACTTCTCTTTGCTGGGATTCGAACCGCGTGACTAACTAGTGCGAAAGAGCAGTATAACAGACAGTCAACACCACCATCACGTTGCCGGAATGACTACCCAAGTGGCTTGTTGTTTCAACAGCCATCACACAGTTGAAGGGAAAGAAAATGAGCGCAAAACGGAATATGAAAATAATAGAAAGACAGAAAACGAAAATTGAACTCATCCATTATTATGTTACACATCTACATTTATACACATGAAAATTGTAATGGAAGTAAATTGAGCGACGGCGATGAAATAAAGTGCTAAAGCACTTCTATACACAAATATGTAGGTCATCTGTTGGATTTTGTTATTAGCGGTCCATTCTACGGGAATCACTATACCAAAAACGTGGATGAAGAACGATACAAAAAAAAAAGCACCAGAATCCGGCATTAGGTTAAAGTTATTGAACATCAACAATAAAACGGAAACGTAGGGAGCGGCGCGGCGCGGGAGCAGGTATTTAGAAGGGAGACAGGGAACCTCATTTTCGAAGTGAGACTTATGAAATGATTCAGAGAAGAAAAGTTAATTTCAGGTCTGTTGCTGTGCGTTATACAACACAATCGGTTTGTGAATTGAATTAAATAATAATGTGATGGAATGTAGTACGAGTAGGGATTTGTTGAAGAATGAAGATGACATCACTGCGTCTGGAATTGTTCGTTGTTCTTTAAAAACTCACGAGGGCTTTTTCGGGCTTTGTTTGTTTAATGTTTTTACTGACTGCAGAGAATTAGGATTTTCATCGACTATGGAATTCGTGTCATTATAATAATTGGTTTCTAGGAATTTACATCTGTTCTTGACTCCAACTCGTGACTTTTGGTCCACGAGTAAGAATATTAAGATTTTTTGATTAGGCACATGGGGAACTGTTTCCAAATTTTGCTAGACGTTAGAAATTATTGTCCAGAATTAAAACAGAGTTACGACATTTGGAAGGGATAATATTTGATCGGTGCAACATTAGGAGTTGTAGAAAGTAAACCATTTTTGCCAATAGATGGTTTTGATAGTATCTCGCGTTGAATATGTCCTACCGGACGTTTGGAAAGATAATGTTTCGTGCTAAAAAAAAAAACTTGTTTTATGATTTGTTGACTCAGTTTTGTTCAGAAACTAGAATGAGACCTCCGCCTTTGAATAGTCGCTGACGTTTGAGTACAAACTATGCAAACTGTGGGAATCCGGAGTATGTCAAAATAATGACAATAATCACCCATATTGGTGTAACTCCAGAGTTAGTGGCTGTACTACCGTCAAAACATTCATCTGTGCAGGGACGGGTTAAGAATAACCCTGCAGCGATACCTCTCGCTTGTCGTAAAAGGCCACTAAAACAAAGGTAGACAAAAATCACATCTAGGCAATTTAGAAAACACCAAGTGTGCATGCAAATCAGTGGGTTGACACGACTGGAGATCACCATTGTTGTAAGATCAAACAAAAAAAAATAAAAATCTGGAGCATGCCCGTGTCAAAAAAAGGAGTGGAAGATAGAAAACGGTCAAACCGTAGCATTATGTGGCGGACCCCACAAGCGGACCAGTAGGAATGCAGTTAAGTGGGAAGGTTATGGTCCTACACTTCTGACCATAGCGACGCCGGAAAAAAGGAAAAGAAGAAGACTACCGTCAAAACATTCCAATGAACTCATTGCGTCGAAATTAAATGAGCTCACATGTACGAGTATTCGTGGATAGTAGTCTGTTTTGTTTGCGGGGAAAGACGTATGAAAATCGGAGGTCTCATTCTTGTTTCTGGTTTTGTTTGAGCGCGCGTCAAAGATGGATAACAGCAAAGAGAAAATACGTCATATTTTTGTCTTTCTCCGATAGAGGTGAAAACGCAGTAGTCGGCTGATACTGTAACAGTCCCTTACGCGCAATTTTATTTTCGTCGATTCCGGTCCGGTAATTTCGAAGTCAAAGATGCACCATGCTCCTGAACGTCAATTTTTTTAAATGTCTATAAAATCAAGGAAATCGTAAAGGCTGATTGTCATGCAAGCACTGTTTCGATTGCCTTTGGTATCATTTGAAAAAGGCCGGAAGCAAAAGGAAACTCCAAGTATGAGTGCCACACGAGTTAACGCGAAGAAAACCTCATGGATCGAATTTCCACCTGCAAATCGCTGCTGAATTGCAAAAAGACGGATCCATTTCCGAAGCGGATGGTGATGAATGTGGATCGCTTACGATCATTTTTAGCGAAAACAGTTCTAGTCGAATAGCGGTGAGTTGGCGTAAATGGCGGCTAAGTTAGGATTGACAGCCAGCAGGTTTCGAACCTATACTGTCAGCAATTGGACCACCTGAAGGAAACAATCGCCGAGAAACAGCTAGTTTGGCCAATTGGATAGCAATTATGTTCCATAGGTACAACGGCAAGCCACACACATCGATTGTGACTTACCAGGAGCTTCGGGAGCTTGATTTATGTGATTGATTTCCTGTCCATGTCGAGCTATTTGTGAAAAACGACTCTCACAATTTTTTTTCTAGATACATATAAGGGCGTCTGTGAGAAGGACATAATGGAATTACCTTTAAAATGGTAAGAAGTTTTCGAACGAACCGGCGCATTTTTGATCTAATTTGAATTATTCTAAATGTGCTGAAAAATTAGGTTTGCTAAAAAAATAAGGTGACTTAATTTTTAATTTTTTTAATTTAATTTTCCTCGAAAAATATTGGCTCATCAATATCTATTTTGTTCCCTTCAAAATTTTCCTCAAATATAATACACTTGGAACAGTCCTTTTTCTAACCCTTGAAGCACTTCATATACATATGGAACATTTCCAGCGATGTGCTCTTTATATCCTCCCTCTTCAGTTTTGGGAAGAAAAAAGTAACAGGAAGTCAGGGCTAGTGAATACGGTGGCTTAGGCATGATTGCGGTATTGTTCTTAACCAAAAAAAAAAACGCACAAGCAACGATGAATGAGCAGGTGCATTATTGTAAGACTCTGATATATTTAAAAAAAAAAACAAACATTTAATGATATCGAAATTGCTATTATCGAACACCCTGTTCACTTCCTTATGCACAATCAATATTATTGCTCTGTTAATCTGCTGTAAGATCGTATGATTTATGTATAATTTCTATGTACTATATTCTATGTAGTTAGTTCCGCTATGCCTTTAAGAACTATGACCAAATGTAAAGAAAGAGAGTTTAGTTGTAATAAAGCACTTGAAGCGAAACATCGCCTGCTCGTTTTTTTTTTGATTTTGCCATTACAACTAATCAGAAGTGGGATTACTGTACCCAAGTGACTGTAGAGTAAATGCAAATGTTAAATTAGTGGAAATTTGTGACAATTTATTAAATTTTATGTTATGTGTGCTTAATTTTACAAAAGTATTGAAAAAAAATATATCAAAATGAGCAGCCGTGCATTAAGATTTATACAGTCGGCAACTGTACAACAACTCAAAGACAAAAGTCCACTTTGAAAATTCGACTGGAACAAGCGCTCGAAGATTTAAACGATGGCCAGATGGAGGAATTTTTCCCAACGAATATACTTGATGGAGTCAGCACAGAAGGAAACGTAACGGATTTGGAAGAGGAAAACCGGTCAGTCTCACAACAGTTAGAAAGGTTAAGGGAATTGGTAATGAGGAAGGAGGAGATTGCTTCACTTCAGAGAAGGCTAGCGGAGTTGAACAATCCGTTAGGAGCAACATCATGGCAATGTTCGTTTCGAGACGTCGAAGAGTCTTTGCCCACGTTTAACTTTCCTGTAAGAAAGTGGATCCAAACGTTTGAGGACTCTATTGAACTCTATAAGTTGGAAGAATCAAAAATCTTCGTTTATGCACAGCGGTTGCTTACAGGAACAGCAAAGTTGTTTCTCAGGTCTTCAAGATGTCGTTCATGGGGTGAGCTAAAAGATGCCTTGCTTAGTGAATTCCACCAACACGTAACAGCGACGGATGTTCATAACACATTACGGAATCGAAAAAAACGTAAAGAAGAAAATTTCCAGCAATATGTCCTCGCTATGCAAGAGATCGCTTCCTTAACAGAAATAGACGAGCAAGACGTTATAAACTACATAGTAAAAGGTATACCTGACTCCATATTTAACAAACAAATATTACTTACAGCCAACAGTATAAGTGAGCTCAAACACACATTAAGGAAATATGAGAAAATGAAATTGGAATTTCAATCATCAACATCGAATTACGTCAAGACTTTTCCAACCGCCAAAAATACACTTCAGCCACGTAGTACCGCAAAAGTCAAATGTTACAATTGTAACGAGGAAGGTCATATAGTCAACCATTGCACTAAACCACGTCGGGAAAGAGGTTCTTGTTTCCGTTGTGGACAAAAGGGGCATGTCGTCAAACAATGTCCACAATCATCATCTGTTTTAGTTCTTCAAAACGATAAATCAATGGAGGAGCCAAAAGCATCATTCTTAAACAGCTTTCATGATGTTTTGGAATACAAATTTGTCAAAGATTCTTCTGCTACATCAACTCTACACGCTATGACGATGATCGACACCGGAAGCCCTATCAGCTTCATTCAAGAAAAGTATGTGCCGTCTTACCTGATGACCCTTGATGGATCTTCCCCCTAAGACTTCGTGGGAATAAACAACAGCCGATTAATTATATTTGGTAAGGTATTTTGCAAAATCAAGATTAATAATGATTTTACCGAATTAAATTTATATGTAGTCAAAAATGACACAATGCAAAATGTAGTTATCTTAGGTAGGGACTTTCTATTAAAGAATAATATAAAATTGCAATTTAAAGATACAAAGGATAAAGTAATTGATGAGGACATAAATAATTTAGACGATGAGGTACTCGAAATTTTAAATATCGATTCTTCTAGTGATCGCGACTTAAAATATTGTTTAAAGATTAATGAAGAATTGAAACTCGTTGAAAAGGAAAAATTAAAAGCACTTATTCTCAGGAGTATTTCCCCAAGTAAATCGTTGTATGAGGGCTGTGATTTTGAAATGAAAATAACGTTGACTGACGCGAACAAAGTTTTTAATTGTACTCCAAGGCGCTTACCACATACACACAAGCTAGAATTGCAGAAAATATTGGAAGATCTTATTAAAGATGGTATTATCCGCGAAAGTAATTCACCCTACGCATCACCAATTGTGTTAACGAGGAAAAAAAATGGTGAAATGCGGCTTTGCATTGATTATCGACAGTTAAATAAGTTAACAGTTAAAGACAATTTTCCACTTCCTCTTATCGAAGATCATCTAGATAGACTTCGTGGAAAAAAATATTTTTCACTTTTAGATCTAAAAAGTGGTTTTCACCATGTTAAGATGTCGCCAGAGTGCATAAAGTACACCTCCTTCGTGACTCCATTAGGACAGTTTGAGTATTTGCGAATGCCATTTGGGCTTAAAAATGCACCTGCGGTTTTCCAGCGCTATATTCATTCGATATTCAAACACCTTATTAATTCAGGGAAGCTTTTGGTCTATATTGATGATTTACTTGTTGCCTCACAGACAATAGATGAACATTTTCAGATTCTAGAGGAAGTTCTAGAAACAGTTAGAGAAAATCATTTAGAGCTGCGAATCGACAAATGCATGTTTATGCATGAAAAAATAACTTACTTGGGTTACGAGGTTTCATCAAATGGTATAGGACCAAATGCAGGTGGGTTGCAAGCTGTAAAAGAATTCCCCAGACCTTTAAATGTTAAGAGCTTGCATTCCTTTTTGGGCTTAGGTTCATACTTTCGACGTTTTATTAAAGATTTTTCAATTCATGCAAAACCATTATACGACCTCCTGAAGAAGGACGCAGAATTTGCATTTGGAGAAAAAGAGCTATTAGTTTTCGAAAAATTGAAACAGAAATTATTAGATGCACCATTGTTGAGCATATATAATCCTCTCGCTGATACCGAACTGCACTGTGACGCGAGCAGTTTAGGGTTTGGAGCTGTTTTGCTCCAGCGTCAAGATGATAAGCTCTTTCACCCAATATTCTTTTTCTCAAAACGCGCCTCAGCCGCAGAGGCTAAATATCATTCTTATGAGCTAGAAACATTGGCCATTATATATGCGCTAAGGAGATTTAGGATTTACTTAACGGGTATAAAATTCAAAATCGTAACAGATTGCAAATCTCTTACCCTTACCCTCAATAAAAAGTTACTCAATCCTAGAATCTCACGTTGGGCGCTAGAACTTCAGGATTTCGATTATAATATAGAACATAGGGAAGGAAAAAAAATGGCCCATGTTGATGCTCTTAGCAGGTGCCACAATATCTTAGTAATTGAATCAGACACTTTCGAACACGCACTAGCTGCAGCGCAGCAAAAAGACCAAACGATAAGACGACTAGTAAGGACGTTAGAAGAGAGGGAAAGCCCCTCTTACGAATTAATTAACGGATTAGTCTACCGAAAAATCAATCAGAAAGTCTTTTTCTATGTGCCATCACAGATGGAAAGAAATATCATTCAGACACATCACGATGCCTTGTGTCATGTTGGTGTTGACAAATGTTATAACTATTTGAGAAAGACTTACTGGTTTCCGCAAATGAAGTCTAAAATCAAGAATTATATAAGCAATTGCCTCAAATGCATCCACTTTTCACCATCAGTAGGCAAAAAGGAAGGTGTTCTACATAGCATTCCGAAAGGCGATAAACCATTTGAGACCATCCATATAGATCATTACGGTCCTTTACCTTTTTCAGTTCGTAACCAAAAAAAGCATATATTCCTAATTGTCGACGGATTTTCTAAGTTTTTGAAACTCTATCCAGTCAAAACCACTAGCACCAAGGAGGTAATAAAATGCTTAGAAGCTTATTTTTCAGCATATAGTAAACCAACCCGCATTATATCAGACAGAGGAAGTTGTTTCACTTCTGACGAATTCACGAATTTCTGTTCTGGTCTTAATATACAGCACATAAAAGTGGCCACAAGTTCACCTCAATCGAACGGCCAGGTCGAAAGGATAAACAGGAGCATAACGGCAATGTTAGCTAAGGAAAGCGAGACAGATCCCAGTGAATGGACAAAGCATCTTATGAAAATAGAATTTGCTCTTAATAACATAGAAAATAAAAGCACATGCTTTAGTCCGAGCATGTTACTTTTCGGTGTCCCTCAAAAGGGGACGATAAGCGATAACCTTCGCGAGTATATAGAGGAAAATATTATCGAGGCAGAGACAAGGAATTTAGAGTCTATTAGGGAAAAGGCACATGAAAACATTGTTCGCAGTCAGAATGTCAACCAAAAATACTTCGATAAGCGTCATAAAAAACCCTACTTGTATCAAGTCGGGGACCATGTTATGATAAAAAATTTTGTAAATACCCCTGGCTTGAATAAGAAGCTTATTCCCAAATACAAAGGACCATTCGAGGTTATAAAGATTCTCCCCAACGATAGATATCTGATAAGAGATTTAGAAAACATGCAAGTCTCAAGGATTTCATACGAAGGGGTTGCATCCCCAGAAAATATGAAACCGTACGCGACCTTTTAAAATTTCCTGTACACGTCGATATTTTAAACATGTTTAGTAATCTATAGTATGCTAAATTATGTATAATGTTAGAAAGTAACTCTTAAGTACTCATGTATTATATACTTGTCGTTTTGGTTTGTGTTCTTATGTTTCTTTTTAACACATCAACTGTAATTGACATATCGTTTTAGACTCATAATCAAATCTGTAAGTGTGTACGGAAGTAAATCGAGGGCGATTTAGAGGTCAGAATGACCGAGTTGTAAGACTCTGATATATTTAAAAAAAAAAACAAACATTTAATGATATCGAAATTGCTATTATCGAACACCCTGTTCACTTCCTTATGCACAATCAATATTATTGCTCTGTTAATCTGCTGTAAGATCGTATGATTTATGTATAATTTCTATGTACTATATTCTATGTAGTTAGTTCCGCTATGCCTTTAAGAACTATGACCAAATGTAAAGAAAGAGAGTTTAGTTGTAATAAAGCACTTGAAGCGAAACATCGCCTGCTCGTTTTTTTTTTGATTTTGCCATTACATTATCGTGGTGCAACATGATTTTTTCCCTACAAATCCGGACGTTTTCTTTGTATTGCTTCAAGCAAACAGCGTATACTTTCAAGTTGATAGTTCGTACTAATGATACGATCTTCCGGCAAGACCTCAAGATAAACCACGAATAAGTTAGCAAAACTTTCATATTTGACCGAACATGTCGTCCTTTTTTCTTTCTAGGGTTTTCTGGTTGCTTTCATTGGGATCATTGGGTTCTGGTTCCGATATCTTTACTATATACCCATGTTTTGTCACAAGTGATTACTCTTTTCAGAAAATCTGAATTGTCATTCACGTCATTCAACAGCTCTTGAGCGATGCTTATGCGACGGGTTCAAAATTAAGAAGTTTCGGAGCAAACTTCGCTGATACATGCTTCATGACCAAAATATCTAAAAAAATTCATGGCATTAACCAACCGATGCCAATATCCTCAACAGCTTCTATGATAGTGATTCGTCGATGATTCTCCCTCACAATTTTCTTCAATACTTCAACTTTTTCATCTGTTGTTGGAGTGATGGAGCGTCCAAGGTGAGCATCGTTATTAACATTTTATCGACCTGTGAAGAACTTGTATCAAATATAAACATTTTTTTTTGCTCAGAGTGGATTCACTAAATGCCACAGTCATCATTTTAAGTATGTTGGAGCACTTAATTTAATTTTTCATACAAAATTTCTTATAGACTGATCCCATTTGCCAATAGTAAAAATCGCCAAGCATATCAAAACACGTCTAACCTATATACATATCTGTCAAAAACCAGCTAAATATCTAAAATGACTGATAATGCCAGCGTACGTTAAGGGACATGTGTAGCAACATAACAATAAAAAAATCGAAAATCACCTTATTTTTTTAACAAAAAAAAAATTGAACTCTTCATGGGGATCACTTAAAACGTAGTCGTAATCACCATTTAACCAAAATTATATTTAAAAGTAAATGGCAAGCACTGATTTATCAACTCAAAAACTCTAACACTTTTGCAATTTTTTAATTTTTTTTTTGAAAATTAAAAACCAAACGCTTAAAAGATCACATATAACTTTGTCGGGTACCCATTCCATACGCCATGACCATGATTGTATAATGAGAATAAAAAAAATGCAGACGAATGGTATAATGAATAGTCGAGATTATCTTTACAGATTCAAAATGTCAGGATCCCAATATTATGTGGAATACAAGATTCGAAATGAAAATTTAAATTCATAGACAAATACCATATCAAACGCTTTAGTCCTTTGCCAATTTCAAATTCACAGCCATCAAAGACGACACGAACGTTTACCAAATTAAGGTACCACTTCTTTGGTTGACACCGCCAGATGGCGCCATTATCGCAAGAGCAACTTACTATCGTGTAGTACATTCTAGTAGACCGCTACTGTAGAAATTTCATCCGGATCGGACCCGTAGTTTTGTTTTGACCGCGTGTGGAAGCGGGAGTGTCCGCGGATTTTAGAAAAATGGAAAAATAGCAATATCGGTCGGTGATTCCATTCTAGTTTTTGGAAGGGAAATCACGCAGCGAAATCAAAGAGCGTTTGGATGCTGTGTACGGTGACTTTTCTCCTTCGATGGCGACCATCAAAAATTGGTTTAACGAGTTTCAACGTGGTCGCACGTCGGTTTTTGATGAGCCACGTCCAGGTGCCCCGAAAACGGCTGCCACGGAGGATAACGTGACAAAAATCCACGATCTCGTATTGGCAGATCGCCGATTGAAGCTGAGACAGTAGACATTTCAAAAGATCGCGTGGGTCATATCCTGCATGAAATTTTGGGCATGAGAAAGCTGTCGGCGCGATGGGTGCCGCGTTGCTCACTCCGGACAACAAGCGCAACCGTGAGACTACTTCAGAGCAGTGTTTGACGCTGTTTAAGCGCAATCCGAAGGAATTCTGGCGTCGTTTCGTGACAGTCGACGAAACATGGATCCACTGGTCCACACCAGATACCAAGGAACAGTCGAAACAGTGGACTTCACCCGGCGAACGTTCTCCGAAGAAGGCGAAGACTGTCCCATCGGCCGGAATGGTGATGGCCACCGTTTTCTGGGATTCACAAGGTGTGATCCACATCGACTACCTGGAGAAGGGCAAAACGGTCACAGGGCTGTATTTTGTCAAATTATTGGGCCGATTCGACGCCGAACTGAAGAAAAAACGGCCGCACTTGGCGAAGAAAAAAGTGCTCTTCCACCATGATAACGCACCGGCTCACACCTCCGCCCTCGCCACGGCCAAATTGGTCGAATTAGGCTACGAACTGCTGCCCAATCCACCGTATTCTCCAGATTTGGCCCCGAGCGACTTATTTTTGTTTCCAAACTTGAAAAAGTCACTCGCAGAAATTTCAGTCGAATGAGGAGGTCATCGCCCCCACGGAGGCCTACTTTGCAGACCTCGAGAAAACGTATTCTTCAGACGGGTTAAAGAAGTTGGAGCATCACTGGGTCAAGTGTATCGAGCTAAAAGGAGATTATATTGAAAAATAAATCGCCATTTCTCCAAAATGTTTGTTTTTCTTTTGCAGGCTGAGTACTTATCGGACCACCCTCGTAATACAGTTAATTATTTATGTATAATAAATAAAATTAAAATAGTTCAAAACTCGTTGAAAAAGCTATAAAAAGCTCATAACATCGTTGAAGTAAAATTTCTTTGCGAGTCAATTAATGAATTATTTAAATTTGAAGCTGACAGGACACTTACATATGTCAAGAGTATATGGACGAGTTCAGTAAAAACCAGGAAAAGAAATGCGAAAATGTTTTAGGTGCAAATGCAATGAAATATTATAAATAAAAAGAACGCTTAACATGTCGTGCAAAAAGTTTTATTGTTCTTCCCAGGTAGCTATTCACGAGTTCTTCATAATCTCATGACTCAATAATTACTTGTCGTTTTCATTCAATTTTTTTGTCGTCACGAATATTTTTTTTTTTACCTGGAATTCAAACAGCGATAAAGCCTGTTCGTTAAGCACGGTTGACGTATGATAATAACAAAAATATTTACAAAATAATTTTACCTGATTAATGTCAATAACAAGTGACACCTGGCTTTATATGTTTTTGTTTCGAGCAAAATTTGATGGACATCGATAGGTTAAACGAACAATATATAGCATAAGTACGTGTCTATTGGGAAACAACTGACAATTGCATGAACATAGCGGTGGAAATCAATTATTTATTTTGAAATTTTGTACTTTTATATCTTGGCATTAAACTTGTACTTGCAATAGGACTAACGAAGCAAATATTGATCTAATCACAGTCAAGTCTTACTACCGATAACAATCTGTGCTGTAATCACCAACAAATTGGCAAACAACACAGGAAGCCTGATAGCAGGTTTTTATTTTGCGATATGATAGCCAATCCATTAACAATCGACTTACTATAGGCGTGTGGCTCTTTGATTTTTTTTTAACAGAGTTAATAACAGATAAAAAAATATTCATTCTGGGTACGAATGTGCTTTGCTTAAATTGGAAAACCCAAGTTAAGTCTAGTGGCGTCATTCCAATATTAATCGGATTAATATACAATACGGTGCCTAACAAATCGTCTCCATTAACGAATTAAGGGCAGAAGATGAAGGAAAGGAAAAACCACATCAGACTTCCAACTTATTCCCCAAGCTCAAGGGCATACGTAGAACTTGTGTCGAAAGTTTCTCCATTGATTTTGTATGGCCTTTAACGTTCAATGATTGCTATTACCCATATGTCGTAATACAATAGTGACGCATGGAGCTCATAAGAAAAATAAATCCCTCGGATGTCGGCTACCCATTGCTCCCGACTACAAGTTGATTTATTCATGTGAAATGCTTCCATTAGTTAAAACTTCCTTATCAGTTATCCTCCCCCCGGTCCCTGCAACACAACATCACATTTTCACTGTACGAGTACCAATTGAACTGTGAACCATACGTTTGACTCTGTGATACAGAAATCAACTCATTAACAACGAAAAAAAAAAATTCCAATCGAACCAATCCATAGATTCGTTGGTTTATGTGTCCACTTTCTTTGCATTTCTCTTTCCATAACCCCTCCACCGATGTGGCTGTATCGACTTTCAAACGTGCATCTAAACAGCTCGTAACTCAGATGTGTACGTACACCGTAATACATTCTTCACAATCATCATCGATAAAGTCCACTCCAAGTGAGTTTCACCTGGTACCCAGCGGTACAACAAATTGAAAAAAAATAAAAAATAAAAATACTTGACGTCGTCGATATTGCAAATTACTTTGGTAAACAACAAAAATAAAAAATAAAAGTAAAAGAGAATCGGTGGTGGCGGACGAATGACAGTGAAACCAGTTAGAGCGCGCCGACCCAGTGGCGTTGAATGTTTTGATGAACTTGAAGGCCGGCAGACAATTAAATTGTCATTAAGTAATGGCGCAAAATAAATAAATGAAACGGAATGGTAGTTCTGTGCAATGAAATATTACACGCCATCTAAGGGGAGGTGGTCGATGGTCGGAAAATCGCTAAATTAGGATTGGGTGGTTACAATGAGTTCAAGTTGTCTTGTTATTACAATAACCTAGTTCGAAGGAATAATTCATGTGAATTATTCAGTGAGCTGAAGGGGGAGTATGCCGTTTTCTGTTATTCAATTATTCGTTGTACAAACATATGAGGAATTTGATAATTGAATATTGATTAACAGACCGAAAGACTGTTAGACTGCTAGACTAGCCCAGGAATGTCACTAACACCTATCGCAGTGTCGGCATCTTCTCTGACAAGCAAACCGTAATAACTAATTTCGACTTGGTTATAGTCACATACTCTATAGCTTAAAAGTATGATAATTCACCAAACTATCTTGGCGATATATCGAACGTCATACCTTATTTCAGACCATACAATTCTGCTTATTTCAGACCATACAAGTCTGCTAAGCTTTGCTAAAGTAATAAAGCGGTTAAGCTTCGGTAGATAACATTTCCATTCCACCATCAAAACTTTCATCCAACTACATTTTCGAGATCTAACTTAAAAAAATAGAAAGAAGTTGGGGTATACAGGAAACTTAACACAATATGAGCTAAAGTGTTTTTCCCTTGGCAGGGGCAGATTTTGGCGGCCGGTGGACGTTTCCCGCGTCGCGCCCATTTTATGGTAGACGTGGTGGCTCGTCACAGTCTACTCTTCAATCAATCAGCCAACATTCGTACGTTAAAAGAACGCAAGATCGGCCGATCACAACATCAATTCCTCGTCGTGTATAAGAATCGGCAGACTTAAATTTACCCCTACAAGATCCTACTGAACCAGGAGCTCAAAGCTCATGACCATAGGAAATGCCGTTTGTTCGCTGCATGGGCTTCGGAGCGTTTGGAAGAGGACCCCAGTTTTGGCGGAAAAATCACCTTTAGCGGCGAGACGCATTTTTGGATGAATGGCTGTCTTAACAAGCAAAATTGCGGTATATGGGACGGCACTAACCCACACGAGGCTCACCAGGTGACAATGTATCCTCAAAAAAACGGCGGCGTCATTATTCCGGATTTCTTCGGAAGCGACGTTGATGAGGCGGTCACCGTCAATGGCGAGCACTACATGACGATGATAACTAATTTCTTATAACCCAAATTGAACCATATGGACCTCGACGACATGTTGTTCCAGCAGGACAGCGCTACGTGTCACACAGCGAACGCCACGATCGATGTGCTGTATGAACGATTTGTGGGTAAGGTTATTTCTTGCAGAAGTGACGTGGATTGGCCACCAAGGTCATGCGATTTGACCACGCTAGACTTTTTCTTATGGGGTTTCCTGAAGTCGCAGGTCTATGCGAATAAACCACAATCGACTGAAGCCCTTCAGGTGAACATAACAAAAGCCATCGCTCAAATTCAGCCAAATATATGCGGAAGAGTCATTGTAATTTGGACCATTCGGATCTCTGCCACCGTAAGTAGCCGAGGCGGGAATTTGGAAAATATCATATTCCATACATCATGGCATACATGGGATTTTCAAATAGGAAATTTATTAATACCTCACACACAGCTTGTTTTATTCCATTTAAACAACTACCCGTCCTTATTGAAAAAACCCTTTACATATGTAAATCTGATCTCTATATGAATCCTCTGCACATTGCTCAATTGGTACTCGCCGCAACTATAGTAATATCCAATTAAGAAAAAAACACACAAAGGTCTTGGCCAAGGAAACAACTTAGGAAGCTTGGTCAACTATTCTTCGGAAGACTTGAACGATGTACCAGTGATCACCGTTCTACGATTTTACCTTTAGTAACTGGTTTCAAAATGGACTCCTACCTTGCTGTCTACATTTATAGGTCAGTAAAATAAAAACCGCGAGCTAAAAGGCTTTTTCCCTGCCCTATGCCTTGTGATCGCGAACTTGTGAGTTGTTAATACGAATTCCTTTGCATTGCCTTCAATCAGTTCCTCCTAAAAACAATTGTGTTCATCACGCGTTTGGCAACTTTGGTTTTTGCCAGACCGGAAGTTTGCAGCTGTTAAAATCTCAGTTAGCTTTGCAAGATGATAATTACACGATTTATCAATCATCTTATATGGGAACTAGTACACAGGGACAAGCACAAACTCAGCGGACGACGGCAATGTGTGTACCATATGTGCTCAATAGCACAAAAACCGCCTTTGGGCACTAGGCTATGCTTGATCTTAAGTACTACGATTGTTTCGTCAGCCTATGCAGGATATTGTAGTTTGAAAAGCATGCCATCAGGCTGGGTATCTCCACGATATCACTTAAATATACAAAGGCCTCAATCAACAATCATCACGCATAGGGATCTAGATCCCACTAATGACATGAGCAATAGCTTACGTCAATATTATAGCCAAATATAAAGAAATCAATTCCTCCAGGCGCTTCGTTTTAAAAATACAAAATTCCCATGACTGATACCTTTCATAACGTTTGCCCTTCACCTTTGCTATTAGCCTGCCAATTTGAACACGCGACTTCTCTGTATAATTATTTTTTATTTCAAACTTATTATTTTAATTCAAACTTCGTATAAACATTTTGTTGGAACTCGCGGAAGGCAGATTGCCAAGAAAAAGTAAATGGTAAACATTTTATTCCACCCATCGTAGATGCTGGATCGGAGAATTCGAATGAGTTTTTCACTCAGACGTTTAATGAGGCGCAATTGTAATATCAACATTCGAAAGTATTTTCTTGGCATGAGGTCATCCTAATGGACTTTCGGTGCAGATGTGAACTTTGCAAAATTTGTTTTTCTGTATAAAACGAGTTGCATGTTCAATATGTTCAATTTGCATGTTTAGCAGTTTATATGGGAGGAACAGGAAAGTCTGGTATTCAAGTCGGAACGAACTAAACACGAATACCAATATTAGTGGCCTTGGAAAAATTGCAATTTCATTGAGTGAGCGATACAAGGATAAGATGATGTCATGGTAGACAAGAAAGTCGTGCTCTATAAGTAGATCTAGTAATGTAGAATGTTTCCTGCTTATTTCTGGATCGCTTTAGATCCAGGCCAGGAGATACAGAAAACCCTTAAGCATCTAAAAGCAAACACCCCTTTCCCAGAAAGCTCTCTGAATGGTGGAAGGTATGTGCTCATATATTACGCCCAGATAGTGCTACAGTCCGGAATGAATTTGTGACCCAACCAACAAGATTCTCTAGTCAACACCAATCATGAAAAATCGATTGATATATATATTGTTTAGGTATCGTTACGTACCTACTACCAACTCGCGGACAAACAGGAAAATGTGTTCTCTTTTATAGATGTGGAGATTAAGAGACTTACGCTGCAGTAAACAAGGAGTGCACTACGCCCAGAAAGATCTTTTAACTAAGTAAGCCATTTAGGGGAAGATGTCCCTAAGATTCCGTACGAAGTTGAGGTTTGATCGCTCAGAAACAGAGAACACATCATTTTTCAGAGCTTCCTCACGCTTCCTCATTTAGTAAAAGACACTCACAAGGTCGTGTTTTGCAGCACCTTCTCGTCACACTTAAGAGTGTGCATACCGCAGTGTCCCGACAGGTGAAAAGGAGTTTGTTTTTAAGGAGTTTGTTGGAAGATAGGATGGTTTTCTTCAGTTGACGAAGTCTTTAAACTCAGTTCCAGCGTGACGGGTTTAAATTTAAGAATGCCACAGAACTGTTATTTATGTGAACTGTATTTTATAGCATTTCCGATGCCACTGATGCCTGTGTGTCCAGGTATCCATGAAAATTTGACTTAGTTTTACCTCTGATGTGAGAATCGAGATTTATGCTACGCTTGTGTAGCATGAGAAACAGTCTCAGGGTCTAGAAAAACACTGCAGTGTGGTATAAAAACACTAGCATAAACACCTAATTCTTTGACACTTTTCAAAGGATCATCGCTCTCCCAGGTTAAAAGATGTACATTTGTATTATGGTTCACAGGTTCTTGCGGTATGTATATTGATAAGGATATTCCAATATTCCTCTGATACAAAATTCAAGAATTTCAAGATTGAATTGATTATAGGGTTTAGGGTAAGAAAACTATATTCGAATTTCCTGCAAATTTGGGGAATATACCCCAGTATGAAACTGGACCGATATGAGCTGTCGGAGATTGGATGACAAGATTCAAAGCTTAGTGGTCGTGGTCAAGACTGTTGAGCCGAAGGTCTGTATAGTTCAAGTCCGTCCATAGTCAAGAACAATTCCTATACGGAAAACTGTGCATCAACATCAGTTGTGAATGAGAGATGCTCAAAAAGTGCTGACGAAGGCATAACACTCGCAGTATATGAACACTTCTAAACTCATACTCCGTGTGTGCATTTCCAATAAAATATAACACCTTAATGGCACGGAAACAAAACAGCTATTGTGAACTACAACCAATGCGACAAATTCAGTCGAATCTCTCATCCTATCTAGGAAAACCACTCCCGGAGGGTAGTGAACGAACATCTTCGACACAAACTATCTGCACCCCGTCTAGAATGTGTGACACACCATAAGAGCGTACACTCTTGAACCTGCACGAATTATATTGTACAAAAAAAAAAAGTGACGATGGGCTGAAAAGAATTCGAATTTTCTTGGGGCTTTGGGGCTTGGAGCATGGGAAGAATCTTCCAAGTACTAATCAGAAGTTATGACAAATGCAGTACTGAACTGATTGTGTAAGGGGGCCAGGGAAATGGCTATAACTCGATTGATAGGGAAGGTGTTCTTAACGAGGGCAGCCCTAAATTCATTAAAGTGCTCTTTGGACAGAATTTGGCAATCGAGATTTCCGTCTAAAGTACCCCAAAGGTTTTTTTTCAATAGCTTTTAAAAGAGGAAGAGTAAGTTACTTTGGTTTTCTGCTGCTCTTGCCTCTTAACCGATCCTACGCCTGAATCGGGCGCTGATGTCATTGCCGTGTTTGACATCGGTATCACCGTCTATTTTTTTTGTGTTTCTGATGACTGTGTATACCATACTTAGCTTTGACCTAATTTTTACAGCCTTTTTGACATCAATAATGTATGCTAGGACGACTTTCGGAATCCGCCGTCATCCTATAGATGGCGCCAGTGAAACATGCTGGTCAAAAATGTGATGTCAAATGTCAATGTCAATATTATTTACAGATTTATTGATCGTGACTCCACAAGCCAATTCCCGTCGTTGAAAGTGCCGGTTTTCGTCCAAAAGAAGAAGAAGAAGAATTATAGCCAAGAGACGGAGAGCGGAGATTTTTCACGAACGAACTGTTACTCTAGGGGCAAAAACGGAAAGGTTTTCTGCATCATATGGTGACTTGCGACAATTCTTGACGGCAGTTTATGGCAAAGTCTACACTGACGACCAAGTCAACCATCCTTGGATCGAAGCTTATGCTGTGCATTTGGTGGGACCAGCTTGACGTGGTATATTATGAGTTATTTCAACCGAAGTAAAATCATAACAAGAGTTTACTACCGCGGTCATTAAAACCTACATCGAAACGCTGAGAGAAACACAATTCTACCCCACATGCCCTATTCTCTAGATATTGACTCCTCCGGCTTATATCTGTTTGTATCAATGATATGTGGGCTAGCTGAGTAGCACTTCGACCTTTTGAAGAAACCAAATATTAGGTTGATTCGTGTATCGCCGCAAAAGACGTGCAATTCTTCCAGAAAGATGGGTACAGTGGTATCTAACAATGGACAGTACTTTAAAGAATAAACGTGTAAAAATTCTTTCCAAAATAAAGTACCAAATTTTGAAGAATGACGAAACCTGATTGAAAATTGAAATTTTGTTAATTGTAAATTGTTACCCAAGGATTGCAGATGGTCAGCAATTTTACAGATAGGGCAGTCCTTTTCTGGTAACAGAATAAATTAGTACTAAAAATCTGGAAGACTGGTAAAGGCTAGATCGAAATTTTTCATTCTCTGTCGTGCAAAGGTAATTATGCATGATGCAATGGAAGATGTAGGAACGCCATTCAAGGAATGTTAAAACAGCCAATAGAGTAGGGTAAGATTCAGATTAGTAAACTATGAATTGCTTCAGGCACCTGAAAGTCTCCTATAAAGAAATTCCCTATGGTTAGTAAACCTGATAAGTAACCCAATTCTGGGCTCTTCAACTCATAACTACGGAGCATGTCGATGACTATCTTTGCGACGATTTAGGTGAACGAGCTTTTGCGTATGTTGTTCAACGATTTATCGTTGACTTTGACTGGTTGCTGTAGCCAATTCACGAGGTAAGTCAATGAACTTATAACTGTGAAGGTCTAGGTGAGCCTCGCATGTCTTCAATTCTAAATGTTCTCCAATCGCCAATAACTCCACTGACACTGCTAGACATTATGATAATGTGAAACTTAGGTTTCCTCCAGGGTCTGATGTAAAATTAAATCTGACATTACACTGTGCTTAGGCTTAAAGAGTATGAAACGTGAAACAGCTGATGGCGTCTAATTTAGCAAAGTACCTTGGCTTGTAGCTGATAAATGGGTTTTCTAAATCAAATTAATTATCCGAGTTCATTGAAGATAAATTCAAGTCATTAGCATGTCGTAAAAAATGCGGGTAATTATAATGCCTTATTACAATACCGATTAATCATAGCAGGAGAAGTTAAAATAAGTACTATTTCCGAGCGCTGTTTTATGTCAACTCTGAATGATTCCATCCCGCACAGATTGCATATCATTGGACCTTGTGCAACGTTGGTGTAACCTATTCTTCATATTGCAAAGTAACAACCTCAATTCTACTATTTGTTAATTATATAACTCCTCCATTCGCCAAGACACCTCCACCACAACTCCGCCCGAACGTGATTAAGTTCCCATTCAGACACATCAAACCACTATTATCCTTTGTCCTCAAGCTATGCAATAAGTGACTGTTCAGTATGACGTACCAAAGAGGTATTCGTGGGTACATCGCCCTAACAAAGAGAATCTCACATGCATAGCAGCGAATAAACATGACGCGCCGCATCAGGAGAAAAAATCGCTTTGTTAACAGAAGTAGAAAATAAAATTAAGTGCAAGCAAACAAACACCGCCAAAGTTGACGGATACATGCAAGTATAATGCAAGCCTAGCTAAAGCGTTCTGTTTATGCATGACCATTCGTTTCAGCTGGGGCATGAGTCAATGCTCCCGTCATGCTTTTCTGACGAAACATAACAAAGCATCGGAGCCGTGCTAGACTATGAACTGTATTCATGCATATACGAATAAGAGTTCTGCTAAGGGCGGTAAAGGCTGACGTGTGTATGTACCTGCTGGGGGCATTGAAGAAGACCGAATAGATACAAAACAAAAATTGCAGCTTTGCCCTTTTATACAATCGCCGCGGTGCTGGTAACCAGTCAAGCATACGTACTCGGACTACTAGTAAATATAGCTCCGAACTTAGCTATCCCCAAAGTATCTATCATCCAACTTGACTCTTGATCTTTGTTTCGATTGAATACGATGTTTAACCGGTTTTTTGCCTTTTTTGTATGTCATGCTTTGTGGATTGGAAAAGTGTCTTCTTTATTTTGTTTTTCCTCTATTGACCGTAGAACCGCTAGATAAGGAAGCAACCACTTATGCCACTGGTATATTGACTCCATACTAAGAATCTTCGATTAAAGTTCGCGGGCTCCCTGGGCATCTTCAGATCGACGTTCCGCACCAATCCAAAAGAACGAAGAACCGCGAAGTAAACAAGATTCGATTGAATTAAACTAATAAAAAGAAATAAATAAATGTGTCCGCGCGGTCAGACCGGTTTAGCAGCTTTACTGCGTCTCGTGTTTTCTTTTCTTCCTTCTCCCGTCGATGCTTTATTTGGATCTGTTGTGTTCAGTTCCTGCCTCGAAGGAGATTAACATTCCAACTGACATTAAAGGCAATTGCCTTAACAAGGGAATAAATAATAAAACGTAGAAGAAAGAAACAACGTCTCATCTCAGTTAGAATTGAATGAGGAGAAAAAGTTTTAATTTTTCCAATTAATTCGAAAGAGCGCGTGTACGGCAGCAAGTTGTAGGGATGGACGGAGAGACTGCTTTTATAGAAAGAAAGTGCAGACGAGCGTGTGTGGGAATCGGATTTTCGGAAGCGCTGAATTGTAAATTTTCGACGCGAAGTAGGAGGTTCGAGCTTCCGGTCGGTATCCACCCCATGACTTTTAAGAGGGAAATGATAATTTTGATTACCTAAGCCAGCATTTACAGTCGCATTAACGTCGACTGTTCTTATTAGGGATATAGAAAAGGACGTTGTTTAAAGGGATTATTAAAATAATTACATATAGACTTTTCTGGATATACAAAGGACATATGCCCATTGTCTCCTCTCATAATCAGCGATCGATTTAGCTCTACCCAACGGAAGTGGAGGCGCTCCGTGGATTCTAGTGCTAAAAACAAGCGATTTAACTCGCGTAATAGCTAGGTCAACAAAATGTAATACTGTCACGAAGTGAGAGCCTAACCGGAAATCGCCTTGTCGGTCTACAGATTAATCGTAAATTTGACAACTGGCGAAGAAATCGAGAAATTGGACCAAATGAAAACAAAGACATTGCTTGCTGACTCGGAGGAAATGTTTTGATTCGGTTTTAAATCAGCTGTTGTAGCTTTCAAGTATTCAAGGGAATCATGAAATTCGTGGCTTCCTCGAACGTAGATTTGATAGCAAGGGATTCGCTAGCGGCGTTATACAAGTAGGTCAAACATGCATCAGTCTTCACAGTATTGCCTTAAAAGAACCTCGTTTACACTTGCGGTCATAAAAATCGGACAAGAGTGCAAAGGTTGTTCCAGTAGTTGCAGTGTCCAGCTGCGACCATCTGCTTCGTATTCACGGCAAAAAAAATCAGTTTGAACAGAATAAATAGAAGCCACTGACTCGAAATGTTAAAAATAATGACTTTGGTTGAGAAAAGCTATCTCTCGCTAGATTGCCGTTAAAATTAGATTTTCTCATTCAACCATCTTGCGGCTGATGATGGAAAAAGAACATCTGGATCCATTGAATAGGAAAAAAGCTCAGGACGAAAACGCAAAAGCACAGAGAAGACTGCTGCTTCATGAGTTTCATAAGGTTGGTTTGTGCGTCAAAGCGATATGCCGAAGGTTACGGGAGATAGTTTTATACGGAAGACGACCAGCGAAGAAAGCTCGTTTGACTTGTACGAAAAATACCATGATTTGACCCAGTATGATTAGCGATCATGAGAGGTTCAAAAACGAGTTTATAGTCAAGACGTGGTAGTTACCTCAAAGCCAAATGGGTTGGGGTTTTTTTTTTGTTTTACTTTCTGGGCCATTTGATTTCCGTTATGTATTTGAAAATTCTCAAGGGCAGGACAACTTTTTTTATAGTGTTCACGCAGGTTCAAGAGTTACACTCTTATGCTGTTTGTCACCCAACCTGGACAGGGTGCATATGGTTTGTGTCAAAGATGTTCGTTCACTACTCGTCGGGGGGTTGTCTTAGATAGGATTCGAGAGATTGCACTGAATTTAATAAGTTGGTTGTAGTTCACAGTAACTTTTTTGTTTCCATGTGTATTAAGGCGTTATATTGGAAATGCACACACAGATTATGAATTTTGAAGTGATCTTATACTGCGAATGTTATGCCTTCGTCAGCATAACTGTTGCACAGTTTTCCCGTATAGAAATTGTTCTTGGTTATGGACAGACTTAAACTACAGATCTTCCGCTTAACAATCGGTAATGATTACCATTGCCCCACGATTACCCCGGTTTTTTGCTACTACACTGAAAACGTTTCTGTACCTTGTTAACGAGCCTGAGACGGTTGGCTCGTCGCGTTATAAATGAACTTCTAGAAGACTACTATACTACTATATATGTAAATAATAAATAGAGGAATGAGCCAACTCAATAAATATTTGGTGACCTCAAGGATTCCAAGCTACTCGTAGACCGACAAACGAATTCAACCGGTTTCAACCCAATTGAATACCTGCGTCATGTAATGAATTGTGAGGTGGCATAAACCAGAGAGTAAAAAAGGTTGAATCAGGTTTTGAAACCTGCAGTGAAATAGCACAAGAAACTACTGAATTTCTCGTACACTCGATACCTTCTAGAATATTACCGCCCACTATTGAGCCAGGTGCTGGTTTGGAGGCGATGACTTAATTGCAATGAGGACAGTACAATTTATGTCGTAATATACTGCCTTTATAAAAACAAGAGACAAGAAAGTGATTTGGCGCAAACAATGCAAAACAATTGAACTTCAAAAGCCTGTGACTTCGTAAGCAGTTGGTAAAATTGCGTCAATGTTTCCCCTAACAACAATTGGGTTCATTGTTCACAAGCGAACAGTTGCATTTGCGTCTCTGTTCCATGGAATTTTTAATAGCGTCATAGCACTATATTTGAGTGGCTATCTCTTAAGCTTGCCAGCTTATCAATTACGTGTCTCGAACCATAGCAAGTTACAACAATATTGGCTGTGTTGCAAAACGCGGTATTGGTGGCGGTCGGAAATCAGTAGCAGAAGTGGTTTAGAAAGTGAAAGTTCAAATCTAACGAAATCCTCGAAGGAGTGGAAAATATCAAAGATATCAAAGATGAGCTCAAACTTATGAGCTCAAACGTGAATAGGTCTTGGCTTGACAATGAACGACTGCGATTTTCAGTTTAAAAACGATTTAATTTCTCTACATAATCTCCCCTGGCTTCAACTAACATAGATATTTCTACCCTGGAAGGTTGTGAATATATTCATTTACGGAAACCTTCCCAGAAGCAAAAAAAATCAAGTTTGGGTACAAATAGAAGTCTGAGTGTGCCAAATCAATAGAATCGAGCAAATCGTACCTCAAATTCAGTATTTTACCCATCGCCAACGCACACTTGCGTACAGGTGCGTTGTCCCGATGAAAATTGTCTTTTTCTTCTTCAATCCAGGCCTCCTCTCGTGAATTTTGGCATCCAGCTGGTCAGGAAAGTTGGAGTTATTTTAGCCTGTAATTGTTCTGCCTTTTATAAGGTAATCAATTAACAGGATCCCTTTCGTATCCCATGCTGGCCATAACCTTTTCAGTAGATGCCATCGATTTCGCTTTCTTTGGCACTGAAACACCGACTTCTACCCACTGCTTGGACTGCTGTTTCGTTTCTGCGCTGTAGTGGCGGATCCATCTCTCACCCATGGTGACAAATCGCCGAACGATATCGGCCGGATTCCTAGTGAATCGGTGCAAAGATTGCTTCAAACATCCTTTACGCATTTGCTTTTGATAGGCATTCAGCAAATTCGGCAACTTGTCATACTTATAATACAATAGCACGTGCACATGGTGATTGGAGTGCCATCTCTTTGTCAGGCCAAGAACTTTTCACCTTACATACGTATAAGACCGTGATCAAGTTAAAAGATCCAATTTCCAATTTGAAATTTGTTTTTTTATAGATTGGTTATCAACTGTCACTGACGTCTGTGGCATATGTTATGTCATGTCATTATCTCCATTTCATAATTACGCTTTTAGTTTTGTGAACGATTTGAAGTGAATTTGGTGATAGTCTCTTGAAATATTTGGTCCTCAAAAATCGTCGATTGACTATTAGACGTCTTGTTGATGCATTCTCTGGTGGCATATCGAATGAATCAATTCAATCACGACAGTAGAAAGACCCTTTTGGGCTCAGACGCGTCTGGTTCTAAGAACAATCTTTTTTTTTTTAAATAGAGCTACACGTTAACAACAATAAAGAGATGATTTCTGGCTATGAGACGATCATGAAATGCATCATAACTGGAGATGCGTTTTGGGTCTAGCTTCGTGTGACTTCAATTATTGTTCACACTATTCAATAAACATATCAATCGCCATCCGCGATGAGTAGGTTGACAGTGCTCATGAGCTCCGATATTGCCAAGCAGCACGTCGATTTTTAGTGCTTGTCGGGAAGACGCGGCACCTAGAATTGTGCGTTATCCCGGTAACATCCTCACTTCTAAGTTCGTAAGTGAGATAAGCTTGGGGAACTTGGGGTGCGACGTCATGCTTAGATGATTCTGAGAACTGACTGAGGCGTTTATGCAATAATACAAATTAATCAAGAAATAAAGGATATTGTTGGAAGGGGATTGCTTTGAAAGGATAAAACAAAGACACCTTTCAATTTGATCAAACTAGTAAGTTCCAAAAAGGACAAAATCTGACTCAAAAAAGGGATGTTCGATGAAAGAAATGAGCTGTTGTGCTTGAATGTGGTTTATTTAACGAAAAGAACGTACGAAAATGTGAACTTTCGGTTGGCGCCAAGTCAAGTGCCACAGTTTGTCATGGTTTGGATGGCTTTGGACAGCCGATATAAGTATGATCGCCGCTTGTGTGGGCCATGGTGCCAGAATGTTTACCGCAAAAGTGTTTCGGATCGAGGTCGAAAGCCTTGGGTAACTAAACCTAACGATGAGAGAAACTGAATGACTCTGCACAAGCACCGGTTAAAAAACAACGCCTCTTTCCTTCATTTTTTCAGCATGGGCAGGTGCAAATTCACTTGTCTTTTCCATATGGAGCATTTTGGAAGTCAAAGTCAGTACTAAAAAAAATATCGAAGTGTGTATGCGTTCAAGAAAGCCCCTCTTCGAGAATGGGAAAAGATTTCGTAGGCTTATGCTTGTGCAGCGTGCAATGTTTATCGACCGACTTAAGGTAATAGTTTGTTCCAAAGGTGGCTATTTGAAATATTTTAAATAAGATTTAAAACAAAACATTTTGGTTTCCATCCTTTTCTTTGTACTTTCGTAAAATTCTTCTTCTTAGATGGCGTTACAGCTCATGAAGAGCCAGAGCCTAGCTTCTCTCATTCACTTATGTTGTGTGCGATTTGTTTTTTTTTTTTTTTTTTTTCACACAAGTAAAATTACGAATTAGAAATTCGTAAAATTAGATTTAAAATTAAAAAAAAATACATAATTTGAAAAGGTTTTAGTTCAATTAGACCACCCTGTTAATGAATCATAAGTTCATTTGTCAGTAAACTCCCCTAGCTGACCAGATATATCATGTGACATGAGACAAAGAATGTTGCTTTGTAGGAATCGATGTTCTTCATTCCAAATAATTCCAGTCATAGATTTGAAAAGACCAATGCCCTATCAATAGATTATTATCGATTCGGTGCACTATGTTTCACGAATGGGTATAGTTGAGATAACACCGCATAGGGTACTGCTGTTTGGAATAGGGCAGATATCATTGCCCCCATACCCAAATATGTTGCAGTAATATGCAGTGCAGAAGGAAGGAAAATTGGGTACCGTGGTCAACATGCCACGTGTCATGGTGCTTATTAGGATGTGAAAAACAGATGGACAAAAAAGATAACAAAAACACTTGGTTTCAGGCGTTTATGACCATTTATGATTGAAAACCAAATACATATAACACATTAAAAGCCTTCATAAGAAGGGTAAACTCGTTAATATCTAACGTTGTCAGTCAAATAAAGCATAAATTAAACGAGCTCTGGAGTGACAAGGCTCCTGTTATAATGGATAACATGCTCTCATAGAATGGGTGACAATTTTTGACTCAGACTTATTTAATTTTACTAAAAGGCATAGAATGGCTTGACGTAAGTCTTCCAGAAAATTGCCTGCTGATAAATAAACTTTAATAAATGTTTCAAATACACTCTCCATCAGCCATCATTTATTTGAAGATGACTATCAATCAATGTCGCCCTTTGGAAAACTGTCTTCGCCACTATGAATGTATATTCTATATTTCCAACAGAGTACAAGGATGTTCAAGTGAGAACTGGTATGTCCATCAAATATCCTGAAGACCCTCATGCATCACAAGGATCCAAAGACTTTTTTTCTCCGACTGCCACCTTTAACAGAAAAAAATTCTTTCCAATTCCAAGAAGGATTACATACGCTCCTCCTCGGTAAAGTCTTCTTAAACACGAACCCAAAGGATCAAGTTGAACTTTGCTTGAACTGTGAAACTAACTTTAATGCCTTGCCATACATTATACTTACCGTTATGTACACACGTAATCCCATTTGAAACCGTAACCACCACTGTCCAGTGCTAGTGACATTTAAATAGGTCACAGGACACAAAGAGCTTCTCACACTCGTCTACTGTTTCTGTAAACTTTCAAATGAAAAAAGCTCGAGGTGGACAAACGTGAAATCAATTTCAAACCGAGTTTGGATTTCATTATTGTTTAAGTACCATTGACCATTTCCCTCACTCGGGGTCGGAGAGTGTAGACAACAATCGGGCGAATATGATGCGAAGTGCTTTTCCATGAAGAAACCAATGTTTCCGCCCGAAGTAACTATTGTTAAAATTGAGGGTTGGGAGGTACACGAATCCAATTCTACGAATCGAGGTACGAGAGAATTCCGACAAATGAAGTGGATTGTAAACAAGTTCTGGAAATAGGAACTTTTGTTGGCACAAATGCAGAAGCAAGTTTGGTTGGTTCTACGGGTATGCTGAATGGAATGGTTGTTCGACATGTTAACGCACGGAAAAGAGGTCTTCGACCTCCAATTGTTGGTTGATTGTGTTTTAGGCCATTAATCGCGTTCGTATGTAAGCGTGAGGAAATCATCTAACGTCAAAGTTCATCATTTCGAAGTCATTCGTGCGTCATTAAGTAATAAAGGATTTAGTGTTTGAATGTCAAGCAACTTTATTGATGACGGTAAAAGTCGGTCGGCGCTAATTACGTATTCTTTTGAAAACATTTTCTAGAATTCTGATTAATAAGAGATGAAGGAATAAGGCAATGACTGGGCTTTTCATAGGCATTCATTTTGGACGCCTAAGGGTTAGGGCTCGTTGATGAAATTATATCCCTTGATCCATCCTACCCTCCCCCACATGATAAGACTGTTGGTATAATTTAATACTAATGGGTGTCACTGAGTCTCAAAGAAATCCTCAGTATTACGAGAATAATTACTTTGCATGGCACCAGGAAGTTCCATCAGTATGTAGGTATGTAAAAGAACACTAATGAGAGCATATGTCGACGGCATAGACTGGGGATGAATGCTATTAACAGGAAGGCAACCCAGTAGCTACCACATCTGTTTTCAGATCAATGAATTGCCATGGAACAGTTAATGCCACCCAAGGCAAAGTACCTATCTTGCAAAATATTGAATGAACAAGCACCTTTCGGCCACATCTTCAGTCATTTACTCCAAAATCGTATCACTATCGGCAATCTTGGCAGTGCCAGTCATCAAAACTGAAGCAGCTCGAGGCTGTTCGATGAATACATTGAGGCTGTACAGACCAGCGTTGAGAGATCACTGACAACATCGAGTCGTCGCCGTTCTTCGCAGTTGGGTTTCGCTCGCACGTCTCTCCAACGCTTAAATCGTGTCGAACCCCAGGAGCGCAGGTTCTCAATATTTCGACAGGAAGGCGCGACAAAAAGTAGTCAGAGACCTTGGCGTCTGGATAGATCAGTATGGCTGGTTCATAGCAGCCAACTCGATTCCAGAGTGAAGGTAAACTGTTACATGGCCTTGGTCAGGCCCATGGTTGCATATATGTACAGCGTGCGCCATCTCATATGGGTCGATGTAAATTTCGAATAACTTCAACAATTCTCAACTGATTTTGGAAATTCAACAATATCAATTAAATGACCGCCTTTATTGCCGATTCAAAAATGGGCTCGTTTTCGCGCATTCTCCATGACATTTTCGAGCATTTCGGTCGAAATGTCTGCGATTTCCGCACGAATGCTACTTTTGAGCTGTTCTATTGTCTTCGGGCCGTTAGCATACACCTTGCTTTTCAAGTATCTCCAAAGAAAAAAGTCTGGAGGAGTCAAATCCGGCGATCTCGGAGGCCAGTCAATATCGCTCTTTTTTGACACCAATCTTCCAGGAAACTTCTTATGCAAAAGGTTAATTGTTTTGTCCACAGTATGGCATGTCGCCCCGTCTTGCTGAAAGCAAAAGTGAAATAAGCTTTATTTACGCATTTCTGGGACCACATATAATGGGCCAACATTCACCGATATCGATCGCCATCCACTGTATCGCCAACTTTGAAGAAATACGGTCCAAGGATGGTTTTAGCGCTTACACCGGCCCAAACAGTAACTTTTTGATAATATAGCGGCTCTTCGTGAATAATGTGATGATTTTCGGTGCCCCAGAAGCGACAATTTTGTTTATTAACTGAGCTGGAGAGCGTAAAATGTACCTCATCGGTCATCAAAATTTGCTGTCAGAACTCCGGCTCAGCATTAATCATTGCAACGACATTTTGTGCGTATGCCAAGCGCCGTGGCTCATCTTGTGGCAAAATTCTTTGAGTTATCTGCACTTTGTATGGAAATAAGTGAAGATCATCCTTTAAAATTCTCCGCAAAGTGGTCTCACTGATGCCTAACTGCTAACGACTTGGGTCTTCTTGAACACTGACCTTCACAGACTGAATACCTAGACCTGCCATAAGTTCTGTTACAAATATAAAACGCTATAAAAAAAAAGCACTACGCATATTGTATTCAAAATTATTTCATTTATTAGAACACAATATTGGTTATTACAAAAATGTGGGTTCATTCGAAATGACCGCCTCTTGCTTTGACACAAGCTTTTAAACGGTGTGGCCATTGGGCTATAGCGGCACGTACGGTTTCCATGGAGATCGTGGACGCTGCTCTGGTTAATGCTGTTTTAAGGCTTTCCAAATTTCTGTGTTAAGTCTTTTAGGCCATTTTCTCCAACTCTGACCACAAACCATAATCCAGTGGATTCAGATCTGGACTCCCCAACGGCCAATCTTCTGCTGCTATAAAGCCAGGAATATTGACTCTGAGCCACTCCTGCGTGGTTTTGGCTTTGTGCGCTGGAGCAGAGTCCTGTTGGAATATCCATCTGTGTCTATTGGAAAGGGTATTGGTCAAATCCTTCACAACACCCTCTAGCATATCTTCTTGATAAACCCTTGCACCAGTTTTTAGGTCCTTTTCACAGAAATGGAGGGATGTGAAACCATAGTGGGAGACACCCCACCAAACCATTACGGAAACAGGATGATGGCCATGTTGAACCCTTGGAACAATTTTTTTCGCTTCCTTGGATGAAGTGGCATAAATGTTGTCAATTTGTTTGTTGAAAACTTCTTCCACAGTAAAAATTTTCTCGTCCGAAAACAGAATGTTTTCATGGCCATTGTCCGCGTGCCACTGCAAAAGTCGCTGGCATATTTCCAGCCTAATTTTTTTTTTAATTGAGGAGTTAGAAGATGACCCGTGGACTGACGATAGGCTTTCATATGCAGATCATCCCTAATCAGCCTAGACATGGATCTGGTTGATATATCCAATTCCTTGGACATGATCTTCTGCTTCCTAAGGGGATTTCTCCGAATTCGTTCACGTGCAGCCTTTACTACCGCACTCGTATGGACGACGCGCGGGCGACCACTTCTTGGCCTGTCCTCTACTTCAGACAATTAGCCGAAGTGAGCAATAGCCCGATAAACGAATATTCTTGATATTCCGAGTGGTTTTAGCAACTCGCAAATTTGGCCAGCACTCTTTCCGCACTTATGCCACGCTATTACAGCGACTCGATTCTCTTTTACGCCCCACTCCATGTTAATAGTTCGCAAACTGAAACCAAACTGACTAATATTCTTCGCTGATCAGAGCATGTGTTCTGAAAAAAGAACTTAACATTTTTATTCACGGAAAAAGTTTTGAACGATAAGCGCTGGAAATTGTGTAACAGAACTTATGGCAGGACTAGGTAGATGAGTTTGAACGCCGCGGACGTGGCCTAGGTTGCTCACGAGGGCTTGCCACAGAACCAAATTGAAAAAAATTCGAGGCCCAATGACGAATTGTATCTTTTTTGGGCGCAACACGATCACGATATTTTGCACGATACGCACGTTGAGTTAGCACAATCGAGCGTTAATTTTTAATGAACATTGAAACTATTTCCGCGCATTCTTTTGGTTAAAATTGTACTGAATTGACGTTTCCAAAATGTTATGACATATGAAAATCGGTTGACAATTGACCCATATCAGATGGCGCACCATGTATTCGACTGAGAAATAATGTCTCAGGACTTGAACACCCGAATGAATACACGAAATGTTACCCTAACGAGGTCCTATACAATAGGACTGCAATTTACGGGTGGACAATCTTCTGAAAAAGCTGATCCGAAGCCACGTGGCAAGAGCTATAACTTCGGTCAATAACCCGATCTCCGGGGCTTATTACCCCAACTACTTGCATCACGAGAAGATGCCCCTTAACGCGTTTGTCCCACCAGAGGCTTTCCTCTTTTCAGACTAATGTGGGCTGATACAGGATAGATAAGCAGTACTGCAGGACATAATTCCCGCCTAGTGAGCCCGACCTCTTCAGGTCGGTTTCACGTCAAGGTCGATGAGAAGTCGAAAGATCGCACCAGAACTTCTGAAGGTTAGTTTGTTCGATTCAAATGCGGTGATTTTGGCGCTGACAAACCACGCCTTGAAAGACTAAATATTCGAGGATGCAAAATTGAAAGCATAGCTGGATGAAGGCCCAACTTAAACACAAGAACAGCTTGCAGAATCATTGAAAGTTAATCGCTCAACTCTTCCGAGACGATAAAAGGACTTAGAAAAGGTATAAAAAGAAAGACAATTAATATGAAACCCAATATTGTAAGACTCTATTGCATAAGTCGGTCCGGATCTCACCCATGAGTCATATACAATGCATAATCATCGCGCTTGGTATGACTGCACCATATATGTATATAAAAACAACAAACCAAAAAACATCTCTGACACCTTCCTCTGCAACCGAAGCCAAGCCGGCTTGGTGATAAGCTTGCTCTCGCAGTGAGTAAACAAGATGCCAAGCCAAGGCATATGTTGCTAAGCACATGCTGAAAAATCGTAAACAACGCTGGGATAGTACAGTCTAGCTTGTAGTTTAAGCTTAGAATTAAGGCATTCTGTGTTTGAACGTTGGAAAATAAAGATCTCAGAAAAAATTATTTGGGTCTTTCTTTAGTAAGGTGTAAGAGCGAATTACTCTTGTAACTCATGGTGTGAATGATGTGCTCTCGTTGGTCAATTGGTTTGTAGCTTAAAATCTGACGACGTAGCCTCATCTTGACATAGCGTTCTAGTAACTCTTTCGCAACGCCCGATTTATGGTATTTTGGTTGAGCTGCATGTCGTATTGGCCATTCTGATTTCAGAATATGCCTGGCTCAAAAACCAAAATCCCCAACAAATAGTATGTTTTCCGGGTACAATGGAAACTCATGATAGTTTAGATTACTCTCTCCCCCAATGAAGCCTTTCAATCAAAAAAGTTCTTCATCAGGATGGAAGATAGATTTTTTTATCCAAATTTTGGATCCGTTTTCAACTGCTCCAAAACCATATCAGCGAACTTACGATGAGTTTGGTGATCTTGGAGCTTCCCTTCGCCTGTCTAAAACTGTCTGTCTTTTAGCAAAATTCTCCAAATTGAAGTTGCAGGAACAGTACGTTGAGGAGTCGAGATTTGGGAATCAGCCATACTTTCAGTCACAGCAGCAATGTTCTCGCATGACTACACGTTTTGGATTCGTACAGAGACAGGGTCCGTTCCGCTTTCTTCAAATTTCGCGATAATTCCTTAAATGGCTTGCACGGTTAGACGATCAGCTTCGAACAAACAAAACAAAACTCCTTGGCTGTATACCGTCTAGACAGAAACTCCGTCTTTAGTCAAACAATCTTCCTTCATGTACTGTAAGATGCGGAGATTTTAGCTGCTAGCTATTCCATTCGCTTTGCCTATTACTCGTCCTCCTAATGAAGTCGATTTTTTAACTCACCTTAGATCCTCTGATAAATTAATTTCGGATTTGCGTAGGTTTTTTTTTATTGGGGGCAAGTCAAATCAAGTCTGATGTGTTCAAAAGGTAACTGGAATTTTTAGATTTTAAAAGGAATCAAAAAACCTGCCAAGATTATCCCGAATTAATATAAGATACTTATGCTCGTGTTCCCTTCAATCCCTGAAACACTTCCGAAACTTAATCTTAAGCATTGTCCATCGTTAACGACAACGTTTATCCATTTATCCATTGCTGCTAGAAAGCATACGAATGCCATGTTGAAAAAACTTATTTTTTTTTTTTTTTTTTTATTTTTTTTTATTCCTTATTTCAAACAAGCATGAAAAATCAACGAACAATTAAGACTTAATAATAAATATGAGTACAAACTAAGAAATTACATGTTTTGCTTGAAATAGTTAAGATACACTCTATTGCAAAATGACAAGAGGCGAGTGAATCTATTATAAAATAGTTCTAATATACTTATAACACTTGATGGGGAAATCTTGCAAATAACAAAATTACATACATAAAACAAAAAAAAAAAAAAAAAACAAAGAAAGAGAGGGAAAGAAATCAACTGCAGAAGATCCAAGCAATATTTATCCAAACAATTTCTTATGCGTCAGGTACAAAAAACATCTCTAATGAGTGATAATTAAAAGAAAAGAGCCATTTTTTAATGTTAAGCAAAAAAACTTTTTTCACTCTTTCGCATCTAAGGTTGTGAGGTAAAGAATTAAATAACCGAGGAGCTGTGACTAAAAAGAACCGGGAAAAGTGTGTTTTATTAATTGTTGGCATCGTTACAAAATGTCTGGTATTAACACGCAGATTGTGATTTTCATCTATTCTAACAGCATAAAATCCACAATTCTCAAAGAATATTTTTAGAACTTTGTAACAGTATAGGTGTCTTAATGGTAAAAATTCAAGGGACCTAAACAATTCGAAGCTAGGAGTGCGACGATTAACTTTACACATAATTCGAACAGCATGTTTTTGTTTCATTAACAAAGGCTTAATATTGATAGAATAGGTACCACCCCAACAAGATAACCCGTATTCAAGCTTAGATTTCAATAAGCCGTTGTAAACTAGTTTTAAGATAGGAAAACTGCAATACAGGCTAATATGATATAGCTGTTTAATTACTCTGTTTAGATACAGCTTAAGATTGAAAGTATGCTCTTTCCAACTGAGTTTATTATCTATTGTAATGCCTAAGTATTTGAAGCTGCTGATACGCTCGATTTCAAAGCATGTATCACTGCAATTTAAATGATCTTTGAATGTTACAGTATTGTGGTGGCAACCAAATAAACTAAACCGCAAACAACTAGGTGAATGATAGTACAAAGGGAAATCATTACAGAATGTGCCTTTAATGTTGAATAGCATAAATTTCGTTTTTTGGCTAATTACAAGTCTATGCTGCATAAACCAATTGCGTAATATCTCTAAATCATGATTGACATCCAAAAAAAGATGAAAATAGTTTGAACTTGAATATGAAAGGGCAGTGTCGTCAGCGAATGCAGTTAATTTTCCTTTAAATGGTTGAGAAAAAAGAGAATTAATATAAACTAAAAACAGAATGGGACCTAAAACAGAACCCTGTGGAACACCCATAGTAATGTCTTTACGTGAACTAAGGTCGTTTTTAATTTTAACCATTTGCTTTCTGTTTTTTAGATATGATGCAAACCATTCATAGATAAAACCTCTAAAGCCCGCATGATAAAGTTTATCAAGAAGTAGGGAGTGATCCACCATATCGAAGGCTTTAGTAATGTCTATGAACAGCGCAGCTGAGATTCTAGATCCATTTACACTTTCATATAATTCACCAATCAATTTGAGCAAAGCATTTTCTGTTGACCTACCACTTCTAAAACCATACTGGCAGTCACTGAAAAATTTTGTCTTATCTAAAAAAGATAGAACTCTAGATTTCATACCTCTTTCTAAAATTTTTGAAAATACTGACAGAAGAGAAATAGGACGATAATTATTTAAAACTGCAGTGTCACCTTTTTTATGGAGTGGAATCACAATAGCTGTTTTTAGGGCTTCCGGAAAAATAGCCTGCCTAACACAGAAATTAAAAATATAACTCAAAACATCTGCAATTTGAAAAGAGATTTTTTTCAAAACGTAGCTAGAGATGTGGTCGAAAGAAGAGGAATGAGATGATTTAAGAGACAAAATTATTTTATTAATTTCAAGTGCCGTAAACTCTTCAAAGAAAAAAGTTTGTGATTGATGACAATCCTGATCCATATTATGAGTACAATGGCAAGAAAAACTATCATCATTAGAAAAGTTACACGACAAGTTCAGATTAGAAAAGAAATCATTGAACAAGTTGGCCACTAACAACGGCTCAGACACAAAAGTATTATTATGCCGTAAAGCTATATCAACACTGTCCTTGGTTCTATTTAGTATTTCGTTTACTACACCCCATTCCCTTTTAGGGTTGCCCAAATTAGCAGCTAATTTGTTCCTGAAGTAGAACTCCCTAGCGTTTGGTATATCAGTCTTAAGTTCTAGACAGAGCTTGGTGTAGTAATTTTTGAGTCTAGCATTATCAGGGTGTTTCTTTACACGTAAAAGAAGTTGCTTTTTCTTTCTGATTTTGCTGAGTAACGCGGGAGTCATCCATTGCTTAAGACATCTTAATTTATTATTTTTAGTAACTATGCTCTTAGTACAGCTAGATAAGTGAGTATGCAATTTATTTAGGAATATATCAAAAGCAATGGATGGATCCTGTGCATCGAAAACTTTACCCCAGAATTCAAAATTCAAACTTGATTTTAAACAGGCAAAGTCAATTTTATTTGAATTCATATTGAATGAATGTTTAACTCTAGTGATCCTGCAATCTAATTGAATACTAGTTAAACTATGGTCTGTTATTTGTAAATCATAGGCCATAGCTCTGTAAACAACATCATTATTTCTATGTAGCCTTAAAAAAATGTGGTCTAAGCAGGACTCAAAACGAGTAGGTTCATTCAAAAGAGATTCAAAACCAAATGAAGCTAACATCGACAAAAAGGTGCCTGCATCGGCCGAGTCAGACAGAATATTTATGTTCATATCACCCAACAAAATCACATTTTTACAAGATAGACACTCAATAAAATCAGATAACTCATCAAAAAAAACACTTACTGAACATTTATGAAGTCTATAGAAACATATAAAACAGTAGCGAACACCGAAGATTTCACAAGAAACATTGATAACATCAGCACTTTCGAATTTGTAGTTTTTAATTTGGGGTCCGATCAAATTATTTCTGTAAAACACTGCAACACCTCCTGCTGAATAAGAATTGTTGCAATTAGCTGCAAATGTATAATTTGGAACGTTAAAATCACAGATTTCATCTTCGAAAATCCAAATTTCTGATAGAAATATGAGGTCAGGTAAGTGATCCAAAGATGCAAGATGAGTGAAAAAATTACAAAAATTAGCTCTCATGCTGCGAATGTTTTGATGTATAACCGAAAAACCTGAAGACGATTCATTGCTTGGATGTTCTATACATAGGCAATTATTTGAAGCTGAAGATGAGGAGCTATTATTAACACTAATATCAACATGAGGATTATGCATTGAATTGTTAAATGATATGATATTATTAGACATAAACAAAAAAATTAAAACTTGTCAAGTTTAGAGAAATCCTCAAAACAATTAATTTTAATTACTTTACCTCCTTCTTTTTTCCTGATAAGAACGTTAGAGTTCCTAACCCATACGAATTTGCATATGTTTTCACGCTTCAAATCATTCGCCTTTTTCAATAGAGATCTTGAATACATTGTTAGACAATCGTTAATATAGATGTTGCCCTTGCTGCTTTTGTTGTTGCTGCTGCTGCTGCTGCTGGAGTTGTTGCTGTCAACATTGATGTGAGCGCCATAAACATTTACCGAAGAAAGCTTCTTCTTCTCATGCATCTTTTTCATTATGCATTTCTTGCGTGTAATGGAGGAGAATTTAACACACACGATGTTAGGAGGTGTATTTTTTAGCTTGTTTGCTCTCACTCTCTTAACGAAGCAAGATTCAATTTCGTCATCGTTGATTTCTTCGCCATTGAGAGCCGTCAATAATGTTTTTACTCTCGCATTTACATTTGCATCGCTGACATCAGGTATGCCAACGATGTCAACAGAGCACTGTTTATCCCTTTTTTCCAATGAGTTTAACTTAGACTCCAAGAAATCTACTTTCCGGCTGAGAGAGATATTTGATTCCTCTAAACATCGTATTCTGGTGAGCGCTTCCGTGTTAACTTGACTCAATTTGTTAATCTCCTTGCTCAGCTTATTGATCTCAGCATATAACATATGAAGTGTTACTGTTTGATCGCCTGTATTGTTGACATTTTGGCAAGCGAGCGAAGGGACTGGAGCTGCTGGACTTTTGATTATTGATGATGTTGATGTAGTGCGAGTACAAGTAGTATCACCAGAAGAGACAGAAGAGACAGAAGAGACATCAGTAGATCGATTTATGGGAGCATCCGTAAGAATAGATTTTCTTCTTTGTGTGACGCAACTACCGCATTTGAACCCTTGCCCATTTCTCTCAAAAAATTCAACCTCTCTTTTTTCCAGTTTCACACACTTAGCATGGTAGAATTCTTTGCAGTTAAAACACTGGATTTTGAGATCTTGTCTATCGATTTTATAATTGCATAAACCGCACTTCATTATGATCACTTTTATGATTTGGATTTACACAATCAAATAGGATAATGCAAAAAGGTCAGAATCTACGACTTATACTTTATTTTAAAGGTTTAAACGGAAGAGGTATTTTTATGCGTGTGTCCCCATCGATCACAATACACGATCTTCTGCACGCCTTTTAAGGCGATCCGACGGTAGTCGGAAGCGGTGATGTCAGTAGAATAGGCGATAGTGGTAAGACATCTCATTTCAGGGTTTCTAAATATATTTTAATGGCTTGCAGAGCGCTGTTATGTAGCAACATCACTTCGTCTTGCCTATCCTTGTATAGCGGCCGTTTTTCTTTCAGCGCTCGGCTCACAAGCGTTCATTGTAGTCCATAGTGATTCAATACCAACTCGTAATAAACTAGACCTAGCTGAGCCCACCAAATGCAGAGCAGAACCTTGTGACCATGTTTATTTGTCTTTGTCGGCAATGTATATGTATTCACATTTCTTCGCCATTCTCGGTACGATTCAAACAACTTTCTTTTTTTGCCGTCAAAGCAGCAGTCTACGTGTGGAATAAACCATCTGACGTATTTCGTCTTAAACTCATAAGATATCCAATGCCCTTGCTTCTGAATCTTTCCTAATGCATTATGCATTAACTTGTAATGATTTTTAAAGTCTAGCTAGTGTCTATCAAGAGTAATGCCTTCAATTTTACGTTTTCAAACTTTTTCAGTGCACCAGAGTGTTCTTTATATTCAATATCAAAATTACTTTTGAAACGACGAAACGAATGGCTGGATCAGAAGGGAATACACCAAAAACCTGGTGAAGCGATTAGATCGCTCTCGTCAACAACTAATAAAAGTTAATCGAGCATTGAAGAAAAAACAGAAAGACACGCATCAGTTATTTTTCATCATGACAACGTTCATCCATCTTGCAAATCAATCAAAAAACTATTTGGAAAATATTAACTGGAAAATTCGGCCGCATCGTATTTAACAAACTTACGAGTAGTTCCAACTGATTACTACTTGTTTCAATCGATGCAGCTAACTATTCCAAAGTAGATTAATAAATACAAATCGAACACACCTCAGAAGCGTCGAGGCAACTCCCTATAAGACAGTTATCACTAGATTGTAGCTAAATCCTTTATATGTTTTGGATTACAAGAGGAAAGCACTGATTTTTGGCGTATTCTTCGTCCAATTCAGCCTCTATTCTCGACATATTGATCCAAACTGAAAATAAATTCCTTCATTGCGCATAATTATTTGTGAAACCACAGTAAATTGCACCACAGAAAGCACATACTCGAGATATACAAAACATTTCTTCCAACATGAACATAATCCACATGAGTCCAAGCTTCTCTTTATGCCCCGTCCCATCAGACTTAGCAAAGAGAAAAGTTTGCACCACTTATGGACAACCCCTGCAGAATCTCATAAATGCAAAACTATTCAATAAATAAAGCTCCGCCTCGCACTTGTCCCACTTGTGCCGTCCTAATGGTATGTTTATACCACACACAAAACTCTCCATAAAAGTTCAAGAAGCAACCCACTATCAATAGACACATTCCATGCTGCAAGCAAAGCATGTCAGTAACAGTGAAACTATCAATAAACCTGCCCTTGTAAGTCCCCACACATGGTCTACAATCTGTTCTCTCCCAAAAGGCCACTCAAGTCAACGTCAGGAAATTGAAAGATTTACTGAAACAATTTCTGAATAATCAATGCTTGCATTGAGGCAGAACGTTCTTCTCATATCTCATATCTATAGTTACGGACAGGAGCGTAGCAATCATGTGCACATGCGGTTCGAAGTGGTGACATTCGAAGCAAGTTCTACTGTAACTGAGCTTAACGAGGTGCTCCAGTTCCAATGCAAGGCACAAGCACATGCTTCGAAGATATGCATGACTGGAACGTAACTCACGTGTACCTCTATTTTTAAAACATGACAAAAAAAGCAGAACAACGACCATCGGATCAATAATTCTGTCGTAGGTGACACATACAGTGAATCATGGAAATGCTAAATTGTTTAACATATTGAACGCATGTACGGGTGTGTCACACATTGTTCTACCATATTCGATAGATTCCAATTCAATTAGTCACTTTGTGGCCGAAAAAAAACATATTTGGCAGCGGTGGGATTCGAACCCACGCCTCCGAAGAGACTGGTGCCTTAAACCAGCGCCTTAGACCGCTCGGCCACGCTACCACAGCACTCCACGCGAGCCGTTAACGCTACACCATTGAAACAGTCAACAGAGCTGACATTGCCACTAAAATGTGAACTCAATGTTATATGCTGCCCGACCGAGGTGGATATTTATAGACAGAACAAATACCAATTACTTTTCCACGCATCCATGACGTTGGCACGATAACAGTTCAGTTAACTGAATAAATATTGCTGCAGGAATTTGTTGTATTGGCATCACTTGTTTATTGTATTGACAACTGAAAATAAAGCATGAACGGACATTCTTAGAACTGAACCTCGTCTTTGAACATGGTGGCAGCGGTCCATTAAACAGGAAAAGGGAAAAAATTAAAAACCATACGGGAAAAAACCAAAAAGAAAGAAGGAAAACACAGAAAAAAAAAAAAAAAAAAACCGGAAAAAAGGGGAGTACTTAAAATATACATCTGTCCATTAAAACAAATTTGATATACACATAAAATTTTTGCACTTCGGAAGGAAAAAACACGTGGACTTCAATGACGGAGGAAGAAAAAAAAAGTGGGGCTTCGACATCCAGTAGACCACCGCAACAAATTCCCAGCATGCAAATGTCACTCAATCCACCCGAGGAATTTTCGTTCATACCCACGGATTGGGAAAAGTGGGCAAGAAGGTTTGAAAGATTCCGTATAGGAAACGGATTAAATATAGCTGCCGACACATCCCAGGTAAATGTTTTAATATACTGCATGGGCGAAAAAGCCGAAGAAATTTTTTCCTCATTTACCCCAACCCCAACAACATATTCGGCTTGCATTCAGAAATTTGAAGAATATTTTATCCCAAAAAGAAATCTTATATACGAGCGAGCCAAGTTTCTTAAAAGAAAACAAGGGGATGAAACGGGGGAAGAATTTATAACAGCATTGCATGCGCTGGCAAAACATTGCAAATGGGAAAATCTTCATGAGGAAATGATTTTATTGACTTTGATAGTAGGAATGAAGGACACGGCATTAAGTGATAGGTTACAATTAGATCCGAACTTATCATTAGAAAAAGCAACCATGTTAATTAGGCAGGTAGAGGAGCTCCATAGGCAGAAAACAGAACTCTCTTCCTTACCACCGGCTGTTTGTCAAGTTGAATGTTTAGCCGATAAAAGATTCCAAAGAAACAAACAGAAAGTAGGCCTGGAGAGAAGGAACGGTATGAGAGGAGAGAGAAACGCAGGTAGAGAAAAGTGCATGCGCTGCGGGTACGAGAAACACGAGTATGATAAGTGTCCGGCAAAAAATAGCAGTTGCAAGAAATGCAAAAGAATAGGGCACTACGCAAGACAATGTAGGACAAAGAAAGTAAATCTGGTTAGGGAAGAAGAGGAGGACGAGGAATTGTTCGTGGGAGCGGTATCCAAGGAGTGGACCATAAATTTATGACTGAATGGACAAAGTATACTCTTCAAAGTCGATACTGGGGCGGATGTCACTTTGCTCCCTTTGAATTTGATAGAGAAAAACAAAAACATACAAATTAGTAAAACACGAACAAAATTATATGGCGTCAATCAAGAGATCAGTGTTATAGGAAAAGCAAAAGTGAATTTAAGCTATGGGGAAAAAACGGTTGATGAAATCATTTATGTAACAAAAGAAAACTTTACTCCTTTACTCGGCAAGACAGGAATTGAAAAACTGGAATTACTTAAGAGACTTTTTATGATTTCAAGAAGAAATTGGTTTGAAGATTTTAAAGAAGTTTTTACTGGTTTAGGATCGTTTAAAGAGGAATATAGGATCGAGTTGAGGCCAAACTCTAAACCCTACTCTATCTCAACCCCTAGGGTTGTACCTATCCATTTGAAGGCTAAAGTTGAAGAGGAATTGAATAGAATGGTTGATGCAGGAGTAATAGCGCCAGTGGCAGAGGCATCGGATTGGTGTGCTCCTATGGTGGTTGTACCCAAGAAGGAAGGAATTCGAATTTGTATCAATTTCACAGAGCTCAATAGATGCGTTAAGCGGCAGGTGCATCCAATATTTGGCGTAGATTACATACTTGCCCAACTAACGGGCGCAAAGTTTTTTTCCAAACTCGATGCTAATTGTGGTTTTTGGCAGGTACCCTTAGCATGGGAATCTCAAATCTTAACAACATTTTTAACTCCATTTGGTCGATTCAAATGTTTAAGATTACCATTTGGGATTAACTCAGCGCCCGAGGAGTTTCAAAGGAAAATGACCAACATTTTGGCAGGACTGAGAAACTGCATTGCCCACTTGGACGATGTATTAATATGGGGTAAAACGATGGAAGAGCATGATAAATGCGTGGAGGCAGTTCTAAGGAGAATTAAGGAAAACGGGATGACGCTTAATAAGAAAAAATCAGAATTTGGCAAAACAAGAATCGTTTACTTAGGGCATATTATCTCAGATGGTGAAATAAAAGTCGACGAAGAAAAGACCAGAGCAATCAGAGAGATGAAGCCGCCCAGAAATATTAAGGAGGTTCAAAGACTTTTAGGAATGATTAACTTTATTGGAAAATATATTCCAAATAAGTCAACTATCATAGAGCCCATAACCAGCCTGTTAAGCAAGAAAAACGCTTTTGTGTGGGAGCTGAAGCAACAAAAGGCCTTTGAGGAGATTAAGAATAAATTATCTTCAACCCCCAATTTAAAAATGTACGACCCGTCTAAGGAAACTATAATCTCATGCGATGCTTCGCAATTAGGACTAGGGGCTGTTCTTCTACAAGCACACGGCAAAGAAAAATATCCAGTGGCATACATATCAAGGACACTCACAAATGCTGAAAAAAACTATGCAAATATAGAACGAGAGGCATTGGCTATAGCTTGGGCTTGCGAAAAATTGAAAAACTATCTTATTGGGCGGCACTTTCAAATACACACGGATCATAAGCCTCTTTTACAAATATTACAAACTAAAAGTATAGATGATTTGTCACCCAGGTTGCAACGGATTCGTTTACGAATGTTAAGGTATGACTATACAATATCGTACATACCAGGAAAGAATCTTGTAGTTGCTGATCAACTCTCAAGGTCACCTATAGAGGATGAGCAGGAAAAAGAAGAATTAGGGGATGAAATAGATGCCTATGTACACCAGATAGCTTTACAAAAAATATGCATGAAAGACCAAAATATTGTGGAAGTTGTTAAGGCACAATCGGAATCAACGGAATGTCAAAACTTAAGGGTGTTTATAACGAAAGGATGGCCGACTAAAAATGAAGTAAGTCCGGAGATGAGAAACTATTATTCTGTGAAGGATGAGCTTACGGTTATCGATAATATTTTATTACGGAACAATAGGATTATCATCCCAAAGAAATTAAGAGGTTTAATGCTCTCGAAACTACATGAAGGACACTTAGGTATCTCCAAGACGAGAATTAGGGCTCAGAGAACTATGTGGTGGCCGGGAATTTCTAAGGACATTGTCACCAAAATCAATAGTTGTCCTGTTTGTACTCAAAACAAAACGAACAGACATGAGCCACTGTTGCCATCTAACTTTCCAGACTATCCATGGCAAAAGGTTGCAATGGACATGTTTAAACTGGAGAATAGATGGTACATAGTTCTTATGGATTGTTATTCGAGATTCTTTGAAATTGAAGAATTGAAACGGATGAGAATGAAAGACATTATAAAAGTCTGCAAATCAACGTTTAGTCGTTATGGAATACCGCAAAGTATTTATACCGATAGCGGCACACAATTCCAAAATTTGGATTCTTCGGAGTTCCGGCGGTTTGCTAAGGAATGGTCGTTCTTCATTATTACAAGTAGTCCGCAATATCACCAATCGAATGGTGCGGCAGAAGCGGCGGTGAAAATAGCCAAAAATATCCTTAAGAAAAACAAGGGAAATGTCGAGCTTGCTTTGTTAACATATCGAAATACCCCGATAGCGAACGGTTTTAGCCCAGCAGAACTCAGTTATGGGAGGAAGCTTCGGGACGTTTTACCCGACATAAACCTAAAGCAGACTTTAAATATGCGGGACGTAGGGGAGAGGGAGGAAAAATATAGGAACAAGTACAAACAAAACTATGATAGGAGACATGCAGTGAGGGAACTGAGTGATTTAGTGCCGGGAGATTTCGTCTGGATCATAGATCTGAAGAGACATGGCAAGGTCCTCAAAAAAGTTGAGCGTAGATCTTATATTATAGAAACGGAGAAAAGAATTGTTCGTCGAAATAGGTTTCATTTAATAAAAGCAACATATTTAGATTCGTTACAGACAGACGGTATACCTCAGGTTGACCAAGGGGACGTTCCGGCGGATACTACCGAGATGCAAAGGACAGCATCACCCAAGTCAGGAGATGATGAGAAACCCAGAAGAGATTCAACCGATTTTTTGATTACAAGATCGGGCAAACGTATTTATCGTTCATAAAATCATCTATGTGAAGTAATAGTGCATTAACATGAAATTTTCTAAAGAAGATAAAAATCAAATTTGCTAAAAATAATATTGTAGTCATCAAAGCTTATTTTGTATCTTTATATCTTATGAATATCCTTGAAGTTTATATTTATGTAAATATTAAATTATGAAGTATCTTTAATATTTAAAGGAGGGATGTTGTATTGGCATCACTTGTTTATTGTATTGACAACTGAAAATAAAGCATGAACGGACATTCTTAGAACTGAACCTCGTCTTTGAACAGAATTATTTTCGACACACGCCGATGGTGGATTTAAACAGATTGTGGGGGCATCATTAAATGATTCTTAGTCGCAATTACCATTGGTAACTGAACATTTTTCTAAGGTGACAACACAATATTCGAACACTTATTGCAAAGGTTCCAACGCAATTGAAGCGATGTCTATACCACGCATCAGAAGCTAGTCATATTTGTAATTCGAACATATTCGTTCCAGTTAGGTGGTTGGCTAAGTAACATCCACATTCAAATTGCGTCGTTCTCCCTTCTGACCAATGCCAATATTTACATATTTATCCGTAAATGTATCTTATGGCTGTATTCGTACCCAACGTAATTGAGTTTGTTTTTATTTAGATTCTGATTATAACACGTTCCTATGTGGATTCGAAGCAAACAAGCTGAAAGCGTATGCCATTCAGAAGACTCTAATTATAGGTCAAGAAATGATAACATCGGGATTATTTATGGATAAATTCTATCTTATCTATTCTCACATTAAATGTATGTAGGTGTGAAATGCCATGTGACATGAGCCACTTATTCGCTCATTAAAACAGAAGTTTATCAGACAGGGATATATGAGATGAAAAGCATGAATTACCCAATGGAGATTGGAGTTGTTGAACCAAATGACAATTTCTGCCAGATGCTTACATTACGTTGATTAGCTTATGATGGAAACTTTCACTTTCATAATTATTTATCATACTTAGGGTTATATAAAGGTATGAAGTACTCATAATGAAGGCTCTGGTGCGTGGGACTATTTTGGAACACTTTCGAATATTGATTCGAAGAGCATAGCGGCCCTAGTGAACGGAGAAAGTATATTCGAAAACACAACACTCAACCACATTTAGAGGTATTTTAGTCGCTTAATTTCCCAATACTATGTCCAATTAATGGGAAACTAAATAATCCTATTAAGATAGCTGGCTTCCATTGGGAGGGTATTATGTCACGACATGCTTCAGAAATCAGATAAAATCTATTTTAGCTCTTGGCAGTCAAAACATAACAAAAAGGGGTGTCAAATCTTAAAACTTAAGTGTAAAATAAAGGAGTTCAGGCATTAGTTAAGGTTTTTTGCTTTGAGAACATCAAAAGTTGGAAGTTGGAATTAATTCCTAGCATTTTACTGGAGATTCTTCATCTATCACACCAAACATTTTCTGTAAAACAGCTGTCGGTAGACGTCAGTATCAGTATGTCATTTAGTTGGAGCGTCGCATATGTCGAACTTTGTTTGTACTTCATTAATGCTGTCGAAAGTCATTGTATTGTAGTGGATGTTTGTGATTATCGTGCTCTAGCCGTCGGTTAACACGTCTTAACGACGAGGAACAGCCTGGACAGCCGTAAAAGTTCAAATATGAAGAATTAGAAGTACTAACCGATAATGACCCATATCCAATAATCCAACATTTCAAGAACAACAAGTCTATAAACATAGAAATAATACAAAAGCAAGGAAACTGTTTTGTGTTTACCACTATTGAACTTTGTACTGACTTCACTGACTTATGAAACATTCGAAACGATGCAGACCGTGTGCGGCGATCAGTGCCTATCCCGTGCACAAGTACAACAAGCACAAGCTGGTTTGCTATATTGGGGTTGGGATGGTCCGGAAGGCCAAAGACGTGGAAAACTCACCGAAGACGAAAAGAAATGGAGAAGGCTTTGAGAAGGTCAGAAAATTTCTTCGCTCAGACGTTTGTGTGTCTATGAGTCTCATTGACCCTCCTAAGCGTGTGGTCCATCTCATTCTTACCGAGGATTTCGGAAAGAGAAAGATATGCGCGCGACTTTTTCCACATTCTCTCACGGAGGACGATACAATCATAAAAGCAAAAAGCAGAAAGCGACATTTGCATAAGTCACCAGATGAGTCGATAGAAAAAAAAGTGCAGCTACAGCTGAGACAAACCAAGGCGATGTTAATCGTTTTCTCTGACTCCAAGGGCATTATCCATAAGAAATTCATGAATACTTAATATTATGTGGGCCTTCTGGAGAGATTGTGCGATAGAACTCATCGTGTTCCGTGTTCCACCGGAATAAAGGAAGTTGACCGTTGGTTTGGTTAACGCTCGACAACCACCCATTCTAGCCTGATCTATTGCCCTGTGACTTTTGGCTGTTTCCTTAAATCAAATTAGCGTAAAAGAGGAACACCGTAAATTCTAACCATCCAGAACGCTTCGACCGACAAGATTTTTAAGTCCCCGAATATCAAACATGGTTTCACTAGTTTTATAATCGCTTACAACACTGTATTGACTCGATGGGGGATTAATTAGAATAAATATGATAAAAGCAGAGAACCTTACAGCGTCTTTTTCTTCACTTTAGAGCAGTTCAAATGGTATAGATTGTGTATAAGCGCCTAAAGTCATCCAAATCAACGGCTCATGCTTGTACATATTTGGTAGGACCAGAAAGATCTGGCCTATTATGAGCTGCTCAATGCAAATGAAACAATCAGTGAAGATCGCTTCCCACCCACTACAATTATGCATCAAAGGAAAAGACTGGAAAATTCAAAAACACAAAACAAAGTGATCGTGCAGCACGACAATGCTCGTACCAACATTGCATACCGGTCCAAACATACTTGAAAACATTTTAAGAGGGTCCTTCCTTACTCGCTGTATTCTTAAGACATTGCTTCTTCTTCACTTCCGATCGATGACTCATGGCATGCCAGAGCAGAAGCTTGCTTCTGATAAGGATTACAAAAATGGGTCGATTTGTGGATTGCACTTAAAGACGACAGGTTCTCCCGACAAGTGGGTACGAAGGTTCTAAAACTGTGGAAATTTAAGATGAATAGAAGCACCTTAACGCATCATAACCGAGATGGGTTTGGTAAAATCTTAAGGCTATGACGACAGGGCTTCCTGTAGTACAAATAGTGTAACGTGAAACCTTACCCGACAATGACTATTAAATGGGCTGAGTGGGAAGATATATTCGAGCACCGTAACTCTGTGATTAGTGCCATGGCCTACAAAATCTTTGACATACATAAGTTCTGAATCAATCAAAATTTTTCCTTTGGCTATATATTGTAAAAGCTAATACAAAGTTGCTGTAAAACGTTCTTCGTCTCGCATATCTCGAGAACAAAAAATGGGAAATTAGGAAATTAATGTCTTTAATTTTGATGAGAGCCCTTGTTATCTGATGAAACGTTTAGACAATGAGCAACTGGTTCATCACGCTACCAACCAGACATCTTGCATTATTGCACTGTGTTTTCCCTGTATACCTAGGTAGAGTTTAGTGATTCAACATACACCACATCGACCTCAAAGATTTGCCACCTTATGTGAGCCTCGAGAAGACAACCACAGAACAGTTGTTTCGCCGTTTCGTTCACTTTGTCAGTGCGCGTTTCAAACCTAGTAAGTTAAGGTCTAGCAAAGGTGTAGAGTGCTGTTATTATGCTTTTTAAAATTCTACAATTAGTTTTTCTTAAGGAATTAACCAAAGATGTAGTCATACCTAAAGCAAGTTCTAATCCTGAAAATTCTTCCCTGAACCCAATTCGGCAAGCTGACCTTCGTGGGACCAGTTTTTCAACCTTATTCATAAAGAATTCTTCACCAGCAATAAAATTTTCTAAAACGTAAACGACCGAATATCGATGTCCAAAAGGGCCCCTGCTATAACTACGTACTTCTGAACGTACACAGTTCTATGGAAGACAAAGATGAAGTGGTAGAAGACGTATTTTATGAAACAATGGATGAAATATTTAACAATTCTTCGACGTGGAAATAGGAAAAGAAGCGATATATAGGCGAACAATAGGAGAAGAAGCCCCCTTGTCTCATCAGACGACAATGGTCTTAGGACACCAAGTTTCGCCAGCTCAAAAAATACGAGTATGATCGTGGAAATTACAATATTCAAACACAAGCGAACTCACATGGCTACATGGATGTCACCGGATAGAGTAACGCACAACCAAATTGATCATTTCCTAATAGACAGAAGACGCCATACCAACATCTAGTACATGTTAAAGCATTCAGAGTACCGGATTGCGATTCAGAAATTTTAATCATCGCCAAAATTAAAAGCCGAATCGTGGTTCATAGAAGCGAAATGTATGAAAGGACCCTCGGGTGCATCGCCAATACCAGGCGGAATTAATAAGCGGTCTGCCCTACCAGGTGGCATAAAAACCAACGATGAAACAAGACAAGTAGAAGCAGTATGGTCAACCATAAAAAGTGTTGTCGGGAGGCAGCGGAAAAAAGCTAGGCTATTGCAGCGCCCCTTGGTTCGGCGAAGGATGTGAGGAAAAAGTAAAAGCCCGTAATGAGTTAAGACTCCAAGCCGTGGAAAATAACGAAGAAATCACGCGTACAAGATATTAAACCCTACGAAAGAAAGTCAGCTGTCTCCTTCGGGATCAAAAATAATACTGGCAATTTAGGCAGGACTAAATGCTGTTCGAAAAGGATACCAAACCAGATCAGGTTTTATTTACAGTGATAATTAGGAGCTCGTTTAGAACGATGAAAAAGTTGCAGCCTAATGGAGGAGATATTTTGATAAAGTGCTTAATGTACATGGAGAACAAAAAGCAATGAAAATGGTGCTATGCAACCAAATCAGGCCACAGGAGTCGACTTAATATCATCGAATTTAATAAAAAAACACTGAAGAGGAATTAACAGAGAAGTTACATGGACTCATCACAGATGTATGGAAGAATGAAAGCATCCCCGAGGAATGTAAAAACTAGGTCATCACTTCCGTATTTAAAAAAGATTACCGAGGAATATCGTTGCCTTGTTACGAGGTTCTGTCAAATATTTTCTCAAAGAGACTGACATCATGAGTTAAGAAAATAATCGGAGACTACCAGTGTGGCTTCAGGAGCAACCGCTCGACGAGTGACCATATTTTCACTATATGGCAGCTTTTAGAAAAAGAGCTTAGGAAAATAACCGCAAGGAAGGCTGCGCCGTAGGTGGAAAGACAATATGCGGGTGGATGTAGAAGAGATGGGACGGAAAAGCCAAACATGGAAAGACCACACTTATGACAGGGAGGCGAAGGGTGGTCAAGGAGGCTCTGAACTTCCGAGTTCCAAATGGTCGGTAGTAATAATAATAGGGGTGTTGCTGGCATATCTTTAAATAGGTATAATAGGTGTAGAACGACGTTCGGGCAGGTGTTATTGAATTGTTTACCCGAGCCACGTGCTTGAGGAAGTTACAATGTATATGATTCACATATCTGTCATATAGATTTCAGGCAAATATCAATTTCCATTTTGGATTTGCGTTCTCTAGTTATCAAAAATAAATATGAATGCATCGAGTAGATATGACATCATACACAACAAATGATCGTGTGATCGTTGTAGAAAAAAACTGTAATTAGTGAATGATTAAATCTTGTTTGCGTATTTACAACTTTCATTAATGAAAACCTGTACAGTAACTCTGGAATAAATTAGACAGCAGTCGCATAAGGAAAGTCAGTAAAGCAGACTTTGACGTTGAACACTGAGAATGCGTAATGCAATCAGCTGAAGTGCCATTCAATTAAAATTGTACGTTCACTTTTCTCGCCAATTTCAAAATTCAGTAACACCTCTAACACACCTAAAATAGTCGTTGATTTACTGCCTAAATGCCGACCGCACAAGATATAATATGTTAGATGTCACGGCACATGTCTAATAATTACTAACCGCTCGCACGTGGACACTTCTTTGGAGTAATCCTCATGATGCCTATAATTAAGGAAAAATGTGTAAAACCAACCTGGTCTAGGTGGCCCGACCATGAACCTAATATGATGTCTGCCCTTTAAGCAAGCCATTTGAATAGAGTGCTTCTGTTTATGTAATATCAGAGCTTGTCTTACTTTTTTGCTTCAATTCTAAAAAGAACGTCACATACACTCAGTGGATGGGGGAAAGGGCACTCCTTTGTCGTCCTTGTTCCCCTTTCGTAGTTTTTTTTTTTTTTTCAAGGCGTGCTAAAACATACTTTGATTACGTTTTATTCTTCCAATGAGCCAACAACGAAGGTTTCCTATGTTCAATGTTCGAAAGAACAAAAAACTTGATTATATCACGATGATTCGCGATAACAATCATCCGACCCCTCCCAGCGGAAACACGTGAATGTTACTACCAGGCGATCAAGAACGTATGGGAATGATTGCCTTGAACTGTTCCAGTACAACCACCACAATGGATAGATACCGAAGGAACAGGTGCATTAAAGCGGAATATATGATTTGACGTAGACATCCTTCGGCTCTATCACATTGCATTACAGATGGCGGAAAAGTGTTGATCAAAGGAACTGCATTCAAGATTAACTTAATATTGTTGGCAGTTCGACCGACCAAGCAGAAAGTCTTAGTTTTCCATGCCACACCTAGTCACATTCCCATACTTTTTTTATCTCTCCGACCTTCATTCCCATAGTAGACAGAAGCTCTAAAGGATTTTATGAACTTGTGTATAATCAAAATGCGACTTTATGCGCTTCCACATGCCCAAATGCACTTGTTTCTCGGGCGGACAAATGTTTCTCATTAACCCAAATGTGGAAATAGAAATACTTACACTATTTATGGGTGCACTACAGTTCAACTCAAGCGAAAGGACAGGGACCGTTTCTGGCTGGTACGCGCCTAATGGGCTCCATTTTATCGGAACACTATGAACAGTTGGTTTTTGGGTCAGGGAAATTATGAGTAATAGTTATTACACGGCTTAGTTTTGTGTGTTAAGGTCAGGAAGTTGTGGTTAATATGCTTCATAGATTGTTTATTGATTGATGTATACGGCCCCGCGGGAGCCGTGGTGATATCTCCATGATTAAGCGATAAGACAAAGCAAGTGGCTTATTATACAATATTTTTTTGGCCGCGACTGAGTCCATTGTTTTTTATTTAGGGAAGATAAAAGTTAGAGTTCAATGGCGAAAGGGCAGATAAAGGGTTTTCGATTCATCATCGAAATCATGTGTTGTCCCCAATGTAAAAGATATTGCAATGTTTCGATTAGGCTTTCTTCGAAATCGTTGGGTAGTTGCACAGCGAGCCTGGGCTTATGTCACACGCCTAGATAGTTAAGACTGCTTTCCTTCGGTGTCCGCCACTTTACATGCGATCTGACTTCCGAAGCACTACCTCGCCCTACCTGGCCCAGTCATCCTCGACTTTGAACCGTTTGTGTCGTGTACTGATGAGACAGTTACAGTGGCACAGTTCTGCTGTTTCTGCCTCTTCGTTACGCATTCTGCAGTTGTCATCTTGTGTGATGCCCATGGTTTTAAGGTGTTTGTTGACCGGGCAGTGTCCAGTGAGGAATCCTGTGACTATACGAATCTAAGTCCTAGAGAGTTTAAGGAGTTGTCTCGTTCTTTTGAGGGAACTGTAACCTTCCGTTTGTGTCCAGTAGTGATTGGCCGTGTTCCTCAACCATTCCTTTATATAGCATTTTATGGTGCCGGCTTGTTTGTTTTGTTTTGTGACACCAGACGGGCGTAGCATATATGAGAATTGTTCTGGCAATGCCTGTATATAGCCAGCGAGATATCTTGAGATTAATGCCCCAAGTTTTTCCAGTGAGACTTTTGCTGGTCCATGGAGAGATCCTGGCTTTCTCAATGGTCTTTGTGATGTGAGAGTTCCAAGTGAGCTATTCGTCTAGTGTTACACCTAGATTTTGGCTTCGTTTGAGAACTCTATTGTTTCACCAAATGGAGTGGGTTTTTTAAGTTTATATCTACTTCTTCTTTTGGTGAAAGCGACTATGGCGCTTTTTTTTGAGTTGACATTGAGTACAACTTATATGCACCCTCTCGCAACATGGTTAAGTGCCCTTGTAGGAGTTCCGAGATTGTGTCTCCGAATTTTCCTCTAATTAGGATCACAATTTCAATGGCCTTGAGCATAGAAGCCATTGTTGCTGAGTATGCCAATCAGCTCGTTGACTGTGATGGACCATAGGAGGGGTGGGAGAACCCCGCCTTGAATATAAAGAAGCAGCGGTTGGCATGAGTCTGATCGCAATGAGCATAAGTAAATGAAATCCTTGATTACTTCAAAGTTATGCGAGTAGATGGCAAATATAACGTCAGTTATTCCCGTTTTTCTATGATAGCATACAAGACATTTGGTTTGCCCTCATTCCTCCTCAAACGCTTTTTTGACGACTCGCAAGAAACTATGCAGACGTGAAATGGATCGTGCCTCTCGTACAGGGTAGCCCAAAAACACTGAGGTAGTTTTGCTATATCTTTAGAATGGAACAGCATAATTATATTTTTGTTAAATATTTTTTTGGACCGTTATGTTTTTTTTCCATTACTTGTTGAAGATAGTAACGATCAAGTGGACGCCGCCGTTTAGGCTCTTTTAACCGGATTTCCAACCAATTTGACAACAACTTCGGACGATAACTTTTCACACTCTTTTCGGTTACTATCTTTTCGAGGTTCCAGAGTCTGACCCTCCAAAGAAAGAAATCTGTATATCATACCCGCCACTACAAATAGTTCAACATTAGGCCCGAAAATTCATTCTTCAAAATTTGTATTGTCTCGTGGTGCGAGGTTGACCATGGCTCATCAGGCATATTGTAGTTATCTTGTTGGCGGCTTAATCGTGACAGTTTCAACCAACGTTAATATTAAGGCCTTCCAAGCGCTTCTTTTATCACGTTATTACAGTCTCTCCGAGGCGTGCAGCATAATTACTTAGTGTTTAATTAGGAGGCGTAGGACGACCGAAATTCATGTTGCTCCAAAAACGCTACCGAATTATTCCTCTTAAAAAAATTGCCACGAGTGTCATGAAGGAAATACATTTTGTGTCACTTCGTATCAGCCAGAGAATCCCACACGATCATCTCAAGCATAATGTCGAAAAAATCACATGTGTCGCCCTGTCTGAATTATTTTTCAACGTCGGAGTTGTAGCTTGGTACATGATTAAGCTTAATGGTGCAGCAAGACATCTCCATTGCCATCCTGCATAGCATGACGAAGTAAGCAGGGATGTCAAAACATGGCAAAACTCGGAACAGTTCGTCTCTATAGACTGACCATATGCGGCTTAAAATTCGAAAAGGCGGTTTGTATCGAACTGAAATTCGTGTCTGGTGAAACCTGGACTTAAACCACATTGGCAGGGACCTATTTGATTGCTCACGAACGGTTTTAGGCGTTCGCACATCATAGAAGAGTACGCCTTATAAACGGTTCATTTAAGATTTATGTCCTATAATTGGCACAGCTTTGGAGTGGGTAAATAATACTGAGATACCATTCATCGTCTCCATCTACTCCATCTGCCTTGAATAGAGCAGTGACAACTTTTCTGCGCCAGCGGCTTAACCTCGTTCAAGTCAGTTGGATGGATAATTAAATAAAGTAAATAATTCGTTCTACTTAACGACAGAAGTTTGACCATTATACGGTCTGTAGAAGTATTCTCTCCATATTCAAAACATCGGCTGTGACGACTCCTACGAGTTGTCCGTGTTTACTCCTGATAGTTTCATATCTTTAGCATTTTTGTTTTCTGGCTTTGGCAGCGAACGTCGTTCTTATTATAGAATATATCCACCTCCTCGAGCTTGTGCTTATTAAGTTTTTGTTGTTTCTCCTCCCAGAAACGCATAGTGAGAAAGTGCCAAGGCGACTGAATATCACACTTTATGCAATAACATAGTCAATGAACTCACCAGACATTTGCCCCCAGCTAAGCGCTGTAAATTAAAGCCCCCACGAATATCATTAATATCTCCGTACCTTCATTTTTCGAACTGCCAAAAATGGTACGAAATCGGGTAATACGAAAATTTAAAGCAATATGACCCGAATATGATCAAGACATTGCCAGATTGGTAGCCATCTTCAAGTAGCACATGAGGCGAGATTGGTAACCCTCATAACCAAATTGCTAGTCACATCCATGAACTCGATTAAATGGCCTTAAATCCATTTTTAACGACACCCGCTCTCTTTTTCCTGAGAACTTAAAACTTGTTTAAGCCTAGTTTGGCTAAGGAATATAGATTGGCCGATAGTACTCGTATAAAATGAAATTAATGTACGTTTCGAATCTGCAATTTATTTCGAGGTAGACGGAATATTATTGGTGTAACTCTCCCATGAACTTAGTTCTTGCTTAAGTAAGAAATGAAGTGTCAGTAACGTATCGTTTCATATTCCCATGGTACGAGTTTAGCCTGCTGCCCTAGTAAAGGGTTTAGCATCTTGTGCCTTCAGCGATTTTAGAGACATCCCGCTAGTTAAAATCCGAGAGTCATCAACGTCGGGGGCTTGTTTTGCGTTGACCCGAGGTGTGCTTAAAAATTAGCGGAAATTGGGTCATCCAACAAGAGGTGGTACAGAGTGCGCCATCTCATATGGATCGATGTAAACTTCGAATAACTTCAACAATTGTCAACCGATTTTCATATGTCATAGCATTTTGGAAACGTCAATTCAGTACAATTTCGCTTCACACCAAAAGAACGCGCGGAAATAGTTTCAATGTTCATTAAAAATGAACGCTCGATTTTGCTAACTCGGCGTGCGTATCTTGCAAAATATCGTGATCGTATTGCGCCCAAAACGATACAATTCGTCGTTGGGCTTCGATTTTTTTTTAATTTGGTTCTGTGGCAAGCCCTCGTGAGCAACCTAGGCCACGTCCACTCATCTATTCAGTCTGTGAAGGCCAGTGTTCAAGAAGAGCCAAGTTTGTAAGTTTGTCATATCGGCACCGTTCGTAGCCGTTAGGCATCAGTGGGACCACTTTGCGGAGAATTTTAAAGGATGAACTTCACTTATTTCCATACAAAGTGCAGATAACTCAAAGAATTTTGCCACAAGATGAGCCACGGCGCTTGGCATACGCACAAAATGTCGTTGCAATGATTAATGCTGAGCCGGAGTTCTGATAGCAAATTTTGATGACCGATGAGGCACATTTTACGCTCTCTGGCTCAGTTAATAAACAAAATTGTCGCTTCTGGGGCACCGAAAATCCTCACATTATTCACGAAGAGCCGCTACTCGTATATGATCAAAAAGTGTATGCGCTAAAACCATCATTGGATCGTATTTCTTCAAAGTTGGCGATACAGTGGATGGCGATCGATATCGGTGGATGTTGGCCCATTAGGTGATCCCAGAAATGCGTAAAAAAGGCTTATTTCACTTTTCGTTTCGGCAAGACGGCGCGACATGCCATACTGCGGACAAAACAATGAACCTTTTGCGTAAGAAGTTCCCTGGAAGATTGGTGTCAAAAAAGGGCGATATTGACTGGCCTCCGAGATCGCCTGATTTGACTCCTCCATACTTTTTTTTTTGGGGGATACTTGAAAAGCAAGTTGTATGCTAACGGCCCGAAGACAATAGAACAGCTCAAAAGAAACATTCGTGCGGAAATCGTAGAAATATCGACCGAAATGCTCGAAAACGAGCCCATTTTTGCATCGGCAATAAAGGCGGTCATTTAATTGATATTGTTTTCAAAAATTAATAATTAAATAAATTGTAAAGGTCTAGATTGAATAAAAATTTTTGAATTTCCAAAATCGGTTGAGAATTGTTGAAGTTATTCGAAATTTACATCGACCCATATAAGATGGCGCACGCTGTATTTTAATTAGTTAGCTAAAAAAATGTAACATTTTTATAAAAAGTGACTGACTTTTTTATTTTAACTTAAAGTACAATTTCTGAGGTTGATAATGATATATTAACTCTGCAAAATGTCCGCCTCGACTCCATTCATTCATTTGATGACATTTTTTATCACGTTTTCGCATAATTGAGGCGCAAAACAGTTCTGATATGTTTTGTTCTGGTACACAGGATTTTTCAATAAGGACATACCAATTTCGTGTTTCAATATTAACTCATCTCTAAACTTTTTTATAATTTGTCATTGTCAAAACGATCATTCTCCGAATGGACTCTGCCAAAATTTGAAGAAAATCTGAATTTAAGAAATATAATTTGATAGGAGATGTCGTAGAAGGCCTTGCTGAAGTATGTGGCAAGAACGTCTTCTTTTAGGAACTTTTAGGACTTTTAGGAAACCATTTTGGATTTTGGAAGAAGATAGGCTTGCAGTAAAAAAAATATTGTATCGTATGTAGATGATAGTCGCACAGAGTTTGAGATTGCAAAAGACCCGTCCTTTCGTTATTTTTTGTGGATTTTGATAATTTAAGCTAAAGAAAAGATCCCTGTGAAATGGACGAGTAGTAGTCGTTGCGTATTTTCTCGTTGACTAAAGCATGGGTTGTATTCATTGACGCTAGAGTAGTCTGAGGGTGGTCTTTCATATAACGAAAGTAGTCATGATCGTATTAAAGGCTCTATTTCGGATCATTGGAAGAAGTAGTTATTAAGAAAATTAAAAGTAGAAGGATGGTTATCACTTTCAGTTTTTTTTTTCATTTATCAAATGGTAGAAGTTCCTGGGATCGGTGATAAAAGACGATTGCATTCGGTTCAGGTATCGGAGGTAAAGAGAGTCGTTGAAAGCAAAGTGGGATTTAGAGTAGGCTTGCAGCCGTTTGTATTTTTATTTGCACAGAGAGCGTAGTTCCTTGGGGTTCCAGGGAGAAGATAAGGCGCAGTTCTTTTTTGGCGAATATGGGACGGTTAGGACGAGGCAGCTTTGGAGTAGAATACGGCCAGAATATCATTTAAGCACATGTGAGTATGAGGGTTTAGGGATAATAACTATAAAGTTAATATTGCTGAGCAGGTTATTTAGTTTTGCGAACTCTATCTTTGGAAATTGAATGTATTTTCAGAGTGGAGAATGGTCAAATGATTGTCAAGTAAAAGTTTTCCCCATAATGGTGGATGGAGAGGATCTAAGGAAGGGAGAAGTTGTTGGTGATGCTGCTAAGTTGGAGGAGAACACAGTCGGAAAGACGATCTGTGAAGAGAATTTTGTTACCTGACAAGATATCAGTTGCGATAAAGTGAGTCTCATCGGCGGATATGTATTATTGCACAGCAACAAATCCATATACATCCATGTATAGTTAAAGAGATTCCACAAAAAGTTTGGTATGGATTTCATGCCAGAGGTGTGATGGGACCATATTTTTTCTTCGACGGCTTATTGGGGTCAATGGAGTTTGCTATTAGGCCATTGTGAGACAAAATTGTCGGTAGAATGAAATGGGCTTGACATCAGTAATATGTATGTATGCGGTTCCAACAAGATGGTGTCACATGCCACACAGATGGTAATACAATTTGAACAATTTTGAAGCGGAATTCGGTAATCCTGTTGGAATTTCGCTCATGGAATTAAGCACCATTCGATTTCATTTTATGGGGTTACGTTAAATCGCTCGTAACCCCCACGTGGCCACGTTAGAAGAGCTGAGGCATAACTAATATCGAACACCTAACTGCAGAGGTTCCGCCAGATATTTAAATAAAAAATTGTTATAGTTATTCTAACTGAAAAATTCTGTATTTTTGAACACAGGCATAAGAACTCAAACGAAATACAGCGTTGTGCTTGGTCTATTGGTTTCAACCTTAGGAACACGTGTATGTATACCTTATTTGTCATAAATATTTCATTTCATTTTATTTCATACTTTTTTGCCGCTGAAAAGACTTTAGTTTTTAGTCGTTTACAATCATGAAATGGGGTAATACCAAGTATCGTGATCGGCTTATAGAAGTGTAATATGATAAAAGTTGATATATTTCTTACTTTAGGACCGCTGGGAATTAAACTTTTCGAGGACACCGTCATAGTCCTGTGAGGACTCCGGGAATCATAAAAACCGCCATCAAAGTGCACGTTAGAATCAGACACAAACCACTGAGAAATTAACATTTCGCAAAAATTCATGTCCCGCATCATCAGAGGAGACTTAGTAGTTAGTGCATACAAAAGACACACTGAACATCTGCTAACAGTCGTATTGAAGTAAATACATACGTAAGCCAAAATAAATAGCTCTCTTAAGGCGGTGCACTAAAAATGCTCTGTTCTCCGATGAGACATTTTTTACCTCGACCCTATTCTCGGACCCCAAAAGAAGTTTCAGAACTTATCCCAAGAGTTGAAAGAGGCCATCGTCCTGCAAATGTAATTATATGGTGAGGAGTGACCTACGGTGGCATAACCGACCGGCGTTTTTGTGAAAAAGGAGTCAAGACTTCGGTGAAAGTTTACCAAAGCACTGTTTTGGAGGATGTCATTAAGTGTCGAAGCCCAATACACTTCGCAAATAAGCACTGGACATTCCAACACTCAACTTCAGTCGACAACCGGCTCAAACTGGATGCATGGGCCGACCGTACCGCTCTAGTTTGAGCCGGTTGTCGACGTCTTCGTCATCGGCATAAAAGTGTTATAGTTAAATTTTACATGTGGAAACTATCACACTCTCAGAATTTTTTGATATAAATAAGCATGTTGAGACATATGTATAAAATTTACTTGCAAATGTTCAGTGACAGTGAACATAGTACCAGCAGTAGCAGGGACAGTTTTCTATCAGTTTGCAGTTATAACTATAGTCCGGAGAATTCAGATCATCATCATGCCGTTACCGAAGAAGAGGACAAACAAGTTGCAGCAGTCGTCGAAGAAATTTTGGATATTGGAGAAGAAGCTCGCGAGGAAAGTACCGAAGAACAAGCATCCGGGAACTCAAAAGCGGCTAAAAAAATGTACCCGACTTCATATCACCGGATGGTTGGCTAGCTGGTAGTCCGGACCCCAAATCTTTCGATTACAATTTGTGAACCATTTAAGAGGAAATGACCTGCTCTACTCATCGACGAAATATTGAGTCTTTGAGTCGAGCCTTTGTCCACGCTGTCGACAGATTGCCGATGAAGTCCATAAAGCGATTGGCCAGTGCATTCCAGGACGTGCTTTAAGGTTAATAATGCTCAAAGGCCGTAAGAACTTTACAAAATGTATTGTAATCCATTATCATCATTCCAAAACGTTGTACTAGTGTGCATCGTTCCAGATAGTTCAATAATGGTGCACATTTAAAATGACACCTCTTGTTGGATAACCCTTTATGAGTATTGACGCGTATGTTTTTTGGAGTTTCCAAACATGTCTGAAAAGAACGGCCGATCGTTCATTTATTAGCAAAATTGATCAGGGAAACCAGCAGAAGAAAAATGATGGTTACGAGTGGCATAAGCTTCAACAAGAAGATCGCGTAGACGAAGATGACTAGCACTGTGAACGTCTCAGTATAGTACATCAACAACGTGCAAAAACTGTACGAAATGATCATGAATGATCATCGAATAACGTTCAGAGAGTCGGTGCAATTGTTAACAGATGTATGGGATAGTGTCATACAATTTTATCGGATGCCTTGGATATGAAACGTGTGCCGGCTAAATGTGTGTCAAAGCTGTTCAATGCAGAATCTGCGGCAAAGTTGATCGTTAGATGAAGTCATTGCCAAGGCAAAACAGTGGGCATATGAACCTAAAGCTCAAACAAAGCCAGTGAAAACATTCTAGATCAATACCGAAAAAAAAGTTCGAATAGTGCGAATGGAGCTCACTACGGGTTTAGACTTTAACGACACAGCGTACCATGAATTCTTAGTACCTATGTATGTACTTTACAGAGGAAAAATGTTTGGGTGCAGCGATGGCACGACCGGTTTTGCATCGTTCTACCAATTCTTTATTTTTTGTTTATAAATATTTGGCCAAAACTAAATTTTAGCGTCTGTCTGCTTGCCATCGGTATACACATTACCCACTCAGCTTCTCCTGGACTCGACATAAGATCGTTTAACAGATGATTTGGTGCAAAGATATGGTCCGATTACTAGTGAAAAGAATACCTAAGCGAAAAGTCCGCCTCTTATACGGTGATCTCCAATGGAATCGAGGTTCAAAAGGAGGCTTCGCCTTTATAGATCCATTGTACTCGTGATCAGGAAACAAAGCATGATAAAGCACTTAGTAATGACATTTTACAAATGATTTTACACTTATCAATGCTTGACGCAAGAACACGAAAACAGTTGCGCAGAATTCCTGTCACAGCAAACCAACAAACTAATCAAAACGAAGATGTTATCTTTGGGAAAACAAAAAAAAATCACATCCGCGTGACAAAACATTTTTGTTTCCTGAAGTGCCTCACTATCAACCATTTCTTTCAAAGCAGGAAAATAAGAAACAAAAGATAACCAAGACACCCCCATCTCGACACCTTTTTGTGTTGTGCGCAATAAATCACAGATTCCCAGGGCTATTCTGCACCCAAACCAGAACTGGTCTGTTCGCCAATACAAAAGGAGCAACATTCAGTTTCGTTTACCTGGATGCGGGGATCCAAGTCGCCGTCGTCTTCCCTCGACATCTTTCCACACTTTTAACTACGAACGATGATTTTTAGTTTTCGATTTTATCCTTTGCTCGGCACTTATACTACCAATCACTGAATCCTTGTTCATCACATCGACCACTTTAGCAACATATTCGCCCCGCACAACACAGTTCACTAGGACTGGATTTTTTTCCTTATTTGTTTTAATTTGGTAATTTCGTTATAAAAACAAAAGCACATCGAACAGCGAAAAATAAAACACGAAAAAGGAGGAAAAACAATTTTAAAAAATCACTTTTCACGTCACACGAAATTTTTCTCTTTCTTCGGCGACTTTTCCCAACACCACTTTTAATTATTTTACTTATATAATTGAGATTCACTGGATTGATTTGTTTGAACTATGGAAGGGTGAAAAATAATAACAATATGCGGCGGTTTATGTGAGAAATTCAGAGAAAAACAAAAGGAAAATAACACAGTTTGCAAAAATCAACAACTGACAGATCTCGAGTGGGAAAAATCGAGAGAGCAATAGACCCGTTTGACGGAACGACTCTCGAAGAACTCCACTCGTCTGAGTGCAATAAACGAATAAAACGAGCGACCGGACGGGTGGAATTGATTGACTGAATAGAGTGAGATGTCCGCTTGTGTGATTTTGACATTTCTCTCTCGTTCTGATTGACGTAAGAAAATGCCCTCACAGCGGCTATTTTTTATTTGGGTGGAAACGTGGGGTTGGCAAACACAATAAAAATCTTAGAGATATTCAAACATATATTATTTTAAATTTTTATTAAAAAAACACAATTTTCTAAAACTAATAATTTGATAAGAAAAAATATTTTCTTAAACTAAAATTAAACTACACACAAAGGCAAAAACAAACATATTGGAAGACTCGCTCAGAAATATTAGGTCCCCTTTTTTCCCCACTTATGTATGTCATTTGGAATAAGGGTCTTTTCCATGCCACCTAACGCCTGTGTTCAAACTTTAAAAATATTCTTTCTGGATCTATTTGAATCAAGGGGCGAACAAGCCAAAAATGTCTTCCCAAGGAGTAAGAAAATCTAGTGTTTTAGTCTGGGTTCACAAAAAGTGAACCAAGGCTACTCAGGAAGGCAAGGGTTCTGAAATCGTACAGGTGGTCAAAGGTAAGATGAAGCAACAGCACGAGGGATTGAAAATCTTGGATGACTCTTGAAAATCCAGGAAAGATTTGGTTAGTGGGGGTATCTAACATAGGACTTGGCTAGTGGCTAAATGGAGATTTTTGGCTGGATTGTGATCGTTTTAGATATACATATGTATATGGTAGCTGGTCAATGACGAGGTCTGTACTATCTGTGACTGTCTACTAGTGACTAGTAGAACTCTATGACTAGATAGAGAAATGTGGCTGTCTAATAGACAAGTCTGCGGCCGTCTAGGGGAGTGCTCTGTGGGTGGTTACCGTGTCGAATTGTGGCTCGCTAGTAAAGAATCCTGTGACTAGCTAGAGATCTGTGGTCGGCTAGTAGAGTGATTCGTGGCTAATAAGTGAAGAATTTTGTGGCTGGCTTGAGGTCAGTGGATGGCTAGTGGAGTGCCTGTGGCTGGCTAGTTGAGTGGTCTGTGATCGGGTATGTCTGAGGCTGGCTAGTTGGGTGGTCTGTGATCGGCTAGTGGAGTCGTCTGTGGCTCGCTAGTTGAGTGGTCTGTGATCGGCTAGTGGAGTCGTCTGTGGCTCGCTAGTTGAGTGGTCTGTGATCGGTTAGTGGAGTCGTTTGTGGCTGCCTAGTTTAGTGGTCTGTGGTCGGTTAGTGGAGTGTCTTTGGCTGCCTAGTTTAGTGGCCTGTGATCGGTTAGTGGAATCGTCTGTGATTGGCGTGTAGATTTGTGGCTAATAAGTGAAGAATTTTGTGGATAGCTTGAGGTCAGTGGTTGGGTAGTGGAGTGCCTGTGGCTGGCTAGTTGAGTGGTCTGTGATCGGTTAGTAGAGTCGTCTGTGGCTGGCTAGTGAGTGGCCTGGGATCGGTTAGTAGAGTCGTCTATGGCTGGCTAGTTGAGTGGACTGTGATCGGTTAGTGGAGTGTCTTTGGCTGCCTAGTTTAGTGGCCTGTGATCGGTTAGTGGAATCGTCTGTGATTGGCAAGTTGAGTGGATTGAGTGGACTGTGGTCGGGTAGTAGAGTTCTGTGACTAGCTAGTGGAAAGGTCAGTGGTCGAGTAGAGGAGTGTCTGTGGCTGGCTAGTTGAGTGGTCTGTGATCGGCTAGTGGAGTCGTCTGTGGCTGGCAAGTTGAGTGGTCTGTGGTCGGGTAGTAGAGTTCTGTGACCAGCTAGTGGAAAGGTCTGTGGTCGGGTAGGGGAACATCTGTGGCTGGCTAGTTTAGTGGTCTGTGATCGGTTAGTGGAGTCGTCTGTGGCTGGCTAGTTGAGTGGTCTGTGATCGGTTAGTGGAGTGTCTGTGGCTGCCTAGTTTAGTGGTCTGTGATCGGTTTGTGGAATCGTCTGTGGTTGGCAAGTTGAGTGGACTGTGATCGGCTAATGGAGTGTCTGTGGCTGCCTAGTTTAGTGGTCTGTGGTCGGGTAGTAGAGTTGTGTGACCAGCTAGTGGAAAGGTCTGTAGTCGGGTAGTAGAGTTGTGTGACCAGCTAGTGGAAAGGTCTGTGGTCGGTTAGTGGGGTCGTGGTTGGCAAGGCAAGGGGTCTGTGGGTGGCTAGTGCGTAGATTTGTGGCTAATAGTTGAGTGGCCTGTGATCGGTTAGTAGAGTCGTCTGTGGCTGGCTAGTTGAGTGGACTGTGATCGGTTAGTGGAGTGTCTGTGGCTGCCTAGTTTAGTAGTCTGTGATCAGTTAGTGGAATCGTCTGTGGTTGGCAAGTTGAGTGGATTGAGTGGACTGTGGTCGGGTAGTAGAATTCTGTGACTAGCTAGTGGAAAGGTCTGTGGTCGGGTACGGGAATGTCTGTGTCAGGCTAGTTGAGTGGTCTGTGATCGGTTAGTGGAGTCGTCTGTGGCTGACTAGTTGAGTGGTCTGTGGATGGCTGGCGTGTAGATTTGTGACTAATAAGTGAAGAATTTGTGGCAAGCTTGAGGTCAATGGTTGGGTAGTGGAGGGATCCGTGGCTGCCTAGTGAAGAAGTTGTGACTGGTTAGTAGTTCTGTGACTAGCTATTGGCTAGTCGAGTGGTCTCTGGATAGCTACGGAAGTGGTCATAGGTTTGAGGCTGGTTGATCGTCTTTGGCTCGATATTGAAGAGTTGTGTGACTAGCTAGTTGAAAAGTCTAAAGGTCGGCAAGTAGAGTTGTCTGCAACTAGCTAGTGGAGCTTTCTGTGATTAACTAGACGTCAGTGGCTGGCTAGTGTAGAGGTCCCTGGGCGTCTAGTGGGATGGTTTGCGACTGGTCAATGGATATGTATGTCTGTGACTGTCTAGAGGAGATGCTTGTGACGGGGTAGTAGAATGGGCTTTGAGTAACTGTGGAGAGATATGTTCCAAACTTCTGTGCAGGTTTGTCTCTGTGGTAGACTAATGAAGTGACTAGCTAGCGGAAAGGTCTAGAACCAAACAATTCTTGTATTCAAACCGTAAGGGCATCACAGCAAATTAAAAACTTGTCCAAGGGCCATCCCATTAGAGAGAAATTGTAACCACTGCTGGAGTATGTCAAGAATTTACCCAAAACATCCGCCAGAAGAAGACAGAAAGAAAGCACGTTCTACATAAAGTTTGTCATAATAATTATTATTAATAATTCTAATACATTTCTCAACATTATGATTAATTTACTCATCGTATATATAATTCCATATATATATATAGCGTAGTAATAAAAATAATAGCTTTTTATCATATAAGGAGGATTATATTAATCTGGATCATTACATAGTATTTTGTTTCTACCTTAACTTTCCGCTTTAACTTCTCTCGACAACTAAACAAGAACCAAACGTTTGACTTAATTTTAAAATTAATAAAACCTTAAAGTAATCAAAATGTAAAACACAAAACATGTAACATCTGTATACATATATAAAAAAAAAATAAAAATTAAGTTGATCTCTCTCATTCACTATCAATATTCAATCCCACGCGCTTTTCTTCTTCCAACATGGCATCTAGTTCGTCGGTTAAGTTGGCCAGCATGTTGCCAATGTCGTTGAGTACATTCACCGACACTGTCTTGGCTTGTGGAACAACGACACCAGCTTCAGTTACAAGGCCGCCAACTGAAGAGGAACTCAATTCGGAACAGTCCGGTATAGCACCAACTGATACATTAGGGCCGGCGCATGTGGCGCCAACTGGAGGATAAGTCAGTGTTGGCGATCGCAGATGTACAACGCTTGATGGTCCGCCACCGCCGCCTCCCCCACCACCTATTCCACCGCTGCCCATACTACCACAACTGCCGGGTATGACAGCAGTCGATTCGATGGATGTTGCATCGTATAACAGTGTACCGCCGGCCTGTGAGCCGGTACTATCACTGCGAATTAATGTGGCATCATGCAACGATGATGATGATTTTAACGAATGAAAAGAATGTGCAATATTGGCGATTGTGTTGGTCGACGATGAGGACGATGATGAGGATGAGGATAGATGCTGCTGTGGCGGCAAGTCTTGTCTATTAAGTAATCTTTGCTTAATCGTTCCGGTGTTTTCGTTAGCAAAGGGAATTGTGTCGATGGAATCGATGCTTGATGTTGACTGAAAGATAAAAACAATAAAAAAGAATTTTTTATGTTAAAAAATATGGAAAAATTGGAAAAAAACAAAGCAAGGAAGCAAAGTAAAAAAGAAAGGTGAATATGCGTGATAAATAGTGAGGCTTTGAAAAAAATAGAAAAATAATAAAAGGAATGCTTGATTAGTGGTGCGATTGCGAGCGATTGATCAAGAATATACGCGGCAAACGGCAGCGGGCATCTTGATAGTGGGGTGTCCAGGAGCTGCTTTCAACTTTGTGATAGGTAGGTGGGAAGAAGCGTCGGTTATCGAACGTGCGTTAGAGTAATGTCAATGACTTGTGCAACTCTAATTATTTTTTGTACTTATGTACTCCTAGTATTATTGCGCAGCTATGATAACATGGCACTTTCTCATTGTACATTGAATAAACCCTCTGTTGCCGCATTTCGCGTCCTCTACATACGAGCATATTACGAAGTTTGTACCAGAACCCGTTTTTGAACGCATGCTATTGAGGAACAAAAGGGACAAGGCCATGTACGGGTATAAGTGCACCCACAATCCGTGAGTCAACTCTATATTCAATATTTAAGCAAAAATAAATAAAAAACAAATGAAAAACGCTAATTAAATTCCATAAAATGCAATCATTTTCTTAGTAAATGTCGAACACGGCACATGTAAAGAACACCATGCGATCATTTCGCCAGTTGTTTTTTTTTTCCCGCCTTTACCTTCCCATAAAGCTGCGTCCATTGTAGCCCAAAGGAACTTCTCACAGGACGCAGAAAAGCTACGTACACTTGTTACAACTATTCCACCAAAATACATATTACTCATTGAAATAATTTAGATGCCAACTTTGCGGCTTTGTTAGTTTTCAGCCAATTTTCTGACTTGTTCCACATTCATCCCTGCCCGGCATGGCAAAATGTTTAGAAGACTTATTAAGCACAGCATTTTGACTGTACGTTTGGGTAGAGCGCTTCCAACATTTTGCTTAGCACAAGGTTAGAGTGTGCGATTCGCGAATCATAAGACCGGTGTTCGATCCCCCCGAGAAATAAAAAAAGAATTTTTTTGTTTTTTTTCTTCCGTCCTGCGACTCTTATACACATACATTCAAAGTAGCAAGAAAAAATGCCTAAGGACGTCGGAAAAAAAACCCGTTTGTCCCAATTCGCAACTCCGTCCGTCGTCGCAATGATCGACGCCATTAAAGGAAGGCTTAAGCAGACGTCTAATCTGGTTAATAGGTAATAATCGAAACGAGGGAAGGGGCGCCATCGTCATGAAAGGCAGCAGCAAAAAAAAAAACCACAACAACTTATTCCCTGTGCTACTGACGTTGCCTATATAGGAAGGGTAAATAAGGTCGCTACATGGTGGAAAATCATCCCTTCGCCGCTTTTTCAAGTTTGAAGACGTGCCAAACTAAGAACGTAGTAGATAGGCTGAACGAGATACGATAGAGGGAGAAAAAAAGAGGCAACAACCACCCAACCGCAGCCACTTCAACAACCACAACAAAGTCAGCAGCAAGAGAAACTGCCGAAGCCTAAACTGACACAGCAACAACAGCATTTGCTCGATCACGAACCTCGAGGAATTGCTCTATTGCTCTCAAAGCTCAAACTGTTCAAGAGCGACCCCTCCACTTCGTGGGAGCCAACCCGTTCACCACGGCGCGGGCTAAACAGGAGAAGCGGATATTGTCCTTCTTATTCATGCCGCGTCGAAACTCGTATCCAATGAAGTAAATGCAAGAACTAATGCAGGGGTGTCTGCCTGATTAGTTGAATGAACTCGCCGATCTTTTTTAGCATTTACCTCAGTGATCTGAAAGCTCCTCTTTAGCATATAATAGTGTACGTGGTCGATTTAATAGCGTACACAACAGGTCCAACGATCGTCATTGTCATTCTCTTGCGGTGTGACTTTGAAAAACTTCAGCAGTATTGTAAAAATTAACTTCCAAAAATTAAAAACTATTTTAATCAGAACGCCTTTGTCTAGGGCCACTCGGGACATTAGGAACGAATGGCGCAGGTTCCCAATTGGAAAGGATTCGGGTGTTTGAGAAACAATGTTTCAGGACTTATCTCGGATTACATTAAATCTGTAATCTGACGTAAAATACAGACAATGACCTGATAAAACTGATTCGAAGCCATGTTGTTAGGGCAACGGCTTCGTCAATAATCTGATCTCCAGGGCTTACTATCCCAAATACTTGTAACATGTGACGGTTTGCCTTACCGGCTTTGTCCCACCAGAGGCGTTCCCTATTTAGACCAATGTGGGCTGATGCAGGACAGATTAGCGTGACGCTAATCTTCCACTTAGCCCGCAATTGCGTGGAGCGGCGGATCATTTACGAACATGATGTCGCGCTCCCTGTTAGTCCAGCGCCTCAGATTTAGTAAACGGTGTCGCGCCAAGACCGGAGAGACTTCGTCCAAGAGCATCAGCGTTTTTGGTGGCTAGAGCGGACTGCGTCAGTATTACCTTTGGTTCCTATAGCATCTTTAAGGCAAAGCCTGTATAACGCCAATGGCAAGCTTACTTATTAGGCTAGAGTATGCTAGGGTAGACCGATAGGAATTCCCGAAAGACTTATTACAAAGTATTCTCCGCGAAATGTGCAATTACGTCAAATATATTGCGATCAAGCTCAACCAAGAGCTCCAAGAAAAAGTTGGCCGGGAAATGTACGCTCTGGGTGAGAATGGTTTCTGCCGGGAGATAGTCTTCCCATAGTCAAACGCACCGCAAACATTCTAAAAGGTTTATTAATTGTCATAGAGCTACATACATGCATGCATTTGAGACCGAAGTGAGTAGGCAAACTGGTAAGGAAGAATACATCACCTTTTACCCGGTATTCTGGCCCGATCGGGTGAAGTAGCCTTCGATATTATAACTAAGGCTATACTGAGCAGAAAGTATAGGAAACACATAAAACAAGTCCGGTTGAGTGAAAATATCCCGACCTCAATGATAGAGTTAAGTGAAGGACTGTCGAAAAAGTCATCGTTAGGGTGATTCCAGAGCAGATTCATAGGATTATTATTGAGTGTCTACTCGGCTTATTGACCTTGTTTGTCCAGCTTCCACCTGTGAATAAGTTAAGAAATAGCAGAGATTGAAAGAGCCCATGGCGAAAGTGTGCTCAAGAACAAAGCAATTGATGAAGTTAAGAACGCGCTACCCGAATGATTGAGGAAAGTGATTTTCGAAAAAGTTGTTTGCATATACGAGGGTGGTCCGATAAGTGCTTAGCCTACAAAAGAAAAACAAAAATTTTGGAGAAATGGCGATTTATTTTTTGATATAGTCTCCTTTTACCTCGATACACTTGACCCAGCGATGCTCCAACTTCTTTAACCCGTCTGAAAAATACGTTTTCTCGAGGTCCAATTTGGCCGTGGCGAGGGCGGAGGTGTGCGTTATCATGGTGGAAGAGCACTTTTTTCTTCGCCAAGTGGGGCCGTTTTTTCTTCAATTCGGGGTCGAATCGACCCAAAAATTTGGCATAGTACAGCCCTGTGACCGTTTTGCCCTTCTCCAGGTAGTCGATGTGGATCACACCTTGTGAATCCCAGAAAACGGTGGCCATCACCTTTCCGGCCGATGGGACAGTCTTCGCTTTCTTCGGAGCACGTTCGCCGGGCGAAGTCCACTGTTTCGACTGTTCCTTGGTCTCTGGTGTGTACCGGTGGATCCATGTTTCGTCGAATGTCAGAAACTCCTTCGGATTGCGCTTAAACAGCGTCAAATACTGCTCTGAAGTGGTCTCACGGTTGCGCTTGTTGTCCGGAGTGAGCAAACGCGGCACCCATCGTGCCGACAGCTTTCTCATGCCCAACATTTCATGCAGGATATGACCCACACGATCTTTTGAAATGCCTACTGTCTCAGCTATCTCGCGCGAGATATACGAGATCGTGGATTTTTGTCACGTTATCCTCCGTGGTAGTCGTTTTCGGGGCACCTGGACGTGGCTCATAAAAAACCGACGTGCGACCACGCTGAAACTCGTTAAGCCAATTTTTGATGGTCGCCATCGAAGGAGAAGAGGGTGACATCCAAACGCTCTTTGATTTCGCTGCGCGATTTCCCTTCCAAAAACAAGAATCGAATCACCGACCGATATTGCTCTTTTTCCATTTTTCTAAAATCCGCGGACACTCCCGCTTCCACACGCGGTCAAAACAAAACTACGAGTCCGATCCGGCTGAAATTTCGACAGTAGCCGTCTAGAATGTACTAGAATGTACTACACGATAAGTTGCTCTTGCGATACTGCCGCCATCTGGCGGTGAGACTAAGTACTTATCGGACCACCCTCGTACAGCAAGGTCCAAGAGAAGTACATGTATGCAGCGAATGCATCGCATACCATAGCGATCGCCGCAGGAGGGTGTCCCCCGGGAATCTAGATTTTCCGTCAGAAAACATATATCTTTCAAGAACCGCGGCTGACGCAAGAACATTAGTATGCTTCGGACGATGGCTATAATGAATAATTGCGAAACGAATACCCTGTCGATATGCTCAAAAAGGCTGCATGGATGATCGATCTAAGAAGCATTATTGTTACTTGAGAAATGTCCATTTCAATTAATATTTCTTGGAATTTCGGAAACAATGGCTGTCAGCGATCAGCAAATATCGAACGCACTACAACATTTTTGATGAGCCTAGGTCGTTTGCGCTTTGTTTTGGAACCAATAAATTTTTAATGACGTTTGCGTATAATGTGCGTTGTCATGACGCTCGTTGCCCTGGCTTTTATATAAATAAAATTTTAAAATACAGTTTAAGGGGTCTAATCAAGGATAGTGGAAGTGGTAGCTCGATAAACACCTGCGAACTAAAGACATTACGTTCAACTCGAACGAAAATGTGTGTCGACTGAAAATAGGAATTTAGCTTTATTTCAGACATCGACCACAATATAAATGGACAATCGACTACAAGATAAAATGGACTCTAAGCGTTATTCAAATTGTGAATTCAGGTCCATCGCAACTCATCCAGACCATAATCTCATTTTGAATATTTAGCTAAACATATGCTCGTAGGCGAAAAGGTTTACTCGTTCTGGAATAGAAGCCGCTAAGTCCACCATTCACAGTTTTGTAAAGGCGTCCGGTCGGCTGCAACCGAAAAGAATGAAGTCACAATACAGCATAGGACGACCAGATTGGACTGGGCTCGAAAGCACATGACCTTTGATGAAGAATGGAGAAAAGTTGTGTCGAGTGACGAAAAAAAGTTCAATTTAGACGGGCCGGATGGATGTGCACACTACTTGCATGATTTAAGAAAAGAGGAAATTTCATTAATTAAACGTCCGCATGGAACAGGTATTCTACAGAGTGCGCCATCTCATATGGGTCGATGTAAGCTTCGAATAATTTCAACAATGTATTGTCAACCGATTTTCATATGTCATAGCATTTTGAAAACGTCAATTCAGTACAATTTTAACCATGAATCGCTTCACACCAAAAGAACGCTCGATTGTGCTAACTCAACGTGCGTATCGTGCAAAATATCGTGATCGTGTTGCGCCCAAAAAAGATACAATTCGTCATTAGGCCTCGATTTTTTTTCAATTTGGTTCTGTGGCAAGCCCTCGTGAACAACCTAGGCCACGTGCGCGGCGTTCAAACTCATCTATTCAGTCTGTGAAGGTCAGTGTTCAAGAAGACCCAACTTTGTCATATCGGCACCGTTCGCAGCAGTTAGGCATCAGTGGTACCACTTTGTGGAGAATTTTAAAGGATGATCTTCACTTATTTCGATACAAAGTGCAGATAACTCAAAGAATTTTGCCACAAGATGAGGCACGCCGCTTGGCATACGCACAGAATAATTTTGCCATGATTAATGCTGAGCCGGAGTTCTGCCAGCAAATTTTGATGACCGTTGAGGCACATTTTACGCTCTCTGACTCAGTTAATAAACAAAATTGTCGCTTCTGGGACACCGAAATTCTCACATTATTCACGAAGAGCCGCTTTATGATCAAAAAGTGACTGCTTGGGCCGGTGTATGCGCTAAAACCTGCATTGGACCGTATTTCTTCAAAGTTGGCGATACAGTCGATGGCGATCGATATCGGTGGATGTTGGCCCATTACGTGGTCCCAGAAATGCGTAAAAAAGGCTTATTTCACTTTTGGTTTCGACAAGACGGCGCGACATGCCATACTGCGGACAAAACAATGAACCTTTTGCGTAAGAAGTTCCCTGGAAGATTGGTGTCAAAAAGGGCGATTTTGACTGGCCTCCGAGATCGCCGGATTTGACTCCTCCAGACTTTTTTCTTTGGGGATACTTGAAAAGCACGGTCCGAAGACAATAGAACAGCTCAAAAGAAACATTCGTGCGGAAATCGCAGAAATTTCGACCGAAATGCTCGAAAATGTCATGGAGAATGCGCGAAAACGGGCCCATTTTTGCATCGGCAATAAAGGCGGTCATTTAATTGATAACTATATATATATAAAAGAGAGTCGTGTTAGTTACACTATTTATAACTCAAGAACGGCTGAACCGATTTGGCTGAAAATTGGTGGGGAGGTAGCTTAAAACCAGGAGACGGATATAGGATACTTTTGATCCCGTTCGACCGCGTTCCCGTGTGACGTGACATAAAACGTCAAAGAGAATAAAAGTCACTATAAAACGTGGTATAACGGGATTGCCACTTCTTTTAAATCGAACTCCGCTGCCCATGTTTGACCGATCAAGATGAAATTTTGCACATAATTAGACTTTAAGGCGGTGATTGTTATGAACTAATTGGAAAAAAAGTTGTGCACCGGAGGAATAATCGCCGACAAACGCTCCCATTGACTAACATGGGAATTTTTTTTTCACGCGCACTACTTTCAGGTCACTTGAATAATGTCGATCAACAGTGATAAGGTATACTAATACACGGTTTAATAGATGCTCGCTCAGCTCATCGCCTTGCAATCAATGATATTCATAGTTGTACAAGGCATTTGTCGGAAGTCCACTTACTAGTTGAACTACTTCCAATCGTTATCGACTTTTGCGAAGATGCGGTTTATACTATTCCAAAGGTATTTAAGGCTTGGTTACAGAGAGACTATCTCTAACACGATATCGCCTTACTATATGTTATCATGGAACAAATACAGCTGGAATGTCCCCACACTACAGAACACAAGTTCTTTCTGCAGTCGGCTAGCATTTCAGTAGCATTTGAACAAAAGACATTTTGTAATTGCATTCCGAACAGTGCACTACTTCCCAGCGGACATACGTACGATTTCTATAAAATGTTGTTACGTATTCTCCTAGTTATAACCTGGACTATTATCCGTACCAGCGCGGAATATCCCGTTAGTTCTTATGGTATGCCCTCTCTCATATTGTCATTATCTTTATAATTTTGATTCCTTTTTAGAAGCATTAAAGCCATTCCCCCACAAGCATTCTAATGGAAAAGCTTGGATTGCATCAGGAAAATGGCAGACCGATGGCGACCTGAAGAAAATGCCAAAGGACATCCAACGAACCATCAAATTGAAAAAATTCACGTACGTCGAGCACATGCTTGCAGAACTCTCACCCGAGCAAATCGAACAAGTTGCATTCGATCTGCACGCACTTGGACCAGGCGGTACCGAGCTGATCCTGGACTTAGTGCATGAGCTAACGCATATCACACAAAGCTTCTATCTATTGCATGGACTTCACAAGGGCATGCAGTCGAAAAATCTTCTAGAACCATACGGGCTGATGCGTTTGGCTACATATTTACAACGCGAGGTCATTAAACAATCACGAAGGGATGCTACCATCAAAGTAAACTCCGATTTGCTTCTGGAAAATCTCCTAAAAGAAATCATCCATTCAGCTGGCCTATATCTGGCTGAAGCTATGCTTAACAACAAATACAACAACACCCTGTTGGTCAACAAACTTTGCGAAGAGATTATCAGCTTCGAACCAGACATCAGGAACAGTATTATGAATGTTGTCGTTGACGAAACCTACGATCTGATTCCAGCTCAATTGATCTTCGACAACATCAATACCCATAAGGAAATCGCATTGCGATTGAATGGCTTCCTCGCGCTGTTCTGGAAACTGAAAAATACCGCACACGTGGACGATGAGGTGGTTGTCCAAATCACGGCCAAGATATACGAAATCGAAAACGACGAGCAATATCGTGATCTATCTGATAAGGAACTCCACGACATCGACAAGGTGAAGGAAAACCTCCCGGAATGCTTGAAAAATCTGTTTTTCGAAGGTGTCGTTTGTATTTTCAGCGCAGCCCATAGGGAATACGTTTATGCAGCGAATGTGTCATTTAATTATGATAACAAGAGACGAAGTGTTTTCTCGTGGATACCGGGCATGCCGGTTCTCGGAAGCTATTGGATTGTTGATCGCATTGGCACGCAAGTGTTTTTCAAAAATCGAGATCGACATATGGAGTACTTGATTGCGTCGGATGTTCAATACAATACGGAGCTTCGATATGTTTTCACATGGACACCAGGCGGAAATACAAATACAAGATTTGCTTGGACTGTTCAGACTAAGGAAAACAGTTGTTACTTCAAGAATGTTCATTACGACGAATATCTGATTTCATCGTTGGTTACGAACGAAGGCATGAGGAACATATTTACGTGGCAAATTATTGCAGACGGTATTGGTGACCTGTTCGCGTGGCAGATTTTGGCCTGTTAAGCAGCTGTATGTTGAATGTTTTCAATAAAGATATGTAACCACCTGGACATGACTGTTTCTTTAATTTTTGTTTTTATTACTTGAGTACGTGTGGGAGCTATGACCTGGGATGTGAGAAATCGATGAGAAGTCCCATCGATACACTTAAATATAAAAAACAACTTTGAAAGACTGACACAAAATTATCGATTCAGAGGACCCCCAAAGGAAGAAAGAAAACACAAAAAAGTAGAGGATTCAGGCGCGATTATGTATTTCAAATTCTTATATCGCACTTGGGAACCAGATTACAAAAATAAAGGACAATAATAGAGCCCCTGGCTACGCCATCTTAGTGACAATCTTTCATCTCCCACAATGCCTGCATGTTCCCAAAGGGATCCGACCCGATTTCCGACATGTGGACTAGCTGCATATTCGATTCCAATTCCTTCGTCGAAGCCTGTATATGTTCGTTGAAATAGGCATTCTTGAGGAAGCAATAGTTATCGGATAGCTCAACATCCCAGCCGCCTTTTAGACCGACACTTCCGCCTGGAATCCAAGTAAACACATTCCGCATGTGACTGACTTTCACCGCTGACGCATACAGATACTCCATGTGTTGATGGCGATTCATGAAATACGCATAACCACCGTAGCTCTGTACAAACCATTCGCTGCCAATATGAATTTGACCGTCAGCGGAAGTGAATACCAGACGTCGTTGATTGTCGTTGTTGTACGATTTATTAGCAGCCGATAGATAACCTTGGGTTTTTGTGTTCATTATGCAAAGTGGCCTGTCCGGGCTGATGAATTTCAAGCAGCCGTGGATGTTCTCGACACTGAGGTCGAGAGCTTTCCTTTGTGACTTGGTCAATTTCGAATAGATTTCTCTCTTGGATAGGGTATTCAATGTCCAGGCAACACCTGTGCGAGCCTTGTTGTGTTTCGACGATTCTTGCAGTTTCCAGAAGAGCGCCGTCACACCGGCCACCTTCTGGTCGTCGGTACTGTGGCTGTTTATACTCTCCAGGATTTCAAAGGCCGGCAGTGATTTGAATGCTTCGTTGACGAATTTTTCCATGGTGATATCGAATGCCTCGGAAGAATACTTGTAGACTTCATTAAGGAGAAATATGATATGGTCGTCCTGGTACCTCTTAGCCCGCACGGCGTCGGTTAGGATCAATGCGCAGTCGGTCGCGAGACTATCGGTTATGGACTGGTACAGAGATTTGGCTTTTCCCTTAATCTCACTGCAATTGCTGGGTTGTTTAAGGACCTCGGACTGGGTCGTTCTGCCGAGCATCATCAGTTCGAATACATCAAGATGATAATGTACCTGCTGGACGTTGAATATCTCATTCAGTATGTAGTAACTGGAACTTATCCTGGTGACAGCCTTTGTGAAATTCAACAAAAGGATATAAGTGTACGGCGAGTAAATGTCCTGAACAACTTTTGTGACCTCGGATTCGGTCATTTGTCCGATAAGGTATTCGGCTTGATTGAATTGTTTTTTTCGAATGTTGGAAACGACATCGTTGTCTAGATCCTTATGATCGTCGAGTGGGTTTAAAGTAGGCGTTGATTCCAGTTGCTGGGAAATCAAATCGATCGAGTTTGCAACGCTTGCATTGGTGATAAGTTGTTTGATATCCTCTTTCAAGTCGGTTATGTTGTGGATCGAATCCTTGAGGGATGTTAAGAAATCCTTGTCACTTGAATCGTCGTTTCCAATGAACTTTAGCATATTTGCGATTTGCTGTTCGACTTTGTTGAGTTCTTGGCTGATTTTCTCAAACTTCGAAGTATCTTCAGTCTCGGTGTCATTGTGCGATGCCGTGACGAAGTTAATGGAAAATATGACAACACAAGAGGCTATCAGGGTGAGGCTCCAAGGTTTATGCATCTGTTTCCGATGGAAAAATAAATCGCAAGAGTTAATGGAAATTATATTCCGGGAACAGCTGGTTACTTACGTTTTATGATTTTCTGGTGATTCACTTGCTTTTTAGCTCTTATGGTGCTCTCGCCTCAAAGGCCTATCCGGTAATGAGCTGCAGCGGTTTATGCAAATGTTTTTAATGAGAGATTTTAATCTGAAAATTGGCAGGTGTGGTGTGGGAAGTGTGACTTCGTTTTTTTTTAACGTTTCAGCAGAGCATGCTAATGTCGGACTGTGTTGTTGCTAATACAAGCAAATCACAGCAGTTGGTGCAAATGAAAACACAATTTCGTACGAAAATTTGCTTGAAAATTCACATATAAGGTTTGGACTGACTAGTCTAACTAGAAATGGGCTACCTTAAGTTAGATGACTGGATGACAGGTCGTATTCAAGCTAAAATAAATTGTTGGCTCCTGTGGGGGACCTTTGCCGATGATCTCTCTAAGGTTCCCTCAAGACTCGCACTAACCATTGAACAGCAATAAGACGTTGTCAAAGTGACATCAGGGATTGCCCTCTCTGAAGTGCTAGATTTCAAGTCCCCTCCTACTAGAAACCTGCGGTTTCTGAGTGTTGACAGGTCCATGTAGAAATACAGAATTCAAACATGAGTGCGCTGAATCGACCGATAAGAGAGATGCTACTGCAGGAGTAAATTTTGAAAGTATTGCTGAAAAGCAAAACGAACATGAAAAGGCTATAAAGTCAGAGCAAAAGCCTGTATAGATGAAAACAGACAACTTGTATTAACATTAGTCAAAATACCGCTGTCAGGCAGGATGAACAATCCACACTGGACAAAGACAAGAGGTCGAAACTGGTTTCATATGCTGCCGACGCAAATGAATTGTCTGCTGAACTACTTATAGCAACGGGATATGAGTTTGTTTAGAGGAAAGCCCTTTGAATGGAATCTCTGCATCACTTGTCTAGTCTATAACAAAGGGGATTGCTATAATTGCGCCATTTACAGGGCATAAGTCTCCTTAGCATTGGTCATGACCTTCAACATTTTCTCTGCTGTTCCTAAACAGTCAGATAGGTTCCTGTCAAGTTAGATTCAGGTCAATAAAACCTACGATAAACCAAATACTCAGTCCGGCGGTACATCGAGTGGACTAACTAGTTTCGAGTCGAAATACCCCTCAAAGGATACACCGACAAAGGAATATTCTCGCTCATCCATTACATTCGGTAATTAACTGAGATCTTCAATGTTAAGGATTCAGGTCAACGCATTGTCAAGTGATTTCTTCAACATCGTCCTTGGAAACATCGTGCTGGATGTCTATTCAAGTCTACACAGTTGTCTGCATTCGCAGATGATAATGACTTGATTAGACGAACACAAAGAGACATCAATGAAACATTTTAGAACGGCTAAAATACATGGTTTGTATAAAAGGTTTCTGATATTACTAAAAACTTGAAGAATGTTCAAACTACATGCCCCGACAGTTCAAACACTTTTGCCGTCGGCTTTTCCATGATTCGAAGACTCCGTAGTAGGCGGATTCCGTAAGGTCGTTAAGAGTTCGCGTGCGAGCTTCGTTAATGGCACTTAAGGAGTCCCACGGTGGTGTCCTTGAAGAAGGATTTTACTTTGAGGTCTAGAAAAAAATCAATTCGGGTCAAGTCGAAACTGAAAGTGGTTTAGAAATTCGTCGCGATGCCGTTTCGCATCAGGTAGCCTGCCACTTTGGAGCGCGTTTGTCTCGCTGCCGTTTTTCGTAGTCGATTACTTTGGAACAGGTCCGACTGAATTCATTGTTCCGATAGCAATTCCAATTTCCGGCGATGGCTGGTCACACCTGGTTGTTTTTTAGCATTTCTAGGTAAAAACATAATTCACTGTCTTCCCTTAAGGTACAAATTTGTTGTGTCCTCAACAATCTGTTAGGCAATTTTTTGAAGAACGTCTGTCAATAAACAACTTTCGTTTATAACATGCTTTCATCATTGAATACTTGGCAAAACGTGTCCAACATCGCCAAAACGAAGTTTCCTCATTTCAACCCAAAATTTGATGATGTGCCAGTTTCCAATCTGCAGCTGCATTTTGAGCTCGTACCGAGTCAGTCGACAGGAGTCCACTAAAAACTCGATTTAACCTAAACGAAGGCTCACAGGTGACTGATGCCCTCCACCAACAAGCCCGCTCGTTACTTTTTATACAAGCTCTGTAGATGTGACGGTAAATGATCCAGATAAACATCAAGTCTTATCCAGAAAATCACCTTTGAAAGCTTAGATCAGACGCAAAATAACTCTTTGTCAAGCGCTGTTTCGTTTTATGGCTCAAGAGATAGTTGATAAGTAGAACTCTATCGTGAAAAACAAAGGTAACGCTTAGAGTGTCCGCACTTTACAGACTTTTTATCGGCCAATAGTTGGGTCGGCCTATTAGTCAGTATCAAGATATGGTATGTGGAAGTCCGCACGATTCTAAATGCGCTAAATAGTCGTATTTTTCGTGGTGGTTCTGCTCATTCGATAAAAGGCGAATTTTTTTTCGGATAATCTAGTAATTTGTATACATTTTTTCATGCAATAATCTGCCACTGTTGTTGGGATGCATCCAATGTTCTCGGTTCTCTTGTTGGTCCTTCTCCTCCGCTGTATAATAAAAGCAATAATAATACTTCGACAAAGAATTACTTTTATTTTGCGACCGCCCTATCCACTTCCCAACTAACAAATTCTTCGAGACCAGTCGCCCGAATGTTGTCTAATATGCCACCGCCAACATGACTATTAAATCGGCCCATTGTGCGCGCAACCCGACCAAACTCTCTGTAGCATGCGGGCACTCTTAATCCCCAGGGTCTTCCTTTACAAGGCTTGGACTTGTCGAAAGTGGATGAGAAGGCCCGTGCCCTATTCGAGAGGAATCATGCATTATTGGACCGAATTCTGTTAGCGGAGTGATACAACCACGAACTTTGATACCGACCATCAAAGCCGATATAGGTGCTACCGATCCTCTTTTTGATTGATCCCTGATAACCAAGAACAAATCTTAGCTTTGATGACCTTTTTTAACAAATTCGTTTTAAACACGGCTCCCCCATACCATTCCAGATCGTTCATAAATAAACTTACAACCTAGAGGCTAAGCGGCAACTTTATACAAATATTAATATGTAATTTATTATTTGTTAATATAAATAAATAATAATAATAATAATATACGAAACAGATGGACAAAGCACATTCTAAACACAAGCGTATGCGGCTTAATTTTGTGATTGACTTACCTTATTGTCGTGTAGCTTCTCGCAGTGGATCTCCGCTGTTGTCTGCTGTATAGTGGCATAATTAGCATAAATCGGCTGTGGCGGTTGTTGTAGATTCGGGGGAATGTACGAAGTTGGTGCACCTGCTGTGGCATAGGCTGCATACGGATGACTCTGTGCCGCAACAGCAGCTGCTGCGGCAGCTGCAGCCTGCTGTTCCTGTGAACTTAGAGTTCTTGGATTTCGTATACTACAGTGACGGCGTGGAGGTTCCGGGGCGATTTTCTTATTTGCCATTGGACTACCAGTCAGATAGGACTAAAAAGACAAAGAGAAAAAAACGAACAAAACAATCAATCGCATCACATCATTCTGTGTATGAGCAATCAGACAATCAAATGATAACTAACAGGATTCAAACTGGAATTATCTGTGCAAACTGCATATTCCACTGGTGTATTCATATAATGATGCTGTGCATCTACAGGCATATTTTGAAGTACGGCTCTTTGCAGTACTTTGCAACGATCAGCGGCATTGCCACGTTGACGGGGCAACGTTCCACCACCTTCCTCGTACATAAGCTCGCGAGCGGCCTCATTGGTTGGTGTTATGTCGCCGTCGTCATACGAACGGCGCCACGACTAGCAAAGAAATCACACATGACATAAAACACAGAAACCATCACCAATTCGACCTATCGGCCGGTTGTTCTTACCATATTTCCATGCGGATTACTAAGTATTCTGGCCCCTTGAGGTTGAGTAAAATGCCCATAATCAGTGGTTGTGTAATGACTAAAGGTCAAATGGCTTCGGGTACTGTTGTCGTGGATGTCTTCTAAAGACTCCAAGCTCTTACCGCGTGGCTGACGTACCTGTAACGTAAGAAATGCGTGAAATAAATTTCCTCAATTACCAATAAACTAGTATTGTTGGTTCCCTATGTTCACTTTTGGTCAACGGTTTCTCGCTCACCTTGATCAGAACCACATCGTTACATTCGTGATTGTTTCCAGTACAAGTAAAGTACGGATCTGTAATCCCATAGCTCTTGGAATCGTCCCACGAGACGCGTGTTGTAGGCACTATTGTCGGCGATGGCAATTGTGAAGGGGCCTGCCAAATCTTACGGTACTCCTACAATATCGTGTTCGTATTGTCGACAACAACAACAAAATCATTAAAGGATAACCGAAAGAAAAGAAAATAAGAAAATATAAGAATAAACGGAAATCAAAGGAAAAGAAACACAAACTAAAATCCAAAACAACAAGGAAAACAAACTAAAGAGTACGATTTCGGTCGGTCAATCTACTCCTAATATCATGTGCATGGCATTCAAGCGTTAGTCGAGCTTTTAAGTCTATGTTCTATCTCTACCAGCTATGGCGCACGTGTGAGAGGGAACTTACCTGTTGTTGGTACATCGAACCGCCAGGATTCCATTTTCCACTGATGATGTCCTTCACACGTTTGATGGCAAGTAAAATCTTCTTCTGATGACCGAGTTTCACAATTCCTATATCCTCGAGATCCTCCCATGTGAGTTGTGTCACGTCACGTACGGTTTTGTAATTTTGATCCAAAAGCGGTTGAATGTACTCTTCGAGACGCAACAGCTGCAGCCACTCTTCAATGGAACCCTAAAATCAGAGGACATGTGAGATAGAACAACTTGTTATCATTAGTCGCCCCAACGTACGGGCACGAAATGCGGTAGATTATCCAACACTTGCAGTTTGTCAATCCTCTGCTTAATACGCTCTCGATGGTGAGGATTTTTAATTCCTATTGCTGTCAAATCTTCCGGCGTCATTCGTGCAATTGTTGGTAAATCATATCCCGCTGCGATGAATAGCTGCGCATATTCCTCATATTTCATCTCCAACAACCAGTCGGCAATTAATTCATCGTTGCGCTGCCGATCGACACTACCAATCGAACATGAACTCACGCTACTGCAACGTGGGCTGGACAAGGCGCCGCCGCCGCCACGTATCGATGCACCACCACCAGTCAAATATGATGATGCTCTCCCTGAATCTAAACTAGCAGTCGAATGTCGAGATCCAGAACCAGCTGAACCGGACGATGAACCGGGACTATCACGACCCGGCGATTGTGTTAGATCAATGCCCTGATCCTCTTGCAATGCCAATTGTTGATGATAGTATACAGCTGCTTTATGGGTCAGTGGTTCGCGCATTGTTGCACAAAATACTGGAACATTGACGTATGTTGCCGTACCGGACAGTGTATTATTGGGGTTCTTCGATAGATTCGCCATTCCGTATTCATTCAGTTCATCTGGAAAGAGAAAATTATGATTCAAATGCAAATAGGGTGGATTGAAGAGAAAGTTGCTGTTCAGGAAATGGATTTGTTCAAAGTCGGCGATGAGCTCAAATAATACTCTTCGTAAGTGGATGAAGTGAAATAGTTCCAAGGCAACGAAAACAATGTGATAAATGTGATAATTGAATCTAATTTACTGTGACGATGGAACCAATTAATAGCCTTAAATTTGAATGTGTGTCCGAGTGGTAGAGACGATGGAGCAAATAAACGTTGACTTGGAATTTACAATTTGATGAGACAATCGATTGGAAAACTTAGGATAATGGATTCTTGGGCTTCGAAGGCAGTAATTCACACATTTACAAGCAAACGCTTCCGCATGTAGTCGAATTGACTGTTCATTCATTAGCGAAACCCACAGATGGTGACTAGTGACGCCCAAGTTTCCTAAGCCGGTTACAGACTAAGTTTTAAAGCTTTACCCAAATTAGGCGTAAGAGTAAGAGAAGCGCGCGATTGCATAAACAATTGTACTAAAGGTGTCTGACTACAGATATGAACAAAAACAACTGATAATGAGTCGATCCTCTCACTATGAAAACCAACTCGTGCTCTCATCTTCACGTGGTGATTTCCATAGATCAGACATAAACCTTTGTTAGGTTTTTGGGGGCAGCAAATGAGAGAGGACCCGGCTCCTTTTTAGGTAAGGGAGCGGAATAAGGATCAAGACGTAGTCAACATCAGCGTCCAATATTCAACTGAGAAGAACTACTTCAGGAACACCTCATTCAGGCTACTACAGCATATCAGCATATTAGAGTTCAGGCCGATAAGGAATGCCACTGGCCGACCTCTTATTTTTGAGGCAAATATTAACTTCTGGGTTGCGCTTTTCATTACAATAGCTACGGATACGTTTCGATTCTGTATCTGGCATGGTAGTTCCTTAACAGATCTGGGAGGCCGAAAAATTGGAAAAACCCTAAAGGGCTATTCAAGAAGGGCGATGGGATGGTCCGGGTAAGGAGCGAAGAGGAAGTTATGACATCTATACTGGAAGTTATTGCAGAGAAACAACACGTACTTGAATGCGAATTTGATTATTCAAAGCAAACTTAAGTTTCTGGCATATGAGGGAACGCTTCGTAACAATCCGAATCAAGCTCCAACAGAAAAGAAAGACGACCGCTCCATGACACCGAATGATGACGGCCTCCTAGATAGAACAACGTCCAAACTAGGGCACCGAAAACATTCTGAGAGTTTTCAGTGCACTGCTGGGTAAGAAGGGAACCTTTAGTGTGAATCATAGCCCAACACGAAAATGGGATCATGCTAGTGGACTATCTGACTTTCTGATTTCCAAATTTTAACATCCAAGAGAGGACTTGGCGGTCAATCGACAACAGCCGGTTACTCGTATATTGCTATCGACATCACACTCCTCTAGTATCCTGAATATTCGAATCGGTCGAGGAGCAAGCAAAGACCTTGTTGCAGAAAAGGAGTGGACGAACAATCTGAAAGGTTCTAATCAGTGCGGTTTCATGTCAGAAAATTCCACCATAGGTTCACACCGGATCGACACACATTGCCTCTTTGTCGACTTCAAATCCGCATATGATAGTAGCTATAGAAACGAGCCATAGGGAGCCATGCCACCGGGATAACTGCAAAACTTCTCAGGCTGTGTAGGTCAGAAATGAACATACGTTCTAGGTTTAAAAGGGATTCAGACAGGGCTATGTCGGATGATCTTCTTAACATTGACTGGAAAAATTCGTGCGGGACTCACTGGGGAATATCAGAGGCACGATCTGTTTCAAGTCTGCACAATGAAGTCTTCGAGCTCACTGACGCATAAGCAGCTTAAGTGCAAAACCAAATAAACGCTGTCTTTACAGAATATGTCTTGCAGAATAACATTTGCCAATTGATGCCTCTAGAGGTGTCTCTCGAAAGTAACTTTTAACAAAACCTTAATCACCTCTGTTCTCCTCTAAGCTGGAGAAGCTTAGACATTTATGGAAATTCATAAAGTCCCTTGGCCATTACGAGAAGAAAATTCTGTGTGTTACTTTGATCCCATTTGTGTTAACGGAGAGTGGAGAAGGTACAACCATGAAGGGTAGCGAAAATTATTCGAGTATACTGGCATACGTAGGAGTACGTGACCGTCAAGGATCCGACCGTCGAACAAACTTTTTAATAAGATAATGGTGTATGCTCGGACATCATAAGAAGCTTCAGAAATTATTCCAAGGGTTGAAAGCGGTCTACAACCTGCAAATGGAACAATATTGTGGGGAGTGAACTAGGGTGGCATAAACAATCTCCATTTTCGAGAAAAATGAGTCAAGACTTCGGAGAAGGTTTATCAAATCGTTTTTGTACGTTTTAGAGGATATCGTTACAAGCACTGGACATTCTAACAAGATCTGCTTCAACTCACAAGCTGAAAGCACGGTTGTCGGGTCCGGTTGGAGGGAATGGCCTGTTCTAATCTTCATAGAAATATTTAGTCTTAGAAGCGAGCTCTTGCTCATGCTGCCGACAAATTCCAGATAAATTGGCAATGTAAAGCGGTTGATGACTGGCCAGTGCGTCTCAGGTCATGCTCAAAGGCAAATGGTGAGCATTCCGAAAGAAGTATTTTTTTCTGATTAGACTAAGTTCATCGACATCGCCTTATTCAGGCAACTTATACTAACTATTTATTGTATAAGGTGGCTGTGCTATGAAGTACAAATAGCGCTTCAAAGAGTCTTCGATTCCAACCCCGATGAAGGGCCCAGCAAAGGACGTTACTGCAGGTTTACTGTAAACAAAGACAATTAAAATCCAGAGTCAAACGAGACATGTCACTCTGATCCATACTTCCCTTCAAAACCAATTTATTTACGATTTTACAACTTATCACTATGAAGCGATATGGTATTTCAGATTTTAGAAAAAAATTACCACTTGGGGCGCTAGAAACGTACTGACGGTTAGGTTAAGGCTTTAGATTTCAATGGAATGCTTCTCAACTCGACAAAATAGTTCACTAACAACTAATCATTCACAAGTCACAAGGTCTAGGACAGGCAATGGTGTGGGTGCCGGTGTCTATGCACCGACCCTAAAAATCAGCCAATCCTTTTAGACTACCGAATAACTGCAGGGTATTCCAAGCTGAATTAACGGTAATTCATGAGGCCGCCGACTGGCTGTCTGTGAGATCGATGAACAACAGAGACATCGTCACCTACACAGATAGCCAAGCTACAATAAAAGCACTCGAATCACCAATAATAAGATCAAAATTGGTCAGGCACTGCCGCACGTCTCTAAATGAAATATCGAGCAAATGCGCTGTCACGTTGTGCTGGGTACCTGGACATAGCGACATACCAGGTAACTGTGAAGCAGACAAATTAGCCAAAATAGGCACCACACTGGAGCTCTCGACTGTTAAAGGGGAAATCCACCCACCAATGGAAACGCAAAAACATAAAATTCGAAAAATGCACTGCAACAGGCAAATGAGAGATGCCGGGACCTTGAAACATGCAACTATGCGAGACAAACCTGGCCCAGGTACAGTCAGCGTAAAACCACAAGCCTGCTAAAAATACACAGCCAGATTATAAGCAGCCTAATCGGAGTCCTAACAGGACATTGTGCTTTGCCATACAACGACTACTGCAGTAGGTGTCGTGATGAGGATGAGGAGGATTACATCTCCTATGTAATTGCCCTCCTCTAGCCGCCTCAAGAAGACGATTTCTGGGAGAATATTTCTTCAAAGAGCTAACGGATCTATCCGATACGGGTATCTACAAATTATCGAATTTTATTCAGCATTTAAAATTATTCAAAGAGTAACGGTGACCAAGTCGACTCAAGTGGTAGCACAATGGACCGTCCTTGGTCTAAGTGATCCCTGCCGTTTTTACGGAGGGAAGCCACCTAAACGAACCTAACCTAATCATTCGCAAAACAATCGTCAATAAGCATCTACCTCAAGTGATACATTTTTACTTAAACTAGCCCCACAGAGTGGTCAAATCCGACGCTCGAAGTAGCTTGTAGGCAAAATTATATTCTCTGTTAAGGACCCTTGACTTGGGCGTTTAAGGCTTGCTGAACGCTGGTGGTGATTTGGTGGCATCATGATGGCCCATTAATGTATCGTTTGCCAGACTTTTCTCTACCGGCTTTAAAGAATTTAAGTTTGATTCGTTCACATCCACGGTGAAGAACTTTCTCTAGTCTATAAGGCTACGCTATCTAAGCATGTTCACTGTCAAGTGATAAGCGATTGGGATATTGGGAAGACAGCCAGACCAGCAGACTCTATACAAGACCATAGCTAGCTTGGTCAAGTTATAGTTTGGATCTCATTTAAGCTTGATAGAGATATTTTAGAGACTGAGAGAAAAATACTGAGTTTGTGTCAAAAGAGGGTGGAGGCGCTTAGAGCAAGTAAGCCAGAAAATAAGACGGAATAAGGGAATGAAATACCAGGATTTCAATCAGACATGTGGACTAATACGGCGATGGACTTGCGAGTCATGTACATAAGTCTTCCCAATGATGCAGTGCTCCCTGACGAAATCCTGAAACATTAAAGAATATAATCCATGGCTGCCAGCAATTTTCAGGACAATATCAACAACAGCCATTTAATACCTTTAATCCTAATAGCTGCAGAACTTTCTCTAGGTAAATTGAAGCCGCCCTCTTCAATCGATGGCGATGACACCATGCCACTGTCCTCGGGCTTCGTGAACAGTGACGTTGTCTGGTAATGATCCGACGGTATTGCAGGCGGTGCAACCTTCTTAGCTTGTGGGTGTGGTTTCAACGATCGATGCATTGTGGATTAAGTTCAAGAGTGCCTGCAATGAAAAAAAAGAAAAAACATGCTCAATTCCGTAATCCTTTTCATTCATTAAAATCCATTTAAAAAGCCGCTTCGCCGTACAAAACAGCGGCACGAGTACATAGTACGCTTAGGTACTCCATAGTACACACAACGAATTGTGCCGGCTGCAAAACTTTAGCTACAATCAATGTCACCACGACACAACGATACAGCGGCACAGCGGCATATACCCCAGGAGATCCTTTTTCCATCATTTTTTTTTCCTCGTTTGCGTGGTTTTCTTTTTTTTTTAATTAAGACACCTGTTCCAATTGGAAAGTAGGTATTCGCGGATCGAATGCGGTATGAAATGTTTTCGGCAAATTTGTGCAAACTCCACCACGCCCAGTCCGTACTCCTCCAAAACGAGTTTTTTAAAAATTTCTTCAGAAAAGCGTATATATATGGAAAAAAGGAGACTCACACACGAATCATGGGCAAAAAATTGACCAAAAACTTGGCAAAAAACAAAAAAGAAACGAAGAACAGCAGAGAAAAAAAAGATAACTCGTACCATGGCGATTATGTTCACTCTGCGGAAGACGAAAGCACCAACGGGTAATTTATCAAAGCACTGCGCCTCACCATCAACCGATCTCGATTTGATTTCTTCGTCAATTTGCCAAGTCGACATTAAATTTTATTTATTCACTGAAAATTTATTCCGAATATGTGCGGTGAAACGTGTTATATGCAAAGCAACGAGGACAATTCGAAAAATTCCTTTCGGTACTTTATGACGAGGCGAAGGAGATGGAATAATAACAGCAGCAGTGGCAGCGGCAGCGACCTATTGATTTATGCCTTAACATTGTAACATAGATTTCTTCTTCTTCATCGAGCAACGAACACAGTACCAGCAGCAGTACACGAACGAAGTGGAAGCAAAAGCAGAGGTAGTGGCAGTGCCAGAAGTGGCAGAAGTAGCAGCGTGTGGCACAACACCACAGCAATACAAGAGCACATACTAACTATATTTAGCTAAAATGCACTTTTTCATATTAAAATGGAGAGAAAAAAAATAAGAAAAACAAAAACATCGACCGGAGTCGTATAGGAGGTGTTTGTAGAACAGAAAAGGAGTGAGAGAGATGGGGTATTGAAAAACAACAAGAATGGACGAGGAAAACGACGATAACGAGGAGCGAATAGTGGTATCAGTGGCGGCAAACAGTGGTTGTAGGATGTGCGAGTTTTGCAACTACTCTGTGGGGGGATAGTGCTAAAGTTGGAGCGAGAGCAGGTGATTGGAATTTCTTAAAAACACGCTCGAAATACTGGCGAAAGCTGTCACGTCCTTCTGTTAGGTCGTGGATTTACCATACAAGTCTGATTTAATCCGGAAGACTGTAAACTAAGTAAATGAATGAGTCTATTTCACGCACAACGAAATTTATAATTAACACACCTCACACCACCTAAAGACGGTTACTATTCACGCCCGCGTGATAATTACCACCAAGATATGGCACAAATTCGGTCTTACAAGACCCAACAGACTCATAACACTTTCGAAAACAAATCCGAAAACGTGCAGCAAGGCACATTGACCATGCGAAATGCGAAATACGAAAAAGATAAGAAGCGAGCCATAGTATAACGCTAAAGTGCTGATTAGTGAGAAATCGATTTCGTGCAGATATGACTAGCTGTTTGTGGAGTTATGCAATAATTGCTGGCGATTGAAAGTCTAGGAAAACCCTTATCTGAGTGGTTTTGGTTATTTTATTGTAAACAATTGGCGGGAGACCCTTCAGCGGCGTTTGTTTTTGAGTTGCGCGGGGCAGATACAAGTGTTTAGAGCCACGATGTGAATGTAAAATGCTTAAGCGCTTAGGTCATGCCATTTCGCATGCTCCAGGAAAGTGTTGATCAAGCGTAGGCAAGTATGATGCAAATGGGAAGTGCAGGAAAAGGTCGCAGCATGATCTTGGGGTGTGGGGATGCTTTATCGTTTGGAGTCGCTTATACATGCTGTTGAATCAGAAGTAACTATTCGTTAGACGATGGCAGGGTATGTGGATTTTAAGTACTTTGGAGTAAATCTATGAGATGAAGCATAGAACACCCGGCAACCCATTGTTTTTCGGAATGTACTGTATGTTGACTCTCTGTTGTGTTCAGGTACCGTCCACAAGAAATTTGAATTGCAGAAAATGAGATTTAAAACTACAAAAGTTGCTATCAAAACAGGGAGCGTTTTGCATCACTTTTCTGTGGCTTTCTCGTTACTCTGGGGCAATTTGCACTCATTGGTGTCTTCTGCAAGATGCAGAATGCTGATATCAGGCGGGATTGAGAACGACAACAGCTCAGTCATACATCATTCCGTTTGCCAACGGTCAGAACCTGATAGTACGCTTCCTTTGTTTACATCGATGCGAAAAAAGAAGCTTCAAGTGTACAGTGACCGTCACTTTAGCACGAAATTCTTGAAATAATCGTTCTCTCTTCGCTGATTCATGAATAGCAAAACCTACGATAGTATTCTACCCATCGTAAACCCACTTCCTGTGATAAGTCAAAACGATTTTATTCTCAGAACCTGAAATCTTCACCTCAATCAACGGCAGCTGACGCCGAGTCGTTTGTTCAACTTTGAAGGCTAAATCGGATTGGATTTCAATCAGACTGTTTTTCTCCAGTCACTTTTTGCTTTTGTTTTTGTGATTTGTTCTAATATCCAGTTTCACGTATTAAGAAATTCCATACATCGTCGCGTCAACAGCTGAAGACGAAGTAAAAAGAATGAAATGTCTCTATTTCGATGTCTAATTCGAGTATTCCCGAAGGGGGACGAAGCGGTCTCGTCCACCCACAGCTCGATATGAATTATGTCGGATCATAAAGTAAACGAGGAAACGAGAATCCGGGATCGAGATTCGGATTCTCAACGGGCACGACATAGCACATAGGAATCTGAAGGGAATGGCGCAGTAACATGAAACGAAATAAAACGACACGAAACTAGGCAGGTAGCATGTGCTAATGCGCTAATGGAAACTTAAATGACAAACGTCCACGGCAGTCATCTATAGTCGCATACATTTCTCTTCTCACTTTCAAAGGCGATGACGACGACGGCTTCAATGACACGAAGGTCATTATATAACAGCCTAAGCACACATCTTGTAACCTCCCCACCCGCTCTCGAGAGTTGTACCGTCGAAAACAACTTGTGGTGGCTGGTCCTTATCAGAATCAATGTCTCAACAATCCAATTGGATCTAATTAACGCTTCATTTAAAACACAAGCCACTCGGTCAATTCCACTTATCTCCCTACGATTCCTATCCAGTCATCCGACCTACTGTTCCATCATCATCTACTGATCCCCACAAAATAATAATCCAGCCCCACTGTGCACCGAGTACCGATACCGATTATATATTGTACGAATGCGAAGATAAGCACAAAGCAAACGACCGCAAAAGTGGAGGAGTACCACGGAAAAAAAAACCAAGAACCTCCACTCACACCACAAAACCAGACTAAGGAAGGAAAACCAAAAGAAAAAAATGGAAAAAAGTGGTTCATACGATGTACTCTTCCATTTTATGACCTTTTTGTTCCTGGATAATTGTTTAATTCTGATTTTTAATGACTTTGCTCTTTACCTTTTGTGCTATTGGGGACGCGGACGATAACTAAATTTACATTTTCAGCTCATTCGACCATCACCATCACCGTCACAGCAATTTTCATTCAATTCAGACCACAAATCACTTTTTGATTGTTAACTATTTATTTTCGATTATTTATCTAGATATTTCGTTTCTCTTTTTTTGTTTTTCTTTTTCACAGTGCAATGCCACTTGGGATTTTGTTGTTCACCATTTTTCCACTTCTCCTATACTACTGGCTCACAAATGCAATTCTGTCATGTGTCATTTGATCTTTTCTTCCTTTCTCTCTGCCGATTTCACCTCTCTGTCATACTGGATCTTTTTTTTTCTTTCTATTGGTTTTATAGAGCGTTGACTTTTTTTGATAAACAATGCGCCGAGCGGGGGGATACAACACACTTGTTTACTTATAAACAAATAGAATGGAAATAAACAACAGGCGAGGCGAAACGGATAGGTTTTCTCCCTTTAATGAGATAAAAGAAATTCTAAAAATATCCAATGTCAGAAAATTACAGAACTGCCATTCGGCAATGGTGAACAAGTGAAAGAGAATGGCCAGACGCGTTACGTCGCATGGCAGCGCAGAGGTGAGTATAAGGGCGGGTGGTTGGCTGAGGTGCGGAAATCCGTATTTTCAGTAACATAAATACATAAGTCCAATAAGATCTTTTTTTATTATCCAATTAGAGAGAATATGTAACAAGGAACATCAATTGGCATATTTTTGATGTTAACGGAAAATGAAATATTTTATTGAAAGCTGGATATGTTGTTCGGTATAACCGGAGTGCAAGCTCAGGATCGACCACGAACACTACTTCATACAGCAAAACCTCCTAATTGTTTTTGGTACTCCAAAGTGATCAAGGCCTTTTGTATTCACGTACCCAGAACCTAATTGGCCTACCGACCTACCTACCGACCTTCTGCTGCTTTTGGCAAGGTCCAAGCCTTAATATCTTCAACGCCTATGTAAGTTGTTACTCGCGACAGGTTGCTGATGATTATAAAGATCAATTCAACAATTATATTTATGTCTTTCGTATTCTCGCTAGTTGGACATACGAGGTTTGTTCAAAAAATAAGGTGACTTTTTGAATTTCGCTGGAAGTGCAATCGATTTTTTGCAATTGAAAAAAAATAAATCAAGGGATCTGTATTAAATTTTGTGTGAAAAATAAAATTAAGTGCTCCAACGTACTTCAAATGTTGACTGTGGCATTTAGCGAGTCTACCCAGAAGATGTTATTGACGATGCCCGGATGCCTGGACGCCCCAGCACGTCAGCACAGATGAAAACGTTGAAGCAGTAAAGAAAATCGTCACGGCAAATAGTAGAATCACTAGAAGTTGCTAAGGTAACTGGCATATCGGTTGGCCCATGCCTTGATTTTTGTGTCAAGGAAATTTGTACCGAAATTCCTTAATTTTGACCAAAATAAGCGTCGCATGAGCATCACTCAGGAGTTGTTGACAGACGTGAATGATAATCCATATTTGCTGTAAAGGCTCATCACAAAGCCCAAAGCAACCAGATGAGACCAGATCAAAACAATCTGGTTCATGCAGGAAGGTCGTTCGGTTAATAAGGATTATTACCCTGAAGTTATGCGCTGTTTGCGTGGAGCAATACGAAAAAAATGTACAGATTTGTGGGAAAAAAATGCATGGTTGTTGCATCTGATTACTCATCGTTCCCTGTGCTTAGTTCTTGGCCAAAAACAGTAAGTTGCATTCACCGGACTTAGCCTCATGCACCTTTCATCTCTTTCCTAAATCCCAAAACTGAAAAGACCCATGAAATTACGGAGATTTGCCATTATTGAGAAGATATAGGTCGCCGGAAGAGCTCAACGCCATACTAAAAAGCGCATATCAGTAGTTCAAGGATTGGGAAAGCAAATGTATTATATCTGAGGGACATTACTTTGAATGGAAGAATCGATACTAAGGATAAAATAAATATTTTTTGAGAAAAATAAAAAGTCACCTTATTTTTAGAACAAACCTCGTATTTACGATTCAAATTCATTTATGATCTTGACACATGTATTTGCTGAAATGGAACACCATTGCGTAGTGAATAATGCCCTGGCCTGTGATGCTAATTACACGGACATCAGCTCAAGCATCAGAAAAGGCATCGGCACTAGTATCATTACACTCTCAGCAGCATCAGCATTTATTTCATCATGGCATCAGCGTCAGGGTCAGTTTTGGTTTCAAATCCAGCATCCGCATCAGAAAAGGCACCGCCATTAGCATCAGCACCTGCAACGGCATCAACATCTGCATCGGAATCAGTATTAGTGTCGGCAGCAGCATCATTACCATTGCCCATATCAACTCGATTCTATCATTTTTACAAAGGTGTCCGTGACCTGTCCTTCGACTCGCATACCTTGGGACCAAATTAAGATATCAATTTCGTATGCTCAAAGGTATCAGGTTCATTTCTTGGCTTTAAATGAGCCTCCAGGTGTTGATCATCAGAGCGCTTTTGTAAAAAAGTAGTAAACAGAGCTCTAATCGAATGGGTTGAGGAAAAGAAAATAATACTGGACAACCAGTTTGGTAAAGGCGAGGCATGATACTATTCATAGAATAAGATAGAAAACCAATGCACGAGTGCTTGTCTGGTCGACTTTGAAAATGCTTTTGACATCGTGTGGTTAGAAGGTCTGTTCTATAAGCTCAACAGGCTAGGCTTGGCAAATCACCACGTCATAATCTGTAGTTACTGTGAACTAAAACCAACGCGACAAATTCAGTCGAATCTCTCGAATACTATCTAGGACAACCACCCCCGGAGGGTAGTGAATGAACATCTTCGGCGCGAACCATCTGCACCCCGTCCAGGTTGTGTGACAAACACCATAAGAGCGTAAGTCAAGTTTGTTATTAAGCGAGAAGACATTACTTTGAGCTGGATCTTTGATATTAAAAACGGTTTACAACAAAGGGCGATTAACTCTCTGATACTGCCTAGGTTTTCTCAGCCACTCAATAGCGTATGCAGATGATTTAGTAGCGTTAAAATCAGGTCCAAAAATTGAGCTTGTCAATACAATGCTGCAGTGTGACTTCGATCATATTAAGAGATACTGTGGTGATTGGAGGTTAAAAATTAACTCCTCAAAGTTGGAAGCGATACTGTTTAGAACTCCTTGTATAGGGCCCCCAGGGATACCAACGTGAGCTGGAGGAAATTCGCGATCAATGGGCAACACGGACAGCCATTACCGGTGAGAAATGCGGTTAGATATTTGGCTAGACATACAAGACTTGTCTTGATGGAACTAAGAAAGCCTTCGGTATGACAAGGAGTTCGTTTCACAGCAGTAAAAATGACCGCAGGGTAAAAATAATATGCTACGTGGCACTAATAAGACCAATCACCGCGCATGGTTTCTCGGTGCGGCTTAATTGCGGCCAAGTTATATGGAAAAGATTCGTGTGTTCGAGAGGCCGTGCTTTAGGGTCTGTCTTAGAATGTACACAACGCCAGAGTCGTAGTTCATTAAGTATTACCCTAATAAGGTTCTATTTGACTGAGCAGAATCTGAAGTAGAATAGGCAATTTTTAGATTAGCTAAAGGATTTTTTGGAGGCTGGGCGCGTCACCATGCTTAGATAAGCCTGAGAACTGACTGAAGTCTGTTAGCCTGGATGAGGGTTTCAGACATGCAGAGTGTGCGAGATGGCCAAACCCAGTAGTTGAAAGACGCAATCAGGCGGGTGGCCACTCGGATCGAAACACATAATTGCTAGCCAACCTGATTGTATTTAAGGCAAGAATTAAGCAGCTTAGGGTAATTAAATTCGAGCCTTATTCAATTGAGTAAAGAAAACGACGTCAGGAATTATAGACCAACATTGATACTTCCTGTAACTGAGAAGTGTCTGGAAGACGTGATAACGAGGCGGGTTCTATGTTTTATTCCAAAGCACTCTCTTATTCATAACTTGTATGGATTCCAAAAAAATAAAAGAAGTGGTCGACTGATGGTAGGATGCAAATTATGTGAACAAAAACAACCATGATCGACCCTGAAGACAAGGATCAGGATTTATATCTCACGTAGGACTATCAAAAATAGTATAGTAGAATGCGGAGTTCCACAGGGCTCCACACTAGGCTCAATACTATTTCTTCTGCATACAAATGAACTACTTTGAGAGCTTAAGCATCGCATTTGCCACTGTTGTCCGTCACAGATCTCTGGACGTGGCAACGCAAAATGAATTCAATGAAACAGTAAAAAAAAATATAGGCAAGGCTCTCATAATTGACGCAACCAAGACCGAAATGATGGACATCCGTGGACCACATCAAGTAGGCAAGCAACGGGTGGCAGAGATGCAGAGCAATGCTTGTCCAGGCGCACAGGCGAACCCAGTAATACAAGTTGGCGATATCTGGGTGTAACCATCGACAGTCACTTTCTCTGACAAAAGCACATTGATGACTTGTTTGGACCTGAAGGAAGCACTTTTTGTTTACCATGCTCCGATTAAATCGATGCTGAGGCATGGCATCGCTAGATGGGCCAAGGCATGATATGGTACAGTTCTAAAATAAAGATCGTCGTTTTGTGCAATCTGATGAGGTTGAGACGTATAGACTAAAGAATTTTTCAATAAGGGTGGGTAGATGTTGAAGTGGAATAAAACAAGCTGTGCTTGAGGTATTAACAAAATTCTTTTTTTATCTGAAAGGCCAATGTATGCCCATGTATGTATAAAATATGACATCGTTCAAATGCTTGCTTTGGCTTCTTATGGTGACACGCATCCAAGTGGTCCAATTTTCAATGACTCTTTCGCATAGATCCGTCTGAATTTGAGCGATAGCCTGTGCTATGTTCACCTTAAGGACATCGGTTGATTGTGGTTTATTTCCATAGATCTGCGACTTCAAGAAACCCCACTAGAAAAAGTCTAGCGGAGTCAATTCACATGACCTTGCTGGCCAATTCACGTAACCTCTGCGAGAGATAACCTTATCCTCAAATCGTTTATGTAGAATGTCAATCGTGGCGTCCACCACGTAGCAAGTAGCGCCGTGCTACTGGAACCACATATCGTCTAGGTTCATATGGTTCAATTTGGGCCATAAGATACTGGTTATAATGGTTCTGTAGAGCTTGTCATTGACGATGACCGCCTCACCAACGTCGTTTTCAAAAAAGTAGGGACCAATGACGCCGCCGGCCCAAAGACCACATCAAGCGGTATCTTTTTGAGGATGCATTGCCTTTTGGTGAACCTCGTGTGGGTTGGTGTCGTCCCCTATACGTCCAATTTGGCAGTTAACACAAGTCAGTCACAGTAAAAATGCACCTCGTCGCTAAAGATGATTTTCCGGCCAAAACCTGCTCCAAATGTTCCGAAGCCCAGAAAAGGAACAAACGGCGTTAGCTATGGTCATCAACTTAGAGCATTTGGATCTTGTACGGGTGTAGGTCCAAGTTCCGACACAAAATTTGCCAAGTTGAAGTTTACGAAATGTTGAGTTCTTGCGCACGGCGTGGAATCGGTGCTGCTGTATATTTTTACGGATCGCGGTGAAGTTCCTCTGTGTTCCTTCGACATACGAATGGTAGCTGATTGATTACCAAACCGGACATCTCAACTTGGCGGATAAACGTTGAAGAGTCGACCGAAAGAGGCCACCACGTCTACCGTAAAATGGGCGCAACGTAGGTACTAATGAACACACATTTTGATAATAAAATTTTATCATTTGGACGTTCAATCGCGTAACCTAGGTGATTTGGCATTAGTAACTGAATAATAAACAATAGATTTGACAGATGTCACCAAAACAACATGGTCGGCAAAATCTACCCGCACCAATTGAAAAACCCTTTAGATCGAGATCAATAGGCGTGGTTACTGTTGATTTAAGTGGTTTACGATATGTGGACTTGGTTGCAATAAAGTACTGATCCGAGTCGAAGGCTCCTTTTAAGCTTTAAGAAAGATCAAGTCAACGGTTAATTAATCAATATGCCGCCTAGTACCTTTGCATATTTTGTATCATAGCTAGGACTCTGCTTGAGTGCAGTCTCGAAATTCTTAAAATTCGTCTTTTGTGCGAATTTGCCATTGACGCTTACTTGCATTATTGCAAGTCTACTACAACCAAATACGAGTTAAATCTTTTTTAACACCCTTCCTAGTACTCTTTCGATTTAGAATCACTATTTTGTCACGTTTTTATGATTTTCCCCAGCAATTTACTCCTTTTCTTTGTATGATGTCTTTTTTAATATTTACTCCATTTCAGAATACAAGAATTATTAAGATTTTGTAAATTCGTTAAAAAACGGACATAATTCAAACTTGTTGTTGTCGATTTTTTGTATCCAATTGACTGAACCGGTGCCAACTTCACAGAACTTCACGGTTGGATGTACATATATTTACCACCACCACCTGTGAACCACTTTGCTTGCATATGATCTTTTATTTACAAGATTATACCTCTTCCTACAACCAATTTGCCAGACCAATCGTGAATCACTTTATTAAAAGCAAAAACAATAAACAATCGATTAATGATAGTCATCCTTCCCTCCGGTTCATGTCTTCGTTAACTACATTATCCACATTTCCACCACGAGCAGTAATCGAATCGAACCCATAACCACCACTCCACCGTCGAGGCACCAAAAAAAGGTTTGACAACTCTCAAACTGACATTTCAGCATTTCCCCATTCGCAAAGGTGTGGAGTGTATTATGTTTTGTGTGTGATTCAACTAAAATAATTTTTTTTCATATTTTTTTACATTCATTTTTATTGCAAAAGTGTTCAATTTCTACAAGTTAACAATAGCCGGAAAGGTTCATCGGATCAAAACAATACTTTTTAGTTTTATTTATTTTTATTTAAACAGTTTCCATCGTCAATAAATGTACGTTTGATCGTCAGGTAAACCTTTCTACATAAAACACTTTTTTTAAGTAAATTTATACAATTATCTATTTTACTTTCTACAACAAGTTTCTGGTGTGTGTAAATAATAAGAAAAAAAATTAATGAAAAGAAGTTAGAACCATTGCAATAGAAAAATGGCCGACGAAACCTGTAGTGTTAGGTTAAAAAAGGTTTTTTGCGTACACCTAATTCGTTTTTCAGTGATGGTATTACGGTTCCTTCTTTTCGCTATAAAGGAAAGTTCTTCGGGATGTGGGCTCCGGCATCGACATTCACGGGTATTTCGTGGTTCCATATAGTTTCCGCCTAATGAGGTCAATAACATTTCGATTGGACAAGCAACAAGCTTAGATGTAATTAGCGGCGATTCCTATATGGTCAGTGTTCGGTCGAACGTAAACTTTGAGTTTCCTCTTTAAGTTTTGTTGAGTCACAACAAAGGCACATACATATGTACGTGTTTATGCAACGCCCTTCGATTCGAAAAAAAACGAGGAGAACGTATCAAATGCAGAATTTAATTGTAATATTTTCAAGTTGCTGGTATGGTCGGTGAATATGAATTTCCGTTCTTGGAATGCAGACATGAACTCTGGAAAGCGTGCAGAAAGCAGTCACACCACTGGGGGTACAACAAGAAACAGAAACGGAATAGGAATAGCATGGCGGATGGTCGGGCAACAGGTTTTCTCTCGATTTGACTTAAAAAGCCGGCTGTTTCCTCTGTACGGCGTGTGCATTGCGTGTATAAACGATGTGGGGGGATTGAATTCACTTTGATTTGCGTTGACGTTGCTTTTCCATGATAACAATTCGATTCCATTTGTGGAACTACCTAATACAGGTTCTCGACGAGACTACTAAGTGGATATGGGCGTTGAATTATTCTCATTAAACACTAAGATAAGATTCAGAGTAAATAGAATGAGACATTGTTTACGTTGGTTAGCGATAACGCTGGTTCACCCAAAAAAACGTGAAAAACGTATGAGTCTCAGCATGCACTGTACTTGTTAGTGTTTCTTGCTCCAGATTTAGAAAGTAGATTCACCGGAATAATCCGAAACCTACATAGTCAAGAGGCAAATATTGAATCGGTCGTGAATCTAAGTTAAACGCTAACTAAACAATTGCCATTCCCTTCGCGTTGCTGCGAGGTAATACGCTGTGAGAGACATTCTCGTCGGCCTTGAGAATGCTAATCAATCAATTTAACACTGGAAATGGGAATGTAAACACGCGCAGGAAATCATTATCTCTCTATAGAGGGAATCAATCAGATGTTTTGTTGCATTTATTCCCGTTTTCATTCGATTCATCAGTCTAGCGACAATAGTAAGCATTGATACGTGAATAACTCATATTGGGCTGCCATTTTTGGGTAAACAAGAAGAGAAACTACAATATTTCAGCCCAGTGGCTAAGTGATAGCTGGCAATGGTGTCTGCAATGTCAAATCGACCGCTTTGTGCAACTGAGCGTAGCACATTGATTTGGTTGGTGTGTTGCTTTACAGTTATTAAACTTAATTTGTATATACTGCTGGTATGGTGTAACCATTCCGTTTTGAAATTCATATAAGAAAATTGTGAATACTGTCTTGAAGCAGTTAGTACGTTTTGCGAAACACAAACCTTGTAAACTCGATTTACCCAATTTCTTTATTTGAAAAGTTGTCTGCTCAACGTAAAGTCAGATGAAAGGGCCAAACACGTGCCCAGCATGTGAGTAACATTTTTCCAAATTTCGAATGACAAACCAAAGGGGTGACGAATAGTATGGAAAGCCTGTTGACTCTTTCCCTTTCGCCAGTGTGGTTTCAGGAGGAACGGCACGACGAGTAACCAGATTTTCACTTACAACAGTTTTTGGAAGTTGATCATTTCCACGAAACGGTCCAGCAACTCTGGTTCACCAATAAAAAACTAAATACAAAAGTAGTGATAATCGGTTAAAAGGACCGTCTACCCAAGGCATCAGGTGAACAGCGATTTGGTGATTTTGGGACGCTGAAGGAATATATGTGGTGGAATATTTAGAAAAGGGAGCCACTATAAGAAGATTGCGGGAGTTCATCAAAGAAAAAAGACGTGACAAACGGCGAACTGGAATGCTGTTTCACCAAGACCACGCATCAGCTCACAAAGTCGCAGTTGCGATGGCTGCCATTCAAGAAATGGGATTCGAACTCCTCGAATGCCCGCTCTATTCGCTAGATCTACTCCTATGTAGTTCCCAGTGACTTCTTCTTCATCTCTTTCTTCGGCTCAAAGAACACATCCGAGGCAAACAATTTGAAAGACGATAGCGTAATTAAGGCCGCTGTTGAGGCATTATGAGAGGATCAAAACAAAGAAAAAAATTTCAAACGAACGGGCTTTAATTATGGTCACTTATTCGACTTGGATCAATCAAAACCCTACACCTGATTGTAGTCAATAATCGCTTTGATAAAGTGGATGAATTCAAATGTCTAGAAACTTTATTGGTTGCTAAAGACGCCATCTTCTTCTTTTCCTTTTTCCGGCGTTGTTATGGTCAGAAGTGTAGGACCATAACCTTCCCACTTAACTGCATTCCTACTGATCCGCTTGTGGGGTCCGCCGGTTTGGCCTCAGAAAGTAGCGGCAGGCTTCCCGGTTTAGGATTACTTCATCGCTGAGGCCAATTTTTTTTTTTTTTTTTGTGACACGGGCATGCTCCAGCTTTTTTTGTTTGATCTTACTCTTACAACACCGGTGATCTCCAGTCGTGTCAACCCACTCATTTGCATGTACACTTGTGGGGCAGTTTAATGGTGGTATATGTGTCCCTAGGCTCACCTTGGTGTTTTCTAAATTGCCTAGATGTGATTTTTGTTTACCTTTGTTTTAGTCGCCTTTTACGACAAGCGAGAGGTATCGCTGCAGGGATATTCTTAACCCGTCCCTGCACGGACGTTGCTAAAGACACCATAAAAATCGAAATAAGTTAAATGCTATATATTCGACGCGTGCTTCTTTGCGAGTAAGGTACTATTCAAAATAACTCTTTTATCCCACAATATCAAAATCAAAATCTGTATAATGCCAGTTCCATTTTACGGAGAATCTTTGGTGGAAAACAGGCGAATGAAACAAAACTACACAATCAAGAACTCGAGGAACTCTGTTCAGTTCCAAGCGTTATCTGAGTATGAAGACCAAGGTGGGCAGGACACGTTGAGCAAATGGACAATAGATGCCAAAGAATAATAAGTGGAACCTCTGGGGGAAAAAGACGTCAGGAAGGCCGCGTCGTATATGGGAGGACAATACAAAGACGAAACACATGGAAGGAATACATTCTTGACTAGGAGGTTTGGCGAAGAGTTGTCACCGAAGCTTGAAAGTTCCAAATGGTCGGTAATAATAATAATTATGAATGTTGAAGAGCAGACCTAAAACTAGGGGACCATGATAACTACCTTGAGGGACTCCGGAAATGGCAGTAAAGGGATTGGTTACTGAATAATTGAAGATGATTTTGAGATATAATCAATCACCGCTGATAATCCAGGAGTTTTAAGTTTAAAGAGAATGATCCCGCGTGAGATCTTATCGAAGCAATTGGATTGATAACGTTGCTATTCTCTAATTGGCAGATGGTTAGAGTCAAATTAAATCCTTAAAACTTTTTAAGTTGTTTGCATCAGTAATTATTTGTTCGAAGCTTCAAGTGGCTTTCCAGAATGTTCAATCAAAACTGCCAGAAAGAAGCTTAGCACTGGCATTCTTTGAATGCACCTTCTCCATTCTAGTACAGCGGAGAAACTTCTTACCTCTACAAAAGTTCATTGGCTTTTGTCTAGTGTCTTTTGTGCATTCTCGATGTTAGTTTTATTTGAAATCCAGCAATTCTGGAACAAATTTTGCTGCTACGTCTTGCATATTCGAGTTTAGTGTGAGCTTTCTTCTGGTTGGTTGTTGCCGCATCTGATGGCTGTTTAACAGTATGCCGTGTTTAGGCCTGTATACAAATCAATATTGGGACGTATTATTTAGGTCACCATGTATTTCATGTAAAGGTCCTTGGTCAGGAGATGAGCACACCTAGTTTAAAGAAGAAGATTTGGAGGCATTACTCATGTCAGACGTTAGTTGGACTTGTAAAATCCTTACATGTATAGACAAATCAGCAGTTTCGAAATGTTTAAAAGTATTGGGGCAGATGTAGAAGCGAGGACATTGGCTGCCGTACGAGTTGAAGCCGAGAGATGTCGACGTGAACTGCTGCTTCCACAGCTTGTTTCGTATTGTGACTGGCGATGAAAAGTGCGTACTGTGCGATTAACCTAAGCGTAAAAGGTCCTGGTATATGCCCGGATATACATACATACATCGACATTATCGGCAAAGGCAAATATCCAAGATTGGAAGGATCAACAGAGTGTAGTTAGTTATTTAAAAGCTGTTCAAAGAGAACGAAACCACGAGATATCGCTATCGAATTTAATTGATGCGTTAGAACCTTGTATTAAAGGAAAAACGGCCACTAAACAAGCAAAAACCAGACAAGGTGATTTTGCTCTGACATCCCTCGGCCACATGTTGCAAGATCGGTATAAATCTTGGTGAAAACGGTTAAATGGAAAGTCCTATCAGGCGAATACCCGAGGCATTGCTCTTTCCGATTATCACTTGTTCCGTTCGATGATACCCGGCCTGGCTGAGCAGCTCCTCCATTCTTATGAATGTGCCAAAAAATGGGTCGACTCTTGAACAGCTTTAACAGATGTGCTGCTTGGAGTTTATGTGTGCCAGAAACATTGGAAAAAGTAGTTGATTGAGTGACCCGTGGTACCGAATCCTACCGATCCTACTGAACCTTGCTGAGTTTGGCTATGTTATAAATTTTGCTTAGGATAGCCCACCAAACTATTAAGTCATAGGCGAGGATGGTGCGGCAGGGCTGTGTACACACGCAATACCAACTTAGGCTTGAGGCCCCACCTTTTCCGAACATTTTGTTGCACGCAAAGCTACGCTAGCTTTTCTTATCTGTTTTTCTATGCTGGACTTCTAGCCAATCTTCGGGCCTAGGATGACGCCCAAGTATTTTGCGCTGGAAGATAGAGTCCATCTCTGATTGTGGTCTCTGGTCAGCATCAACTCGGTTGTCTCTGGGTTTGTGCAAGTTCGCAATGTGTGCTCCAAGCGTGTATTCCAGCCAAAGCATGATTTCACCAATCATAAGGGTGAACAACTCTTATACTTTTATTTCCTTGGGAATTAAATCTTCCACCCCTAGAGCAGTAAGGGATTTGTCAATAACTTTTATGGAAAAGCTCCTTTTATTATATGCCCATGAGGGTATATTGCTTGAATATATACTTGAATATATACATATATTCGTAGTTGTTCTATCCAAACATGTCCCAACGGTACTCACGATCTTGTGTAAGGTCGGCTCAGTAGAATTACCTTAGGGTTAGGCATGTTGTGAGTTAGAGAGATTCTAGGGAACCCCCGAATGGGCAGTTCTAATAAAAGCTTCAGGACGATAGACTGATGGGAGAATAAAGATCACACCAGCCTTCCTCCAGGATTAGGAAACGGTTGGCTGAAGCAAATTTCTGTGAATTCTGATTCAAATTTCTGTAATTCGAAAATTAAATGTTTCACATGGTAAACACGGAAAGGAACATGTTTTCAATGCCTTTCAAAAGTTAATGCTCGATGTTATATTCGTAGAGAAACAGAAAATTATCTGTTGGCAATCGCAAAGAGGTAGGAGAAAAGAGAGCGTCTTTATGCTTTATCATTAGAATGAAAATCATAGGAAAGTCGTCAGCATTTTGTTGGTTTTTCAGAGTTGGTTCCGGAAAACAATTCAAGGAACAGAGGACAAGGAAGTCAACATGACTTTATCTAATTTTTTTACCGTTTAATTTATAACCAAGAATCCCTTGCTCTGTTAAATCCACTAATAGTCTATCCTAAAAGAAGTACAGAAAGACGAATGGCCACATGTATATCAGATTTTTGCAATAACCGCATTTAACATTTCGGCATAATTTGAATGCAAACAAATAAAAAGGCGTTCGCAAGAAATGTGAATATACCTTTCCATCACTGTCGTAAACACTCCATCGAACACACAAGAAATATTTATTTTTCCTTTTTTACTCTCAACACTCTCGAAGCGGAGTAAATACCTTCCACTACTCATTGAATTGCTTATCCATAATATGCCTTTTCCTTCCACAGATTCTCAATGCAGAAAATGCCATCGCAAATAATTCCAGATGGCAGCAATGGTCCGAACGAGATCAAAGTCAAGACTGCCTACAATGGTGAAGTCATTCACACCTACATCATTGAGAATATCACATATGACAAGTTTTGTCAGGAGATTCGTGATATTTGCCGTTTTCCCCCCGATCAAGTGAGTGGTTTGTAGCCCAGAATATCTTTTCCAACCTTCTTTGAAAGTAACTAACGATTTTTTCCACAATGATCTTCTAGCCATTCACTATAAAATGGGTCGACGAGGAGAACGATCCGTGTACCATATCGACCCAAATGGAACTGGATGAAGCCATCCGTCTGTATGAGGTTAATCGGGACTCGGAACTGCTCATTCATGGTAAGTACAAATAATTCCTGAAATAAGGGGTGGAATTTTTCAATAGAGGTTAAGACAGTGAACAACAATTGAATTAGCAAATTCCACAGATTACAGAAGAAAAAAAGACCAATGAATAGGCGTTAATATGTAGGTAATAATTATGCAGTTGTGCGACAGAAAGGGTGGTTGCATGGTTCGCGTTAGGTGGACAAGTTCATTCGGAAAGTCGCACTCAAGTGGAAAAAAGTCAAAGTGGTGTCTGAATGTAGTGCTTGTGATTAGTTATATAATCTAGAAACCGAGGAATTCGAATGTATTTCTATACTAGTGGTAAACGATACTAAGTGTTCCCCTTTTATTCATGTCACACATTTTCAATTCATCGGAAACCAGATGGGTTGTACGAGTAAATTGAATGCAATATGATTTAAACTAGAATTTTACGGTCGTAGACAGTCGAGTGTGTTTCATAGTTGATTGTCCTGTTTATAAATAAGTGATTTGCATTTTGGTGCTTTGTCGACGTATTGATTATTTTATGCGCATATAGCGTTCGGAAATCATGTCGCATTTCGCGTTAAAAATTGTTGATATCCTTCAGCTTTAATTATCGTCATAGCTAATTAATTTTAAAAGCATTTGCATTGGTTTTATGGTCGTGCCTTTTACCGCCACGAGTACACATTTTCTAGCATGTGCTTACATTTCACGCACCACAAAGTCACGTATTTTTATTATTATTCTGGCTATTACCGATTGATCTCATTACCCAATGACAAACACATGTGTGCTCCCGGGCACTGGCTGCCCTATTTCAAGGCATCCTCGTATTCCGAAAATGATATTTGTAAGACGACCTTCGATGTCTAGGCAGAGAATATGCCAGACTTCAATTTTGATTGTTATTCCTCTTGTTGAAAGAGATCGCTTATATCTTTGGCTTACCCACTTAATAAGACAACAATACAGCCATTGTTCCAATCCGGAATTTATTCCGTTAAAATGTTATGTCCATTTAATTCACTACTCTACTAGAAATCCAAACCTGGATAACAAGTCAACTTATAACAAGTTCTACTCTCTATCTGACTACATACAAGAATTTTATCCCCGTTTACTCGCATAATTCTATTTTCACCATTCAGGTCAGACAACACCCGAAGGAAGGTTTGTTGAGACCTTCGTTGAGGTAAATAATCTAACCCAATGCTTCCTCGATAGTAAACGAGCCCACATGAATACTTGACATCCTGACAAATATTCTCTTATCATCGAAACGTCCTGGCCCGTCAGACCATTTAGAGAACAGACTTCTGGATCTTATTTAAGGATCGTCATTGGTCACTATGCTTCCTCGACAGTCACGAGAAAGCCGCTGTTGATGTGATCTCCAATATTATTTTTCTGATATTGAAATTCTTCATTCCCCATATAGTGATAGGTATCAAACTCTAAGCAAATGCTCCGTAAGACTCGAGCTATAAGGAGGCTATCAGTTTTCGGACTTACAAAGCCCACCCCTCTGAGGAAAATTGGAATAAGTTTAAGCGAATCAGAAATTCTGTTATGATTACAAGCAAATGTGCTTTACTTTCCCAATGGTAGCAAAAACCTTTGGTTGTTCTGCCTCGTCCATAAACTCCACAATCATTTGCATTCACATACCAACTGCCAGCTCTTTAAACAAAGTTAATATGTTTGTTGCACATTTTGCCAGACTTCCGTGAAAGCAAGATCGTAGTGCTTGGTATTTCTAAAGCATTTAACAGAGTCTGGCATGAATCTCTATCTTCAAGTCGTTTTATATGGTTTCAAGTCTGATAAATGCTGGTACATTTTTTTTTTTTTATAATAATTCGTGCAGGTTCAAGAGTGTACCCGGGGGTGGTTGTCTTGGGATTCGAATTTGTCGCGTTGTTTGTAGTCCTACAGTAATTTTATTCCATGCCATTAAGATGTTATATTGGACACGCAGAGTATGAATTTTGAAATGTTCTTATACTGCGAGTGTTATGCCTTCGTCAGCATTTTTTGATCATCAAGGTTCTGTTCCGTCAAGATCTCCTGTCTGCTACATCTAATCCAAACCATTCAGCTTTTCATATTGATTCCAAAACATACGTCCCTGCTCTTTGGCTGTAGAATTGGAACGGCAATGAGTGGAATTTCATGCTTCTAACACTCAATCCTGTCTATTGTCACCTAAGCGAACCCTTAGTAATCAGCCATTATCTGTGAGTCGCGCTTGTGTCGTTGAAACCGAAAACTTTCCATCCGCTAATATATCACGTAATTAGAATGACCACATATGTATATGAGGTCTCCAGGAACATTGCGAAATATCTACGTTTCATTAAATGATGCAAGAAATATTTCATCTTTATAGGGCTTATATCCGCCCTAGGCTCGAGTATAACGCTCAGTTCTGGTATGGTGCTCTCAAGACCTTTTTGCACCTTCTATAGAATGAATTCAAAATCGGGCGATAAAACTTATAGAAGAAATTGATATTGCGTAGTCGCTTGACTCGCTGGAACATTGACGCAATGTTTCCTCTCTAGTATTGTTTTATCGCTATTTCAACAAAGAACGCTCTAGCAAGCTAACCAATTGCAGTCCTCCTCTCCAAGCATTCAGCCGCAATACTCGCCTAGCTGGGAAGGCTCATATGAAATGCTCTTTCCAGCCCAATATTTCTCACACATTTACAATCTACAAGCATTTAAAAGAAATATGCCCCGGTTCTGTGTCTAGCCAAAGATCAGTTAAAGGTATTCATAAACCTTTTTACATTGCATTACCACACACGACTACCTTTGACAAAAGATTTGAGATATTAATCCCAAACCGCACAGCTTGGGAAAGCGGTAATCCCTTGCTAAATGTCAAAGGCCTGCGGTGGTACATAGATGGCTCCAAGATGGATTCCGGCGTTGGCGCTGGCATCTTTGGACCAAATAAAAAGATATTAATGGCCTTGGGAACTAGTCCTAATGTCTTCCAAGTCGTCCAAACGTGCATACACCTAAACTTAGAGACTGGCATAAGACAGTCAGTTAGCGCTCAAAGCGTTGAACTCGTATAGAACGAACGCAAAATTCGTCAAGGAATGCCACAATGCCCTGCAAGACCTAGGCAAAAGAAATAAGGTCAAACTTTGGTGGGTGCCAGGTCACAAAGGCATTAAAGGTAACGAAATCGCCGACCAAATCGCTAGGAAAGGTTCAAGCGAAAGGTACTTAGGTGCCCAACCTTTTTGCCGAATCTCCAAGTCAAAGATTAATTATCTCTTAGACAAGTGGGAATAAAAGCAACATCTGCGCTTTTGGAACAGCGTTCAAGGACCCCGACAATCGAAGAGATTCATAGTCATACGGCCCCTAAACAAACACTCTATCGATATTTAAAGTCGAGAAGAGAAGACTGGTCAGCTAACTTTCGGTCCACTATAGTCTGAGATATCATTGTAACAAAATTTACCTTTTGTCTGAAACCGAGTGTCGATTCTATCTAGAGGACGAGGAAACTGCTGGGCATACTATGCGAGTGTGCTGCCCTCTGCCATCTTAGGAAGCGTATCATGACTCCTGAAATCATGACTCCTGAAGGGATCAGTTCAGCTCCTACGAGAGACATCCTCAGCTTTATTAAGAAAGTAGAGGAACTCTTGGTCTAACTGGCTTGCAGGCACAATAGATCTACTCGGGTCGCAGTGCATACAGACGGACAGCATACTGACCCCAGCACTAGACTCCAATTAAATAAAAACCCTTTTACATGTGTTCTTCTTCTTCTTCTTTTCCTTTTTCCGGCGTTGTTATGGTCAGAAGTGTAGGACCATAACCTTCCCACTTAACTGCATTCCTACTGGTTCGCTTGTGGGGTCCGCCATTTTACATGTGTTCATTATAAAAAAATATTCCTTCCACAAGTTCTTCTTTCACAGCCTATATTTGAATTTTTTTTTATGTTTACGAACAGCCATAATAATCTGCTTGTGTTGGTATCCAAATCCAAGCATAGCCCGATCCTCTTTCTTTGAAGGACTTGCGATCTGTTTTGCGGCATTACCTTTTGTGCATGTAGGATACGCTCCTTTTCCTTCACTTGTGCACCACAACATAATACATGGCCATCAGAATTGTAAAATAGATGCATATATGCTTAATGTTGTCGACACCTACCCGTGTTGATGCCACGAAAAGTTAAGTATAAATAAATGGATGGTTTCCATGAGTCAGATGGTTTATGGATACGAGAGAGAGATCGTAAGATAATTCTCATGTACCATAGCGAGTTCTACCAAATTCCACCCCTTTAATGAAAACATATGGATTTCATAGATATTGATAATTAGAGGGGAAAATTAGTACAGCATCCAGAGCAGAGCCCGGCATGCTAGGGACTGCTATCAGGCAGCCGTTTTGGACCGATCTTTAATTTTTTTGAGAATGGCAATAACGTGTAATGCCTATTCCACAAGACACCTAATGCATCTCATGATGGCTAATGTAAAAGGCCCATTTTGGTATAAAGCCCATACATCGCCAAAATGCTAAAAACATGCCCAATTTTTCGAATTAAAAAATGTTTACATCGTTGTCAGAGAAGTGCTTGTGTGAGAGTTCATATGTCGAAGATCTTTTTTTTCCGAATCATATATTTCAAAAATAAATAATGATAATAATGACTCTGGATCAGTTCCATAATTTGATAATGAATACCTGATTGGAAAATTATTTTAAAATTTTTCACGCCATTTGTAAGGTTTCAACTCCTAAACAGAAGGAAGTTTTGATGCATTTTTCAAAAATGTTTTTGAGGGCTGAACTCACGCTTTGTTCCCTATTCCTATCCTATTCCCTGAAACGTCTTCAGCTAACACGGGTTTTCCTTGATTATTTTGGTGCCTACGATTTTATTATTATTACTATTACCGGCCATTTGGAACTTGGAAGTTCAGAGCCTCGTTGAGTACCCTTCACCAAGTCCCCCATGTTTCGCTATTCTGTTCCATCTAGGTCCATCCTTATATTTTCCTCCCATCTATGGCCTTCCCTGCGGTCTTTTTCCTACAAGTTTTCCTCTCATTATTCGATTGACTGTTCGTTCACTGTCCATTCGTTCTACGTGTTCCACCCATAGCTCTTGCGATTTTATTACTCGGAGAATGCTTGGGGTTGAATAGAGTTCCTCGGGTTCTTGATTTCTCTTCCATTCTTTTCTTTTCTTTTCTTCCTTCTTTTTTTGTTTTTTCTTTTTTTTTCTTTGGAGGCTTCTGCTTTCTGTTGGAGCACTCAGACACAAATACTGGTCCAAGGTTTAGATCGTCAGTATAAGCTAGAGCGGGTATAATTCAAAAGGGTGATTTTTTGACAGTTCACGATAGTTCCCATTCAAAGTCAAACATGTTCAGTTAACATTGCCATTTCATTGTGGAAAGATCCACACCGGAACAAAATTTTCAAATTGAATGTTACTAACAAAATGTTTGCTCTGTGAAGAATGTTTTCCATGTACTTCGACCATTTCACGATCGTCATAATCAACCTAATGAGCAAATAAAACAAGCTATTCATATTGACTAAATTTCGTACCAATTTTAGGCCATTGGACACCAGGCCACCAATCTGTATGCGTAGAGTGCGTACAGAGGAAAATACGAGGGTGGTCCGATAAGTACTTAGCCTCACCACCAGATGGCGCCAGTATCGCAAGAGCAACTTACTATTGACGGCTACTGTCGATCGGACTCGTAGTTTTGTTTTGACCGCCTGTGGAAGCGGGAGTGTCCGCGGATTTTAGAAAAATGGAAAAAGAGCAATGTCGGTCGGTGATTCGATTCTTGTTTTTGGAAGGGAAATCGCGCAGCGAAAGCAACGAGCGTTTAGATGCTGTGTACGGTGACTCTTCTCCTTCGATGGCGACCATTAAAAATTGGTTTAACGAGTTTCAACGTGGTCGCATCGGCCGGAAAGGTGATGGCCACCGTTTTCTGGGATTCGCAAGGTGTGATCCACATCGACTACCTGGAGAAGGGCAAAACGGTCACAGGGCTGTAATATGCCAAATTATTGGGCCGAATTGAAGAAAAAACGGCCCCACTTGGCGAAGAAAAAAGTGCTCTTCCACCATGATAACGCACCGGCTCACACCTCCGCCCTCGCCACGGCCAAATTGGTCGAATTGGGCTACGAACTGCTGCCCAATCCACCGTATTCTCCAGAATTGGCCCCGTGCGACTTCTTTTTGTTTCCAAACTTGAAAAAGTCACTCGCAGAAATTTCAGTCGAATGAGGAGGTCATCGCCCCCACGGAGGCCTACTTTGCAGACCTTGAGAAAACGTATTTTTCAGACGGTTTAAAGAAGTTGGAGCATCGCTGGGTCAAGTGTATCGAGCTAAAAGGAGACTGTATTGAAAAATAAATCGCCATTTCTCCAAAATGTTTGTTTTTCTTTTGTAGGCTAAGTACTTATCGGACCACCCTCGTATTGTGAAATTATTCGCTGCCGCTATGTCCATGTCGGGTTGCGATTTGACATAGTTCGTCAGGTTGAGATAGACGACTTTCTTCAATTCCAAGCTAACGGGCTGCATGCAGTTGACTCTATTGAGAAACAGGGCTGAAACGTCCTTGTCTTCAGCCACGCTGGCGATTAACTTTTTCACGGTTTCTTTCGTTTTTTCTTTTTACTGAGATTTCAGTTCGAAAATCTCGTGTTAATTAAGACCGTGATTAGTCTATTGGTTGTCGTTCGCAGCAATTGTATTACTCAACTATGTAGAAAATTTCAAGCAAAGTTCTTAGTCTAAAGTCTTACAAATACAGCTCGCGCAACAACTGTAAATCGGTGATTTGGCCTTAGGTTTATCCGATTTTTATCTTATTTAATTTTCTTAAAAGACAAAGCTCATTCCTGGTTGAATAGGCATGTTAATAAACAAAAATCCAATGACCAACTTGTGGCAGTATAACAGCTGCCAATGCTCTCGAAAAATTCAATATTTGGTGTGGTTTAAACAGAATCAGTGACCTGTGCTTTTTTAAACTTGACCCTTAGAGCAACGTTGCCGTCATAATTTCGTGCCCAACATGCACGAAACTGAACCTGGTCGACGTGTGGTTTCAGCAAGACAGTGCTATAAGCTAGACAACAGGTGAATACGACCCATAGCATTAACGTCCCTTCCTAAGGTCTGTAGTTCAAGTCTGACCATAGCCAAGAAAAATTCCTATACGGAAAAAAAAACCCATGCAACAACACCAGTTGTGAATGAGAGATGATCAAAAAAATGCTGACGAAGGCATAACACTCGCAGTATAAGATCACTTCAAAATTCATACTCTGCGTGTGCATTTCCAATATAAGATCTTAATGGCATGGAATAAAGTTACTGTAAAACTACAAACAACGCGACAAATTCAGTCGAATCTCTCGAATCCCAAGACAACCACCCCCGGAGAGTAGTGAACGAACATCTTCGACACAAACCATCTGCACCCCGTCCAGGTTGTGTGACAAACATCATAAGAGCGTAACTCTTGAACCTGCACGAATTATAAAAAAAAAAAAAGTGGAAATGCTGATAAATCGTCTGTGTATGAAATATCTTGAAACTTCTTAATGACCTGCAGTGCGGTTTCCGCAGTACCAGGTCCACCGGTGATTTGATGGCATACCTCAGCGAAAAAATCTTTCCATCATTTCGGCGAAAGCAAGTTTGTTGCGTAAAAAAACATTTTACAGAGTTTGTCATCAGGCTCTATTGTCGAAAATGCATGCTTATGGTATCGATGAGTCTTTTCTTGTATGGATTGGACGGTTTCAAGTCTGATATTCACCAAATAAACGCTGGTGTTCCCCAGGCTCTGTTCTGTCACCGATACTCTTCCTCCATTTTATAAATGGTTTTTTAACTGCTACTTATAATCCAGTACAATCCTTCGCTAATGACAGTACTCTTAGCTTTTCATATTCGGTCCAAGACTCACGACACTGCTCTTCGGTTGTAGAACTGGAATGGCTGCATATGTTAAGCAAATTAAATTCCGACCTTGACAGCATAATTAAATGGGGTATAAACAATAGAGTGGAATTTAATGCTTCTAAAACACAATGCTGTCTACTGTCAATCAAGCCATTATCCTTGAGTGGCGCTTGTGTCGATGAAACCAAAAGACTTTCCATCCTACTTATATGTATTAATGAAACTCCTAGTTGGAATGAGGAAATATTCGAGGTCGCTGCGAAATGTCTAGGTTTCCTCAAACGATTCAAGAAATATTTCACCCCCTCTGACCTGGCTCCAATTTACAGGGTCTACATCCGCCCCAAGCTTGAGTACAATGCTCATATCTGGGCTGGTGCTTCCAAGATCTCTTTGCACCTTGTTTTTTTATTTTTTATAGGGTTCACCCAGTTTCAAGGGTTACGCTCTTATGGTGTTTGTCACACAACCTGGACGGGGTGCAGATGGCTTGTGTCGAAGATGTTCGTTCACTAATCTCCGGAGGTTATTGTCCTAGATAAGATTCGAGAGATTCTACTGAATTTGTCGCGCTGGTTGTAGTTCACAGTAACTTATTTTATTTCCATGTCATTAAGGTGTTATATTGGATACACGGAGTATGAATTTTGAAGTGACCTGCTAGATAGGATACAAAAGCAAGCGATATACAACAATATTGCGAAGTTGATCGACTCACTCGAACATTGATGTAATTTCTCCTCTCCCTCTCTCTCTCTGTTTTATCGTAACAACGGTCAAGTGAGCTAGCAAATTCTTCCCCTTCAAGAATTTAACGGCAAAATACGTCTCGCCCGAAACGCTCATCAGTTCACTCTCAGGCCTATCTTCGGACGCACAGTCAAATTTAGAGACTCGTTTTTTAGCCGAACCACACGAATGTAGAATGCTCTTCCCAGCTCAACTCTTCCCACTCATTACAATCCACAAATATTCAGGACCAGCACCGGTACCTCCTTTCCCTCTCTCCCTCTATACCTTCGACCCGTGCTGTGTCTTGATTGCTTGAGACTTAAAGGTAGTCATAACCCCTTGTGCACGTGTCAATTATAAAAAAAAATCAGTGGGCCAATTGGATATGAATTCGGTGAGCAATTTATCACTCTTTTTGGCCCGATGAATTTGCCGAATTTCCCTTCTTAAGACCCCTATAGTACGAGTCTGTCGCACATTCTTATGAGCCTTTTTTCGTGTGATCAAAACAAAGGCTGCACACTGAGTCTGTCATGCAAGAGTAGCAGATGGGGTTTGGGTAGAGCAGTCGCACCCAAGAACACTTTTATTTACTATTTAGCATGATTTCCAAATGTTTAGTTTGCTTAGGGATGGTGAAGCTTTCAAACACCGACTGAGCTACATCGGTTACTAGACTTATTCTCGTGAAAACAGAAGTAGTTTTACTTGAGAGCATCGTGTAGTTGATTATTTCGATCTAGGTATACAAAGCCTTGATTTTTTCTTCGGTTTTTTTTTAAATACCATGAGAATTCCCATTATGACTTTTTGAAATGGAACGCCTTATTTTCATAGTGATTACCTCTTTTATTATCATATCGCCTACAATCAGCCAGATCGTGGCATGCGTTTGTTTTGTATACATTTTTTGAAAAAGAATTTTGAAACATTTTCTAAGTGTATCAATATAAAGTCGAGGAGAACAGAATCGCACTTCTATTCGAATCAAAGAGGAGAACTGGTGGAAACTGGTGTGTTTTTTTCGCAAAACAAGATTCCACTGGAATTTATGGACATTTTGTTTGTTTTTACTGAACTACTCACAGATTGTTTGATGTGTGCTTGATTGCTTAGAGGAATGCCAATATTATTCGAGCGAATTATTACTCAGCCAAACAATGATTTAGGCAGACTTGTCAATTATTGTCACTTTGGATGATCGGTTTTTGTCAGAGAATATGTTTCCTATTGTATGCAGTATCGGAGAACGTCACTTGTATTCTATGACGACATCGAGATCATCCCCATCGAGAGATCACTTTTCATAATTTATGCGTACGTTTGTGGGCACACAGAGGAAATTAGTCATTTCTCCTTCTCCTAGAGCTGATACAAGCAAAAGTAATAAGAAAAAAAAAACTTTGAATCAATTGCGGTCATATAGAAAAAAAAAACAAAATAAAGCCAACAAAAAAAAAATGTGTTTTAATATTAACTTTAAGGAACTCATTGCTCGTTTTTTTCCTCCCTCCATTCGAGTCTTTTCTCTTTTCAATTAGTTTCAGACAATCGCGCTATTAAAGAACACGCATCTCGTCGCTCGGGCCGGACGAGCAAACTCCTTGTAGACTGTCGACTACTGTGGATGCAGATTGATCAAGTGATGTTGCGTCTGGTGGAAAAATCTGTTTTGTGCAAATTCTGTTCGTTGTTGTTCTTCGACGAAAATGGTTAAAAACATTTGTTTTTATCTAGTATCTAAGATAATCATAATTTATTTAGAACTTACGTGTGGTTCGGAGTGAGATATGTGTCTGATGGGTTGAATGCGAAGGAATGCAGTGAGTGGTATGCAAATCTGGCAGCAATTCAAAGGAATGTAGTTCATTGTCATCTAAATTCGATAAAGTAGATTAATGTACTCTCTCGTGTGATGCAGTACGAGGCGCTTAGATTCCTCGTATTTTGGAATATTGATAAATCGGCTGACAGCTGAACAGACGTATCGCGTTTTATGTGTCCATTCATTAATTATGATTTTGTGGTTAATATCTGGATGGGGTTGGTCGACTCTCCTAGAGGGTTGGTGATATCAAGTTTCTTGCGGATCATTTTACGGAAAGGCTTCGAGCGGTTGAGGCTGAATCTTACTTGTTCGAACCAAATTACTTGAGAAAGTAAACAAAGAACCTCGATGTATTCTGAATTGAATTACGATCTCTTGTCATCAGGAGAAGGCATTACATCTAACGTTGTTTGTAAAGTGATCGCTTTGTGTGTAGCTTGCAGCTTCACACCCGTTTGTTCTCGCAGATATAGTGCTCCATAAGACTGAAGACAAGCTGTTGAAGATGATTTTTTAATTAATGCCCTCAATACAAAAACACTTTCGTATCTTTGTTCTTTTTTTTTTCGTTCTTTATAATGCTGACTCACTTGTATGTAATTTGCATTCCAGTTTGGCATTCATTTGTTTGGTTATCGGTGAATGTGAGGAATTAATGGTTCTTTTATTCGTATTCGTCAATGTTATCCCTTTTAACAGTAGAAATTATTCTAGGTTTTTTTTTTTAAAAAATATACGTCCTTTCATGGATCCTTTTAGTTTTGAGAAGAAAAACGTCCCGGGAGGCCAAGTCCGGTGAATAAGGTCGCTGAGGCATGCTTATGGTAGTTTTTTTGACCAAAAAATTACGCACAGCAACAATAACTGAGTAGGTGCATTATTGTAATGCAAAAGCCATGAATTTCTTTCCAACAAATCCGGATGTTTTCGTCGTATTTCTTTCCGAAAATGGCGTATAACTTCAAGGTAATTAACCTCATTGACCGTACGATCTTCCGGCAAGAACTCAGGATGAACCAAGCCATTGTAATCGAAGAAAAGTGAGCAAAACTGTTACATTTGACCGAACTTGGGATGCTTTTTGGTATTGATTTTTCTGGTTGTTCCAATGCGATAATTTCGCTTTAGCTTCGCTTATACCCATGTGATAACACTTTTTAGCAAATCTGAAACTATATTCACGTCATTAAACAGCTCCTGAGCAGTGCTCATGCGAGTAATTTCGGGACAAATTTCGTTGACAGACGTTTCATGCCCGGAATATCTGAAAATGTTCATGGTATGAGCCAACCAATATACCAATAGCCTCAGCAGCTTCTCTGATAGTGATTTGACGATTCTACATAACAATTTTCTCACTACTAAAATCTTTTCATCGTTTTTGAAGTGCTGGGGCGTCCAGGGCATGCATCGTCATTCTTCGGTGAAGAACTTGTACCACTTACAAATGGTACTATTCAAATGCCACAGTCAAAATTAGAAGAACATTGGAGCACTTAATTTTATTTTTCACACATAATTTGAAACTGATTCTTTGATCCATTTTTTTCAATACCAAAACACGTCTAACCTTTACATCTGTGAAAAACAAATTAAATGTCAAAAATGGCTGCCAATATCAAGATAGGGGACATTTGTACCAATATAACAATAAAAAAAAATTGAAAATCAAATGTACTCGGCTCGCGAAATTCCAAAGTCACCTTATTTTTTTAACAAACCTTGTACACTTTTACTAACTGTTCAAATCCTGAATGTGTTAAAGCCATGAATTGTGTCGTTACTAGTCCAGACGTTTTTTCTCCTTACTGATGGCTTGAGTTTATAGAAAGAACTCAACAGTGACCGCTAAGATCGAAACATCGCAGAGAGCATGATGTTCACACTCAATCGCACTCATTGAGTTTTATTTCTTCCTGATGATCTAGAATAGCTCAGACAATTAAACGCGTATTTTATTCGTCACGTTTCAGTAGATCTGTCTCTTATTTCATGCAGTGACTCTAGACCAAATTTTGGGGCACATATTGCTCTTACCCAAACGAAACCCAAGTCTTACTTATTTTGTATACTTCGGCGTTCGAAATGAACCTCAGTGAATCTTAGATGCGAATCGAAGACTCTTGGGGCCAAAGTAGTATTGTCCATTTCTTTTTTTGTTGAATCCTATTTAAGTTTATGTCGCTATACAGCCTGTGCAGTTCTTTGTTGTATTTTCTCCTCCACCCCCTGTTTAAAGAGTTTAAAAAATGGAACGCATTTTTCTCTTCTCCCTAACCTTATCAACCTAAACCCAAAAAATCATAAGTAAATAAGAGTTTTCTTGCGGCTGATCTCGGGGCTGGTGTCGTTGCCGTCACCGTAGACCAAAGCCTTGGCTACTTCAAGGTTATATCTGATAAAGGCGACGTTCCAAAACATAAATTTGGTTTTGCCCTCGTTTATCGCTATTCCCACTTTAGTCGCCCTCGCTTCAGTGCCCTGAATACTTCATTGATGTATCGCTAAGTTCATTCAATCACATCAATATCATCTGTGTATGCAAACAATTGTGCAAACTTAAAATTGATCGTGCCTCCGCACCGATCTTTCCTCTTTTCAAAGACGATGCTAAGGAAATGCGTCTAAACCCCCTTTTTTTTAATTAAAGACCTCGGTTTGTTTATTGCCGACCCTTATGGAGCAGCGAGAATTTTACAACTTGCACAGCCTGACAAGCTTAGCAGGAATGTTAAAATATGACGTGACTCTGTATAGCTCGTTTCGAAGACGCTATCATATCTAAATTTTAAGACGACACCAAGGTCATCTGTTTAGACTTGATATTTTCAGCCTTTCCCAAGATTCGTGAGATTTCCCTAAGATCTGCCGCAGTATAAATATTTGGTCTATGGTGATACTGATAGGAACTTGTCAGATTGTTCACGAGGTTTCAGGCGTTTTAGGCACGACAGGGAAGACTCATGGCTGTATTATTGACGCAGTAATAGGGATACCTTTTTTTTATGGACCGGTAAACAATGCTGAGATTTCATTCACCGGTCTATTGCTACTCTCTATGTTCCGAACCAACTCTTTTCCAGCTGCTTTAAATGGACAGGCAGTCCTCCTCATGTCTGCCAGCTTTGACATCATTATTTTAACCCCTATAAGGGATCTAAGTCAAATGGTCGGACGCGGTTTTTGACTATCATCATCGTTGTACAGCCTGCAGAATAGATGTTTTTATATTCTCAGCATAGACTAGCTCTCGGCGTTCATCCCTACATGCTTCCAATTCAGATTTATAGCTTTAGGGTCTTCGTTATAATTATTCCTAAAACTTTCCAATGTCGTTCCTGCGACAGCATTTTTCTACTTTCCCAATCTCTTTTTCCTTCTCAGAAACGCATGCTTCGCTTCGCTTCTTTTATGTTGGCAGAGTTTACGAGTAGCTCTTGGTCGTCGATGCAGCGTAGCCTTGTATGTTTTCTGTTTTTCTGCATGGTCTTCTCTGCACTCGTCATCAAAATACGGTTATTTTTTTTTTATACAGATGGTGCTTTGAAACCAAGCACAATAGCTCCTCCAGCGTCTCCATTACTGTTCTCTAATTTATGGGGCTCGAAATTATTGAGGGAGACATGATCGGCAAAGATCCTGGCGCACCCTTGCGACAGCAGAATTTCGATGTCAGATTTTGGTGATCTCAACTTGACTCCATATATTCCCCGAAACAAACATCTGTACCTCAGTTGTAAAAATGGCAATTATCCAATCGATCGGAATGTGATCAGTTTGATCGATTATCAATTGATCAAGCCACACGGATTGATCAAGGTCCCATGGTACCTTTTTGTATTTTGAGGTGTGAGAACCGTGCACTGGCTATTAAAAGACTTCGTGTATACTGTGTGTTCTTGCATCTTGGTTAAAGATATATTTCTTCCCCTCGCATTGAAATCTAGAACGATTTTGGTGTCTTAATTGGGGCATTGAGTCTAAATTCTATCTAAGAAGTCATAGAAGTCATCTGTCGATTTTTACTCTGTAAGGGCGTGAACTCATATTAAGCTTATGTTTCCGAGAGCAGTTTTGAGACGTTCTTATACTAACCAGAAGTTTAAGAGTTTGTACCTAGAATGACAAATTCACATCCAAATAGGCGTTGTCAGTTCCTTCTGTAGCTGTTTCCATAATATGTAGTTGTCAGAGCTTCATATTCGCTTTTTAAGCTTCTTTGAATTGTTCGGCCGTACGGGTGCAGATGGTTTGTGTCGAAGATGTTCGTTCATTATTATCCGGGATACTATTGTCCTAGATATGATTCGAAAGATTCGACTGAATTTGTCGCGTTGGTTGTAGTTCACAGTAACTTTTTTGTTTCCATGTCATTAAGGTGTTATATTGGAAATACACACACAGAGCGTGGATTATGAACTGATCTTATGCCTTCATCAGCATTGTTTGATCATCTCTCATTCACAACTGATGTTGCACAGTTTATCCGTATAGGAATTGTTCTTGGCTATGGATAGATTTGAACTACAAACCTTTCGCTCAAAAGTGGTGATGATTACTATTGCACCACGACCATCCCCATGTTGATTGTCCCTGAAAAAAAAAAACTGTTTTCCATTAGAGGAATGTTACCCCTAAACTTAGTTCCTTAACTGGATGGCTAGGTTTTCACTTGCCCTAAGAACAAGTTATCGAACTGTGCCCCTCCTTACTGGGCTGAGTTCCAAATATGTTGTACTAGCCCAAATAAGGTAGTTCTTATTTGACTTTATCTTGGAATTCCTTCCGTCGCTGTTCCGAAGAAGTGGCAGAGTTTTGCTACCTCAGTCATTTCTTTTTTGTTTGCTGTCGTCAACAATCTTATCCAGTAGTCTACCCGATCTACAATGGAGTACCTACTAGAATCCCAGGAGGTAGCGCGTGGATATGAGAATAGACGCAGGCTTAAGTGTTCACGCTTGGGCAATTTAAGCAACTCTAAACAGGCTAATAAAGTCACAGATAAGAAATTCCTGTAATTTTTGAACATATCTCTTACACTAATTTCGGTGTTTCAGCAGTCATTCTAACTCATTTCAGCACAATTACCTGATAATTCCCGAGATTACTGCTCGTTGTCATTTTCCACTGCGTGCCACAAGAGAAGGGAACCTTCTTACTCATCTCACTCAGACTATGTTAAGTGAATTACCTTCGATCATCCTTCTAAGGTAAGAAATTGTGCGAGTATATGTTCACTATTACGCTTGTTATGATGCTGTTTGCACCTGTTACACCCACTTTGGCTTTTTTAGTTTATGCAAAAACTATTGAACTAAGTGGCCATAAATGATCAATACGCTACGATTTGACTGCAATTGGTGACGAAAATGTCAGAAACTCATGTTCATGTATCTTATACGTGATGTCACTTGACTTTAATTTGTTAATATGAACTAAATAGAGCACAAGAAGTCGTTAGCAAGTGAACTGTTTGGGCAACGAGAGGGATGTTTTGAGTCATTGTATATTAACTGACCTTTTATCAACTCAATCATTTGCAGCGTAAACGATTTTCTCTCACTTCCAGATCTTTATTTTTGAATAACAACCCCACACAAAGGCTTCGCTCCACCCAATTCTCGTCGTAAACAAACCCAAAATGCAAAAAAAAAAAAGTCAAAGTCACACTGTGCATATGCTCGATTGCAGCCACTCATGCTGTGCCTCATATACATAGGAAACCACAAACATCATTGGCAGTTTCGTTTCAATATAAATTCCTCAAACATCAGCACAATGTACATCTACATATGCACATATATAAATTAATTTCTCATAATTAAACCAGCAATTCTCATGACACCACCCCACCTACTCTATTCAAGATAGGAAGTATGTTACACATACGAGTACATACCAGCTCCATCCTATCTATTGAAGAAATAATTCATATTTTTGAAAAAAAGAAGATTCCTGCAACCACCAAACCAACGGACAAAATTTGAAAAGTGCATAACGTCACTTAGTTTATTATCCTTTCAAGTAAACTGCCAACCGAAGCATTTTCCCTTGATTACTTTTTGAAAACAAAAGCTAAACTTACAATGTGTGTAGCGTGATGGTGGTTAAACCTAAAAACAAAATGTAGCTACCTACCTACATCTATGTTACATTGTGTCTTCTACTGTGCTTTACATCTTCGCCGGGACTTGTATAATCCTCTCTTCCTTGATACGACTACTTGGTAGTTCTATTGCCTCCTGTTGGTGGTTGAGCTGCTGCTGCTGCTTGCTGCTGTCGTCATCAACCTTATCGTCGTCATCCTGCATAATGGTGTGTTGGTTCTTGTTGGTTTCTTTGCTTCTCTTGTTAATGAAAGAAAGCTTCATCTCGGTTCTCTCTCTCTGGTTCGGTTTTCCTTCAACCTATTGTCCGGCGGAGAAAGGACAATGTAAAATGAAAGAGAAAAGTGTGCATAGTAATAGATAAGTATCCGGCGAAATCACCGGAGCTGTGATGGACGAACAAATGCAAAAACTGTTATAACGAACTGTTATACTATGTGAACTTGCGTAGAAACGAGGGAATCCTTGCGAAAATTTGTGCCACCCCAGAACGGAAGAGCATGAGAGAGCCATGAGCCGAGTGGCAGGTGCCGAGAGTTGGTAGCTAAAAAGCAGAAGCAAAGCTCGAGCTCAAAAAAGTAACCGAAGGGGAGCTATAGATAGATTCAGATTCTGGAGAGAATCAGCAGTTTCGCCAGGTCCCAGAAAAAACAGTCTAAATCTCCCATTCGATGGGTGAACAAATTATTTAGTGGCCAGCAAAACACAGACTGACGACGATTCATTGCTGCGGGAGAGAATAACTCCAATAGCAAGAAAAATCAAAATCGGCCTAAAATCCGTTGAAGAACGTCGCAACCAAAAGTTCAAAAAAGAAAGGAAAAAAAAGTTTTTTTTTTATTTGTTGTTTCGTTTTCACTCCCGTCTGACATTGGATTCGAAAATTTTTCATAAAACACCTCTTGGCATAGGTGCGATTGATTTTCTGTCGACGGTCGGAGGTCAGACGTGATTTTCGACGTGCGGAACGAAAGTGAAGTGAAAAAAGTGTCCGAAGGGTAGCTCGTGACAAGAAAAGTAATAAAAGATGTGAAAAGCACAATTGCAGCATAAATTATTCAAACCACAAAAAGGCAATAAAAGAAAAGGGCGAACGGGAAAGAGAAGAAGTTGCCGAGTGAAAGGGCAGATAATAAACCTTCTCGTATACCTGGTCCATAACGCGACTTCCCTCCACCTTTATTGTTAAATCCTTTACTCCCCCACAGCCCGATTGCTTTCGTCATCAACCCATCATACAAGTTTTTTCTTTTTGTGTGTTTATCGGTGCTTTGCTTGTGTCTGCCATTCGGCTCTGCTGTTGTCCATCCCTGCATCCAGTTCGGGAATCAGATTCTTTTTCTTCTGTTTTTCGCGTTTTCCATTCTCACCATTTTACACGGGGTGGGGGACGGGATAATTTTCGCAAATGAGCGAGTATTATCCTTGTTACAAACTACCCCCAACAGACGTCGGCAGCGATGACTGGGATGTTAACAGTATACTCATAGTAGCCACCCGCTCCGCGCGTTAATGCAGTGAATTATTTATATTATGTTCCAAAAGAAATGTACTAAAATATCCTTCCAGTGGTGTAGCAGATATATTATGCCATGTTGTTCCACTTGCGCCACAATCCACATTTGAGGGGGTGATTTGAGTTGGTTGCCAACTTTTACTCTCTCTCAGTATCTCTCGCGCTCCCCACTTTCGCATATACTACATCATACATTCCTCTACATGGACACGAGGGTCCTGTGTAGTATATTGCATTCACCTAGGGGATATTACACAATTATTATAGGTGTGGTTTTCACAATTTCACTAACTGACTGTGGAATTATGTCCTCATCAGTGTTGCCTGCCTGACTGAGCCGAGGCGATACGGACGGGACTCACAACAATAGAAGTTGAGAAATTCAATTACCACCTGATTGGCCAAGGAACGGCATGATGAGTGTTATTTGATTTGGATTCTTCTTTTTGTTGCGGTTTTGAATTAATAACAATTACGGATGTGATCGCGTGTGTATGGTGACTAGTGTTCCTCGTCCTGTCATCTGTTTTCGAAATCGATAAATGACATTTTGTGGTTGTTTTGATTCGATGATGATTTATGTTGCAATCTCGTGCGAAGGATCATAAGTGATATAAAATTTTCTTAAACAGAAAAAACAAAAAGGAAACAAAAAATCAAGTGAAGAATAAAATCTAAATATACATAGCTACTATGGCATGGGGATATTGGAGTGCAACCACAGTTGACCGCGGACGGTCGCCTAGACGAAATACACAATGTACCCCGTTACCGGTGAATATTGTCCCACAAGAGGAATCACAACCGCAACCAGCTGCACCGGTATGCTATAGTCCGACATGTCGATCACGTTGCAGTAGTCCATGTGGCAGTCCATGCCCGGGGAGTCCTTGCGGCTCGATGAGTCCACCACCACCGCCACCGCCACAACATTCGAATAAAAATTGCCCGCAAGCAGTAGCAGCAGCATCCCAGATATTGACTTTAGATGATTATCCATCGAGAAGACAGTCACTGGATCGATTGGATAGTCCGCAGGTACATTTTGATTTTTTTTATTTCCTTCGTTTTTTTTTTGCATTTTTCTGTTCGTCCTTTTTGTTTTCATCTATGATTTTCTCTCTCTCTTCTAGCGTATTCACGTAATCTTATTTTGTTTTATATTCTCGTTTCACGTACCGATGAAAAGCAAGTGTGGAATGGAAGGGAATCTGCCCTATGATACTAACTCGCATGTCCCTTAAATATTTATATAATTCCCTCAGAGTATTTGACTTGCATATTATTCAATGTGTCTTTAATTGTCCTCAATTTCGAATTATGCCCAACTTAACGGCTCGAGGGAGCCATCACCCATTAACCATCAACCAAGGCTTGTCATAGTAGACATATTATAGTCGAATGTTGTTAAGTAATTACCGTAAATGCTTGCATTAAGCTTCTAAAACGCCTATTAAAAGAGTACATATGCAAGCGAATGAGTTTAATGAAGAGGCTTACCCGTCTTCCAATCGATGGAATGAATTGCGCACCATTCGCGTAATGAATTCTGTTCCGTTTCGTTGTACGATTTTTTTTTAAAGGTGTTTGAATTTGTTTTTTTGCATCAAATCAAAAATTAGGTTAGGTTTGGATTGGAAAGTAAAACATTTTGTTTGAACGGGAAATGGATGAGTTTTGATATGGAAGAGTACAGAGTACCAATCGGTGGAATCAATTTCACTAATGGAAGTCTGGTTTGTCTTTTCGTTTTTTTGTGTGCGATGATTCCACTGAAGTGCCAAACTCAAAATGCATCGGGTAGGTGGACCGAATACTTCTAGCTCGGGTTATAAGGTACATACCTTTGCCAGGAATTCCTGGTATTTTAGTTTTAATAGAACGATGGGGAAATTTTAACGTATTGCTCAAGTCGGCAGTGCGTCTGGCTCAACGATGTATGATTGGACCTCAGTATTCCATAAAGTTGCTTCTTAATTTTACTCATTCCCTCATGCGAATATATTGGTCTGCCCCAAAAATGTGAAGAATTTATGGTATTCGACTTAAAGCTATGATTTATGCCTTTGCATCCTTATCCATAAATTGAAATTGATTAATGGGGAAGGGACTCATAGAATCGTACATCTTGGGCCCTTGAGGTTACTATTAGATCATTACCTACTGCGTTAAATACTTAAAGCTGGCTTAAACCATATGTTGATGATGATTTAATGTGATTTTTTTTTTTTTTCGTTGAGACAAACATCACTGCAAGGCTTCCTAATCGATCTTAATTTACATAACTGATACTTAAGGACAACTGGTTTGATTTTTTAATCTCCTTAGACTTGGTATAATAAGTTCTTGGATATGTGTTTTCTTAAATGTTCAAGGTTGGGTTACGTCGCCTGAAGGATATGTTAGTCCATATTGTCGCCTTTTGTCTACTGGTTCCGAATTTATTTCCCCAGATGCAAAATTCTTCGCAGGAAATTTTTATTTTTCTATTAAGTGAAAAAGATGATATACGTGGCCGCCGCCAGTGTTGATACACATTTGTATCCGTTTTATCGCATTTTCATGACTTTCTGCAAGATATCCGGGGATAACTGATTGTCTGAGGCTTGTTGGCATAAACCCGCGACTTCAAGTAGCCCTAAAAAAGAAGCCTGGGATAGTTAAATCGGACGATCTTGCTGGCCATGCCAAATCGTCAAACAGGAGATTACGCGACCAAGAAACGCTTCCTTCACAATATTCATTGCGGCTCGTGCTGTGTGTGCGGTTGCACCGTCTTGTTAAAATCACATGTTCACCAAGTCCCGCTCATCCAATTCCGATTCTGGCTGTAAGAAGTCGTTTGTCATGGCCCCGTAGCGTTTACCAGTAACAGTGACCGTATTACTAATGGCGCCCTCCAAAAAATACGGCCCAATCACTACTCCCGCGTGAACGCCGCGCCATACAGTGGCTTTGAGAGGATGTAATGGCTTTTCGTGCATCACACGCGGATTTTCACTGCCCTAGAAATGAAGATTTTGCTTACTGACGTAACCGCTTAAGTGGTAATGCGCTTGGTCGCTCATGATGATTTTCGACACAAAATCGTCTTCTTCGCACGGGAACATGTGTGAGTTTTTCATTAAAATTCATTGTAGGGTCCGTCTGATGATGCCCAATTGCGTGGCCCGTCGTCTGGTTGATGTTTCTTCGTTCTCAGCGACATCGGTAACCACAGCCGCGATATTCTCGGCCGAACAACCAGTCCGGTGGCGGGCACACTCTGCATGGTTTCCTGTGGTTTCAGTTTGTTCGAATCGAGTAGCTAAGTGCCGGAAAGTTTGCCCAGCTGGCGCGACACGATTAGGAAATCTACGTCGAAATTCACGCTGCGCTAACACCACCGACCGAATATTGGTCAAAAATTATTCCTGCTCTTGCGGAGCATAGCGCTCCATTGCTTGTCTGTTTTATCCTGAACCTGTCTAGTTCAGAAATCTCAAATAAGATTGACGGACGACGCCATTTGCAAAAATTATAACATCTTCCGATAGGGGGATTAATTTTGCGTCATCTTGTATTAGAGGCAATTATTATTGTTTTCATTGGGACTCGGAAGTTCAAAGCCTTGTTGACAACATGTCGCCCAACTTTCCTGTCATGACTGTGTTCCTTCCATATTTCACTGTTCTCTCCATTCATTAGAGGCAATGATGATCAAAAGATAAAATAGCCAAAGCCTGTTTGGCCTCTGTCAAGAAATCGGTTGAATCTTGCATTTAATTGAGTCGTTACAGATGAAATTGTCGATTTGAAACGACGCTTTTTCAAGAATTAAAAAATTTGTCCAAAAAATTATTTCTTTTTACGTGTTCGATATTCTCCAACTTTCCAACAAAGACTTTTAATAACGTCCTTTGGGTCAAGAAGTTCTTGAAATCCTAGTTTTGGCATATGGGTTAAATAAACTCACTGATAAACTCAAGGTGATTGAAGGTTATTGGTCGGTATAAATATGGTGATTAGGGCGGAGGGGGCTTCAGGAACCTTGACTGAGCTGTTTTGTTTTTTAGTTTTAAACTAATTTTTATCATATATCATGGAACAGCCTTACGCTGGACAAAACCCTTAATACTAGTTTAAATAACTAAAATAATAAATACCTCCTGGTCCTGTACGGACACTCTTAAGTAAACAATTTAAGACTATGCCTTAACTTATAATAACAATAAAATAAATAAACAATTAAGGCTTAGAAAACTTCTATTTTGGAAACTAGCTGTATTTGGTTCTGCATTATCAAGCAACAGTATGATACTATGCGGGGGTTGAAAGGTGACGACTTTTGGTTGCAGTAGGGACTTTAAACCTTTTAACAAGATTGAGGACAGTCGTAACTCACCAAGCTCCGTGATGTGGTATGTTAGAACATTACACTCTACATTGCAGTCGCCAGCCTAGGAGATGTCCCAACTGCTCGACTTGCAAATAAAACTAGGTTTAATGGTTATATGCTTTATTAAAATGTATGATTCAATCCGCTCTCAACTTAAGGGCTAACCATAATAGACAGGAGCAAGCAGAAGCTTATGTCAGAACCGAACGAAATTCTCCCCTCTGTTTCAACGAACCGTCACGATACCCATAATAGACAGGAGCAACAGGAGCAAGCAGAAGGAAAGGAACTGTCAAATTGTTTTCCCACAACTTGGCTTTTTCCTTTTTGTTGAAATAAAAGCCATCTGCTTTATCATAGAGGCACTTATTTTCCTGCACAAGTGAAATTAACTTGTTAATAAACTCGTATCCCATATTTACTTTTATCTTTTTACTCTTTCCCAACCTCAAATGTCACTTGTCAAAAATTCCATCCGTCATGTCTTCTTTCAAGAAGACCTTCCTTCTGCTCGCATCAGTTAACGAACATTTAACGAAACGTCACATCTGTCCATTATGGGGATGTCATAGGCTTTGCATGTAAGAAGACATTCCCCTCTGCTTGCTCCTGCTTGCTCCTGTCTATTATGGTTGGGCCCTTAGAACTAGCGCTAAAAATTTATATTTTAAACGTATTCCATATCCTGTCTCTTGTTCATTGATAGCACGTGCAACTTACATTCTCATTGCTTACGGTGGGATTCGATCCATGTACGGTGCATTTTGATCGCAACTGGGAGCGATCATAACCACTGGTCTAGGCTTTTTCATAACTGGAAAATAGATGAAACGAAGTATGATGGAAAAAAATCTAACACAGCAAATGTATTTTGGAAGATATTCTGTGCGACTTCTTAACCAAATTGCGTGTGATCCGGTATTATTAACTCTTCAACATATTCCAAATACTCAAGCTTAGAAGAAATGATTTCATCAACTGAGGTTCATCTTGCCCATAAGTGTATTGCTCGTGATTCATCCTCATTCGTCAATATTCTCAAGCGGCCCCTTGTGCTCTTGTGTAAAGGGACGAAAGTTAAACAAAAGCTCATTATGTTCCCAGCACAGCTTAGATATGAAAAGGTAAAAATAGGTACCTTATCGCTATTCTATTATGGTCTATTCAAACGACCAATTTCCGATTCGATATCCTTAATGACTAAGACCTAAGACTAAGTATTTAAGGCAATTATAGCAATCAGTTCTATATTACTCGTTAACTGAAACTAGTCCACGGTTAATAACTTAATTTGCTACAGCGGAACAAAGAAAAGTACACGAACATGCGAACGTGCACATACAAAAGCTATGATTTGGACTCTAGAGACTCTAAAACGTAGAAACATGACAACTTTTTAGGCTCAAAGGAAATTGGTTCGGAGTTGATATCATTATTTGTGCGAGACGAAAAACCTTTTTTTCGATATAATCTTGTTACAAATCGCCGATTGAAATTTGTTGCAATCTTACCAGAGATTACAATGCAATTATGCGGATGGAACTTTTCTGGAGTCGATATTATTGTTTTTGAGATATACGAGACGAAAGAAAGCTCACGATACGTCCGAGCTTACGTACGTGCACCTATTTTTGCATGAAATTGAAGACACTGTTTGGCAGAGTTAGAATGATCCGATTTAGGCCAAATATGCGCCGGCAATCGTAAAGGAAATTCCATTATGCCTGTCTCATAGTAATTTTCGTCTCTATTGGCAAACAACTGGGACAGTCGTTTTTCGCAAGCCTCTTTTGGGGCGAATTTTTCACCAACCATATTGTTCTTCATGAATAGGAACAGATGGTAATCACTTGGTGCCAGGTCGGGAACATAAGATGCATAAGAACGTCAAACCAAGCTCCCGGAGCTGCTGGTGAGTCACTATCGCTGTTTGTGGTTTGGCGTTGTCCTAATGGAACACAATTCCTCCCCTTTTTGCCAACGGTGGTAGCTTCTGTATGATTGCTTCCTTCAGTTGTCGACACTAAACGTCCGATTTAAGAGTTTTGCCGTAAGGTAGCAGCTCATGGTAGATGATTTCCTGCCAATTCGGCCGATTGAAGTGATCCACTTTTCATCACAAGTCATCATACGCTTTAGAAATGGTTAGATTTTGTTGCGATTCAGCAAGTCAATAAGGTTTTTTTACGTTACATATTGTGGTACCCATACATCGAGTTTCTGTTTGCCTTACTCAAATAATTCGAAATGTTTTTTTGTGTAGTGTTTAGCCCCTGGTCAATCGAAACAGTGCTTGCATGATGATCAGACTCGACGATTTTTATGATACAGTATCAGCTGCCTGACTACCATTTCCGCATTTATCGAAGAAAAATTTCTTAGTACGAAACATCACATCTTTCTGACGTCAGAAGACAACGCGAAATATAGATTACTAAAGCCATCTGATGGAAAGTAATGGATTTCTTTTTGCTACACTTTCAAAAAAGTATGGAATCGAACTTTAGGTACTTTGTAACGTGGAGATATGTCAAAACCCTCAGACCCATCGGAGTAACTTTTCGCCTGGTAAGGTGGTAGTCAAAACTCTGGAGGATAATTTTTCAAGAAAAATAGGGTGGGCTTGAAGCAAAAGTATCCTAACCTAACCACATGCATAGCATGAAAACGTTCTATTCTACTGAGTGATTGACATTTCAAGTACTTAAGTCGCCTAAAAATCTAATTGTCAAAGAAACCCATAAAAACCGTCACCAATCCCTTTCAATCAAACTTTCAAAAGTCATATCATAGCTATCCATCATACGTTACAATTCCGCTACACTATGGTTAACCTCTCCCTACTGCCATCCGCTTTTCCTAATTCATCATTACCTTTGACGACCCATCAAAACCATAATTGCGACATTCCCCGAGAATCCAATCAATACCCGCGACGCTATATAAACACTGTATAATGTCAAAGTGGTTGTGATAAAATCATGAGAACGTAAAACACAAGAAAATATTAATAAAAAAAAGGAAGCACTTCCGAGGATATACATTTCGAGATCATTAATTTCCTGCAGATGGATGTATAGTAGAGATTCATCTGCACGCGATATCCATATACCACGGTTATGTCCGTCTCTTTTTCATTTTATTTTACTTTAACTCTGCTGCACTGCAGTAAAGGATATCCTTTACGATATTTACATAATAAAAACGTTCGCACTCCAATCCTACATACCTTAGAGACAAGCATGCTATAGTATTCAACTTGTTATAGGCCTTAAAAAACGAAAATCGTATTTTACATAAATGGCGAGCGTGAAAAACACGTTATACATAAACATTTTGGAGTGAAATGCCATGCATTAGTAATTAATCAAAAAAAAAAAGTACTTAGATCAGGATTTGCCAACGAACGGGTGTGTCCTTAAATAATAAAGGATCCATTATAGCCTATTTATGGCCATACCTTTCCTGTACTATTGCTTTCATTTTGGACGCAGAAGTAAAGTACGAGGCTCTATTCTGCACGTGTCTCCATATCGAATGAGTTTAAGTTTTAGAGAAGAAAGTACTCGTATTCTGGACATGGCGGCAGGTTTATGAATCAATAATAAGTTTTCATGAAAATTTGCTGAATTTTAAAATATTGCTGCAGCGTGTTCGTGTCTGCTTGGGAAATAATTAATAATTTCGGAGCAGTTGATAGGGTTAAGAGCTTAAAAGGATTATGTGTGGGAATGTCCTTCTGTTGGAAATTTCAGACTTTTCAAACTTATCAAACTCTATTATACTCAATGGCTTTAGTGTTGTTTAGTTCAAGTTGTTGTCACTTTTTTATTATACTCGTTTGAGAACCACCATAGTTCCTTTTCGGTCGGTCCGAATTCAACTCGCCAGCTGTATTCGGATAATCTAATATGGTTTCAGGGACGTGCTCGTACTGTGTCTGGACCTAGTTCGAACTTTGGACTATTCGGTTCATATTTGGCTCAACCTACAACGCTTACATTTTATTGAGGGAATGCATGTTGCAGTCAATTTTTAACACAACTTCGGGTATATGCAAGAGGCGTCGAGACACAGGTTCTTGGACGCCAGTTCATAGGTCCATTACGCGAAATAATGGAATGTTTCCTCCAATAAGTTGACGGGTTTGCTTGCTGAATGACACGTAATGCCATGCTGCTGGGACTACATCTCTTCCATATTCATGCCACTCAAGCACTCAAGCGGAGGACGTAAAAGTCATTCATTCTAACTCTATTGCGAATACATTTGACCGTAACACGCTAGCTAGATTCATTTTTGAAAAAAAAAAAAAAAAATATGGTCGGGTGACTCCACGCCCACAAACTGCACCAAATCATGCATTATTCGGGATGCAACGGCGTTTCGATACTCTCACGTTGATTATCTTCAATCCAATTGCAATAATTTTTTTTCGGATTAGCATAGCCGAATATTAGCCACATCGCTGAACAAATTTTTTCGGTAATGGCAACTAATTTTGCGCGCATTCAACGAAATTTCGGCTTAGTTTTTGCACTAGCTGGAACTTGTAAGCCTGGAAATCTGGATCTTTGTGCACAATTTTCAATAAACCTGGCGGCCCCAGACTAAGTTGAACGACGTAGAAACGATAAAGCATTTGAATCGCCTTCGACACCCCTGAATAGATTCAATATTCTGTACAGTACACACTCTTCTTATGTGTTTCGGATACACTGCGTCTTGCAAAGAAAATGTTGTGCGAAAACGGTCATATGATGCAAGTGCTCTGTATGTTAGGCGCACAGAACTATAACTTTGGAGCCAAATTTCTCAAACTTGTCGAAGCGTGAATTGGATAAAAACGACACTGACAGTTTCCAATCTGCCAATTGGTTTGACAGATGTCTGAAAAACATGTTTTAGGAGAGAGTCTTACTGCACTACGGATAGCTTATTTTTTGTGCATGTGACGTGGAGGAAGTCTCGCCAGTGCCTACTGGGCCATTGGATATAATTGCGTGACGTCTGTTATGCGGAGACATACAGTTCTTTGAAAATGCTGAAAATAGTGAATATAGCTTTCAGCTTGGTCTTTTTTTACTACATTGCAGAGACATACGTGATGTGGGAGATGTCGCAGCAGTTGGTCAAAACTTAGATATCTAACTTCATCTAAGAATTTAATGTTTGGACCTTTCCTGGTGAATAATTATTTTTATTATCATTACCGGCCATTTGGAATACGAAAGTTCAGAGCTTCGTTGACCAACCTTCGCCAAACCTCTGTCATGAGTGTGTTCCTTCCATGTTTCGCTGTTCTGTTCCATCTCCTCTAGATCAATTCTTATTTTCCTCATAAAAGGTAAACAGTCGTATGCAGGTAGGTGGGTAATTGTGGCACTATAGTCCAGGTGTAATTGGAGCTAAAGCGTAATTTTGATGTCACGGCTCGTTTGACCTGGATAGAATTTTTTTTTTTTCACGGAACTTGCGTGCTACACGTATCAGGTATAGGAAAAAAGTAGTAAGGACTTTCCCTGATTGAGTGTTGCTGCAACTGCTGTAGTGGCTGTTAAACGGTATGCCACATCTTTCGACGTGACTATAGGTGGCCTGCATTGAATTCAATAGTGAATAGGATGTTAGATGTTAGATTTGCGAACAAGAGTAGCAGAGCTCTGCTATAGTCATACGGTCTAGGTAACAAGGCCCTCACTTTCTTGAACCTAATGGCAGCCCAGGTTTGGTCTTGTGTTTTACTTTTCCAAAAGGTGGTCGAGGATTTCTTTGCCCACCTTACGCAGTCTTAGTTGAATAATGGTTAATTTTTTTCTCACACACCTGTCAAGATGAATTGGAAAGCAGTTTGCTTGCCTTCCCAGGCTTTTGCCTGTGACTATGACTACATCCTCAATTTGTTAAGTGTAGAACTGGCTAAGGTCCATTTAATTTTTAGACTTAGGATTTGAATGACCACACATGTTCCATTAACCCTATTGGATTCATGATTGGCGTACAAGCGCTCAGGTCATAAATTGTAATAGGAACCAGCCCTTAGAACAAAAATGAATGCTACAAAAAAAAAATTCAAGGAATCCAGGTTTGGTGTCAAGTAAAGGACTTAAGAGTTCTTTCTCCGAGAAAAAGAGGTTCATTTTCTGTAAGAGCCGAGTCATAAATTGTCTACCAATCGAATTAAAAATTCAAAATAAAATAATGACAGTTTAATATGTTGAACTTTTTTAACTTAACTGCAAAACTATTATCTCTAATATCTCGAAATATCTCTAAATGCTTATAACGCAACTTAGTACCTTAATATTCTAAAGAAATAAACAAACTTTACCCAAGTTAATTAAATCTTTTAAGAATTCGTTTAAATATACTTATAAGAAAAATGACAGCTGTCGTTTCCGCTATCTTTTTAATTGCTTTCTAATACCTTTGGGACTTTTCGACTTTTCATCGTCGTCAACTTTACACCCCTAAATGATCTTGGTATACCATTAAACCTAAAGGTGAAATAAGCATGACTTGTCATTAATTTCAAGCAAATTTTTCGCCATTTTGGTTTGAAAAAGGAAGTAAAACTTATTTGTGTTTACTTATTTTTATATTGTTAGATCTAGGCACGGTTTTCTATATCTCAACCATGTCGCAGTACATGTGAATGAATGGTATTCATGTCATTATCGTGTCATTCTCCTCCTTGCTACACCTTAGCGACCTCACAACATTACAGAGACGAAATGCCTTGAAAGTTCTTCTGTGTTATTGGAAATTCATATTTCAATAAAACATTTTTTCCTTTTTCACGAAGCAAATGTTAAACCCTCTTTACCATCTTGATAAGGAAAAAAAAAGATGCAAAACCAATTTTTAAATTTCATTTTCCACTCGCTCTCCAGCTCCTTGCTTTAAGTATGCTTTTAAACGGCATCAAAGGAACAGCCGTTCGGTTCGATCCGTCATTCATCTCATCTGGGTTATATCAATTTCTCTCCTCTGGCCTCTGCTGATTAGACAGTTTTGATGATAAATGGTGTTATACCGCTTTTTGAAAACATCGCTCTATGTGGATCGAATCTCCTTGATTCCAGTCGATTCTTCTCCCATTGAGTTTGAAGTATTTCTTCTTAATTGGCACAATACATAATTTTCCATTCGTCAGTATAACCTACTTGTTGTGCTAGTCCTTTTGCTAATCAGGCAAATCCTTGAGCTTCACCACTCGAGACCGTCGACATGAACAAGTATGTTCATCACTGCCTTAAATGCCATGTAAATGAAGAGCTTTAAATTCGAAATTCGTAGCCATGGTTCAGAAAAAAGAGAGAGGGGGAGGAGGTGAGCCCTTTGAATTTAATTATGGGTATTGCCAACTCGAAACGAACGGGGAAAGAAACCTCGTCCATTATTCTTAAAAGACTTGCCCGTCATGCTTAGTGTTTTTTGGCTATAAATTTGACTTACCTAAATGTAAAGGCATAAGGCACAAGATGGTAGGGTACGGTGTCCTACTTATTTGATTAATTGGTTTTATTGCATGACAAAACGAGTCTCGGTTGTCGGGCACCTCCCTCTCGACGGAGTCGAAATAGCGCGTTGGACATTGCCTTTTGAGAAAGCTTTATACCAACTAATCCCTGTAAAGACTTTCGTTTAGCGAAATGATATCGTTTGGTCTGCTTTATTCACCTACCGTTGTCGTCGGTGGAGAACGATAATGATAAGAAGGACGACGTCCTTTAAGGTTGTTTGCACTTAGGAGACAGCGATGACGAGGATGAGGAAAACGAGTAAACAGGACGATGATTTACTGATGCCATCAAGTATGTTAATTGACCGCTATTTTAGACAAATCCAAAGGCGACGTTGCAATTTAAATATATATGTAACCGTATGTTGAAATGGAACAAAAAAAGCCATTCGTTCTTGGGCGAGTAATTTTTCAACGTGCGGCACAGCAGGGCCAGGACAAGGCAAGACAACATTTGTTGAATAATATACCAAAGTACTTGGTTGCAAGTGCTTTTGCCTCTTGCCAGGAGGCATCGGGCAAGTTAAAAGTAGAAGAATACGAGTGGTGCATAAGTTGCATCAACCGTTTCCCAGATGCCCTCAGGATGACATACTATTGTTAAAGAAACCAGTAGCCAGGACAAGGCAGGATAACCGGGCGTGGGCTTAGGATAGGCGAAGGCGAAAATGGGAAAAAGTGAAGTGAAGAGAATGTGGAGAGCAGATGAAGAAGAAGTTGAAATGAAAAATCAAATCGCCTTTGCCTCGGTCTCGGTAACAATAGAAAAGCAAACGCCATGCCACACCCATCTATTTACATTGTTGACGTGCGTACCCATATAGTTCATCTTTGCCTTTCACAATATACAACACTCTTGACACCATCTTGCCCTATTCGCATTCGTATCTCGAGACCATTGAGAGAGATGACTTTCATCTTGGCCTTCTTGCGCTTCGCTCGTGTCCGCTCGCCCATGCAAACTCTTGTCCTTCTTCGCGGAGCCAGGCACTATGCTTGACTGGCGCTATGCGATGAGTGGTGAATTTATAAATCATTGGTTCTCTGTTAAAGTTTAAAATCTTTTTGTCAGCGTCACTGCTTTGGCGTGGCATTTGGTCCTTCTTCTTTCCGTTCTCAAGTTGGTTTTTCCTTACACACACACACATATATATATATATAAAGTTCTGGCGACGATGACGAGGACGATTTGGCTGGTCGGTAGGGGTTGGCTCGCTGGCAAGTCAGTCGACTTGGCTACCTACCACTTGCCCATGTGGGACGTATGTGGTTTGAGTAGTGTTCATCCTTGACCTTTTCTCTATTCAATTGTGATATGTTTCAATTCGAAATGCATACAAGGATTTCTGAACAGAGAAACTCGAGACCGAGATTGTGAGCGACAAAGAGAGGGAGATGCAGAGAGTGCGAGACGGCACACAAGAAGAAGAAGAGAATTAGAGAATGTCGAGAGCGAGAGAAAAGGGTCGAAGAAACAAGAAGGCCAGGACTGGCATTGATTGGGCTCATATCGGTCTCATCTCCAAGACTCGCCCATATGTGTTTCGAAGGATAATAGCGAAACAGCAGAGGAATAAAAATAAAAATAATCCCACGCCAAAGTTTCAAGGTATCTTGGCATAGCTCCATATCCTACGTCAATGTCGAGTAATTTTCAGCATTAATCAAGGATTCATTCTCCACTCTAAACACATGCACTTGGGTATAACCCGCGGAGCAGGGCGACATCGAAGGGCGTCCCGATCGATGTACAATATTTCCCGTCGAGTGCACCAAAAGTTTGAACAAAAGATTTCCGGCGTTTGTTTGTTTTTGAATTATTTAATCCTGATTTTGTTGTTTTTTGTTTTGCTTTCGAAAAAGGATTGTTCGTTTTTCCCTGCACCGTTATTCCCGGTTGATTCGGATTGTGTGTTCGCCGACCTTGTCTGCATAGTTCTTTCGCTCGTTAGGGATATAATGCCACGCCATCGTCCGGGTGGCGGCGGGTGATATAATGTTTGTCAACAAATAATCTGATGAGGATGAAGAGATATACATAGATAGAAGGATGGAACGAGCCAGATGATTATCGTGCACTTTAAACTTTGAATGATGCAGGGGCGTCAGGCCAAGTTCCGGATCGGTAAAGTTTTTTCTCGAGGGTGAGGTAAGTGAATTTCTATGAGTTTGCCATCGAAATTTGTGAGGTTGATGAAACTATTTCCAAAAACACAACCGAATTGGTGTTGATGAGGACTTTAGGTGTGGTAAGGTGTGTTGGTTGATTATCATGGCGTATTCATGGCACTTAACCTTTTGGGTTTGCAGAATTGATTGTGTAACGGGAACGATATTCCGGCCGGAGATGTAGGCTTTCGTTTTAATTAGGGTAGAGAGGAAGATGTTGAATTTTATGTCTGTGATCAGATAGATTGGTTAGGGATTAAGTGTTTGAAAAAGAATGTTTGAGTGTTTTTAGGTAAGTTGATTCCTGGTGATGGCTTTTAGTCCGATTTTAGTGTATGATTAAAAGGAACAGTGTTTTAGATTGTTTTCTAACTCTTTGTTGGTCATTACGGGAAGGGAGAGGTAATATGAAAGGGTCCTTTTAATGTTTAATTTATCTGTAGTTATTAAACCCCTCACCTGTGAATATCAGACTTTGGAACGAAGATCATTAAGAATAACTTTTGCTTGAGAGTCAATGTAAGTGAAAAAAACACCTTAACGTATGCAAAGCGCACATATTGCTTGTTAACAAGCACCACTAAAGCAGACTTTCCAAAGCTAACAATCTTCGCCTCCCGTGTTTGCTGAAATAAGGAGGCTGAATGCTGTCTGACCTGGTTTATTTAATAGACCATAGAATAGGTCAGAATGATATGATCTGAGGAAAATGTGTGTCAGGCAGTCTTGTGTCATAAACTGGAATTTCAGGTTTTTTGAAAAATACTACCTTCTATAATCCTCAAAACCTATCTGAAACTTGGTGTTAGTGTTTAGCTCTCTAAGCGGTGCGGCTTACATCTGATCTAGTGGGGAGAACAAAATAGTTTATTTGAACGCTAGACCGCCGTTACAGCATAGGTTTTGGCTAAATATATATGAACAATCAAAGAAGTGTTAATAGATGCCCACGCCGTGAAAGGCTTCGGCACAAATTCAGATACTTTTTACGACTGCTTTTTGCAAATGATAGTACACTTGTAGGTTTGTAGGTTAAACTCTTTGTTGATTGTTTCACATTAGAGTGAATAGGAGAACCACGGCGCGGAAAGTCCTGGAAAATGCGATAAAACGGGTACAAATGTGTATCAATACTGGCGGAAGCCGCTTGACGGATATCATTTTTTCCACTTAACAGAAAAAATTATAAAAGTCCGAATAAAGATTTCCATCACTCAAAATCTTTTTTTTTTATTTAATAAAAACGTAATTCAAAAACAAAATGCGGTCACGATATTTTCTGCTCAAAACATGTTTGAATATCCTAACAACGTCCGTTTACAGCCTAGATCAGCCTAGTCATAAGGCAGGTGGCAAGCATTATCTATCTAGGGTAAGATCTCGTCGTACACTAATTGTTAAGTGTATTGTTGATCCTGGCGGCCATGAATGCCTTTACAGAGATGATTGAACCTCCTTGGCATCTGACAGCAGATTAACGCAAGCTTTTTAAGGGCTTTTATTTATTGTTATTCATAATAATCTGGTGAAGGACGGAACTGTAAATTACTTTCTGTATCAGTCTCCGGCTTTTTCAACTATCATAATACCATGTACCATCAACCAAGCCTACCGCTTTTTCATCTCCGACTTTCGTGCGACTCACAGGAAATTATCCATGGCTTACATTACCTTGTTGACGTAGAACTGGTGTGTGGATTGTTCAATAAATATCAGCGGCATTGTCCTATCGAAAAATCAAACGATTCTTTATCCGTTTTTAATTAGGTTAAAGCTGATTCGGAAAACTATGTTGGTTACTTGATCCTTCCATTCTTACTTTTGCGTAATTATAACTGGGGTAATGTATAATACAACCAAAGTTTCATAATTTTCATGGGATCAGGCTATTCATTGGACCCTTACAGAATCTGGAAAAAAGTTAGAATGAACTATACGGGTATTTAAGGATCAAGTCCTGATTCCAGTATAGGCACGGTGCCATAAGTCTTTAAGTGGACCAATTTTTGCTTATGGGGAAAGGATAGGGCCAAGTGATATAGGTGCTTTCTTCAATTAAAAAGATCTTGTGGTTTACTGAATTTAGTGACTGGTAATCTAGTCGGATTATATCCAAGAGTGCGGCTTAAATATTTACTCGTGAAAATTACCAAAGCTTAATAAATTATATACTTACACACTTACGAGGGGTGATTCATAAGTAATGATAATCGGCTAGTTTCAGTCCGCATAAGTTTTGCTTATATACTCACTAAGCTCGCGTAAGAAATCATATAAATGGACCACTTCGAGGGTGAATGTCGAGAAATTCCAAGCAGATCTGATGTTTTTGTTACGTTTCGTGACCATGGACAAGACATGGACCACTATTTTGTTCCTAAAACCCAGCAATAATAGATGACTTGGAAGTGAGACTCTTAACCAATGTCAAAGAAATTCCAATTTCCTGGGTAAGGGTTATGGCATCCGTTTTTTTAACGGTTCAAGGAATTTGGAGACAATAGCGAAGTTATGGCCACTATTGGGTCGTATTGGCAGGGTCAAAACAAAGAATTTTTTTTCTGAGGGAATCCTGGGCTTAAGTAAAAGATAAACAAAACGTATTGACTTGTTAGGAGACTAAGTAGAAAAATAAATCATTGTTTGTACATACTTAGGTGGCCCTACACACCGGGATGGACGAGAGCCTCAAGTAACATCCTCCCAAGTTAATCCGGTCTTGCGCTAGCCGTCTTGGGTGTCCCATGTCAAATTTGTTGTTGGCTGTCTGCTACACCATTTTTGTAATCGTCGTTAGCTGTATCGCCCTTAGGGTTGGACTCGAAGAATCTGCGGACTGGAGGGAGAATGTTCGTACGAGGGTGGTCCGATAAGTACTTAGCCTACAAAAGAAAAACAAAAATTTTGGAGAAATGGCGATTTATTTTTCAATAAAGTCTCCTTTTAGCTCTTGACCCAGCGATGCTCTAACCCGTCTGAAAAATACGTTTTCTCGAGGTCTGCAAAGTAGGCCTCCGTGGCGGCGATGACCTCCTCATTCGACTGAAATTTCTGCCCGGCGAGTGACTTTTTCAAGTTTGGAAACAAAAAAAGTCGCACGGGGCCAAATCTGTAGAATACGGTGGATGGGGCAGCAGTTCGTAGCCCAATTCGACCAATTTGGCCGTAGCGAGGGCGGAGGTGTGAGCCGGTGCTTTATCATGGTGGAAGAACACTTTTTTCTTCGCCAAGTGGGGCCGTTTTTTCTTCAATTCGGCGTCGAATCGGCCCAAGTACAGCCCTGTGACCGTTTTGCCCTTCTCCAGGTAGTCGATGTGGATCACACTTTGTGAATCCCAGAAAACGGTGGCCATCACCTTTCCGGCCGATGGGACAGTCTTCGCCTTCTTCGGAGTACGTTCGCCGGATGAAGTCCACTGTTTCGACTGTTCCTTGGTCCCTGGTGTGTACCGGTGGATCCATGTTTCATCGACTGTCACGAAACTACGCAGAAACTCCTTCGGATTGCGCTTAAACAGCGTCAAACACTGCTCTGAAGTGGTCTCATGGTTGCGCTTGTTGTTCGGAGTGAGCAAACGCGGCACCCATCGCGCCGACAGCTTTCTCATGCCCAAAATTTCATGCAGGATATGACCCACGCGATCTTTTGAAATGCCTACTGTCTCAGTCATCTCGCGCACCTTCAATCGGCGGTCTGCCAATACGAGATCATGGATTTTTGTCACGTTACCCTCCGTGGCAGCCATTTTTGGGGCACCTGGATGTGGCTCATCAAAAACCGACGTGCGACCACGTTGAAACTCGTTAAACTAATTTTTGATGGTCGCCATCGAAGGAGAAGAGTCTGTACACAGCATCCAAACGCTCTTTGATTTCGCTGCGTGATTTCCCTTCCAAAAACAAGAATCGAATCACCGACCGATATTGCTCTTTTTCCATTTTTCTAAAATCCGCGGACACTCCCGCTTCCACACGCGGTCAAAACAAATTTACGAGTCCGATTCGACAGTAGCCGTCTACTAGAATGTACTACACGATAATAAGTTGCTCTTGCGATACTGGCCATCTGGCGATGAGGCTAAGTACTTATCGGGCTACCCTCGTACATATGGCCTAGCCAGGAGCAGTGCTCATCTCGTTTATATGGTCACTGCAAGCACGTTTGTAGCTTTTGACTCTTTCGAGCTAATTTTTTAACCTCTCTTCCAGACATAATAAACATCAATGGCCAGACTTCCGAACTTCCCCTTCAATAGATCAATTGTTTATCAAGTTGCGTGCCATGTGGCATCATCTTGTTGGAACCATATACCATTGATGTAAAGTCCAACAATTCCAACCAAAAATAGTCTTCTAACATGACACAATAGTGAATTCCATTGAGCCCAAGATCGCGATAATTTTCAGCAACGAAAAAATATGGTCCAATCAGGTTATTGAGAAAGCTATTAACCCAAAATGAGCTTCCTCGCTGAAGGTGACTTTTCGATGAAGTTCAGGATTTTCTTCAAACTTATTACCGCGGAGCTAAGATAGACAAAGTCCTTGACTTACCCACGTTTATATCTATCAACATGAACGATGTGGCTAAGATCGGAGGTGTGAGTCCTTTGGTGCTTCCTTTGTTGTAAGCTCATTTATGGCCAGTCCTATTTTAGACGCTTTCGGGTCAGTACCCAAAAACGCTCCATTGATGTCTCTCCGTGTTCTGCTAATAATGTTAATGACAGAGAACAGTTGGACGGACATGAAATGTATTGTGCCTGTTGTGTTGACTGACGATTTCTGCAAGATATTTTCAAGATTTTGAGCCTGTTCAAAATTGAGCCTTCGGTTTTATCACTCAGAATTCTTATGGAGCATCGACAGTTCTCCAATGCCATCCTGCATAACCCGACGAATTTGGCAGCGATGTCAAAGTTAGACGCTGGGTAAATCATGATGGTAAATTTTCCGGGCCTGTAACTGTAATTGACACGGACTGCTTTACTAACAGACGATTTCAGGCGCACGTGGTAGAGAAATCCTTAAATGCGATGTTCGGGAGACTGATATCTCTGTATTTGTCAAAAGGAGCTCCCTTCTTGTGGGCCGGACAAACGATATTGAGATTCCATTCGTAGGGTATACTTTCATCTGATGTTATCCTATATGTAAGCTGAATATGACTCAGGTTATCTCGAGCTGTTTCGAAGACCTCAGTAAGCTATCCGTTTGCGCCAGCAACGTTGTTGGATTTAAGTTTTGATATGAACGTCCTGACTTCATTAGAGTTAGGAGGGACGGAATTCTCCTCTATCATCACCCGTCATGAGTGGGACTATCTGCCTGACAGCGGAATTTCGCCTATCACCGACTATGACGATCTATAAGTCGTCCTTGCGGCAATATTTTTTGTTTGCAATCCTTGCCTCTTAGTGATAAATTAGGCAAATAACATACAAAGACATACATATCTCGGAGACGAATATTGCTGATCATACCTTATGTGGAGAGGTTTAGTGATGAGACTATGATTGCCCCATGTACGTCAAACGACTGACTGAATGTACACTTGACTTGTTCCTTAATCTCATTAGTTTGAAGGTTGATGTGAAGGAACAGTTGTAGCTCTCCTATTAATTTTATGGCTATTAATAAGGTTAATGGGTCTTTACTTGCGTTTACATTGGCCTGACTATCTGTCCACAAATAGGTAGGGACGATTAAGCGGCTTAAGTTTATGTGTGCCACAAGCAGCAGTACCTCCCCCTTTTTTTTTTGTGGTCTTCATATCAGACCTTAAGACTTCTCTTCCATTCCCACACTTGCTTACAACGAAATCGAATCTTTATTCACTTATTTTTGTTCTGTGCATGGTCTTACCGTTATCGACATCATCATCACCGCCATCATCTACTCATATACCCGTGTGTGTTCCCGCCACATTATGTAGTCCAAATATTTCGGCCTGCAGGCAAATCAGCTTTCAGATATTCTATGTCGTGGCGCTACAGTCTCATCTATACAATCGGCCAATAACACGCTGACCCGAGGCGTATCATTGCGAAGTGGAGGCGGCAGTGGTTCCGTCGGATGTTTACAGGGCAGCGGAAGTGTCGGAATGTTACCGGGAGCCATCGATACTGGAGATTATGATGTACCGCATCCGCATCCATATACGCATCACTATATGCAAACGTCGTCGATAACACCGCCGCATTCGACAATGAGTTTGATTGGTTCACGGCCGGGGTCGGCCGGACCGTGTCCCGGTCATGATTCCGGATCAGATTCAAGTCAAGGAGGCGGCGGCGGCGGCAGTGGCTCGATGATGGGTGGAAATATTTCAGGACAAATTGGCGGCGGAAGTGGTAGTCTGGGACGTTGTTCGAGTCGTTGTAATGCAGCCGACGATTCGGGTGGCGGTAGTGGCGGAGGTGCCGGCAGCACCTGCAGCGGACACAATGGAGGACGTAGTAGTGTGCTCGGTACCATACACAATGGGCATCATCAGTATCATCATGAGTGCATCCATTACGAGAGATTACCCATTCCGGTGCCTATACCGACGGTGCCGGTGTCGCAGATGCATTCCGAGGAAGAAATCGAACCGGCCTATGCAACAGGTATCTATCTAATGTATACGCATGTGGTTGTCAAATATACTATATACCGTTGTACATGCTTAAGTTTGTAGTTTTTTTTCGTTCCTTATTTTCAGTTTCTAATTTCTTTTGTCTAATCCCCTGTCAATGGGAGTGATGAATGAGAATGAAGAGAAGTGGCAATGAAGGGAGGATGCTGGCAATGACATTTTTTTTAGTTCCTTTTTGTTTTGCAGTTCCTTGTTCTTTGGACAAGTGGCATTTGTAGAAAACTTGATTTCCTCTTTTGTTTTGTTGTTGTTGAATGAGGTGTTGAGTGTAAGTGTGTGTATGTGTGTGTTTTGTTTACAAGTGTGATGTACCAAGTGCTGAGCTGAAGCTGGAAGCGGTTCCAGTTTCGATGGGTGAGGCCTGTGTGGTAAGCCTTAATCCGCTTAGGCTGTATGGAGCTCAACTTGTTGGTTTTGAGAAATATCATTGAATGAAATTAGGTGGCTGGATGGCGGAATGGAGTAGCATTTTGACACTGTTGGGAGGATTGCAGCTAATTACAGGATGACTGTAATGGTACTCGACAGATTGAATGGAATTCTTCGCTTTTGTTCTTGTTTTTTAACACAGCTTTGGGGTTTGCTTTATTTGTTTTCAAGGGAGGATAACTTGTGCATGTTTTCCACATTTACGAGTTAGTTGGTTCGTGAGGTATGAGCTCATGAGACTTGGTTGGGATTTTGTGCTAAATTGTGGTATTGTGTAACCTTGAACTTGGATCTTGTCGGATTTGTTGTTCAAACAATGGGTATTTGAATAAGGGCACTTTAGAAACTGACTGCAGGGACCGATTTTTCAGGCTATAACTTGGAAATGTTATGACTTACGGCTTAATTATCTCGGTAGGCGGTGTATTGAGCCATTTTGTAATGTTTTGATTTGTGGGCTAGCGGTTCCCACTACATATAAAGTCCACGCTTCAGGCTTTGAAGTTGCTTTCTGTCAAAGGATTTTTATTTGCTAAGGCCATGGAGACACTTTGTTGACTCAAAAAAAAAAAACAAAATAAAAAATTTAATACGTCAGTACCTCTAAGCACATAACTATTAACGTAGTGCTGAAGATATCCTTTTTTAGTTCGCTTTTTAATGGGCAAGAAAATAGCTATAAGTTCAATGTTAGTCAACCAATACCGAGACTCTAAATTCAAAGTGGTAGTTGACATTAGTGTACAAGCTTCTATCTGACATTTATTAAATATCAAGAACATTGCTGCAAATTTTTAATGACGTGCTTGAAGCAAGAAATTCGACCCTGATATAAACTCTAAAAATTGTTTTCACGGTAAAGAGCAAAGGATTAACGCCTTTGGTTTGTTACATCGTACTCGTTCCCTGAGCAGTATACTTGGCGCTGATGCAAAATCGAATCTTAGTAAGTGCAATCGCTGAAAATCGAAAATTGTCGTTATTTTTCAAACATATGTATATTGATACAGTTCGTAATTCTTCTAAACTTTTTTGAATATAATGCAATCTTAAGAAAGTAGGTATCATGTGGGGGGCTACGGCATATTATTACGTGTGATCCAATACGAGGGTTTCTCGGGCTCAGCACCCGCGACAAATGTCATGTCCAAGTGACATTTTTGTCCATTATTCACTGGCACTAGACTTACGTCTGAACCACGTTTACAAATTGTGAAAATTTATTTCTAAAATCAGTGCTCAGTGAAAATTTTTTTCTTCCACTTCGATTTTTTTTTATAATTTGCGCCCGCAAAAGGGCTTATGACTACCCTTAAGTGTCCGGAATCAAGACACAGCACGGCCCGAGGGTATAGAGGGAGAAAGGGAGAGGAGGTGCCTGTGCACATTGGTCCTAAATGTCTGTGGTTGTAGTGAGTAGGAAATATTGGGCTGGGAAAAGCATTCCATAATCGTGTTGTGGGATCCAAGTGTAACGATCGTTGGGGTTTCATATGAGTGGACAGTCATCCACCAACTAGAATGCGAAGAAGTCAAACAATACTCATTATCCAGCAAGTTGGAAAACACCGATGGTCCACCCTATCCCTAAACCGGATAGCTTTCAAATGTTAGCAAGGCTTTTGAAAAGATAGTAAACAGAGCTCTGATCAAACGGGTGGAGGAAAAGAAAATAATACCTCACAATGAGTTTGGTTTTAAGGCGTGGCATGATACCATTAACGCTGCGTCAAAACTAGTTTCCGGCATTCATTAGAATAAGATAAAAACTCCATGTACGAGTGCTTGTCTGATCGACTTTGAAAAGGCCTTTGAAACCGTACGGCTAGTCAAGTTTAAAAGACGATTTTTTTTTCATTTCATTTCATTTCATTTTTATTCGTATTCTCGATTTTAAATATTTACAAAGTGTATAATTAACATAATAATATAATAACATAATAATTACAAGAGAATAGTAGTGGCATTTTGTAATTTGTAAGACGAAACTAGTGATAAATGCCACATCAATAAACAATAAAAAAAACATAATTTGGGGTGATTAAAAATAATAACGCAAGTTTAAGCAAAAAGAGAAAACAATTTAGAAATTATATAAACACTATCAATATTGTCAAGTGGTCGTGCATCAAAAAAACAGAAACAGAGAAATTAACTTAAATAACGGGATCCAGCAAATGTTCGATTTGGTTGTGGTTGAACATGAAAAGCCATGACTTCAATTTATTTACGAGCAATTTCATCGATCTTGTAGACCTTATTGATCCTGGAAGTTTATTAAATAATCTATATGCAACACTAAAACTAGAGTTTCTGTAAGTCGTAGTGCGATGTGATGGAATATTAACATCCATACTTTGATTAATCCGGAGATTATAGCGATCAGATTGTCTACTATTGAGGTAATCACATGTTAAGAAAAAAACTTTCAAAACTTTGTAGTAGAACAAATGCCTTAGGCTAAGGCCACGCACTGAGCGGCAAGCGGCAAAAAGCTGAGCGACAAACTTAGGCGGCAAGTGGCTATTTACTGAGCGGCAACTCACTGAGGGGCAATTCTTAGCGATTAGTTCTGAAAATGTCGTTAATGAGTGCTGTTCGCCGCAATATTTTACAAGAAAGTCGTTTTAACATTTACAGAGTTATCTCAAGCTTAAAAAAAGAAGATTTGGAGTTCATCCAATAAACCGAAAAAGATCAGGTTATGGCGAATTTCACCATTTGTATAATAATCTTCGACAACACGAAGACCGATTCAGACAATACCTACGTATGTCAATACAATCATTTGATTTGCTGTTAATATTTCTTAAATTTGCCATTATTCCTTCTTGCCGCTCAGCACTACCCTAAAATAATAGAACAGAATTGAAAGCTGAGCGACGCCGCTCAAAAACGTCGCTTGCCGCTCAGAGACTGTGTGGCCACAGCCATACGATTTCATGTGTTTTAAATTTTTTTTGCCGCTCAGCTTCTTGCCGCTCAGCTTCTTGCCGCTCAGCTTTTTGCCGCTTGCCGCTCAGTGCTTGGCCTTAGCCTTAGAGGAAGGATTCTAAGGCTACTAAACAATGGCATAGAATGATCGTAACGGGTTTTTTTACAAATTTTTCTTACAACGCATTTTTGCAGATTTAATAATCTTGAAATTTTATTGCGGGAGGCACTGCCCCAGGAACAGATTCGATATTTCAATTTGGAATGGAAAATGCCATAGTAAATCATTTTTAGAACCTGCTTTGAACATGTATTCTTTAAATCATAAAAAACACGCAGCGTTGAGATAAAATACTGCTTTAAAGATAAGATGTGTTCGGACCAACTCAATTTATTATCTATAATAACGTACAGATACTTAAAATGGTTTACAACTTCTATTTTAAAACAACTACTGTCACATGGCATGTGGGTAAAAAATAGTTTAATATCAGTTTTATGGCAAGTACTATCGATTGATTGCATTTTTCTACATTTAGGCGAATGAAAGAAAATATCAACATCCGATGGCCAATTGTAACGAAAGCTAGGGAACATTAATTTTGTCTTACTGCTAACAAGCATTTTGTGTTCAGCAAACCAACTTCGTAACATATCTACATCATAATTGATATCAGCGATAAGATCACATGGACTATTTGAGGTGTAGGTGATACCCAGATCATCAGCAAAAGCTGTTATAATACCTTTCATGTTCTGATTGAAAATCGATTTAATATATACAAGAAAGGGGATATGCCCGAGGACTGAACCTTGGGGTACACCTATATTTATATTAACTGGGGTACTAAAAGTCTCAGATACTTTAACTCTTTGGGTTCTTTCACTTAAATAAGACTCGAACCATTTATAAATGAAATTTCTAAAACCAATTTTGGCTAGTTTATCCAATAGAATAGTATGATCAACCATATCAAATGCCTTTGTAATATCAACGAAAAGATTTGCACAGTGTTTATTTTCATCGAGCCCTTTCAATATGGAGGAACAGAAAGCATTCAGAGCATCTTCAGTAGAGAGACCACTTCTGAAACCAAACTGTTTTGAGCTAAGAAAATTGTTCTTGTCTAAGAATTTAAGTATCCGCCTTTTCATTGCTTTTTCAAACACTTTGGAAATGGTTGGTAAAAGTAAGATTGGTCTATAATTACTCCGATCTTTGGGATTACCCTTCTTATGAAGTGGAATCACAATAGCACATTTTAATTTTTTAGGAAAAATTCCTGATAGTACACTGATATTAAATATGTACGCCAATACTTCAACAATATTTAAAGCATTTTTTTTTAATAATTGGTTAGATATGCCGTCTAAACCGCGAGAGTGTGAATCATTTAAGGAATTTATTATTTTCAAAATCTCAAAGGAAGATAACTGATCGAAGAAAAAACTGTTACTGCAAGTAGTGACGTCCTTAATTCTTGTCGAGCTTGTGCAGCAATGACAAATATTATTGTTACATAATGGAACAGATGTTGAGCCGATGGATGCAAAATAATTGTTGAATTCATTTGCAACGATATACGGGTCAGATGTTTCAAAGGCACCAGTTTTTAGTTTTATACATTTGAATCTTTTTGCGCGTCTGTTGAATATGTTATTAATTAAACCCCATTCCATATGCTAGGTCAACATCAGATTTGTTATAAACTTCCTCCCAATTTTCATAAAGAAGTCTCTGATTGAGAATATTAAAATTAATTATGGATTTAGACGGGAAGAAATTATAATTATCCTTACAGTGTAATCCACTAGTGAGATTATTAATAAGAATACCCGTCATACAATGGTCTGTGATCTGTAAATCGAGGTTTATACCAACACAAGCCTTGAGTAATATGTTAGACAGACGTACAAGAACATGGTCTAAACAGGAGCCAGAGCAAGGCCGAGTGATACCATTTATAAGAAAATGCAGACCATGCTCAGCTAAAACTGTGGAGTAGGAATCGGTAATATCGTTATGAGTTAACAAATCAAGATTAAAATCCCCTAGAAAAATAAGATTAGTCACATTTTCACCGAATAGGAGCCTTGAAAATTCCTTAATAAAAAAATCTAGGGCATATGAATGTAATTTGTATAAGCACACTAATGTAAGAGTTAAGCTGCCTATATTACATCAAATTTTTAAAACATCTGCACTTACGAAATTACATTTAACAAAATTAAAATTAAGTTCATCTCTAACAAATACTCCAACACCACCAGCAGCATAAGAGTCATTAGTGGTTGCTATGAAAGTATAACCAGGAATAACAAAGTCATCGATTTCAGGTTCAAAAATCCAGATTTCAGAGACAAAAATAGATTCAGGTTTTCTGTCAAAAGTTTCAATATGAGCGACCAAAGAATTAAATTTTTTTCTGAGACTCCTGATGTTTTGATGCACAATCAATAGTGAATTAGGATCAAAATTATAACTAAAAAAGTTAAAATTACTTAGGGTTTCAAAGACAGGATTAATGTTAGCTTGATCTACATTTGTATTGAAACTCATTTAATTAAATATTAGATTGATCTTTAGAAAAATTATTAAGATCATCAAACGATCTTAACACAGTAATCCTGCCCTTATCGACTTTCCTTAAGAAAATACGGCCATTCCTAATCCAAAGATACTTAATGTTTTGATCTATTTTTAACTTTTTCGCTGCATTAAATAATGATCTATTGTATTTAGTGAGACAATCATTTATATAAATATTGTTTACATTTTGGTCATTGAAGAGAGTGTTTTTTAATTTGTTTCTCTTTGTTTTTTTACTTTGCATGAGTTTCTCTTTTAAAGTATTAGAGGAGAGATGGACACAAATTATACTCTTTTGACTGGTACGTAATGGGATTTACGTAATGACTGTGGGAAAAAAAATTGTTGTTAAGTGTGGCAACGCTACTTCGAGCGAACGATTTACAACAGGAAGCGGTTAATTCTCCGGTACTGGTTATAATCTACACAGGCTATGTTATAGGTTTTCTCAGCCACTCAACAGCGCACTCAGATGAAAAGAGCTAAAAGATCAGGTCCAATTGAGGTCATCAATACAATATTGCAGTGCGTCTTCGATCGTTAAGAGATATTGTTAAGATACTGTTAAGGACTCCGTCCCCAGCGGATACCAGAGAGAACTGAAAGAAATTCGCGTTCATTGGGCAACATGGACAACAATTAGCGGTTAAAACCCCCTTTGATACCTTGGTATCTGACTTGACCAGCTAAGAAGAGCTAAGAAGCTGGACCACAGAGTATGGTTGCGTATGTTTGTCCAGTGTGGTTTAATGAAGCGCCATCTTATATGAATAAGATTCGTGTATTAGGGAGGCAGTGCCTTAGGGTCTGTCTTAGAATGTATAGAACGCCAGAACTTAATAAACTGATGCATTAAGGATCACTCTAATAAAGTTCTGTATGACGGAGCAGGCCTAAACAGAATCAACAATTTTCTTGTTTAAATAACACGAAAGCACATTGCATGATCTTCGGGGATTACTATCCCCATTATACGAGTAGATCAATATTGATTCCAAAAGGTGATTGATCCCGGTAATTGACTACTGCCACCGGGACGCCAGGGACAAATGGCCCCTCTGCGATGGATATGTTGAGAGTGCTCATGAGCTCATATTTTATAGCAACTCAATGGTATAATATGGTGATATTCCTTACTCCTCAGTTCGTAAGTTAGATTAGAAATTTGGAGATTGGGCGCGTCATCATTCTTAGATGAATCTGAGAACTGAATGAGGTCTGTCTGTCTCGGGCAAGCAGAGTGAGCGAGATTACGAAGTCCAGTCAATGAAAGAGGCAATCAGGAGGGTGACCACTTGAAACGAAACACACAAGTGCTAGCCAACCTGATTATATTTAAGATTAGAACCTTAGATTCGAGCTGCTTTAGGATAAGAAAAAAATCTAAGTTTTTTAATAAACTTTTTCTAGAAAATCAAATTTTGAAATGTGGTCATACTAAAATAGAATAGATACAATAGATTATGTTTACGAGTACTTCGAACAAGAGACACGGTATGGTGATTTGGCTTCATGACAACGCTTGGTCACATGTTGCAAAATCTGTGAAAACCTTCTTGGAAAAGCTTACACATCGGTAGAAAGATTTACCCCATCTGCCGTATTCACCAGACATCGCTCCTTCCGGTAGCACTTCCATTCTTATGAAGTTGTCCAAGTGTGGGTCGATTCTTCGACAGCGTCAAAAGACGTGTGGTTTTTTCCGAGATGGAGTTCCAGAAAGTAGGGCATTTTCACAAAAAAAAAAAAAAAAAAAAACAGCGAGAACTTATTCAAAATTCTAATATTAAGGTTGATCACGCAGCTTTTTGAAAGAGGTTGTTTTTAGTTGTTGGTCTCTGTTGAAGACATTGTCGAAGGACTATCCGCCTCTCTTATCATGGTGCACCCATTTTATGAGGAGTTGCAACTTTCATATTTATTGTTTTTTGATTAAAAGCCTATTGCCACACTCAACAACTGGCACTGCATTCTTCCTAATGATGGTAACTTCCTCAGAAGATAGGTACCCTTTTTAAGACACCAGAGGGTTACGCTCTTGTATAGTAAGTGTTCTCATCATCCTTAACTTAGAGCCTGCACCCTGTCTCTGGGAACACATTAATTTTAATAAACTGGTTTCTCAGACGTAATATCCCGATAGATAGCAAGTTTTTTGATATATGGTAGTCTCCGATAAGTTTTAGGATGTTTTTCTAGAGTTCATTCAAGAGTCAGCTGGTATTTTGTTCCTGTGGGCCAATTGTTACCTTCCCAAAGATGGGCTCTTCCCGTTCAATAGTTTCGTTATTTTTTTTTAATTTTTTTTTATAGTGTTCACGCAGGTTCAAGAGTTACATTCTTATGGTGTTTGTCACCCAACTTGGACGGGGTGCAGGTGGTTTGTGTCGAAGATGTTCGTTCACTACTCTCCGGGGGTGGTTCTCCTAGATAGGATTTGAGAGATTCGACTGAATTTGTCGCGTTGGTTGTAGTTCACAATAACTTTTTTATTTTCAATGTCATTAATGTGTTATATTGGAAATGCACAATGCCTTTCGACCTTACGAATAACTTATATTGATTAAATGAAAAAGAAACAATTAAAGCTAATTTTTTTTTATATAACAACTTAGCAACAGAGTTTTGTTACTACAGCCGTCTCTGTGTCCATGAACCGACGAATGTTTTAGGACAAAAATGTTTATATTACTCGTATAATTATAGCTTTAATGTCGGACTCAAAGATTATGTTGGCGCAGTTAGCAAATATGTTGTGGCAAAGTAACTTTACCATTTCGAGCTTGTGAAGTCCGTGAAGACTGGCATGTGACTCGATAGTTTACATGTCGAGGAGCTTTTCAAGCGATGTGTCATACTGCATTGTTATTCTTTTCTTTTGATATGCATGTGAAATGGAGTAAGTCCATAAATATAAAATAATAAAAAACAATAAAATGCAAGGTTTACCACAGTTGGTCTTGCATCATCCAATGTTTCTTCTTCTTTTACAAGACCCGACATGTGTTTCCAGTCTTCCTCTGCGTAAGGTTCCATGATAACTTTGAGGATAGCTTTTCATTCCTACTTTGTCGTTATGTATATCCTAAATTCAAAAATGGGACGAGCGGCGAACCAGGAAAATATGCTTTGCCGTTTTATTGGTCTAGCGGTCACGAAATTCTCGCCCTTTGGGCCTGGTCACTCCAGAGTATATGTCGCCAACTTCTGTGGCTTAAAGCAATGGCGAGGCGTCCTATTGTTCAACTCGTTCATGAACGCCTAACTTTCAGCTGATATTACTTTAATTTTATATCCAATAATCATCACAAAACATATTCACACTTTTCTTCTAATTTTATACATTATTTATACCTATTTTCGATTTTCCACATAGTGCATCCCTTCTGTGAACCACTTAAATAAAGCAAAACAAACCACCTGCCACGGTTTTTTTTTTCCCTTAACCAATTTGTGTATCTATCCAACTCGTTCAAACGATTTGGCAACGAAATGAGCTCACTAGAAGCATACAAGAAAAAAAAAAAGCAGATCGCGCGTTGTAGGGACCATTTCGTTCAAATCAGTTTTGAACGAGTAAAGCTTTTTTTTTTTTTTGAATAAATGGAATGAAGGAATGAAGGAATGAGAAAAACGACTAGCTAGGGCATAGTTGTTCGATTAGGAAACTGAACGACTACATTTTTTAATCACGCGTCGCCGCTGGCTTAAAGCAAATTCTTTGTGTATTTATACGTTTTTTTTTTTAGCCCCCATAAGATCACTTTTACTGTCAATGCTTCTCGGAAGGTTGGCATTCGGGAGCCTTCGAAGAACAGTGCGAAAACTTACTTGATTCAAGATTTGAGTGCGTAATCGGGAAAGGATTAGATTGTACCAGGAGCAATATGTGGTGATCTGGGTCGCTACTTTTGGTGGATTTTGAGCCTTTGGTAAGAACATTTTCGGAGCTTGTTGTACCATTTAGGGTGACTACCTAGTGAAAGCTCCCCGATGGACGTCAGAGACAAATTGGAATGCAAACGGCCTTATGTGCATTGTATGGGTGGGCATGTGCTTGTAACTTTTGCGGAATGGTATCGTAGCAACTCATTAGGGTTTATCTCGATTTGGTTTTGTTTGCTACATTTTGGACATTTGCCTGTGGCAAGATGGTCGGCGTATTCCCATGTCTTTGATCCCGAGGTGGTGATGTCAATTGATCACAGAAGAAGTGAAACGACTCTTCCCTGTGGGCCACCTTTTGCTGCTTTTAATGTCACTGAGACCTCTCCGACCGTTTGTCATTACCCGCCAACCGTCAGTCTGGTAACTGCCTTTTCTCCGTAGATGTATCACCGACTTTCTCTCCTAGCTTAGGTAGTAAGTAATAAAATGTGACATATAAAAGCAGAGGTTTAGGTGATTGCATGCAACATTTTAGGTTTTGGCTCTCTATTGGCTAGAATGCCAATTGTTCACCAGACTTTCTTCTAACATTGACCGTGTCTACAACAAAGAAATTCGTTTCCAGGCAAAATGCACTAAAACATTCATATTTAATCCTAGTGACGTAAGGTTCTAGGAATAATGTCCATGTCGCCTACCTAGGTCAGCATCTCGCTTGTTTTCTCTATCATAAGTATGAAAGTCATCCTAAATAACGCCTTTATCCTAAATAACGCCTTTATCCTTTGCTGTCATCGTTTTGTAAAGAAACCATTCCTCTCCCCAGGTGTAGATTGTTTTTTTTTTCTCGTGAAATACCTCGTACACCCATAGAAACCTTTGTAGCAAATGTTACGAGAGCAAAATCCCTTTTGTTCATGATTTGAACTCATAAGTGCTGGACACTTCGCACACTCCGACGTCACACAAAAAGAAAGCACATCATCCAGTCCAATTCCATGTTCCTGACATTTGGTTAATTCTTTTGTAGTTAGCTACCCACGTGTCGACAACGCCTAAAATCTCCTAAAAGAAGAATACCAACATTCCTTTTTGAATCTCATACTACCGGGCGTAGAATATGTACATCAGTTTGTACGGATCATTTGTAGAATTCTAAATTGAACGACGTCACGACGTCCTACGAAACTCGTTTCGAATCTACGACAGCAAACACGTGTCGCAGAAAGCAGAACGGTGAAGAAGGTGTGTTATGGTACACCATCATTCAAGGTGTAGAGAATGAACATCATCGTGGGCGTATGGATTGAAGATTTTCTTTGAATCGAATACTTCGATGCCGTAGCGAACTAAGCAGATTTTACTACACGAGCACCGAAGTATCAAACTCATTCCATCACAAGTTACGTCTATGATACGAAGTCACACTATTCAGGGTTGCCCTTAGCCTCGAACAGAGAGAAAAATCCCCTCGCTCACATCGATAACGAAGAACATGTGTATGCGTTTGATAAGCTAGATTAGATAGCTCAACGTCCTATTGTTTTATGTCGATCTTAGCCTATTACCAAATCAATTTCATCGAACTGCGCCTCGTTATCAAGTAATTTACACGGCTCGACGTTATCTATTCTGCAAAAAGGCTCTCCAAAATAATACAGAGAGCACTTCCAAGAGCGTCATATACCCTCAGCTATGCATTCTTTTGTTTTCATTACTCAGAGAAGCATAACTGGAAGAAGGCAACAAACAAAGATAATAATTCCTCTATGTATTCCCAGCCAGGTGCCGTAACAGTCTTAATAATAAATTCCATCTCGACAATATTAGCTCTTGTGTCGAGTAAACACTAAACGCTGTCTAACAAGTAGAAAAAAAAATAGAGGACGTGTCGATAGGGCTATATCACTGGTTAAGAGCATATGGTTGGATACTCTATATCCAGTGCTCATGTGGGACGGGATTTGTGAGGCTGCCTACCTATACGGCTCGCATTTATCGTGGTTCACCATCGGTACAATTGGCAGTTAGTACCCATACCACCCCAAACTGAATAACGACTTGTCCAAATAAATTCGTTTAGTATAGTGCGGATAGAAGCCACGAATATTTAGTATCAAGCCTTGTTATCTTTTTTGTTGTTCCCTCTCCATTTATCTCTGGAAATTGGATAGATACCAACGTGTATGATGTGCAGTGCCTTAGATAGTGTCTTTCGTAATTGGTGATTGCTCCCTTTACAGAAATATTGTTGTTCTCCTCCTGGTGGAGCAACATCATACTATCAGTGATTGTGTGTTCATGTGCTTTAGTTCAACATGATTAGTTCGCCTCGAGCTATGTCGCGCATATAGACATCATCGTGTGACGAAAGACGAGTAAGCTTTCCAGGTCAAATGTAATGGAAGAGGGTTTTGCTGTTTTTTTTTTTTTTTTGTTCCCTACTCAGATGAATGACGTGAATGGCATCCACCCAGCTATTCACCAACTTACCTTTCCTAAATACCCATATGACTAGGTGTGGTGTCATGGTGTCGGTCGGTAATGATAACAAGGTGATAGCTGTGGTGGTAATGGCTATTCCCCGTGCTATAGTGACGTGTTAATCATTAACTTGGAGAAGTGAAGGCCTAAATATGATTCCATTCGATTAGGTCCAAGTCTTCCTTTTGTGTTTTTTCTCTCTCCGCGCTATTAAGGTTAGTTCTAAATCAGTCTCGAGTAAAATTCGCGCGTGCGAAATACAAGACGATGTGGCATGGGAAGACTGCTTTTCTAGGTATAACCACCCTGGATAACATGATTTCTTATCTATAATACTGATGTTGTGTTTCTTCGGGTGATTTACGTCGGCATTCGACAGAGGATTACAAACAATTCATTTATATGGAGGCACGCCGATAAATTGTGTTTTTTTTTCGATAAAACAGGTGTAAAGTCATCGGTGGCAGTGCGAAATTCATGCGAGTCTCCTTTAGTTGGTCTAACTTGCTCGTGTAGGTTTGAGAGTTGTGTATCCGTTCAAGTGTTTTATTTTAAGTCTTGAAACGTTTTATCGTAGCAACACACTTGTTTTGTTCTAGTTTAAAGCGAAAAAAAAAAACGAAAATACAGTCTCAAGTGACACAATTAGTATCGTAGAAATCCTGTATGTACAGAAATCTAATCTGTTCAACCTTCTTCTCTATCTCTGATGGTTTTCGGTTTTATTTTTTTCTTCACCTTTTTGGATTAGAACTTTCTGTCTTCGAAATACCTATATTGATAGAATGGCGTGTGAATTTCTGTGTTTTCCGATTTTTCACAGAGGAGCCTTGGCTCCAAGTTCATATTTTTTTGGACGATTTCAGTGATAAAATACGATCATATCTTATAAAAGAAATTTATCGATTTATTGGTTGATAAGTTAACCCATAAGTCAGCTTGCCCGCAGTGGTGGGAAAAGCCAGCTGTTTCTGTTTCGAGGTACTGTGATTCATACAACTTTTCATAGAAACATCGGCATTGGCATTAAGAATAGGGGTTTGTTAAGTCGCTGTTAGGCTTCGATGTGAACAATCGGCCCGGTGCCGACGTACCCTTCTCTATCGAATTGATTCAGAATCTAAGCTTTCCTTGAACAAATTTTTTATTTACACATTTTAAATGTTGATGAGCCTGGTCAGGTTTAGGTCTTATTTTTTTAGACGGCGGTGAACATGATCGGCAAACAATTGATCTCCCTAATCAGCTGTTTCCATTGGCGCATAAGCCATTTCCTCCTGTATTTTTATTATAGCTGTTGCGAGAGCCCTCGAAGTATCTAAGATGAAGGTCCTCTCAATCACAAAGGTGATTTTATCTATAGGTACAAGAGACCAGTTTCTCAGCGAATGTGAATAACGAATTTGATGATTTGAAGACAAGAATATTGCGGGGGTTTTGTCAGAACCCCGCTGAGGAGAAACACTATACAACCTGGGTGTTGCCTGAGACACACGTCCCTGCACCCGTATTGGCGATGTAAATTGTTTGTCGTTCTCTGAGTCTCTGGGTCATCACACTTTTCTGGTTCATTCGCTCAACACAGTCTGGTCTAGTAGTCTAGTATGTCTTTCTGTTGGTAAAGGTCCCCTTCTCCGTTCTCCGAAGATTACATCGGGGATTTACCTCCCGAATATGCAAGAGTTCATTTGCTTATGATTGGCTCTATGACGCGAGTTTTTACATCGAAATTTCCTTTATTTAGTTGTCTTTCGAGTCCAAAATAACTGCGTGTTTCTGGACCTAATATTCGCGCCAATGCGTTTGCTAATTGTGACTCTCAACATTGAAGCTCGATGGACAGCAACGAGGTTTGTTCGAAAAATAAGGTGACTTTTTTGTTTTTCTCGAAAAATGTTTTTTTTGTGCATTAACTTCTGTCTCCTGCAAAGTAATTCCCCTCAGATATATTACCCTTGCGCCAGCGATTCTTTAAATACTTGAAGCATTTCTGATATGCGCCTTTTGGCATAGCCTTAAGCTCTTTCAGCGATGCGGTTTTTATATCCTCAATCGTGGCAAATCCCCGTGCTTTCATGGGTGTTCTTAACTTTGGGGAGAGGAAAAAGTCGCAGGGGGCCAAGTTCGGTGATTAATTGGTAGTTGGGGCATGATTGCGGTATCGTTTTCAGCCAAAAAATTACGCACAAGTAACGATGAGTGAACAGGCCATGCACTTTCTTCTCGCAAAATCATAGTTTTTTCTTCGTATTTGCCAAGCGGCGCATAACATCCTTATTAACCATAGGACTTTCGGGCAAGAACTCAGGATGAACTCCACCATTATAGTCGAAAGAATCAGTGACCAAAACTGTCACATTTAACCGAATTTTGCGTGCTTTTTTGGTCTTGCCCCTTAACCATATACCTTTTTAAGCAAATCTGGACCGTATAGCTCCTGAGCGATGCTCAAACGACGGTTCTTTTGATCAAAATTTGCTAATTTCGGAACAAATTTCGCTGAGACACTGTTCAGGCCCAAAATATTTCTAATTAAACTTCTCTAATAGTGTTTCGACGATTCTCCATAGTAATTTTTTTCAGTGATTCAATGTTTTCATCCGTTGTTGATGTGCTGAGGCTTCCAGGAAGGGAATCGTCATTAACATCTTCTCGGCTTCTGTGAAAAGCTCGTACCACTTATGAATACTTTTTTCGTTCAGAGTAGATTCGCCAAATGCTACAGTCAACATGTGAAGTATTTCGGGGCACTTAATTTTATTTTCCACACAATTTAATTCTTTGTAGCAAAAGATCTCCAAGCAAACCAAAACACGTTTAATCTTTGATATCCTCATTGGCTGAGAATGTCAACATATGTTAGGAGACATGTGTACCAACATAACAATAAAACGAAAATTGAAAATCAAATGTACTTGCGCGCGAAATTCAAAACAGTCACCTTATTTTTTGAACAAACCTATTATACTTATTTTTTTTTTCTCATCACAGCCAAACCCATTTCAGCAGCATACTCACAAAGGCTTACGTGAATACTTCATTGCGATTATTTAGTTACTTTAATGTTGTAGCTTTCGTGTTGGTCTAGATTTGCAAGATCTTTTCAAGAATAAAGTTTAAAAATATTCACATCAGCCTGGTTAAAATTTCAGTTTTAGCCTGTTACTGACCTCAATGAGACATTAAAAGATCTCTATTTTTATCTTAAACTAACCATGGCTGTCTGTAGCTCATCTCTACGTTAGCAGATGGTTTCTGAAAGTCGATAAACGGACGATATGTGTCGATGAAGGTCAGGACCTTTCTTTAAATTTCAATGAGGTCTCTGAGGTTAGCGAAGATCTGCGATGGCTATGAGCTTATTTCTTCGTATTCAATCAGAGGTTTCTCTTATCTTGACAGCCGAGCAAATGATGCTGCTCCAGGAATGCTTTCCAAATTGTTCAAATGAGCTGATGCATGTTCTCAATTATATAATTTCTAGCTTCGTAGGTAATTCGTCTTTATGCTGAGTGATTAGAATTAGTCGTGGCTTATTCCTTTCTATTACAACCTATGAAGCTATTCAAAGTCGATTTTTTAAAAAGAGAATTAGAAGATTTCTAGTGGCACTGTCATGTTCATCTTATTGCATGTCTATTGCTGAACTTTCGTTTCAATTGTACACATTTAGACATTGGTGTGTCTTACCCAGTATTGATATGCCACATCGTATGCGGCAGGTATACGAAGTTAAAACGTTATTTTGGTTTTGAGCTGTTTTGACTGTGGAATTCGAGCCTTAACGCCAGAGGCACGCCTTGGCTCGGAGGTTAGTGCGTTGGTTTCCGTCGCCAAAGTACCCCTAGGTGTAGTTATCTCTTAAAACCTTCTCAAAATTCGACATGTATGTCCCTTTCTTCATGGGCTCTAATGCTGAATACAACAACAACGTCAGCGCGTCAGCTACAAATGTGCCATTTAAAAAGCCTTTTGATTGAAGTTAAAGTTTTGGGCTTTCAATTCCTTAGCAGGAGGGAGGAACGCAAATTCTTTGATCACAAGTAGGTTGTTAAGGCTCAAGAACATTTTTAGAATATTATCTTGGGCACAAGTTCCTCATCACAAATCTTGAGGATGGTTTTTAAAATGTTGTCAAAGTGAAAAAGCTATGAGGTCTTTGGATGTAATCTATTTCTTGGGTCACAAAAGAGGTCAACCCTAGTAGGAGTGTAAACCTTTTGGATTTTAAATGTTTAGGCGACAGCGTCATTGATGCCTTCAGTGAAATTCACATATTAAGCAATATGACTTCAGCACGGAGGCTATCGAACTTTGCCTTGAGGTATGGACGAGAACAATAGTCACATGACTTTCACACGAAGGCTCTTCATCTTGGTGGCATGCTTGTCATACACATTTGAAGCCTAACTCTTTTCCGCGACTTGTGCAATGCCTCTTACTTACTGCTTTAACCATAATTCACTTTAAAATGAATTACACTAAGCCACCACCACTCTCTCACCACCTGCAGAACTCATTCTTCTTTGATCTCCGTACGAATCTATCCCCAAAAGTCAAAAGTCCTTATAAAATTTACGAAGTCATCTCTCAGCATTTCTGTCGAATTAAGAAGCGCGAAAGATGAAAACCTACAGCCGCTCGAGTAATTATCATAATTTTGCAATAAATGCAATTTCACGCACAAATTAATAATAGGGTGCGCGTAACATCCCCCGAAATGTCTCACTTCCTGTTCTTGTTTTTTCTATTAACTCATTAGAAGAAGCAAATGACCTTCATCATCATTATTACATACTTTTCTTGTCGTTTTTCCTCATTTCCTTTTGTTTCTTTCGCTTGGTCATTATTTCGTGTCCTTGCTGGAAATCTAGAAAATTGGTTTTCGGTGGGCTTCCGGTCTTAATTGAGTCAGAAGCAGGAAAGTCGAAGGCGTACCGAGCAAATGGACGGTATAAGGCGGTGGTCATGGTATTAGTTGGAAGAGTTGTAAAGGTTTTTGAATAGAATCAAAAGCCACGTAGGAGATTAGGGTGTTTGCGATTTCTCTAACGTTTAAAGACGTTAAAGATCATCAAAATAAATAACAATTTCCCTCTTTCACAGTATTCCCAAATGTTCCAACAGCGCCAGGAATGTCATGTGTTGGCGAAGACCGTATGTATTCTCGTGTTTATTTGAAAATCATGATTTGACCTAGTAATTCCTTTTCTCAGGGAGCATCTATCGACGTGGAGCTAGACGATGGCGAAAGTTGTATCGCATCAACGGGCATATATTCCAGGCCAAACGCTTTAATCGGGTAAGTTGTTCTCATAATCATATGTGGTTTCATGTCTTATGGTTTGGTTTCAGCGCGCATTCTGTGCCTACTGTTCAGATCGTATCTGGGGTCTAGGTCGACAAGGCTTCAAGTGTATTCAATGTAAGCTGCTCGTACATAAGAAATGTCACAAACTCGTACAGAAACACTGTACCAACGAGCACGTCGAACCACTGGTTAAAGAACGCGACGATATCAGCGCTGACCCAGGCCTACCGGAGGTATTACCACCTATACCCGACTATCCGCCGGTCGTGCTACCCGACCCATGTGATCAAGTAGCCGTGGAAGCCGTCCAAAATATCGGAGAACAACTCGAGCAGGGCACTCAAAGGCAATACTCACTCAATGACTTCGAATTAATTCGAGTCATCGGTCGCGGCAGTTATGCCAAAGTATTAATGGTCGAGTTGAAGAAGACACGTCGCATATACGCCATGAAAGTGATCAAGAAGGCATTGGTAACGGACGACGAAGACATCGATTGGGTGCAGACCGAGAAGCATGTCTTCGAGACAGCCTCGAATCATCCATTCCTGGTCGGATTACATTCCTGTTTCCAAACGCCATCGCGTTTGTTCTTCGTCATCGAATTTGTGCGTGGCGGTGATTTGATGTTCCACATGCAGCGACAACGGCGTCTGCCCGAAGAACATGCTCGATTTTATGCGGCCGAAATTAGTTTGGCTTTAAATTTCCTGCACGAGAAGGGTATCATCTATCGCGATTTGAAGCTGGACAATGTGTTGTTAGATCATGAGGGTCATATCAAGTTGACCGACTACGGGATGTGCAAAGAGGGAATACGGCCTGGTGATACAACATCTACATTCTGCGGTACTCCGAATTATATTGCTCCAGAGATATTGCGAGGCGAGGATTATGGATTCTCGGTGGATTGGTGGGCGCTGGGGGTATTATTATATGAAATGTTGGCCGGACGAAGTCCGTTCGATATTGCTGGTGCATCTGAAAATCCTGATCAAGTAAGTGAGTAGTCATTGTCTCCGTATTCATTCTATAGTTGGTTTTTTTCAGAACACTGAAGACTACCTATTTCAAGTTATATTGGAAAAGACAATTCGTATACCACGTTCATTGAGTGTTAAGGCCGCATCGGTCCTCAAAGGTTTCCTGAATAAAAATCCAGCCGATCGTCTCGGCTGTCATCGCGAATCGGCTTTCATGGACATTGTCAATCACCCGTTCTTTAAAAGTATTGACTGGGAAATGGTAAGACTGACGATTTCGTCTCGAAATTATGTGCTTTCTCTCTCTCTCTCTCTCTCTCTATTTCTCTTTTTTAACCTCTCCCCCCTCTGATACACGTAATGATGCACGGTTTTTATTGTGAAGAGCAAACATAAGAAAGAACGTTCAAACCTAGGAAAAGATATACTATTTTAGGTGTAGGTACCCCCGATCCCTCAAAAAACTGTCACGAATCAGTGTGAATCAGTACAAACAAACACTGTACAGAGATACTAACCGAGAGTTAAACAAGTAATCAGCATGCGGTTGAAATTCGAAAACAATATACGTTCCACAAGATCCACTTACTTGATTCCCATCATTATCTAATCACTTGTTACAATAGTTGATTGCCTTTTCTTACTCATAAATTGATTCCAAAGAAAAACAAAATAGATTCCCTCCCCCTCTCTTTCTCTCTCTCTCTCTCTCTCTTCTATAAATATCATCTAAACCGTAATATTCTTAAGATTGCACAAAAGGAAGTTCAACCGCCTTTCATACCGACATTTGATCCTGGCGATCCGGATATGTCAACGAATTTTGACCCTCAATTTACCAGAGAACCGGCTGAATTGACGCCAGAGGATCCGTAAGTGTTGAGTGTTATGAGAGCGGACGAAAAGTGCTGTATTTTTTAATTCTTTTTTTTTTGTTTTCCTTATTGTTTCTACGTTTCTTGTAATTTTGATTTCTTGTTTCCTGATTGTCGATAGTCGGTGAATCAAGGAATCTCTTTGTATTTTTTTTCCTTATTTTCTTTGCCGTTCGATTTACTGATCGTTGCTAAGCATTTCAATGTTTCATTGCATTCTGCTAACTTGTCAGCCCGTCAAGCCCAGAGCATCGTTTATTTTTGTCTTTGTTTTCATTTCCTATTCAACATCTCAATGTTTATATGCTGCTTGTAACTACGTATTTCAAATAGAATTTTGATATTTTTTTGTTGTTGTTTTTTCTCATTCTCATTGGTACCCTGCATTTAGAAATGTTTATTAAAAGCGAAAACACTTTTCAGATTCATGGAAGCCGGCTGTAAGATCTATGGTTTGTGTGCTTTCCATTTCATCTCATTTTACATTTCTCTCATTATGTCGTATCCGTAGGTTCTCTGTCACTTGGTCATGTATTTTTCTGATATTCGTTTGGAAGTAGAAGCAGAGCGTAAGGATTTAAGAAACAGACAGGATAGAAATGAGAGCGCACTGACGGTTAGGTTTAGGTCGATTTGGCATGGAGAAGAAATCTAGTAATTCAACAACAAACCGTTAGTGCGCTTAGTTAAATATGAACCAGCGTCTCAGTGTGGTAAATTTCGTCATTGGGTACAGCGGTAGATGGAGTCTGGCGTTAACTGAGGGTCTTCTAACATATTTGGTCTCACTAAAGTTAATATGACTCGTCTGTCTAGAGTGGCTATGGGCTGTAATCTCCAATTACATCCGTCGAACCCTATGTTACTTTGTCTTCTTGCTTTCTGTTTGGCCTCGAGCAGTCTATTCCTTCCACTAGCCTTCCGATTTATGTCCTCTTTAATTTTCCTAAGTGTTGTAAACCGTTAACGCTTTATTTTTAGGTTATTTTATGGATTGAACATCTGTAGCTGTCTTTTCCTCTTTTTCGACATTTTTTTGTAAATCAAAAGTCTCTTGTCTTCAGAACAGTGTTCCTTCCACCCATTTCTAAGATTAAAGGAATGGTACAATCGGATTTGCGATATTCGTTAACTCACAAAACGGTATTGGCATTGTAATTTGCTTCCCCAATATCGCAAAACTAGCCGTACTTTTTTTATATATAAGTAAAGAAGAATAAAAATAACTTCATGTCTGTATAATCTTATATTGGAATCGAAAATAATTGATATCACGCGTCCATCACGTGACGTCACATTTACCGTAACTTTGCTAAGAACTATGAAACAAATCATATACATACTGCCGCCTAAAATGTTAAATACTTACAAAGTGACATCGAACATCGATGCTCAGTGAACACTGAGGTGATAGTGTGACATACAGGATTCATTTTTGTTTCATATAGAATATAATCCCTGTCGTAGTCCTCAATCAGTCCAATGTAATTCAAGTATATCAGTTCATCTGTAAAACATGCACGAATGCAAGTATATGCTAATCATAGAACAATTTTCTGTCTTAACCCGCCAATCACCAAAACTTATTGCGTCCATACCAGTGTAGATAGGAGACCAGAAGTAGGCATTAGAGTCGTAAAAGACAATATACAAGACATGGCTTTCATTTTAAAACCAGTTTTGCATGGTGACCGAGCGAAATCTCGCTATTCGATTAAAGTTGTTGATGAAAGTATATAAGGCGCAGAGGAATGAACCCAAATGAAGAAACATTGTACTAAACTCAGGAAATACCATATAAAGAGGCTGTGCTGCCTGCCACATTCGAAGCTTCTGGCTAAAGATCGTACTGTGGTTAAAACTCCTGGTAGGAAAAAGAGAAATCATTGCGTATGCCAGCAATGTGATATGGCCTTGCTACAAATAAGGGATACCAAGAACGGGGCGATAGGCGCCGTAGATTCATTTTTTTTTACGAATTTTTCATTCGTAATGCCGAAGTGGTCGTACGTTCAAAGCGTGAACATTATTCAAGCGTTTCTCGAGGGAGAAAAATCGAAAGCTTGGAAGGGTGAAGGCCCAAGTCGCGATGCAAAATTTGCCAAGTTGAAGTCTGCGAAAGGCCGAGCTCTTCCGCACGGCGAGGAATTTAATGCCCCGGATTCTGCTGTACACTTTCGGCCGATCTTGCGTTCCTTCGTCTCAAGTTTGGCCACCAAATGTTGAAGGGTCGACTGAAGGGTCACCACGTATACCGTAAAATGGGCCCAACGCGCACAAGGTTTGCACTAACGAACACTCAATTTGATAATAAAGTTTTATCATTTAGGCGTGATGTTCAATCGTGTAACTTGCCATGGTGATTTGGCATCAGTAACAGATTTGACAGATGTCACAAAAACAACATGGCCGCCAAAATCTACCCGCGCCAATTGAAAAACCCTCTAGATCGTGCCTCTTGCATTGGTCAGCGGATCCCGCGCGATCTTTTCAAGTATGATGTTGAAGAAATCACAATGCATCGCCGGAATCTTCTTTTAACATCGAAGGTCTAAATTAGTTCATCACCTTCATGGAGCATTATCATCCAGCACAATCTGAAGAGCTTGGCAGGCTGTCGACATGTGGCTTTTAAGTCAACAGAAAGGTGGTGTTTTTCGACCTGGCAGTCATGAGTCTTCCTCAAGTACTGATCCATCGTCTAAAACCACACTGACTGTTCATGATCATATTCAGGTGTTGGTGCAATCTAAGAGGCCGCCTTTTGGTATACTTGTAGTAATTCCCCCGTGAGGAGCATTTTTCGCGGAATTGAAATCTTTATCGGCATTATTCCATTGATCGATCATATTTGAAACTCTAGGTTTCCGATAAGAACAATATAATGTGGATTACTTAGCAATGGGAGATAAGATTTTCATATTTCTAGACAACAAAAATAATAAACTCATTGACATCTTCCCCCGTCCACGTTCCCCGTCCCTTCTAAGCTTCATGTTCTTTTTCCCTTCTCGAAATATTCATTATTTTTTTTTATTTTTCGTTTCTTATCTTCCTCTTTTATCTTCATTCATTTTCTTTTCGCACCATGTAGCTAGAGCGTAAGCAAGTATCACCTCCATTTAAGCCACGATTAGATTCCGACAGGGATTTGGCTAATTTCCCTCCCGAATTCACAGAGGAGGCCGTTCAATTGACCCCAGACGACGAGTAAGTACACCTTTATTTCTCTCTGTTTTTCGTAGCTTGCCTTGCATAATACTCTTATACTACATTCTAAATGGTTTTTTAATCTTTATTTTGTTGAGTGTCGTTCATGGTAATTGAGTATCGAGTATAAATGTTCTTTGATATTTTATGATTACATTCGACTCATGCATTTGTTGGTGTGTCTTACAGTCGTGTTATTGAGAAGATCGATCAAACCGAGTTCGAAGGATTTGAATATGTGAATCCACTACTAATGTCCCTGGAAGATTGCGTTTGACATCACGCATCATGCGAGCTACATCCATATAATTTACGGGTGAGTAAGATCAATAACGATATTTGAATGATAGTTGAAATTCGGAAATTTTCAGTTATACGGAGAGGACTCCAGTGACTATGATTCCGTTGCTGATGATCTAAGTATTCTTCAATTACCTCCTCCAACCTCTAATAATAATAATAATATTAATAATAGTCATACAAATAATAGTAATAATAATAATAAAAGTCTACTTCAGCACATGTTTTGCCTTCCATTAAATTAAGTGAACAAAAAAAAAAAAAAACACAAAAACCAAGATAGAATGTGAAAAAAAAAAGAATTAAATGCAATTATCTTATATATATTTACAGAACGAAATTAATTATATATTTATTGAACGAAAGGGGGGGGGGGGAGAAACACAGAAACCTATAGAAAATGTCTAGCGAATTAGATAAACAGTTTTATGTTGTATTACCTATCTCTTCTCTAACACGACTACGTACTACCTATTCTAACTAATCTAATTAAAATAACAAAACAATTAATATTCAAGGAATTTCACTAAAATTCATCAACAACAATAAATATGTTTCGTAGTTAAAAGAAAAAAAAATTACAGTTTAAGCTCTATATGGTGAAGTCGAAGGGACCGGGGAGGGACCTGTTATTCTTATTGCCAGTATTTGAATTTTATATTTCGTTGTATTTTATTCATATCTTGGGATATAGTGGGATCTTCTTCTTTGATTAAAAAGTTTAGCGGCTAGCTTGTTCAATGCTTGGCGGTGCCTCAAGCTCATCCACTTTGTCTTCTTCATTTCCTTGTTCCTGTTAATTTTTCTTCACTGAATCAAGAATTTCTTCAGTGAGAGAAGCTGCTATTGCTCAGTTCTCGTCTACTCCTATGTAGGTTTCGAAATTTTCAGTAAAATTTTGTGGCAGGTGGAACTCTCGTCCATTCAATCAATTTCAAACTCAGGTTCATCATCCTCAGAACTGGTACAAAGAGTCTATTCCAAGGATTGCAAACGATGTCGCACTTGTGGCTTATACTTTTTATTGTACCATACTTATCTACCTTCATCGGTTTTGGCTCTTCAAACTGAATGGCGAGACAACCTCTGAGATCTTAATCTGGTGCCATATCCATAAACCTGTTATGGGCGTAGTTCTGCAATGTTATTGACTAGCGAAAACTGAGCTGATTTTGTTTTTGCTTTTAGAGAAAGTTTTGTTTCTCAGACAAAATTTTCGTGGCATTAGATATTGAGGTAATTGATACTACTACTACTACCACTTTTTCGATTATGACCCCACTTTTTCCATGTTTATATAGTTGTTGGGCGTCCAAGGGCTCTTCTCAGTACGCTTATTCTACCCGTAAATCACATCTTGACTTCGGGCAGACCTAATTTTTCGAATTTTTAAAATTGCACCACTATTCCATTCTTAATCAAATTTTAAAGCAAATTTTCTGATTTGTTTTTAAACCAGTAATTAATCGCCGTCCTCAAAAAGCGAATTTAGCTCTCACAATTTCCAGTAAAGCAACCGTTTTGGCTACCAATTTACAGATACTTTTCAAATTGCTTTCCCTTTGAGATTAAATTGACGAAACATACTTTTGTGCCTATTTAGCAGATATTCCTTTATTTTTACGCCAATTAGCAGAGATGTTTCATGACCAGAACATCACCCTCGCATTTTCCATTAATCACAATCCATATGAGAGGTTGTCTCTGTGTGTATGCTAATTACTATGGCAGTTCCTCAATAACAAGAACTCATTTTTTTCAGCTATTCAATTTGTAATAACAGCTTTGGTTGTGTGACTTACTTACTTCAGTTCGGGTTCAGCCTGATATTTAGATAGCTGCTGTTAGTGCCGCATGCCCAGTGGGTTTTTAGCTGTGGGCGCTATTTAAGATGTGCAGTAGTCTCCATTCGCTCTACTTGGCTTAACCATCTTAGTCATTGGATCCGTACACTTGTAGTATTAAAGCTCGAACAATTCTTGGTTGCATCTTCTTCTCCACTCTTTGTAAACCCAAACGCCAAAGCCAAAGAATACACGCAGAATTTTTATGAAGCAATACTTCGTCCCCTTTCGGCATTGTCTTAGCCCCTGCTTGTAGAGGAGGACCGGGAGGATTAAGGTTTTGTCAAGAGTTTCCCTTACTTTTCGAGCAAGGGTCGCCCCAATTACTTCTTGCGCCCAACGAAGCAGTATTAGCAAGGGCTACTTTCCTGTTGTTGCCCTATCACATAGTTCGACAAGGTAAACGAAATCCTTGACTACTTCAAAGTTATAGTTTCCAAAGTGACGAACTGACCAATACATCAGTGTCAGTTGAATAAAAATAATTTTTGCGGCATGCAAAGCTTGTTAAATGCTTGCTGGTGGCTCAAGATCATCCACTTCGGTTTCTTTTACTTCGGATCAACGCATCAATTGTTGTCGATAAAGAGGTCCATCGATTGTTTGATCACTTCTCAGCAGCTCATAATAGACCATTCCCTTCGGATCTCACCTTGGCAGTATGGTCATTTGGCTGGTTGGAACCATTTCGAACACGCTAAATCGCCTTTCCACGTCTCTCGGCTTTAACTCGTAAGGTACCCAATTCGTAATGCCTAGAATAGTTCTTCCTGCGTTTGACACGGATATTTATCGATTATTGCTTTCAATTCTTCATCTTCAAAGTTTTTTAGCTGTCCCCGACGTTTCTTGTCTTCCGTGTCAAAAGACGAAGCCAGTACTCCAAAACATTTTGCAGCGTCACTTTTTTTCTCCCTTTTCTATCGCACGAATTAATGACACTTTTTCGTGAACAGACAAAGTTTTTCTTCTACTCGCATTATTTACAGCTCAAAAATTTAAAAACAACTAAGATTAGGATATAATAAGGGTGCCAAGCTAAAGCTAAAGAGCCTTAGTTACGTTTGAAAGGGTTCGCTATATAGAGTCTAGACTGTACTAAAAAACCAGATACACAAAAAACCTATTGTAAGTTAATAAATTGAAAAAAAAACAAAAATTATCGAGGACGATAACACGTTTTGTAGATAATATTTTCGATTATTTTTCCAAAAAAAAGTTTCTGTTAAAAAATCAAATATTTAAGAGAGAAGGACACATACTTAAAGTATAAACGTGTGCGACGGGCGGCGTGTGAAGACTTAACCAAGCATTGAAACAAAGAGAACAAATAAAACAACGGATAAACCGGATACGATCAAACCTTCTATCCGTGTCCGCAGTGTGATTGATACGATAAACTTCTTATTATTATTGTTATTATTATTTGTCTCTACTAAAATCACATTTTTTTTATATATATTATGAAATAGTATTCTCTGTTTAAGAGGCAATGCAACTTAATTAAGTGATTAAAGTTATAAAACAATTCTTTTTTAATTTATCTTTTGTTCTTTTATTTTCTTGTGTGGGATTTATCGATTTGTTCTTATTTGGTTTTGTTGTATGATGCCAGTGAGGAGGATTGAACGTTCCAAAGTGTCTTAATTTTTTTGTGATTGTATAACGAGAAGTTGATTTCTGTGCGTGCTTTTCCAGTTACTTTTTGCGAGATCATATCGACATTTGAGTCGTCAAACCTCTTTAAATATTAACTTTTGGGTCCACCTTGTTTGCACTTCTGTTCTAAGCTAGTATCAAATCAAGTCAAATATCAAATACACCAAGTCATCTGTCAATACTGGCTCGTTAGCTTATTCAAGCATTATACAAGTTCTATGGAGATTGCCCCATACCCGGCATATCATGGCTAGTTTGTGCAATATAAGTTCATCATTTCAATTTAAATTTCAATTTATTTAACATAAAAGGTATGTACATTAAGATTTACATCTTTTTTAGTACTTAGCATTTGAATTTAAGTTGAACAGTTAAACTAAAATTAACAATCATCACAAAACTAAAGGAATTTCTGACCTGATTGCTGCTTTACATGCCATCTAATCGTGTTCAAAAGCTTGAAATCCTTGATTAAGAAATCAGTCTTCTCATTCTCAAATGACAATGAAAAGTTTTATGCCGACGTCTATTCTCTTCCGCAATTCGATCTTTGGTATAGCTTGTCACGGAGCTTGTCTGTCAAATGTGCCAGCTCGGATATCATTACTGCGTTGTTCATGGCTAGTTTTTACGATCAAATGGGCGCGTTATTGTCAAAATAGTCGAAAGTAACACTAACACACTCCGTTAAAGTAAATATATATGTATGTACTGAACCACTATTAGAGGATATATTATATATGATGTACAGGTTTGCCTGGGAGGTTTTGCACAAGGTAACGATCAAACCTTTGAAACTATGTAAGGGCCTTGTATGCTGGATCCAGTTTGTGTGACTCTCCCGTAGATCGGGTGACGAAGTTTAGGACAATCAGATCGCCTTCATTGTACTGTACGAATTTTCTACTTAAGCCTTTAATCCATGATGTTATTTGCAGCTTACTATCTTTTTATCTCGATCTCGTCCAAGTTTGGTGGTATATCTTGCAGTGCCTGTATTAACCGATTCTGGCTGTCATTTTTGAAGTTAAAGTTGAACATTACGTCGTTGGGGGAGAACTTAGTGGTTAAGTTTGCTTTTTAAGGCTCCATTGAAGATTAGGTAAAGCAGCATTCCAATCACGGCTGTCCTGAGTGGAGCATTTGATTGCGGTTAACAGAGTTTTGTTTACCCTTTCTGCCTGTCCGTTCGCCCGTCGAGTTCTGACAGCCATCATTACGTGTTGAATATCATAGCTCGCCACGAAACTGCTAAAAGCCCTGGACGTAAATGCTGTGGCGCTGTCTGATATAATCCTTAATGGTTGGCCAAATGTAGACATCACCTCGCGAAGCATTGAAATAATCAGTGAATATTTTGTGGTTCGTACATCTCTCAAGATCATATATTTGCTGAAAGAATTAACCAAATCCATTATATAGAGATTACGTTGCTTACGTAGAAAGGGCTCAAGTGGTTCATGTTTACGCCTCGGAATGGAATTGGACGCACAACTCATCACGTGTAGTTGTGTTTGGGTTGGTCTTGGACAATCACTGATGCATTTGGTCTTCTCCGTTCCTGGTTGGATTCCTTCTATACTGATGACGTGACCAAGAAAGTTTACTCTAGTATCCATGAAAACACGATGGTCGCAGCGATAATCCAGCAATCCTGAATGCATTTAAAAAATCGTCGAGTACACAAATACCTTCTCTCACTGTATCGGTAGCTATGATAACCCCATCTACGTAGTTAATGTCGGTGTTTTAGCTATCGAATTATCTTGGTCATCGCCTCTTGGAAATACATGGATGTGTTTACTAGTTCAAATGGCACCACGTTATGTTCATATAAGCCATTTGATGTCAAGAATGCCCTCAAGTTCTTTCCTTTTTCTTTCAAAGGGATCTGATAATAGCCTGCCGTCATGTCCATCGTGGTGGAATATTTGTTGTGGCTATTAGCACCATTTCCCCTCACTACATCTATACAAGTGTTGTAGCTGTTCCACCTTGTCGATGAATTGGGACGATGATAGAGTGGTTTAAGGGATCGAACTCGGGCAAAACATCAGCCGAATACTGTTGTCCTTGTGCCGATAACGTATGTAGCTAACGTGCGTTTGTGTTTTTCGAATTCCTTTGCCTCTGCCTAGTCTATGCCTAACACTTCCATCAATCTCGCGATTTAGTGCGCCTTGTGCCCGACACTGATAGATCCTGCGCTCGTAACAACCTATTTATTTGTTCCACTTTTAAACTTTCTAATTTCATCATCGTGGTTTTGTGTTGGCGCTGCCTGTCGTTTACGTCCGTTTTATATTTTGGTGTTTTATTTAAATACTCAAATCAAGTAATTTGTAATTCAATATAATTAAAGATAACTTATACATAGAGTGGTTGACAATTATAAATTACATGGCAAGCTATATGAGACAGACAACCGAAGCACGCGGTGCCTCAACCAATACTTGGTCGAACTTGAGCTTTTGGCTATCGCTCAAACATATCACAATTCGATCGTTCGACTTCCACTCCCATCTTTTTGTCGTTTTTGTTTTTTCTCGTCGAGCTTGTTGCCCCTTATGTTGCCCTTTCGACTTGTATCTTTGTGTGCGTTCTTTTTGTGCAATGCACGGCTATCCCAGAGATGTGTCGCAGAATTTTTCCCTCTTGGACTTCTGACTGAATTAAACCACCATTAGAGGATATATGTATATAAGGTAAAATAAAATACTTCCTTTCGGATTTATGTCCGATTGATTGTGGTGAATTTGTAGCTACCTTAATATGTTGTACACCAGACTCTTGGCAGAACTTGTAGAACTCCTCTGAAGTAAAGCAACTACCTCTGTCGGATATTATACGGACTGGCTTACTATATGAGTGAAAATAAATATTTAAAGACTTTATAACTTCGCTGGTGTTGGTTGTATTCACCGCATAAAGTTTGGTGAACTTCGAAAAGCCATCGACAACTAGAAATATGTACTTTTTCTTATTTCGCACAGAAGATGGTAATGGATCATAGTGATCAACTTTTTTACCATCAGCGTTTGGACTTATTCCATCTACTGATACTGTGTAACCTAGGTATGATGTTGTTTCATGTAAAAATATACATACACTTGTCGTAATTGCAGGCCATTGGCAGATATCACATTCAACACTTTTCTCAAAATTCTAAAGTGCTCCTCTGGTCGGTCATCCATATAAACTAACAACTCTCCTGATTTTATTAAGTCCTTAAACAATGAATTTATATATCTTTGGAATTCTGATGGGGCGTTCTTCAGCCCGAAAGGCATTCAGAGATATTCAAATTGACCTATTGGCGTTATAAAAGAGGTGTACTTGATGGATTCATCCGCAACTTTTACATGATGAAAAGCACTTTTAAGGTCAAGAAGAGAAAAGTACATCTTACCGCGTAATATATCTAAATGGTCTTCTATTAACGGAATCGGAAAATTATCCTTGATTGTTGATAGTCAACGCAGAAACGTAAGTCACCCGACTTTTTTTTCACTAGAATGATCGGCGATGCAAAAGGTGAGCTACTCTCACGGATAATTTTCCTTTCAATTAAGTCGTCTATAATTGATTTAATTCAACTTTATGTTCGTAAGACAGTCGTTTTGGCGTGCAGTTGAAAATACTGTTCGCATCGGTTAAAATTATTTTCATTTCGAAATTATTATCTTTGGAAAATTCTTTACAATTAATCTCACTCCCGGTAAGCAAGTTTCGTACTTCACTTTTCTCAACGGTAGTTAAGTTCTCATTAATTTTCAAGCAAAAAGATTCATTACTATTATCACACGTATCGATATTAAACATCTCAACACTTTCATCAAAATTATTATCTTTCACATTTGTTTCCTTCACATAATCTTTTTTCTTTTCATTTATTTGTAAAAATAGTTTAATATTTGTTATCTGTAAAAAGTCCCTTCCTAATACAATACCTAGCATTTTTCATTGTTTCATTCTTAACCACATGTACATATATACACTCAGTCCTTTTTTTACGCGATTATTGGTTCTGCCACTAATCGCGTAAAAAAAATCGCGTAAAAATGGTTAGTTTTCCAATATTAACTGACGATTTGGTTCCGAATATAAAAAATATCGCGTATAACAAAATATACGCGCAAAAAAATATTCAAAAACAATACAATAAGTTTCAAATTTCAGACTTATGATTATGATTTATTCATTCATAACAAAATAAAAAATACAAAACAAAAACCATATGTATATAAAAGAGAAGAAAATAGAAAATAGGTAGATTTATTGAAAAAACCATTGAATGCTGTTTAATCACTGTCATTATCCGTAGTGGAAATTATTCTTAGCCGCTTATTTTAATGACCTGCACTGATATCACTAGAATTTGTATCAGAATCAATAGTAAGAACTATGGATTGATGCTCTGATTGACTTAGCATCTCCGACTGAGTTTGCACCATAAATTCAGTTAATTTTGTTTGAATGCTTCTTTTTGGACCCAATAAATTCTTTATTGATCGAGCGGAGCGTAGCGGAGCGAGAGCAATCACCCACTTTTTGGCCTAGCGCGTGCATGTACGGGGAATATAGTGGTCCGAAAACGATTTCGGACTAATCTTGTACGCACTAAATGTAGATATCGGCTATAACCACACATGTGTGCAGCATGTCATTCGATAGATGTAGGTCTGTAGATGAGCCATAAATTATCAAATGAAATTGTTTGATTGAAAAATAGTGAGAAATAACGTCGATAAAGATGGTCCATGTTTCGGATATAAGACCACAATCTCTCAAGCTGTCAATGCGATCCGATTACATTTTCAGTCTTCTTCAAAACGCGTAATTGTATTCTCCACTCAAGAAATTGAAGTCACAAAGAAGAGAGCAATAGATCCACTCACTGGCTTAATTATTCCTTCGTTTCACGCTATTGTCGCATTGGTGGATAAAATTAATGGCAAATACAAGTTGACGCAATATGATCCCCATGCGCCGGGTATTCGAGAGCAATGGGGCGTGAGGAATTTCACTGTGGAATTGGCAAAGGCATTGAAAGCTGATCGGATCATCACACTATTAAGAGGTACCCAAGAAGAATCCATAGATTGCATGCAACGAGCTTTCAATTTCGTCAGAAAAGCCTATAAGGCAAAAGGTGCGAAAGATGTGGTCAAAGCTTCAGAACAACACGTTTCTCGAAAATATGATCTTAAATCTAAACGTCCTTGCAAGTAGACAATTAATTTGATGTATCACACTTAGCTATATGTATTTATGTTATGATTGTAATTTGATAAAACAACAAATTTGCTCGCTCGATCAAAAATTTTCAGTAGCGGAGTTAAGCCCGCGCATACTGATCTGCCTAGTATCTTAACATGCAGAGACTCAATTCTTTTTGAAAAATTCGTACACGTTCGGCATCAGTATCATTTGCTACAAAATAATTTTCCAATTCTGCTGCAAGTTTAAGACCTTGCTTAATCGTCTCTGCTTTAATTGGATGCTCGTCTATCTCGGTGTCGCTGCCATTTTCCGATTCGATTACTTCCGTAGCTATTTCAATCAAATCGTCATCATCGAGCTCTCGGTCTAGAAGAATCTCGTCAATATCTTCTCTCGTCATATCTGCAAGAATTTCTCCTCCCGCGGAACGTGCTAAATCAATGATATCTGAATATGAATTGCTTGTCACGGACATACCACTTTTAACATATTCTGGCCAAAGAGATTTCCAGCATGCGTTTAACGTATGTTGCCTTATTTCAGAAATTGCTTTTGACGCGTACAAGATGCAATCCTTGATAGAAACATTTTTCCAAGCATCGGTGAAGTCCAATTCAGGATTTTCCTCCAGTTTTTCCATAATGCACTGAAAAGTTTTTTTGAGGTAGTACATTTTAAAAGTCGCAATAATGCCTTGATCCATCGGTTGGATAATTGATGTAGTATTCGGCGGGAGGAAAATGATATTTACATTAGGATGTTCAATCAACGGATGGCCTGGTGCATTGTCTATTATTAAAAGAGCTTTAAAGGGCTGTTTCTTCTTCTCCAAATAACTTTTAACTTCTGGTACAAAGCATTTAGCAAACCATTCTTGGAATATATTTCCAGTTACCCAGGCTTTTTTATTGGCCATCCAGTGAACACGTAAATGTTTTAAATCTTTGCCCTTTAGTGCTCGCGGCCTGAGACTTTTGTTTACTAACAGCGGTTTAATCATGCGGTCACCAGAAGCATTGCTACATAATAAGGCCCTCGCTGCTCTGGCTTAGCCCAGCTAGCTTGTAATTTTATTCATTACATTGTTAGCCTTATCAAATAAATAAATAAAATAAATAAAAACGTCACACGGTCCTTTGCAGCTTTGAAGCCACCGAATGATTTTTGGGTCTTAGACACATATGTTCGTTTTGGTAATCTCTTCCAAAATAGGCCGGTTTCGTCCGCATTGAAAACTTGGTCTGGCGTGTAACCACCTTCTTGAATAATTTTTAATAACTTTGGTGGATAGTCCTGCGCAGCTTTACTATAAGCTGAAGCAATTTCACCCTTAGTTTTTAAATTATGAAAATTATGTCTTTCAATAAACTTCGAAAACCATCCACCACTAGCTGAAAATTCGTTTTTGTTTGCTTGGTTCGATGTTAATCGATTAAAAATACGTAGAGCTTTTTGTTTTATTGTTGTAGTATCAACTGGGATTCGTTTCTGGTTGAGATCCTCAATCCAAATTGTTAATAGGTTTTCCATTTCTTCAATAAAAACATTTCTTGAGTATGAAGTTTTCTTCGCATTTACATTTTTGCCGGAAACTACAGATTTTCTAATTGCATTTTCATTTTTTTTTATTGTCCGCACTGTAGATTCACTGAGTCCAAGCCTCTTTCCCACATTTGTTGGGCCAGCTCCCTGCTCTAGATAGTCCAAAACTTTTATTTTTGTTTCTAAAGAAATGCCTTTGCGTTTTTTATTTTTTTCTGAATTAGCTTCCATTGTAAAGCTAGCAAAAATTGAAATTCCTTATTAAAAATTTTTATTATTTTTATTACAAAATTATAGATATATATATTTTAAAGTCTTACCAAAACAACTGCACCGGCCGCTAACTAAATACATTATAACTAGATTTGCAATAATTGATACACATAGAGTAAAATTTTTTTGTTGGGACTTCCCCGTATTATATTCGAAAATTATTACGACGAAAAAAAGCAATCGCGTTAAAGTGAGAAATTCGGAGAAATTCGCGTAAAAAAAGGAATTTGCGCTGCAAAAATAACCGCGTTAAAGTGAAATCGCGTAAAAAGAGATCGCGTAAAAAAAGGACTGAGTGTACATACATGCATTTACATAATCATCATTAATTTTAATCGTACAAGATACCTTACCAAAAACAACTAGCTTGCTACCATTTATGCCTACGAAATCATCAAGTGGGGCATCTATCGGTGTCATCAGATACGCTGATATATATCGCTGCTTCACGAAACTGATGGGGCTGCCGGTGTCGATCATCGTTATTGCATGCATCGTAACGCTGATGTCTTCAGATTCGCTCTTAAGGAAGGTGTGTTCGAGAACGCCATGGAAATTGTCTAGGAAAGAATTTTGATGTTTCCTTGATGGCTCTTGGTCGGCATTACTGAAGTCGATTTCGGACAATCCTTAATAACGTGACCTTTTTGTCCGCATTGGAAGCATGAACCCCTCTCTCTGTGTGGCTTCGAGCAATTGGAAGCAGAATGTCGTTGCAGTTAAAACACTTGACTTTGCTCTTAGCTGAGTTTTCGATCTTAGGTAGTGGAACTGTCTTGATATAGCCAGATGTTGACGGCTCATAATCTGACTTCATTTTTTCATACTTCCTAAGCGCATTCTTCAGCTCAGGTATAAGGCTGTCAAAAGGATTTGTTTATTATGTATGGAATCAAAGATACCTTTAATGATGTAATTCATTAAGTCCTGTTGGGCAATATCAGCGGAAGGCGATTTCTTGCATAGTCAGAATGTACTGCTGACAACTTTCTTCCCTGCGCTTCTTACGGTTACGCAGCATGTTGTGGATAACAGTTGTCATATATGTAGATAAAGCACTCGGTCTCGCTTAGATTGGGAATGATCTTCACTTCATCTACATTCTTTATTCATTTGGTAACGGGATAGTTGTCATCAGCGGAAAACTCTTGTAGGGAATCTTCGATGTCACGTGAATTGTCTGTAGATTGGGCTGCTTAGCTCAGCGAGTCTTTTCTACAGGGAGCGAATCTCCTCCTTCACAATTTCTCGTAATTTTTCCAATTGTTGTTCAATATTTTCATCTGATTCCAGCTCAAATACGGATTCCTCCTCATCCAAGCCACTGAGTAAAGTTCCAGGAAAAAGTTCTTCCAATTCACTTGAATTTAGTGATGCAATGCATTCTTGTAGTCGAATTTTATGAATCGCTTTGATTCCATTAGTGGCCAAACCTATTTTGGCCAATTTCTGTTTAAGCGATGGAACCGTTGCGATTTCTACGAACTTTGTTGCTCGTGTTTTTGCGTCCATTATACCGATGATTACCGATAACCAACATAAAAAAAAAATACGTTCATACAAACAATGACTTTACTATTATTTTATTATTTATTAATTATTAATAAATTAGTATTAAACTTAAACAGGGCGACATGAATATATAAATAAAGAATTTCAACTTAAAGAATATAATAAACTTAAACTAAAACTTAAATCTCTTACACGACAACCATCGAGATGATCCGACTTTCATATTGGCGTCACATCCATAAACGCACGTTTGCGGGGGTTACCACCTGTTATGGGATCCAGGTCTCGTTACGAAACATAACAAAAACATTTCCTGATCTGATTGGAACTTCGAAATGTTACCTCATTTTTCCTTTTGCTCGTCGTATAAAATTCTCGATACCCAACGCGCAGAGACCTTTTTCATATGCAATTCGTTCGCAAGGATTCGTTGAACGCTGCCAACTGTATATCTGATGGCCACTCTTCGATCTGCCAACACAATATTTTCAACATTTTTTCACATTAACATATCTTCAGTTGAGCTTTCTTCGCAATTTTCATCTTCAGTAGATGTTCTGTGGAACTCCTTGGCCCAGCGTGCCAATGTGGAATTTAGAGGAAATACAGAATTCAATTTCTGTCACTTACGACAGAACTGATGGACCCGTATTTGTTGGCAGCCGTGCCCTCTTTATTACTCTCTTCATTTTTCTTCATTCTTCTCTTTACAAGTTTTTACAATTAGTTGCCACACTATGTATGACTTTAGTAGACAGTTTTTTTCAAGCATAGGTACTTGTTGACTCTAATTTGGATGTAATCCCTTTGACGGTGAAAATAGCCGATTATCACTATTTTTGGGTCATCCACCCGTAATAAAGACGCACCCCGAAAGCTGAAAAACTCATGGCATCGTAAGTTATGGCTTTTTCCCATCTTTCTTGCAATTGATGACTTTCGCGGAAATATTGCTGCTCGTCTTTTGAGGCCAAAATTCATTAATTCACTGATAAATACGGGGTGGGGTAGAATTTCTTAATAACTAGCGCATTAACTGAATTGTCATTGAGTCGTGTCCTGGTAGACTGCCTCTGTTCAACTTGTTGTTTCGGTTGAACTTCCACCGCCTTATCGGTCGCTGCAAGTTTGAGCGAATGATTAGCCACTAATGATGAAGAAGTTTTTATTGTTTCGTGCGCCGGTCGCTATGAAAAGCCTCCTGTATAACTTATTTGATGCGTTAATTCTCCTTCAATTGAAGTAATTTTGGGATTTTGGTTCTCGTCCGAATTCGCGTTGGCTCTTGTGGGTTGAGGAAATATTGTCAGGAGTATTACCACCAATAAAGGTGGATCGCATTTGGTCAATAAAACAAAACATAAAATCAATAGAACTTGCACCCTACAAATCCGAACATATCCAAGTGACGACCATACAAAGACGCATACGGATCACTCACAATTTCGGCACTTTACTGTCCACTCAAATTCAACATATCGATAGAAGAATAAAAAAACCACGGTAACACTTCATTGCAGGAGGTGACCTTGATGCAAAGAACACAGACTGGTGCTCTGAAATAACAAACAGAAGGGAAAACATCCTTCTAGCACAGGGAGACCAACATATTGGCCGCATATATGAACAAGAAACCTGACCTTATAGACTTCTATATACACAGAGGTATACCGAGGACAAGGTTAACCCCAACAACTTGCTTTGAACTCTCCTCTGACCAATACCAATTACATACCCCATATTTTTACCTACTTCACCAAAGCTGCCAAGGCTTTACAACTTTTAAAGATCAAATCAAAGGCCAGCCTAGAAATGCAATAATTCACCTAAATGACACCATAATACATTCATTGAATAGGTCCACCCATACGCACAACGTAAATCCTATATTCCCCAAAATATACTGAGGAACATGAAATACAAAGGAAATATTCGAAAACTATGGCATCAAATCGATCTCCTGAATTAAAAAATAAGACTATAAAAGGAGTTAAGAGATTGCTGCAGAATAACAAACGTAATCGCCTTGACACTAACTTGGTGAACTTGGAATTGTCTTTCCAAACAAATTATTCTCTCTGGAAAGTCATAAAAAGCCTAAATACACCACCAACACTAAATGAAAACAAAACATGATCTAAGACCAACAGACAAAAAGCTACAACAATATCGGCTTCCGTTCCTAACTGCTTCACAAACGGAAAAGACAACATTCCACATCACTTTCACTTCTAAAATACAAACGAAACGGCTAAAGGAATTAGCTTTCACATTAAACAGAAAAAGTCCAGGTTATGACCAGATAGATAGAAAAATCTTAAAAGAATTTCTTGACATATATTGGAATTTTTAACGCCATATTTCGAACATAGTAGTTTCCAAAAACGTGGAAAGTTGCCACCCCGAAACTAGGAACAACCATAACAAAAGCAGGTGAATGCCGCCTAATTTGCCTGTAGCCAATCTTATATAAACTCATGGAAAATCCTACTCAAAAGGTTACAGCCAATACCGACTATAATTATACCGATTTACCAATTAGGATTCGGGCAACATCAGTCGAATATACAACAAACGCACAGAGTAATAACTGAAAATAAAACATACGGCTCCTCAGTATTTCTGGACTTATCTAAAGCTTTTGATAAAGTCTGGCACATGGGACTGCTGAACAAACTCAATTAATCCTTATTTGCTATTTAAGAGCCGTCGTGACCAACGGCATTTTTATGTAAAATACGAGTGCGAATACTTGTACAAGCTGGCGTTCCCCAGGGTAGCGTATTGGGGCCACTACTTTACTTAATATACACAGAGGATATACCTACCCTTGCAGCGCAACACTCCATTTACACCACAAGGAAAATCGACAACCCACCTTTTATAGAAATTCACAACAGTAGCATAAAAACTAGTAATGAAGCTAGATATTTAGGCATGGCTATTGACAGTAAGTTAACTTAAAAGCAACACATTCTAGAAAAGAGAAACTTCAAAAATTCACTAGCCTATCAACCGATAACAAACTACTCATTTACAAAATAAATTCATCTATTATGATCCAGGGCTAAGCTCATCACTATTTGTTCCCTTTTTCAGCCAATGTTTGGACCGCTGCTGAGTGGTTACACACTATTCTTCAATTTTTTTTATGATTTAATTTTTTTTTATTATTTTTACTCGGGTCTTCCACTCATTATTGTCTTAGCTGTTTGTCCACTGTCCATTCGTTCTACGTGCCTATAACTGGGATAGTATAGTGATTTGGAGTGAATGTAATGGCTCTTAGTGTATGGAACGTGGATTCTCAGTGACCAGGAGCGTACACTCTTTATTTATGCATGCATGTAGATGGAAATGGGCATGTTTGTCTCTAATGAATTTCGATCGAAAATCATCTACTTTATCGTTCAGGTTCAGGAGAGCGCGAATGTAGCTTAAGCCTGATTAATAGTCTGCAGACAGTAGCTGTTTGTCTGCCCTTTGAAAGGGAACATCTTCACGTCTTTGTTAGATGTAATGGCCAATTGGCTTACGCGCTTCTTTGAATGATCGGAAGTGCTGCTTAGCCAGGCCTTCCATGTAAAAAATACAGTTTATAGGGTAGGACGTCCAATTCTAAATTCTGATCCCACTAAATATATACACATACGCAGCATGAGCTCCGATCCACTCATGTTCGCTTTGGCCGTCGGTATTGATCCACTTATCATCACCAGCCACAATACGATACAGACATGCTCGCTTGCCGCTGAAAATGTAGTTTTCTCGCCGTTCGACGTCTCTCAACTACAATTCGTATGGCACCCAATTTTGTTTCTTTTGAACCATTCCAAAGGCTTTCAAACGATGACAAATGTCTCATTGATTTGCAGCAATAAATCTGCGTGATTCGCGTGTTTTTTATGGGTTTTCAAACATTTCTAAGCTGGTCTGGGACTCTTATTGCCTTCTACGTCGAAATCACCACATTTATCATTAGCTCTTTAACTGGGACGTTAACGGCAGATTATAGGCGAAAAGCAAAATTTCCCGCGAATGACCACTTATGATCATTTGATGATTAGAAATTCTGTTTTTTGCGGCCAACTTCAATTTTATTTAAAAGGCTTTAATTCAATCAATCAGGGGTGGTAACCTTCAAATGTAAGAGTTGACCAAGTATCATAAGCGCATGCATAAGCTCGGCAGAAAACGGTTGTGGCCCGATGTCCCTGCTCGGGCGCCAGTTAATACGACAAATAACGGAGTTTACTAAAACAAACACTTTATTGTTCTGAAGTCAAAAATACACTGATCTTACAACCTAACTTAACTAAGCATTAAACCTATTCATACCGCTATGCCGTGTGAAGAGTAGAGGCTCAGCTTTAGGTTGCGAAAGGTCAGCATTTTTTTTTTTGAAGCGATCAATTTCGAAATGGCGGTTGTGCAACGTCACCATAGGGGTTAGTGTCCTTTATAGAACTATAGAATAGAATTCTTAACATTTTACGGTGACGATAACTTTGCTCAAATTTGGACGTCAAATCGATTCGCCATTGGATTTAGTGATGAAGCATGAAGGAAAAAATGATGCATGAAGGTTTGATGAAAATGCAAAATTAACATGGAAATTTCGGTATCAGATATAGAGTTGTGGCAATAATAAATTAATTGTAGGTTGAATGAATTTTGTAAATTTTGTACAATCTACAAGCTACACCATTTGAAGCGGTACACTTTTTTCTAACGAACAATCCAGTCATCCATACATTTTTTTTAATGGCATATTCCGGGATCGCCTTTGAATTCCTGGGAATTTGTTCAATATCGTAGTGCTGTTCCTGCCTTTTTAGGCGGAATTTTTTTTCAGAAGCTTGAAAACACTTAGATATTATTTTCAATCCGCTCTTTCACTCAACGGAAGAAATTCAAGGTGAAGATCACTACGAATATCGAAAAAAGAGCAATTAAAAGCTTGGTTTTTAAGTGACTTTGACGCGTTTTTTTTCGGTTTTGGTTGATGGTCTGCTTGAAGAAAATTCAGGTCTTTTGAGACAAGCCGGTTGCTCGGGCTCATACTGATTCGTCAGAAAGGGATAGTTCTCGTTAAAGCTTCCTCAAACTTTCGAGCTGTTTTTTTACTTTTACAGATATGTTCTCTAATGTTCTCAATAACTTTATGGGCCTCTTTGAAAACTCTGTTTTACTCAAAGGTTTTTGTTGTAGGTAAACTCGGCTTAGAATTTGTTTTTATTTGTTATTCATTAACCCATCGGGAAAGGGGATAGAATCGTTAATTTAATTCAACTTAGTTTCCGTTATAAAGATTGAGTTGAAGGTAACTCTTCAGCATTCAGTGTTAATGATTGAAATTTTCACTTTTTGTTTTAGATTGTATAAGCTATATTTCGGGGATGCAATTACGCAGGCAGTGTGGATTTATTTTAAAATTTTGTTTCTATTGTAAGCTGGGAAAGGGTTACATATTACACCAGAAGTGTAGGGTAAGATCTTGTCTGATCCTTAATCAGAATATCATTGAAGCAATCATCGGATTGTACATCTGGGGCCCAGGGACAAAATCTGTGAGGAAATGTACAAATATTTGAAGGTTAACTAGTTTTTTTCACTTTTTTATTTAATCTCAAAAAAATAAAAAAATTAAAATTGGAAGAAAAAATAAATAACATAACTTGCATATTACATGGGAGAAAATCATTTTTCTTTCAGTCTGAGGTAACTTAAATATTAAAAAGAAAGGATATAATATAAAAATTTAAGGAACTTCATATTACAGTTTGTAAAAGAATGCGGCTAATTGGGCCTACCATGTGCTCAATATGGCCTGGGGTGGGGTATTTCGAATACGATGGTTTTTGAGAAACATCGTTTTAACTACAGCAAAATTCACATACATAATATTTTTGCTCGCTTCCATGAGCCCACATTCTGCATATAACATATTGTACCCAAGCTTCGCCTTGCTTATCATCAAAGAATAGACTAGTGCAATGCATTTAGCATCCGTCTCGTTACTTCTATCAGGACTTGGATTTGAACCGTCGCGTCGTCTGAAATGAAGTCGCTCTCACTTTCTGATGATGAAGGCTCGATTTTGCGATAGTCTCTTTTTTACTTGCGATGTTTTGTTCATTATTGTCACTAAACATCATATTTGTAGGAACCATCTGAAATGAATAATAGAGCAAAAATTCGTAAACCATAATGGATGTATGTATGTTTCTATCTTTTGTCTGACGCCCCCATGATTGTTCTTCTTGAACTCTTTTTCATATCTTCTTTAAATAGATTCTTCTAGAGCTAGCTTGTAGGGAGATGATGAAATCAGCTCCGATTTTTCTCCTGTTCTTCCACGAGTTGAAAGTTTTCTTACTCGGACTGGAATACGAGAAATTCGATACGGAGTTACAAAAGGTTCTGCTTCCGAAATACATTTTATCCCAATAGAAGTCGAAGCTTGTGGATACTCAATCGATTCATCTTGCTCAAACTACGTCATCTCTCCATTATTTTCAAGTCCATCAGCAGAGGTAAGATTTTCCACATTAGATAAAGTTACTTCATCTTCCTTTGGTGTTAGAAAATCGTGTTCTTCGAAGATATTACTATCAAAAGGATATATCTCTGTGGACGAAAAACTAGCTTCGCTTGACGTAACTTGACTTGACTAAACTAAACTTACTGACATACCGACAGCATTTTTGCGTGGTCTAAATGGCTGAGTTCAGGACATTACAATAATGTATTAAGTTTTTATAAAATAATCTTGTAATTTGCAGAGATCTTCTAAAAACCTCACTCTGCGTTATCTCCCTCCTTCTTACGCAAACATATCGCGTTTTTCTCATCCACATGAATTTATATTTCTTCTCTGCCTTCACCTTTTTCACCTTTTAAAGAGCTCTCTTATTAATGGAGTCATACTGTCATTGATGTACATAGATGGCTGTGCCATTTTTAGTTTGATTTTTGCACTTAGCACAATACTTTCTTTTGATTGCAGACGAAAAATTTTAACAACCAGGATATTAATGACAGGATCAGGGTTTTTGGATGTTTAGGCTTTCCCCACTGCTGGATTTTTTTATTGACTTAATAAAACAAGAGTCTAGATCGGTTTCATTTATTTGCACATCCATATCATCACGAACAATTCGAAGAGCGGCATGCTTTCGACACTTGGAACATTTATAAATTCTATTGTGCTTGTATCTGGCGGCGGCTAGTAAACACAAAAATTTGCTTTAAACATATATAAACGTATTTTATTGTATTTACTGAACAAAAACAAATAATATTTTAGATTAAATTCACTTTAATTTTGGGCTTCGGGTTTCGGTGATTCGGTGTTTCTTAATTGTATGTGACCGTCCGTCTCGGTTGACAAAATCGAACTGATCCTCCCGGCTGGTTTGTTATATTCTACTACACACGCACTCGCACGTACATGTGCCTATTTGCCGTCCCTTTCTTTCCCTAACAGTGTTTGATAAATTATTTTGCTCCAATAAACTATGTTTTTCTTGTAGTGTATATGTTTTGGTTTTTAATTCAGAATTCTCTGTTTCGAGGCGAGTTAAAAAGGAAATAAAGATTTGATTTATTTCTTTTAATTCTATTAAGTCGTTGTATATGGATTCAGTGGTTACTGAATTTAGAACTTGTTTTTCCAAACAAGTTCCTATGGAAGAGATTTTTGCAATCGCAACACTCAATTTTAGAATCACTTCTATCAACCTTTTATTTACAAATGCAATCCATTTTAAAAATATATAGATAGTTATTTCACTTTAGCTTTGAAATTTATACAGGGTGGGCCAACGTCGACTGACTGATTTGAAATGCTTATAATTTTTTTATTTTTAACGTTTTTTATTTTATTTTCTTTTTAAATTAAAATATGAATCATTAAGTTTTTGTGATGCTACGTGTGAAAAATGACATCCTTTAAATAACCTCCATTTTCCTGTTGGCAGTGAATAGCTCTTTTTAAGGCATTTTGCATTACGTTGCGCAACGTTTCTGGCTCCAATTTTGCAATTTCTGTGCGAATGTTCTGCTTTAGTTCTTGAATAGTCTGTGGTTTGTTGACGTAAACCCGTTCCTTTAAGAAACCCCACAAAAAAAATCAGGGGCCGTCAAATCTGGGGAACGAGGTGGCCATGCGAAATCAGCATTTTTTGAAATTATGCGGTCATCGAAAATTTCTCGCAGAATCGCCATTGTGTCTCTCGTAGGAATAGGAATAGGAATTCAAGTTTGCTTAAATTCTTCCAACATACCTAACAAGCTATGCCGCCTTGGAGTACAATTTAATGATAAGTTTAATCCTTTACCACATTCTAATTCAAAATTTTGCTGAAGAATTGTACACTGGCGATTCCTAAAAAAAAAGATGATGTCTTGCGGATCTGTTTTATTGCCGTCAAGTTCATATGACATGCCTTCAAATGATGTATTTTCGGCTTTACTTTTTATACCTTTCATGTCACTATCATCATTGGCGGAAACGCTATCTACAGCTGCTAGTTTTGCAAGGATTTTTAAAATGGGTATTGATTTCCTGAAATACATTTATTAGAAGTGTCCGGCGATGATGTAAATTAAAATATGTTTATTTATATTTATTTAAAAAAAAAATAAATTCTCTATTTTGAGGAGAACCTCCACTTTCTTCAAACGGCAAATTACAACTGATTTTTCTTAATCTAATTTCCTAACTTCTACCTTAATCTAATTTTATCTGGGACGTGACAGAATGTGGCTTTTCCAATGGGTGGTGTCAGGTTGGTTGCATTCGGCGGATGCGAGTCTGTGGTGTCAGGTTGTCTGTACGGGATGACTGCAGGTGAATGATGTGATGATGCCTGGTCGTCTGTAGCGTAATCGGAGATTGATGTTTTCCTCCAGTATAATTGCCGTATCTGCACTTTATTCATTTCCAAGGGAGACATATGTTTCATATTCGACGAGTGCTGAGTTAACTTGTACCTACTTGGTGGATCGAATTTATTGTTCTTGGTAACCAAAACTACATATGTATTTCATATTGGATATGCAATTTATTCTTGATCACATTTATTGCCTTTGTGGTTGTTGGTAGAATGGTAAAAAAAATCTCCAAGTTCTTTTTGTTGTCAAACAGAAACTTAATGGATTCTTTGTTTTCAAATATTTATTTTAATAAAACAACTAATTTTTAAATATTTATTTTGATATATGTATGTTTTAAGCTCGGGAGATGGTTGACATCTGGTTGAGCTCCAGTGTGAATTTCCATCTTGGTAGTATAACAAGTTCCTTCGTTTACTCAAGCAAAAACTTTCACACCTTACATTGCCGGTCTATTAGCAATAGACAGTGGTGGCCACCTAATTAAGGACAGTCAATTTTCAATTTTAAACTTTGTATAACTTTGGTATTTTACATGTTTTCTTCGTTAGACATGCAGTTTTCGTCTTTCTTATAGGAAGTAGTAACTTACAAAAATAAAATAAAAATAAAAATTAAATTAAATTAACTACATATGTATTTACAAAATAGCATAAAATCAGCTGTCTCTACTTGGACACATAATAAAGGACACTTTCAAATATAGCATTTTTTTAATTTATAAAAATTCAAAATAGAAAAATTCACGTCAGGTGTCATTTTATATATAATATTTTGTAGGATAACCTTTCGCTTCAAGCACAGCTTTGCACCTTTTCGGGAGGCTGGCCACTAAAAGCTGACATCGTTCGATTGGAATACTCTGCCATATTTCCTTTATGTTTTAAAAGAGTTCATCAGCATTTTTACTTTTTCTTTTTCTCCAGAGCCCTTTCCACATCTGCCCAAAAGTTTTCGATGGGGTTTAAGTCGGGGCACTACACAGGCCAATTCAAAACATTAATATTTTCTGAGGAGAACCACTGCTTAACGCTCCGAGCAGTGTGCTTTGGATCGTTGTCCTGCATAAAAATAAATGTATATGGCTTCATTGTGTTGTGCAATATCTCTCTATACAAGGGCTGATCCATTTGTCCGTTTACACGACAAATCGGGCCAACACCAAACCAGGAAAAGGCAGCCCAAACCATAACATTTCCTCCGCCATGCTTTACGGTCTTTAAAGTGTAGCGAGGATTCAGTTCCTTCTTTGGCGGACGTTTAACATATTTTTTACCATCTGAGCCCAACATGTTGAACTTGGACTCATCGGTCCAAAGCACTTGTTTCCAAAAATCGAGAGGTTTTTCGGCGTGTTCTCTTGAGAATGTATTCTGCGTTTTAAATTTTTTTGGAAACGAGCGGCTTTTTCCTTGCAATGCATCCACGCAATCCATTTTCAAGTAATCGCCGTCTTATGGTTCTTGCTGATACTTCTTCTTTTAAATGTGCTACGACTTCGATGTTAGTCTGTATAGATGTCAAAAAAGGTTTGGCTTTGCTCGCGTTGCAGATAATGCAATCTTCTCTCTTAGTGGTCTTCCTTGGTCTTGGCTTTCTTTTGTTGTGCGTAAGATACCGTGCTTTCCCTTTTATTGGGAGAAGAGTATCTAACGGAGCGAGTAAAAATTCGGTTTTATGGTAGCCTTGGAGCCGAGTCCTAACAATGCTGAGGAACAACTTGTGCTGCATTTCCTCTTTTATATAGGAGAATAGGGTGTTACCGCACTCAATGAATTTTGATAGTTCAGCGGGCTTGCCATCAAAAGCAGGAATGAAGCTATTGACGTCAGTCAGAGAAATTTTGGTTTCCATGGTGGATGCTTTGGAAAGTGTTATGGGGTCAGTGTATTGGAGAAAGAAAGGTAGGGCTTTGAATAGCTCTAAAGTTTGGGCGTTGCGTCGGGTAAAAATGTTTAAAAATGTTTGCGCAGACGGTGAAGAGTCAAAAGTAACAATAAGATATTAAGAGTGTAAGAGTCAAAAAATAACAAAAACAATATAAACTATGTATATAAAACTAAAGGATAATATTTACGTTTATTATTGTTATTATTTCTGCTGCTGTTGTCGCTGATATTTTTTTCTGCTGCTGTTGTTGTTGATATTTTTCTGCTGCTGTTGTCGTTGATATTTTTTCTGCTGCTGTTGTTGTTATTGCCAGGTAGGCTTCACGCCCTAAAGATGGTTGTTACCCCTGGTCTTTTTCCACTGCCCAAACTTTGCCTCCGGCGTCCTCTTAGGAATTCGCCAGGTCTTATTTTCTTGGGTCTTTGCACTTTTATCACTTTTCACTTTTCACTTTAAACTTTCTGGTGTATAGCCCCAGAAACGCATCGAGTTTTGAACACGTATATGTTGGTAGCGGAATCCTTTTCCGTGGATCCCACCGCTGCCACCAAATGTTGTGCGTAAGATACCGTGCTTTCCCTTTTATTGGGAGAAGAGTATCTAACGGAGCGAGTAAAAATTCGGTTTTATGGTACTTATTACGTTTTTATTGAATAACACTTTTACACTGCCGTATTTTGTACTGCTGCTCCTTCCTTTCAATCCTTTCCTTTTATACAATTTGTCGCAGGAATATTATCCCCTCTATCACGTACATGCATTGCGAAATTCCCATAACCATAGATCAGCTATTTTGAATATTTAGTCCAATGCATTGTGCAATCGGTCAAAGGTACAAGCGCACAATGCATTGGGCAACCGGTCAAAGGCACAAGCGCATCATCGGCATTGTACCTATTCGACTGACTCGGTTTGTTTACATTTGGTTTTCACCGTTTGTTTACATCGCATTTGTTTTGCTTTTAAGTGCACGTGATTTAGGGTGTCACTGCTAAGCAAAGCGATGAGTAATGTAGGTCAAGCTCGATCCAAGTGGTGAGGCACTGAGCGTAATGCTGAGCATAGACATTTGGCTTGATCGTGGTTATGGAATGGCTAATCGTGGTGTTGGTACGTGATATAATAGGTGCATGTAGTGTATTCACTACACTTTCCTTGTTCTCTAGGATTCCTTGCTCTATATATTGCTTTATCGCATTGTGCACCATCGTTTTTGAGCACAAATATCATTAGATATCGCCCGAATTGACTTTTTTCTTTGCAGTATTTTGTGACGATAATCCTGCGCAATTCAGGGATGCAACTCTTTTGGCGACCTATTTCTGGAATAATTGAACGTTCTATTATTTTATCTCATGCTATTAAAAATACCACTTATCCACTTACCACAATGTTTTACATTTTTTACAACTTTTTTACCAACTCAAACAATCAATCGTCTGCAACTTCGAAATTAAAAAGTTTTTTTTTTGGTACCTAATAAAATGATTAACAAACCAAACACGTGTTTACTGCTTGACTATGGTTGTAGTATACCGTTACAGCTTACAGTGAATGCGTAAACAAAATGACATGGATAAAAAAAATATTCTTCTCCGATTAGAGAATGTTGTCCTTCTCTGTACATACGTACATACATCCAGAAGCTACAACGTCCTCCGAAATTTCCAAAACACCTCATCGAGTGTTATATATTCACTGACTGTATAAGCAGAATTGCAGTTTGAACAAATTACAGCAATTTCGTCAAGTGGTCTTCTTTCTTCTCGAGTCTTGATATTGTCAAATCTTAAGCATTTGAGTAAGAAGTGAAATCTGTTATATCCCATGGTTGAAGGAGGAAAAACAGGTAATCCATTGCCATCAGTTGTTTAGAACTCCGAAAGATTAATTCTGTTTCTATGTTTCACTCCTTTTGATGTATAACAAGCAAGTGACGGATTTTATTTCCGCCAAAAAAGAGTGATTTCTCGTATAATTCGGTTCTTCGTTTTCTGTTAGCTTTTGCATGAAAATATTTGGGCATGGTTTCATCAGTTAGTTTTAGTTAAGCTTCCATCGGCCATTTCATCCATCGATCAAGTGAACAATTTATGAATTCTTGTGGGTACGTTTGGCGTTTCACCCTTTTTTTTTTCATTTTATACTATCCTTACCCTCAAAATGTTGAGTATTTTCACATCCATCTTGCACTTCTTCATCATCTTTAATAATTTCTGGCTCAGATTAGTTTCATGTCCACTTACATCAACAAAATCTGCGTTAGTAAAAGGGTTGTTATCATTAAAGACTAATTTCGAAAAACCGATTGCAGATGTAACTGCTAGGTATGGAAAGACGTTTTAGTGAGTTAGGAAGTTTTTTAAAGAAGTATAGGCTGGAAAACTAATATTCGACGTGGAATATGGACCAAAAGCTGATAAATTCCACAAAATAAGGTTAGAATACTTGCTTCGATGAAACCCACACTTATGCTTTCTTTCAGTACCAGTATACGGAGACGTCTACCATGGAGTTAGAAAGAAACGACAATATAATTTCTGAAGACAGGAACATTTTACATTTACTTTAATTTCACTTGGACCTGTCAGGACCAGGACCAGGAGTGCAAATTATTAATTGTTGGAGCACACTTTAATGCACTTTAATCTACATCAAATCCTCTTTTAACACTGAATTGATGGACCATTGAGCTACAACTAGCTTATGTCAAATAACAACTATCATACCAAACTCCCCTCTCTGGTATGGGGTCGTGCTTTTGGAATTTCGGAGTGTTGAGGGAGGTAGTGGTTCATTTTGAGTGTTAACCAGTAGAGCGCGATCGTGTCCGGTCGTGCTTAGCTCTTGATGACATGCTTCGTTTAAAGAAGTCTATCCTCTTCCTCTTGTATTTCTAGAGGAAACTGAGCCTATTTATACATTAGCATACGCCCAAACGGAGGGGTGCTAACACTGACTTATTTGTGGCCATGAACTTAGTTGGCAATTTAGCAATTACTTCGTTAAAGATTAAATAAGCCAACCTTAGGGTGTAGACTGAGGAATTAGATTTAAATTTCAGAAATTCAGATTTACAAGAATAAAATTAAATGAAAGAAGCAGATGACTTCTGGAAGGAATTCAATTGACATTCTTGTCAAAAATTATATCCAGAGTTGCCAGTGGCGGAAACATCAAATTTTTATGCTAAATTAAGCTTTTTATTTGTTCAACCAAAATAGGCTCAACGTTATAATATAAAATTTGTGGGAGTTACAACAAACATTAAGTTGTGATCGTGTAAATGAAACAACCTGTTTCAGAACCCACTCACGACTGATTTTATTTCATCAGTTCAAATAACATTTTTGTATACTTAAGTGTGAGTTAATAACAACACCATACGTTTCTTTTAAAAAAAAGGAACTTTATTCTTCAACGTGCACTTTGCAACTGACTTAATTATATTCTAACATATTATTTATCATAATTTATCCTAAACATGAGGTCCCTGATTTCGTGGTTCTGGTTATATCTGTTATATCCGTTTGGGAAACAGTGAGACAGGTTCAAAGTAGTCGTCGGTCGGATTCAGATTCTTCGCCGCTTAGTTTGAGCGTCCACGTGATTTTAGAAGTAGGAAGTTTTAAAGATGCTATTGTTCCATTCTTTAGGTCCTATCACGGAGGTTTGTTGTATCATGGTTATTATTATTTCTCTCCTTTTTCGGCACATTATACTGGTAAATATTGCTACAAATATTATGGTTGCCATGATGGAATAACTGATCCATTGGTGGATTGTCTTCTCGGTATTTATGATGTCGATTCTTCTCGTGTCGTTGATGTATAGCTCCTTCATCCATTCTAGTGAGAGAATTTCCTCTACGTCTGTATCATCTGAGGTTGCTAGAAGTATGTGGGTGTTAAAAAGTGTCTCTGATGTGAGTTTTTGCCTATTGATCGTGATGGTGGTGTTTTAAAATTTGACGATATAAGTTTCTTTTAGTGACTGCATTATCCGCTTCATTTCCATTTCACCTCGGAAGTTGTTGAGAAGCAGGGTGGCTAAGTTCTTCTGTTGGAGGAATGTATTTATTATTACGCTTGGCCTATATTTATAACATTGCTTTTATTACAGATGGTTAGATCGTTAATGTTCCTACAGCATTTCATCGTTACATCTTAATATACCTATATATTTGTATGATATCTTGGGTATTATATTTTTATTTGTTTTAATTGGTTTTATAACCTTTTAACTGCCGAGCGCGAAAATTCTCGGGTTTGAAGTTTAGCCTTTAATGCCAGACCCGAGAATTCTCGCGCAATTTTACTGTAGCTTCAAAGCAAAACCATTTGCGTTGGCATTGATAACTGAATTCCATATTGTAGTCTGGCATTTGAAATAAAAAGTATGAAAATTGGTTTTAAGAAAACAATTTTAAATTCACTGAAAATAAAGGCTTTCAACAAGTATTATAAACATAGTTTCACATTAAACATAAAACAAATTTAAGCAATTATGGGTTGTGGTTTATACGAAAACATGATTCAATACACATCAGAGGCTTTTCTGGACAAAGTGGGCAGCAAAATCTTCCTTGCGTCGTTACATTAACACGTATAATGTTAGGCTTCATTACCAATTTCCCATTGTGGGTGGTGTTCCAACAATTCCTGGATTATGCATGTTTGATATGTTAAAACGTCACGCTTATCCTTTCATTTGCAAACTACAATTTCATCAGAATGGAACAAAATTATAAAAGTTTTCAGTATACAACCTATAGCCTTTATCAAGATAATCTTTCATTAAATCAAAAACTATATTCATAGTGCAATTATAGCTGGGATTTTCTGTTGATTGCTCGGAATTTCTGCCAGCATATATAGTAAAATAGTAAAACACGGGTTTAATATATTTTAAATATTGTTAAACGGGTTCTTCCGTTGGTGATCACTGTAACTGAACTGAACTTCTGTCCTCCGAGAATCTCAGCATGTACCCGAGTGGAAAAGTATTGTCATCAAATTCGTGCAGGAATGCAGCGGGTTAGATGCCGATGAAGAGGTTTCGTTCGTCATCTCTGTGCATTTCGGTGCACGGCATGTGATGACTGCGTGACTACCTGTTGGCCTTGATGTAGCACTCGTGGCTCGTGGCGGATGTTGGTACATGTATGCGCTGAGTCGGGTGGAAGGTGATCGGATGTCCAGTGTGGAAATGGGAATGGAATGCTGGCTACGGTGGGTGATCTCTCGGATGTGGTGTTTTAGTTCAGAGGAGTGAAGGGAAGTGTATATACTCGTATGACCATATACACTTATTTTCATAATCATACCATTGGACTGGCAAAGCTCATAAATTTTAATACCATATTTGTGTTTTTTGTTCTTTATATACTGCCTTAATATAAGGCGACCTTTCCAAAACATATCAGATTCATAACACACAAGTCGATTGAGGAAACGTAAATTTGTTTCATTATGTCGTAGAAGTGATTTATAATATGTAATGGGGAGGTGGTGAGACTCTCTCGCTTTGTCTCTCTTGGGAGAAGAGTACTCAGGTAGGACTGACTGATCTCTGCAAAATCCCCCAGTGAAACCCGTATGGTAGATCTTTTTAATTTTCATTGTGTACAAATAATGACGAGAAAGGGAGGAAAACCTTTGCTTCGGGAAACAATTGGTTTGCCCTCTACCGCAGGATATGCGAAATAACGCAGTACCCCACTGAATAGGCGACAACTCAATTAAGAAGAGTAAACGCGGATCTAAGTTCAAACCAGAGAGGCGGTAGTGTACCTCCGTCACTGGGAACGTCACAAGTTAAATCTCGGTCCTCTAGTTGTAAGGGCTTCAAATATAATTTACTTTAGCGAGCCGGCTATTGTTTGTTTGTTCGTTGTCGGGAAAGTGTAAGAAACGGTAGATTATTTGCAAGCGATTGCGAATTGTAAGGCTTCGGTACATCGGGAAATCAAACATTTCGTTTTTACTCCAATATAAATCTTTGGATGAGAGGGAACAAATACCCATGTGGAAAAGGCCGAGAAAACTTTCATCTCAATTACATTTGTATCACTCCAATCTTTAAGCCGTGAAGAACGGCTCAACTTGCGGGACGAAATTACTTGATTGGCGTATTTACTTGTGTCTACCACCAAAACGTTCATGAACTTTTCATTGAAAAACAAGTCAACGAATTGTGCGGGACTTACATTACCATCATACTTCAAACCTGTCCATGCTGTGAAAGGAAAATATGGATGCTCGGCTGAAATATCAGCCCATTCGCTATCCACAGAGCGCATTTCGTCCTCATTAAGCTCTTGTTGGTGGGAATGCTCTTCAAACTGCTGCTGCAGTGTATTTTTCAAATGTTGTTTTTCATTGAAAGAGTCATCTGAAGAAGATTCTGAAGAGCCAGGAACATATAAATCTTCCTCTTCTGTGGATGAAAAATCATCGGAATTTTCACTGTCCGATTCACTGTTTATAATTTTAGAATTTTTTTTTTCAGAATATGCAAAAAGCTTACTGAATAACTTTTAACGTGAATAACACGAACATTGGTAATTTTTTCTGTCACTTCTTTATGATATAAAGAGCAAAAGAGAGTTAAATAGAAATGTATATTAATCGCATTAGTTCATACAATTACAGCCCGACTATTCTCGGGCCTGGCACCTAGGAAAGTTTTTTTTCTGTCTCAATGCCAACCACGAGAATTCTCGGGGGGGATTTTTTGTATGGTGGCATTATAAAGCAAAGTACAATTTGTACCATGACAACTAATAAGGGATTAAGAGTTTTTCATACACGATTTCATTTGTTTTGGGAATATCTAATTGGGTTGAACTAAGGGCAATTTAAACATTTGCCATTGATAGTGTTTGTTCAATATTTACATATGTATGTATATATTATTATTTATATTAATTATTCGTTCGATTTCTTCCTAGGACAATACATTTGAATTTACAATGTTTGAGTGTGCTAGTTGCACAGCATGTAAATTAATCAATTATAATACTTTTTGCGTTTTCGAACAAAAATCAACTTGCCTCTAACAGTAAATCGGATCTAGTTATACTCTAAATACTACAGCTAGTGCAACGCAGGTAATCCGGTGATGGAGTATTCCCACAGGTGAACTCCTATTACACCCGCCGTACGTGATGAAATGTAGCGGTGACATCTAGCCCAGACAGTGCGTCAGGTTATTTTATTGATGGAAACAGCGTGTGTTGTGGGAACGTATGCTTTTGTTGAAATAAATTTTTTTGGTGTTAACTTGTATGTAGAATAATTAATTGGGGAAAACAAGAAGACTCTTTCTTTAATAGTTCACTTTATTATTTTTCCTTATTTGGCTTGGTGGCGGTTCTCAATTGGTGGGTTCGCTTGGTGGCGGTAGCTTGCTGATTCTCTTTTATCCATACATTATTTCACTAGTGCATTTCGCTGGAAGGAAATTGGAAAATGGTTTGCGTACATGTTGAGTAGATGTCGGTACGTCAGTTCATTATTTGTCGGGTAATGTTCGTAGAGTTCGTCCCACATGTATTACATTAATTAAATCCTCTTTGATTAGTTTGGCTTTAAACTGTAGGCTTAAGGCTAATCCGTTTTAGAAAGATTTATCTTTTGTAATCACACTTACAATTTCATTCGTAACATTAGTTTACAGTTTATTTATTCTTTCCTTAAAGGCTTCATTAATCGACATTTATTCATTTCCATTGTTTATTTATCTTCTATTAACTCGGCGCCAATGACGTGAAAAAAATAACACGAACGATCACACTGGGTCATAATGACCCTATCGAAATTTTTCGAAATGTTCAGCATAGAAAAAAAACCGTCAATGGCCATCATTTTGACTTTCTGCTTACGTCGTAGGTAGCAGAAAGTTCGTCAGTTACATACACTCCGCTCTTGGTAGAATTATAATAAATAATGATTTCTGGTTTTTGATTATCGCCAGCAGGTTCATCGATGTTGTTATTTTCGTGGTGTTAGCTCGACATCAGAAGTATAAGAAACTTTCTTCGGGGTATAAGAAACCAGAGTAATATCTTTTTAAACTCCAGAAACTGACGCGTTTGGATCTTTATCTCAAGTTGTAATAAATTCAGGATTGATTTGCTTTTTGTTTTTGCGCAAGGTACCCACCGAGGTCAATTTGTGTTCAATTGTCAAAAATAACATTTCGATGAGTTTTAGAGATTGGCAACTGAGAACGTTCCGTTTGGCTGTTTACCAGCTTATATCTCCAAATTGTTCACGTAAAATGTTTTTGAGTCAACTAATACAATTATTTTTATGGCATATCTTGCCGATGTAGACATCTCGTCAATAGTACAGTTTTCTCCCGGCGAATACAATTTTTTTTTCGTATTGGTGCCAAATTATCCAGTTGATATCTTCCTGCTGGTGTAGATTTGTAAGCAGCTTTCTATTAAGTAAAATCGCTGAATTGATATAGTGAGTCTAAACATGTAGTAGAGCGATAAAATCCAGCAATATACAGCGGGCCTATGAACGGCTTCAATTCTGTTATTTCGACTTCACCCATATAAATTAACGAATTCTAAACTTAAAAGATTTAAAAAAAATTACTTTATTATATAAGTTAATTAATTATTACACGATTTGTTTAAAAAAAAAACTTTATTAACTTCTACAACCGCTCCACTCGAGCCTTCTTCAGAGAGTGAATCTAACATGAAATGCAATAATACTTAACCTAACTTAGACTATGGGAAAAGGTAGGAGATAAGGGAATAGGAGAAAAATTGTGGAATCTAATACATATCTTAGACTATGCGGCAAGCTACGGGAGATAAGGAATGTGGGAAAATGTTTGTGCGAGTTACGTATCTCCAGACGCAAAGTTAGCAGCATGAACCTGGAGCGTGATTCGGTTTGGGAGCATGGATATGTTGGGTGCAATAGATTGATGGGATGTGCAGCAATACGATGACGATGTTTTAGGTGTCACTCGGTGTTAACTTATATCCGATGGGGCAGCATTTCCCCTCACACAAGACTCAACCAATATTTTCCCTTAAATACTATTTCTTTCTGCCTGCTGCGAAGTTGACGTACGGGATTAGGTGTCGGCAACGGTGGATTTTGCCAGACGACGGAAATGCGCGGCCCAGGTGTCCGCGTGGGTCCACACTCAGACTAGATGTTCTGGGCTTAGGTGTGCAGCTCAGGTGGCGGCGTGTGCAAACTTGGATGGATGGTTGGTGCGCAAAATGTTGACTTGGCGGATTTCGTCACGTAGTATGTTATTTGTTGCTGATCATGGGACGAAAATCTATTTCGCGTTGACTTATATCTAAGTTTGCTCAAATTTGCACAAGATGTTCTTCACTATTGAATTTTTTATTTTGAATATATGTGGGATTTATTTCAAGTGATTTATAATATTATTTAATTGATAACAGCGAACTATATGTAACCCGCGCGTCCTACTACTTTCAGTGCTTGATTGCTACTGTGCTGCTGATTCTCTACTCTACTCTACTCTACGGGCTAGGGAACGGTTTGCGCTGCATGTTCATGTGCGTGCGTGTGGTCTCATTGTGTCGTCTGCCAGTGGTAATTCCAACGTTCGGATATAGTTTTGGCACCCTGCTTCACGCCAGGTGTCTCAGATATTATTTTTCCGGTCTGATTACTTTTGTGTATTATTTTGTTTGAAGAGCTGTCGTAGTTCTGTTCTTCTTTGCGACTTCTTTATATCGAGGGTTTAACTTCGAACTGAAGCGTTTGTTTTTTTCCTGACCTTTCGAAACCATGTGGGGTGACATTTACGGTTCTGTCGTAAAAAAATCTTTAGAGGTTTCTTACCGGTTACAGAGTGAATTCTCGAATTATACTCGAAAACCGCTCGCTCCAGAATCTCTTCCAATGAGCGACGTATGATATCCGCTGTCAGACATCGCATGATTTCTGAAATCTCTCGACTTGGCCATTGACTTCACTCTTATTGGATGGAGTTGATAAGACTTCGATATTGAGTTGATCTTGGATCATGAACATAATGGATGCCGAGTTTAAGGACTGTCCGTTATCTATGATAACTAACATAGCTATGGCACTTCGAAGAAAAACAACAATTCTCTAAGAGGTTTTCTAATGTCTTCCACGGCTCGAGAGGTTAGTATTCTAGCTTGTGTACATTTTTTCAGTTTGATGTATAAATTAATTAATCACTCATTTTATTATTTTATTTAAAAAAATATTTTTTAGTTTTTACCAGAGCACAATTGCCAATATTAAGTTTGATTAAGGCATATTGTCCTTTTTTTCATAGCATTAATCTCTAAAGTGGATAACAAATATGTGTTAACTATGCCGGTTTTAGCTTGAATTTCAAATTTAATATAAAATTGTCTTGTGTTTTCTTATTTTCTCGAATTTCTTCAATAATTTTGTTAGTTATGTTTCTTATTTCACTAATCTTGTTTAGTATCAGCTTACTTATTACTAGTTGATTATTATTATTTTTGAGAACATTGTTTATTTTGGCTTCTAGGATTTCAAAGTCGTTCTTGTCAGGACTACCGGCAATAAATTTCCAGGCAGAGCCCAGGAAATCTAAGCATCGCTTCTGCCTTCTTGGAACAAGTCGGTCAAGGTGCACTTGTATTACGTGGATTTCGTTGGAAAGGAAGGGAATCAGAGAATGGGATGTGTTTGCTACCAGCTGCGCCTTTTGTTTTAGTTGATTAAGCGCTTGTCGGTATTGTTGCATGTTGATAACGTGGATCAATTTGAACACTCCTGTTTGCACCTTTACATTGCCAGATTCAATAGCAATAAGTTGCGCGTTGGTGTACTCCAGCATCTTCACATCACAATTCTTAATTGTGAGCCAAGACACTATCACAAAGATTTCACTATCGGGCGGTGCGGTTAGCCTTTAAAGCTTCCGGTTTGTCCTACTTTTGTAGGGCGACTGCGACTGTGGGCGACCACAGGAGTTTTCCAACGTACGTATCGTTCGAGTGATTCGACCTCGAGGAGTTAAGGCTCTTTGAACGCTTTTGTTGCTTACTAGGGTTACTTTCCGAACTTTTTAAATCGCGTACTTATCCCGTGGTCTCTGCTCGGGCGCCAATTAATTAATTAATAATTTTATTCTTTAAAAAAAATATTTTTATTTTTTTATCAGAGCACAATAGTGACTTAAGTCTATCGAATACAAACTGAGACTAACTCTATTCTAATTCTCATCGAGCGGACTCGCGATCTCCCGTGCACCGATGGAAAACTGCTGACGTCTGAGTCCCACGACGTGATGGAATGTGCCGCCATCCGATGTGCAGCAGATGAAGGTGTCGGGTGTATGTCCAGCCGTTCCCGCGTGGGATGATTTGTTCACGTGTTGTTTTCGTGCGGTTACAGGCATGTGCTTGCGTTGCAAATGTTTCTTAGCGTGCTGGGTGTTCAGGATAAGGTTCAAGAATGGGGTCGTTAGGATGTCATATTTGTTTGTTTTAAACACCTTGCATTGTTTGATGATTTGGTTTATTTGTAGGTTTAGCTTCGTGAAATAGTATTTTTGTATTATCAGCAATTTGTTCTCTTGTGCGTTTGTGTGGGCTCGCTTATGCTGTTCTAGGATAATTCTTTCTTGTTCGGATTCGTGGGGAATATCCTTAACCATCGTCCTAGCGAATCTTATCCTATATTTGGTGAAGGAACGTTAGAAGATTTCTGGTATTATTCCCATTATTCGTTACGTTAGGATTGAGCAATTTTTTGAATAAGCCTACAAGGTTTCTGTAGTGTTTACGGGTTCAGTTATCGAGTGCCTTCAATACTTGGGAAAAGGTCTTTGAAGCTCGTATTTGGTTTGCTAACCAACAAGAAGAATTAGTGCATTTTTAAACGCATTTATTGGCGTGTTCACTGTAAAGATTTTGTGAGGAACTGCCAGCGCTATGTAGAGTAGCTGTCATTTAGTTTATTTTTTGTATAGCGGGATTGTCCCCTGACTGATCCATTATTTCGGATTCCTAATCTTCATAACAAGTTTCGAAATTCTGTTTGTCCGTAATTACGTAGTCAATTAAGGTTTGATCGAATTTGCCGTCCTCGTTTCGGAGGGCTTGCTCGTATTCACTTGCTTTCATGGGGAGTTCGTACTTGTTGGTATTAGTATAAGACGTTCTTTACATCTTGTTCGGAGGAGGATGTTGTTGGGACTTGTTCTTTTGGGTGGAGGAGGCCAAGATCTTTGCTGAGGTCAGTTCATATATGTAGTAACCGTCTCGGGATTGAACAGAAATTTCCATGGGTTGGCCTTGTTCTCGAGGCCCGATTTGGATACTGTTAAATGCGCTTGCCCGAGGGAAGTGATTCTATGGGGAGCTGTTTTGATAGATTGCGGTTTGTGAATGGAATATAAGGTTGTAAAAACGGCTTGGGTAGTTTCAGAGGTGCGTGCATCAACTCTGCATCAGGTATTTTATCCATTTCGGATTAATTGTCTCTTTGAAGGCAATAAACTTAAAAACTAGTCTGCTTAGCCCTACCTTAAATACTAGCTTGGGTGCTGTCCCAATTGCGGCTTCAGATGTCTTACTTATTTGTACTGAGTTTGTTTCTGATCGAGGTTTGTTCATGGTAGCAGACGCGGTGCCAACATTTCGGCACGTATAAATGGAGTGAATATGTAACCCGTGGGATTCTGCTGGGTTGGCGTTCTCCAATCTTCGCTAGGCCAAATACACGATATAGTTATATTGATACTTTGTGTTGTTGATATGTAGTTCCTTCAGCATCTATAACGATAGTAGCTCCTCAAAATTTTCCTGGATAGAATCGGGTTATGCGCTAGCTGATAGGGGCTTGTATCTTGATGCTATTATCGTAATCGTAAATGGAATCGCCGGTAGTCAATTCGAAAGCTAGGATATGACAGGAATAGGTTTCGGAAATTAGCGAATTATTGATCTTGTTGAAGGAATCTATTACAATAGGATAGAGAAAAAATTGTGTTTTTGCCGATTTTGTCGGGTGACAGCTCGGTCAGACCTGGCATTGGAGACGCCCCCGGCTCCTCTTCGTCATTGTCTTCGCTTTCGATTTCGGGCCCCAGAAGACAACAAGGCTTAATCTTGTCCTTCAATATCCTTGAGCTGACGGCTTCCAGAAGATATCCATCGTAACATAGACACCGTTTCACACCGTATCCAGGGACCATACGTAACGTGGCTCCAGTTTGTGTGGTTCTCGGTTTGGCACTGCCTCTACAAGCACCAGTTCAACCTCGCGGTATGTTGCAGGTCTGTGTCTTCTGTCAAAGCGCAGCTTCCACTATTCCCGCTCCTTCCGAATTCGTTCTGCAGCGACTTCCCATTTTGCAGCTACAGGCTGTTGGTCCTCGACATCGTGTACCGTTTTGGTGTACCGAAGTGGTTAGTGATGACTTCCTTCATTTCAGTTGGGCAAAACACAGTCGATCACACATTGAAGATTAGTTACTTCCAAGTTCCAGTCGAATTTGCTTTTGTCCGAAGTACGTAGGAATTGCAAAATCGTCTGATTGATGCGTTCGATTTGTCCGTTGGCTCTGGGTGTGCATACCGTCGTTTTTATGTGGCGAATGTCGTTACTTTCGCAGTATTCTTGAAATTCTCTTGAGTTGAAAGTCGTCCTGCGGTCGCTTATTCTGGCAACCCAAAATATGAGGTTAGTTCATTAAGGGTCTCAATTACCGGTTTCGTTTTCGTGCTCCTCACCGCCTTGACCTCCACGTATTTTGTAAAGACGTCCGCAATTCCCATAACGTTTGTTCTTCCTCGTCGGCTTTTGGAAATGGCCCGATATGGTCGAGGTGAAGCGTCCGAAAAGGGATGGGGTTGCCGTCGAAATATGTATTCATCCTTCCGATGCTCCTGGATATCGTTTGTTATAGCAACACTGCACCCATGCAGCTATGTATGACTTTACATAGTTCCTCATCCTTCGGCATCAAAATGTTTCGTTTATTCGCTGCATCACTTTATCAACGCCGTGGTGACCCATGTCGTCATGAAAAAATTTGACAATTCACCAACGTACGGTTGACGGTACCACTAGCTTGGTTCCGCGCCTATCCTTCCTGAAGAGTTGTTCATACTTCACGACAAATTCCCGTTTAAACGTCTGCTCGTCTCATAGCAACGAGTCAAGCGTCTTGATGTTGCATACAAGAAATCCAATCTTCGTGTTTGATGACAACCTTTAGCAAATTGGCAGCTACAGTCAAGAGTGCGCTGGGAGGATCTACTGGAGCTCGGCTAAGTGCATCGACATGTGCCATGCGGCTTGCGTTGTTATGAACCACGACGAAATCAAACTCTTGTAGGCGCAACCACTATCTAGCTGTTCGTGGGGTCGGTGACTTAAATTCTCTTAGGGCGCTCTCGGCTGAACAATGGCTGACTGCGGTTAATCTCTCCCTATTAAGTATATCCTGAATCTTTCCAGCTTCGCGACGATAGCAAGCAATTCAAGTTCATAGCTTGAGTACACCGATTCGGCTGGCATTACTCATTGCACATATTGTTCAGCGGTCGGGGAAAGCTGGTCGGATGGATTATATTCCAGCATTATTGACTGGATTTCGTTGACGTTGGACAATGGCGGATGTGCTGTCGGTGGATTATAAGTCATTGACGGCATAGATGGCGTCGATGTAGCGGTTGCTGTTGTCGTCTGTGGTGTCGGAGTTGGATGCGTCTCTCGAGGGTTTAGAACGGTGACCAGGGAAGATATTTGCAATTGCAAGCCTTGCATAAGATTAGTTAAATTGGTGATGTCATTTCGCACTATCGCTTTTTCCTCTTCTTCGTCGTCGCTGAGTAAGGTGGCTTTCATCACTTCTCAGAACGTTGAACACGCACTCGATGAGTTCTTCAGTAACTTTGCACTTGTTTCTCGATTTCTCTAAGGCGTAAAGCGGATAAGGCGTGGTCGGTTGTAGAAGTTCTGATCTCTGTCGAATATGGTTGTCCTGTTGGAACCACGGCTGGATATTGATCCTTATAAGTTGAAATATGCTTTTCGTAGGCTTGCATGTCAGCTTCCTGTTCAAGTTTGTCAGTTTCTGAAACACGAGCGGTTATTGACGGTTTTTCCTGATTGTCAATGAGTTGTCCTCCTGGTTGAAATTGAGTTGTTTAATTCTTTGGGACGTAGAAGCTGATGTAAGAAGCCTAAACAACTGAGGGGGGGAGCGACCTAGGCAACAACTAGGTAGGGCACGAATGCCATAAAGGTTCTACCGTAGTTATTGCGTTTTGGAAAAGCAGGGCACGAATGCCATAAAGGTTCTGCTTGGGAGTAAGGTTGGTGGATGGCAAGAATGCCAGAGAAACACTTGGTTGGGATGTCAAGTTGAATCTGATTTTATTTAATTATTGGTTCTCTATTTATACAAAAATCATTGTCGCATTTCCAATGCATATCGATTGTACCTGCATGACTCTATTCTATTGCAGTCGGCAGTGTCGTCTATCATTCTCGAAATCATTATGTTCTTTTTGTCTTCGATTCTCAAGTGTCGGCACTTTTCTTTTCGGTGACACTAACTGAACTTTGATTCATGGATTCGAATGACAATGCGATGTCGTACTTTTTAACGTATTAGCGACCAGTCAATTGATGGATGGTCAATGAATGGATGAATGGTGTTGGGTACACTACACCCTTACCCTTAAGCGGAAAATTATTGGAAGAATAATTTTACAAGATTTTTCGGAATCGATATGTTTTGGATTTGCTTTACATTGAGGTTTTCTTACTAATTACAATGTTTAAAACTATTTAATTTCTAGTTTGTTTATAATGGTCTTACAATTTTTACATTAATCTACAATTTATTAAATTTCTTAAGACTATTGTTGTGGAACTTTTTAAGTTCTCCGTTTATTTCAATTATTGAATTTGTATTATCTTTTGCTACAATTTTGTATGGCCCGTGATATGGACTTTGTAATTTTTTCTTACTTTCTAGTTTTACAAATACTAAATCTCCTATTCTAAGATTTGATACATTTGTGTATTTGTCGTATTCTAATTTTCTTTTACATTTTACATTGCTAATTATATCTCGTGCTTTTTGTATCGCATGTCTAAGTCTAGTTTTTACTTCATTTACATAGTTATCTAGATTATATGCTTTTACTTTGCTGTTTATTATATCGCTTGGTACATACGGTAATTTTCCAAAAATAAGTTCATACGGTGTATAGCCGGTGTCTACGTGCGGTGTTATGTTGTAAGCAAATGCATAATATGGTGTCCAAATATCCCATTCATAATCTTCTGTGAAATTTAGTAAAAATTCGTTCAGAACTCTGTGGTTTCTTTCTAATGAGCCTATACTTTGATGATGGTATGGGGCTGAGTAGATTGTATCAATTTTCAGCAATTCACATATATTTTTCATAAGTTCGTTTTTGAATTCGGTACCATTATCTGATTTGAGTATTTTGAAACATCCGTACTTTAATATAAATTGTTCAATTAATGTTTTGGCGATTGTTTTAGCGTCCTTACTTTCAATAGGGTGTGTAATGACATATTTAGTTAATTCGCACTGCATTGTTAAAATATATCTATATCCGTTGGATATTCTGAGAGGTCCAACTGTGTCTATTTGAATTGTTTCAAAACTTGTACTTGGTGTATCTGTTATAACCATTTTCTCTCTTGTATGTCTTGTCTGCTTGTTTTTAGCACATGTTTCACAAGCGTTTACAAACTTTTTAACCATTTGTCTCATATTTTTCCATACATATCTTTGTTTGATTTTCGTCATAGTTTTTCGTATGCCTAAGTGTCCTCCATGCGGTGTATTGTGGTATTCTTTGATAATGTTAATTTTTTCTTCATGTTTTATTATTTGTTTTGGGGGTTTATATATTAATACCTTCATTGTCGAGTGTCTTTCATTTCGTTGCAACGTATTATATATTTTCTTTAATTCTTCCTTTTCTATATATTCAAATATAATATCATTTTCATTTAGCGCTACTTCTTTTACGGGTACCCTCTTTAATTTTGATACGAGCTTCTCTAGGATCGAAACGTGTTTCGCTAGGTTATCGCTGCATCTTACTATAACTTCATTTTCTTTAATTTCAATAGTACTATTTTTCATTTTATCACTCGTTATTTCAAATTTTAACTTCTTCATATTTCTGACGTCAGCTATGGATGTACAATCCCACATGTGAAGATGATCAGTCTTCTGTTGAGATGTGTATTTCTCCTTTTTATTTTCTTCATTGGCAATCTTTTGTGCCATATCCCTTGTTATTACCATGATCTGCTCCTTGGAGTCAACATCATTTTGGCTTGTATTATTATTTTTATCTACCATCATGGATTTTAAAATGTCACTATTGATTTTTATTCTTGATAGTTCATCGGCATTTGTATTCATCTTTCCTTGTTTGTAAACTATCTCAAAGTCGTAGTCTGATGGGTCTAGTCGGATTCTCATCATTTTCGAGGATGGATTCTTATGTGAGAATAGCGAAATTAAAGGTCTGTGGTCTGTTACTACTATGAATTTCCTTCCATATAGATAGGGTTTAAAGAAATTTATTCCCCAATGTATTGCTAACAGTTCCTTTTCTATGATTGGTTTGTTTATATCATGCTTTTGTAAGGATTTGCTAGCATAGGAAATTGGTAGATCATGTCCTATTTCACCTTGTGACAATATTGCACCTAGTGCAAAATCTGATGCATCGGTTGTAACTATAAATGGTTTGTCGAAGTTTGGATATTGTAGGATCGGAGGGTTGATTAGTTTTTGTTTTAGATCTGTGAATGCTTTCGCGCATTCGTTTGACCAGATAAATGGTTGATTCTTTTTCAAAAGTGAATTTAGACTTTTTGCGATATCTGCAAAATTTGGTATAAATCGTCTGTAATAGTTGCAGAATGCTACAAATCTTCTCACCTCGTCTGCGTTTTTTGGCGTCGGGTAGTTCTCAATTGTTTTATACTTTGAGGGATCTGTTTTTATGCCTTTGTTTGTTATTAGATGTCCTAAATATACAACTTCAGATTTTAGGAATTGACACTTGCTTGCATTTAACTTCAGATTGTAGTGTCTTAATTTGTCGAACACTTTAGTAAGGTTGTCATTATGATGTTGTAGACTGCACCCGAAAATGATAATGTCATCTACGTAGAGAAATGCGTTGGATTCTAACCCGCTTAATGCTATTGTTAACATTCGTTGAAAGCTATTCGAAGATATTTTTAAACCGAATGGTAGTCTCTTAAATTGATAATGACCGTCCTGTGTAGAGAATGCTGTTAGTGGTCTTGACTTTTTGTCCAATGGTATTTGATGAAAAGAACTTGTCATGTCCAGTGTAGAAAAATATTTTGCTCTTCCTAGTTTGTCTAGCACGTCTTCGATTCTTGTTAACGGAAATTTGTCGTTGACAATTTTGTTATTTAATTTGCGAAAGTCTACTACTAAGCGCCATTTCTTTGTATTTCCATCACTTTTTTTGGGGACTAAGAGTAGTGGAGAATTGTATGGACTAATTGAATTTTCTATTATGTCGTTTTCTAGGAGGTTTTTGACTTTTTCTTTTATCTCGCAATTTTGTATTTGTGGAAGTCTGTAGTTTTTAATGTATACTGGGATGTTATCTATTGTCTCCAGTTTCTGTGTATAGAAGTTGTTGGTTGACAGTGGTTCGTTTTCTAGATGAAAAATGTCCTGATAATCTTCGAGTATTCGTGTTAGTGTTTTTCTTGCTTCGGGGTCAGAGTGATCTATCTTTAGTTCTTTCGTCAATTGTTGTAGTCTGTAATTGTTGTATTTTGGGTTTTCTGTTTTCATAATATTGTATTCGTCCAACTTTTCTAGTTCTGGTTTGATGTTCTTGAGTGTTACCTCATAGTCGTTAACATTTAGTATTCTAATGTGGCATGTGCCTTTCGCCGGGATTATTGCGTTAGCTATAAATACTCCTTTTTCAACCTCTTTGTTCAGTATTACGCTGTCTTCGGTTACATTTAAGTTAATTGGGTATATTGCTTCCGTTCTGGGTGGAATTTTTATTGTGTTTCTATTATTCGACAACATTGGAATGGTTATTTCATCTCCATCTATAGTTGTTGTTAAGGTATACGTCTCGTAGTCTATCTTGCACATATGTTGGGTAAAGAAGTCTCGTCCTAGAATACCATCTGTTGCTAGGGGGAAGTTGGTATCGACTATGTGGAATTTGTGTGTGATGGTGTAGTTCGCAAGTTTGAGATTTATGTATGTTGTGCCTAGTGACTGTATTTCTTCATTGGTTATTCCAGTTAGTCTGCATTTCTCGTTCAACAAGTCATTGGTGTCTATGTTGTCTTCTTTGCATATCGATATATCAGCGCCAGTGTCTATTAGGTATGTTAGGTTTCTTTTTAATTTGTTTATGTAAGTTAAAGTTTATTTTATTAAGATCTTTAAAAAAATTAATTTTCGGGAGCTTTGCTCCTTTATTCAATTAAATCCACTTAACGACTGAACTTACAAAATCGATCTTATCTTAACTTAACCTACGGTGCAGCTTGGGAACGTGAAGGAATGTGGGAATTGGTGGGGACTAACAGGCATCTCAGGTGACGAGTGTTATCGCACTCGGTTGGTGCCGTGTGCAATCCGTCTGCAATTATGGAATGCACTGGAGTCAGGTGGAACCGTTGGGAATTGATGGGAACAAACAACATCTCGGGTGACGAGTGGAGTCGCACTCGGTTGGTGCCGGGTGCAATTATGGAATGCGCTGGAGTCAGGTGGAACCGTTGGGTTGTGTGGCGTGAGGTAACTTATGTTACCTTAACTCTTCCCCTCTCAAAAGTCTGACGTCCTCGTCTGACCTTAAAACATAGGTATCCGGCTAATGCGTGTAATCTTGGGGGCCATCGCCTCATGCGCAGCGGGGTCCATGGGACCTGGTGTTACTGTTGAGGGTCCGGTTGTCGCCATTTCTGCGGCCTGTTGTAGTGGCGCCTTCCTCTTGTTGCGCCTCATGACGATTGCGATGATGATAGCCATCATGATAAGGATTGTGAGAGTTAAGTTGGTAAGGGTTGCCCATCCATCGATTGTTTCCAGCAGGTCTATTTGGTCAGTATTTTGCACATTCAACTCCTTGATAAGCTGGATCGGTTGTTTGCCGTCATTGTGGGTTTGGTGTGCTTCCGGTTGGACTATTGCGGGTAGTGGCTTGGATTTGGACATTCCAAAGGAGAAGTACTCTCTGCCATCGACTTCTACAGAGGTGTTTTTGAATTTTATGAGGAAAGTGCCTGTGAGGTTGAGGGTGTCGTTTGCTGTCCTGATAGTTCCATTATAGCCATTGAGAAGTAACATGCCGGCATCCATTTCTTCTATGGTAGGGGTGTTTTGGTTACTGGTTTGAGGACAGGAACTGGGGCGACTATTTAGGATCTTGGGGATACATGGTGTGCTTGTTATATCTACTAGGTTTTTAATACTACATATCGATAGGTTATTGTAAGACTTACATCTAGTTGTTATACCAAAAATTTTCTTATTACATTTTAAAATTTTTCCAAAGCTTATCTTGATAACATTCTGCAGTTTCTTAACTGGATTAATCATTATTTCCTTACATATTTCATCGTTGGTATTTGGCAAGTTTATTATATAAATCAGACAGTTTCCGTTTGTGGCTATCTTGGTTTCGGCAAACTCGAGTGCCTCATCTATATTAACATACGGTACATTATCCTTTTCTAAAAATGATTTTACAAACTTAATTTCTTCATTAGATAAAATGAATGAGTTTACTATGCCTGCCTTGGACCAATGCAAGGCATATTCAATATTTATAAGTTGTTCTTTAATTATGGCTAATTTAAACTTAATTGCTACAGCTATGTCATCTTTTCCATTCTCTACCCTTTTTACTAGTGAATTGGTGAATTTAGTGAGTTCTGTTATCTTTTCTAAGGTTATTTTGTTAATAATGACCTGCTCGTTATTGTTTTTAAGGACGTTATTAATTTTCTGTTTTAATATCTGGAAATCTGCGCGGTCGGGGCTTCCGGCGATCCATTTCCAAGCGGTGCCGAGGAAGTCCAAGGATCGCCTCTTTATCCTAGGTGACAGCTTTTTCATTTGACTGCGGACTAAGGATACCTCGTAGGAAAGGAAGGGATACAGTGAATGGTTAGCGTTAACGTTCCGTTTGATGTCTTTTTCTAAGTCGTTGATTAAATTGTCATACTCATGGAGGTCAATTTCGTGTACTAGTCGAAAGTTGCCGGTTTGTATTTTTGCGTTGTTGGTCTCTATTGCGATTAGTTGGGAATTCGTGTAGTCGAGGATTTCGATTTCCGCCAGTCCAAGAGCTATGGTCAATTGGAATATCATGAGGGCTCTCATCATGCTGCAGTGCTTGGTGGGGCCGCTGACTCGTACGGGTCTCCTGTTCTTCCTTCGTTAGGCTCACTTAGGGGCTTCGTTTCCCCACACTTACGGTCACTGCTTAGGATCACCTCCTTCACTATCACTTTATTTTAATTTTTCCTATTTCTTTTTATTTATTTATTTTTTTTTTTTTTTTTTTTTTTTTTTTTTTTTTTTTTTACTGTCACTTAGTTTTTTGCTCTATTTCTTTTTAGTTTGTCCAGGGTTGGGGGACCGATAGGCGCGTTTGACTTTCGACAAGGGCGCGACGGTTTTTCGCGTGGAAATACTTTTTTTCCTTTTCAACGTGCGGCGGCTTCTTGAGGCGTCTGACGTTTTAAGCGCGGCGGCTTCTTGAGGCGTCTGGCTTTTTCTACGAACGGAAATTGAGGGAGGCACGGCGGCTTCTTGAGGCGTCTGGCACTCACTTCACTTTTTATTTTCCACACGCGTACCGTTCACTACCGGTCCCTGCTCGGGCGCCAGTTAAAGTTTATTTTATTAAGATCTTTAAAAAAATTAATTTTCGGGAGCTTTGCTCCTTTATTCAATTAAATCCACTTAACGACTGAACTTACAAAATCGATCTTATCTTAACTTAACCTACGGTGCAGCTTGGGAACGTGAAGGAATGTGGGAATTGGTGGGGACTAACAGGCATCTCAGGTGACGAGTGTTATCGCACTCGGTTGGTGCCGTGTGCAATCCGTCTGCAATTATGGAATGCACTGGAGTCAGGTGGAACCGTTGGGAATTGATGGGAACAAACAACATCTCGGGTGACGAGTGGAGTCGCACTCGGTTGGTGCCGGGTGCAATTATGGAATGCGCTGGAGTCAGGTGGAACCGTTGGGTTGTGTGGCGTGAGGTAACTTATGTTACCTTAACTTGTACATTGCTACATAATTAATTGGGTTTTGTGTGACACGCAGTATTAGTTTTGGTATCCCGGAGTGAAATCCTCCGGGGAATTTACGTTTCCCTGGTCCTCTATGATGTTTATTCTTCTGTTGTTTGTTGGTCTGTTTGTATTGGAGCTGAAGGTATTCTGTCTTGCCCGAGGGTTGTTATAATTGTTATAATTTCGATGGTTATAATTTTGTTGGTGATTCGTTTGAAAGTTTTGTCTCTGCCTTGGATGGTTTTGTTGATTATATCTCTGTACTGGGCGTTGATTGTTATTTGTTGTATACCTTCGGTTGTCGTTTCTTCTGTTTGTATAACCATTTTGTTGGTTGTGATTGTACGTGTTTCTTCTTACGTACATCATTTGGCTATAACTTTGGTTTGAGTCTCTTTCAAGTTCTAGTGCCAGATTAACTGCTTCTGACAGGGATTTTGGCTGAGCGGCAAATATCGCTGGTTTTATTGTCTCTTTTATGCCATTCTTGAAGACTGTGAGGGCGTAATTTTGATTGATTCTCTCAATTACTTTTTTCTCAGCTTCAGTGGCTTCGGAGGGCAAGTCTTCTATTTGTAGGGTGTTCAAATCAGCAATGAGGGATAATACTCTGTCTTTGTATGATGTTACTGATTGGTTTCTCTGGATTGCTTGAGTCAGTCTGGTATGTACTTGCGACAGTGTTGTGGTGTTTTTAAACTTCTCTTTTAAACTGTCTTTTAGTGCTGTCAATGTTGTAAATGTTGTTACGAATCCCAATGCAGTCTTTACGTTTTGTGCAAGTTTTACATGGAAGATGAATCCGATGTAAGTTGCTCTTTCGGTTTCTTTAAGGGTGTTATGTATGATCTCGACCAGTGTTAAGAATGAGTCAAGTTCTTTGAAGGATCCTGTGAACACGGGAATTACTTTCATTGCAGTTTCTATATTAAAGTCAGCCATCTTGTTTATTTTCTCCAAATTTGAGAGTATTGTTGCTTTTGTTATTCTATAGATTTCAAAGAATCTTGTCGGGGTGTCCGCTTTGTCAGTTTTATAGGTAGCTTCTATTTTTAGTTTCTCTATTTCAAGTTTTGCGCGCCACGTTTGCTCAGTGTAGCCTCTAATTGAACTTTTTCTTATGTTGGTTAATATTTTTTCAATTTTTAACAAACAATTTTTCATATTCAGAGTTTTTATTATTTTTTTTTTATGGTGTATTACTTGGCATATTTCTTAATACCTGTTTCTTAACATAGTTTTTATAATGTTTATTAGCTTTATATATAACATATATTATTATTAATATAATTATTGCCGTGTATACAGCGATTGACATTGGGTCGATTTTTTCGTTGACAGTCACGCTCTCTTTTGTTGTGTTGTTGCCCATTTTAGTTCTCCAGTTCATCTAGCGTATTTGGTCACAGATTTTTCCAATGTTTCGATTTCACACCAGATTTCGGTGGCCTTACTCCAGGCTATTGGGGTCTCACCTTGGGTTCGCAATAGGTCTTTGAGGTAAGCTAGTTTCTTGCGGTGCAAGTATTTTTTGCCTCCTCGCTTATTTTGTTGTTGTGTTTCTTCTCTAGGAACGGCTGTCCTTCTCCTCTCCTGGTTTTGAAGTTGTCGTCTTTTGTAGTCTTCTACTGTTAGCTTCTGTGGTCCTGATGTCTTCTGTGTTGGTATGTATATTGGTACACCTGCGGGTTGTTGAACAACGTACTCTGCAGCAGCTTTTGACATTGATGGTGCGTTAATACAATCTAAATATTTGGAAACTCCTGGACTCTTCTGCGACCTGGTTTTGAAGTGGCAGGATCGCCATGTAAGAAGCCTAAACAACTGAGGGGGGGAGCGACCTAGGCAACAACTAGGTAGGGCACGAATGCCATAAAGGTTCTACCGTAGTTATTGCGTTTTGGAAAAGCAGGGCACGAATGCCATAAAGGTTCTGCTTGGGAGTAAGGTTGGTGGATGGCAAGAATGCCAGAGAAACACTTGGTTGGGATGTCAAGTTGAATCTGATTTTATTTAATTATTGGTTCTCTATTTATACAAAAATCATTGTCGCATTTCCAATGCATATCGATTGTACCTGCATGACTCTATTCTATTGCAGTCGGCAGTGTCGTCTATCATTCTCGAAATCATTATGTTCTTTTTGTCTTCGATTCTCAAGTGTCGGCACTTTTCTTTTCGGTGACACTAACTGAACTTTGATTCATGGATTCGAATGACAATGCGATGTCGTACTTTTTAACGTATTAGCGACCAGTCAATTGATGGATGGTCAATGAATGGATGAATGGTGTTGGGTACACTACACTGATTATAAAGCGTTTCTGCTTTTACTAAGTTAAAATGGGATTGGAGATTTGAAGCATTAATACTGCGAATCTGTTGCTACGACCCTGATGAACGGTTTATTGAATTGAGGGAAATTAGGTCGGAGATTTAGATTCTGCGGTTGCAGGGCAGGGCGTAAACTTATTTTCTGATTTTGGAAGGCATAATTACTCATAGGGCGATATAACACTTCGATTGGAATGCTTGTGTCTGGGGTCCAAAGGAATGGCATGCGAGATATGCTAGCCTAGGTGTGGCGTTGAAATGTCTCGGTGGAACTGCATTTTGGGACACCGAATGTTTGGGACGCGTCTGTCGTGGGCCGACATTTCTTTGGACGATTCCCTGATTTTCTTATATAATTTGTGACCTGAAATTTTGGTTTTCATATTTAAGGCAAAGTTTCAGCGCCTTTACGCCGAGACAAGTTGCCTTTTAAACCCTTGAATAAAGAGTCCAAAGCATTGTTAAAGGAAATTTTGTTTATTATCGGCGTTAGCTTTGAGCAGATAGAAGTCCTATTTGTAAAGTTCTCTTCACTAAAGAAGACAAATGATATTTTAGAGTTGTGACATCATGCTTGTCAGCGTAATGTATGGTTAGACAATTTACTATATTGTCCCAATCTACAGGAGTTTTATGGGCTTTGAGAGCCGCGTCTGCTTGCCCGACCATTTTGTTACGAATCACGTTAAGTATTCCGTAACTTTTAGGAGTACCTTTAAATTCTGAGTACGCGCTCAACGCGTTTGTTCTAGAAAGAATATTCGCTGGTATCTCCCGGAAAGCTTCTCAGACATCGTACAACATTTGGTATTTGTTCTATATCTTTCAATTTGCCCTGACGCTCTGTTGAGAGAGCCTGATCTATTCCAGAAAAACGATATGCGTTTTCGTTCAGAATATTTTCAACAATGGTTCTATCTTGTCGTTCGAGGACACGACTAACGATGGAAGTAACGAAGATGTCTGGCTCACGTGAGTCGAACTTCTGTGGAATGCGTTGTTAAGATGCTGAGTTAAGAATGGCGATTGAACATTAAGGGCCAGATTAGCTGGCGCAATTGCTTCAAATGTGGTACCGAGATTTGCGGATTCATTAGCAGAAGGCTGCAACTTTTGTTGTCTTCTGTTTGACTCTTCTTGAGTCTACTAAGGAGCCTCATTTTTCTGCACATTTTCACCGTCACTTTCTCACTTTTTTTTCCCTCATGCTCACTCTCACTTTCTTTTTGTTTAATTTTTTTTTTAGGGTAGGATAACCGATTACCGCACGTTATTTTTTCTTCGTTCCGGCACTAGAGTTAATTGAGATCACAGGCATTTGAGGTGACTCAGCTCCCTTCTCCTGGTTTTGGAGCTATTTGAGTTTATTTTTCTTGACGATGAATCGGTCCCTGCTAGGGCGCCAGTTAAGAGTTTTTATTTAAAAAAAATAGACCAATAGGACCAATAAGGCTACCTGAGTCCAACTGAACTACAGTTTTATCTTAATTATACCTTATATCCAGTGGGGTTATAAATAGAATTATGAAAAATTGTAAATGTGTCGTTAACGTGCACTATAGGTTCATCCACTACACTATTGTGCTTTTTTTTATGATGTCGGTCAGTCTACTGGGCCTTGGATTGTTATTTGAGAGCCTAAGTAAAACTTTGAACTGTCATTGTATGACTCATAGCAACCGTTACCGCTTGCCGCTAAGAAATATACCATCATCCTGTTTACCATCAGACTCAGGAATAGATTTAAAAATAACCAAAGGTCGTCGCAGCTTATCCACGTCACAATAGTAATCTTCTGATGATCCTCTCCTTCAGGGACGGTGAATTTTAAACTGTTTACCTCATTCCTTATCTCAGTAAATTTCGAGTAAAAATTTCATTGCGTTGCCTGTACTGCTCATGTGCTGAATATAGCGGCTTCTACAATAACTGATGGTAACTGTTGTGTGTCCATGTTCAAGTTTGTCTCTAATGGCCCTCTTAATTTACGGTCTCTAACTCATCCAATTAGTTCTATATGCTAGCTGTCCTCGAGCTGACGAGTCAGAACTGATTTGAGTGTTACTAGTTAACATTGAGTGTTATACTTAACTTACATTCTAGAATTTATGTTTAATGTAATGATTTCTGTGGACTTGCTATTTTAAGCAAGGTGCATTTAAAATTGTTTAATTTTATTTTTCACTTTGGAACGTTATTCTCTCCTGGTATCTCCAGCCTCTGATTTTATTTAATATTTTAATTTGATATTTCTTAATTTAAACAAATATATATATCTAAAGACAGGTAAATCTACAATAGAATTGGTTTCAGAGCACTTCTTCCTAATATTGCTATGATACTTATACCCTAATTGCCATCCACTTCGACTTTTCTACTAACAGACTTAATATACACTTAGTGCATATATTTAGAATGCCTTGTTTGATCCACGAGAAAATCACTCGTTTTATTATAATTTAATAATAAAAACAAAAAACTTGTATCTACTTACATCAAAAATAATTCATATTAATACTAACAATGTAAATGTGATTTATTTTTTTATTAAGCAACTAGGAGGTGGTGGATTTATTCTTATAAAGAATTTTTGTGAATTTGCAAAATCTGAGTCTATAAATAAAAACAAAAATAAATAAAAAGGAAAAAGAGTGTAAAATAGCTTAAAAACCAGGAATGACCGGAATAAAATAAATTAAAACAAATTACGTTCTTTAAAACGATCCACATAAAATATAACAAATTCATGCACTATACTCTAGGCAATCTAAAGTACTAACACAAAATTAAAAAACAAAATATTACAATTAACAAAACAGCTGAAGAAATATATTTTTTTTTTTAATTGTTTTGAAAACATATAATTTTCATTTTAAACTTAATTTGCGGTTGGAAGAGGATGTTTTTTTATTCTACTTATATGAATTTCAAACAAGTTAAATTTAAAATTTCAATAGAATTTTGTTAATTTTACGTCATTTGCCTGATTCAATTTAAAACACTCATGCATTCATTCAAAGATTTTTACGTTCGTTTAGCAATAAATAAATATACACACCTAAGGATAAAATTGTAAAAGCAAAAAAGCATTTTATGCAATAAGAGTAGTTAACTATTCATAAACAAATTATGATTAAATATTTATTAATACAGTAGAAGAACCGAAATGAAATTAGAGTAAGATCAACTGAAATCGAAAGTAATAGTAACAAGAGAATAATAGAAAAGAAAAACCGAATCCTTAAAAGAATTAATCACACACAATTATTATTGTATTTAATGTAATTTAAATAAAAAAGAATATAAATATATATATACAAAAATATAAATGAGAGAAAGAGCAATCGGAGATTGGGCGTAATTATGTTAAAAGACTCTCCTTTCTTTATTAAGTCTTGTAACTCTATGGTGTAAGGATGCAAATCGAAAGTGAATTATTATTTATGAGAAATTATTATAATTATTATTATTATTATTGAATAATAACACTATACAAGAATTTAAAGTAAAAAAGGAAAACTGTTGTTTTAATTCTAAGGTTTTAGGGGAGTAAACCAGCCTACTGCCTGGTTAACCTGGATTCGCAGCCCCCTATTCAAAGTATCGAATTCCAACATATTTTTGCACCAGTTTTTATCAACTTAACTTATTAACTTAAATTGAATAAAAAGAGAACAATACTAAAAAATCATTCTAATGGCCTCCGCGACTTCGTCTACAGGACGGAGGACAGAACCAAAAAGAATATGACTTTGTTACTATACCTGAACAATGGTTAGCTCTCAAGTTCATTATTCTTGGTTTGTTGCGAGAAAAAAGTTTTAGAGCGTTAAATAGGGCGAACTTGTCGGATATTCCACATTGCCTCTTCTGAAAATAACAAGTTCGAGAAACTTTTCTTGCAGCAATTCCAATGTAACGACGACAAGTTGTGTTCACATGTCATCCAGGAGGATGTCATTCAATTGAGTACACAAAAAACCAATTATCACATCTGGATACCGGTCGTCATTTACAGTTATCGTCTAGCCGTTTTCGTTTCCGACGATCGGTATTGGTGTTCTAACTATACCCTTCGAGTTCGACCTCTTAAAACGCTCGTCATCGTGATATTCCAGTAATACGGTAAAAATTACCGTATCAAGTATCTTCAAAATGATTTTGAAGATGGCCTTCCTTTAAAGATGTCTATTTGGCAAGGTGTAGCATTTTGTAGTCTTTGAAGTTCCTGCAGTAGACCGCATGCATTAACCCCCATGCAAGGAAGTACCTCGGCTTCTATTCAACCAGGGCCTAGTAAACTTGTTTAAGCACCTAAGAAGTAGAATATTTTTTTTTTAAATAAAAGTGCTCTCTTCACTTGCTACCTGCAGTTTTCGACAACTTCTATTATTAGCTTAGCCTGTATACTAGGAAAAGTGGTCCATGGATGTGAATCATGTGAGTCTTGGTTGCATTAATTATGAGTTTATTTTCATGACACTACTTCATTGAATTCATCTTGGAAGATTTTCGTATTCACGTCCAGAGGCGTGCGACGAATAACTGGATCATCTGCATAGGCAAATGAACACACGAAGCAGTTCATATGCCTACAAGACAAACAGTATTGGGTCCAGCCTGGAGCCCCGTGGTATTCCGTAATGTATACTTCTTTCGTTGCTATAAGCGTCCTTAATTCTTACCCGGAAAGTCCGACGTGATGCAATCAAAGAGAGTTTTCTATGTTTTTGTGTGTCTGTCGAAATAGTACCAGCACATCGTGGTTTTTGTTTAAACTTTTATTAACACAATTTCCAAACTCTCCCATAAATTGATTAGTGATTCGTTATAACATCTTCCAATTTTTCAATTACAGGCGGCGTTGATATTGTTTTTTTATTTATTTTTTTTTCTTATTTTCCAGAAAAAAAAATATTTAAGTCTAACTGAAAAATATTCTGTGCAGTCTGTGTGTCTTTCCGGTTAAGCTTGTCTATCCTATTTTTACATACGCATTTTAAACATTTTCTAGGAAAATTCGAATAAAAACCTAGATTCATGCCTTATTTTTGCCTACTCTAATTGTAAATATACTCAAGTTGGTAGTCGTGTGATTCGTTATGAGTGGTCACACTACTATTTACTTGTTTTAGCATCTGGAATTCACCATCTTGCTCACTGAGCTCACCAAAGCTAACAGTTCTCATTCTGTTTTCAGGGTGATCGTCGGTGGCAGTAGTAAACTACCGGACTACCATTCCTTCTTCTTTTCCTTTTCTTCCGGCGTCGTTATGGTCAGAAGTGTAGGACCATAACCTTCCCACTTAACTGCATTCCTACTGGTCTGCTTGTGGGGTCCGCCAGACTACCATTCCAATTTTGTTTTAACCTTTCGGAATCAATATAGAGAAATGTTTCTGGAAGAATAAAGCTCCATCAAGTGTGGTCTCGTGATATCTTTAATTGGGGTAGTAAATGCTGGAGATCAGGTGATTGTTGGTGGTCATAGCCCTTGCGAGGTGCTTCCGGGTCATTTTAACAAGGAAATTGTTATTTTTTTAGGCCTGCTCTGTCATATAGAACCTTATTTGGGTAATATTTTCGTGCATTCTAAGACAGTTCTAAGTCGATCGAATTGATTTTCTCCTGTGGATCCTCGACCACAAAAAAGCCGCCGCAGGGTTAACACTCTCTGGACTTATGTCCACATTCCGAATTCGGACATAAGCGATATCGTTATGATATTTCCTCCTCAGTATTTGATTCATTTGGAACATATTCGGGCTATTGGATTTTATAGAACGAAATTGATTGCCCCAGTGCGAACTTACAGCTTTTCTTTAATTTTCTTTTAATAGTTGTCAGAGGTTTTTGACGTTTAATGTCTTTATTTCCAGATCATGTGGGTCTTTAAACTATCTATATAAACGTTTAAGCCTGGAGGGAACTTTACTTATTTTCTTGTGAATCGTGCGATTGTTGGCAATTTCCGATTAATTCTAATGAAGCGCCTTGCGAGCAGATGATAATTTTTTTTGCTATAATTTGGATCCTTTCCCACTGCTGTAAACTCAATCAGCGAACATTAGATAAGCTTGGTGATCTTGAGGTTTCCAGTTCGTGTTGATTTTGGTTCTTATACGAATGCATGCCATTTCCGCAGAATCCGTCAAGTTGAAGTATGAGAAAGCCCGTACTTTCAGCAACAGGAGCAATATTTTTGCTCGATTCCTCTGCTCGATCAGTAACCGAACCACTTTTCCTGAATTTCGATCGGTTGAACCATCATCTCGGTCGTAGCTCGCGATCATTTGGCGAACGGCTAAATAATGTCGTGCCCCATGATAAAATAGTGTTATCCACATAGACCATGATCCAAGAATATGGGACGGATACTGAGGAATTTGGAGTAGAATACGCAAGAGTATTGTCTGAGGTTAGGGCTTAGGAGAAAATTAAAGTTAGTTTGCTGAGCAGGTTATTTAGTTTTGCGAAGTCTGCTTTTCGGAAATTTAAGCAAAACGTACTTTTGGAATGGGGAATGGTGAAGTGATTACCGAGTGGAAGTGTTCCCGATAGGATGGATAGAGCGGATTCTATGTAGAGAGGAAATGGTTACTTGCGGTTATAACGCAATCTCCGTCGTCAGATGAGATCAGGTCTAGTTGTCGACTTCTGTTGTTGGTGATATTTGGAGGAGAACATAAAGAGGATTTCCTTACCTGATGAGGTGTTAGTCGCGAAAAAGTGAACCTCATCGTCGAATTTAACCCATTGAATGTACGGAAGGTTGAAATCGCCACAGATAATGATAATGACTTTGGGATCACTGATATCGGATATGGAATCTATGAAGTTGATGGCAAGTTAACAACAACCAATGGGGTCTGAGGAGCGAATTTAAAAGCAGGCAAGATAGGGCATCAGTTTCGGGAAAACTATTAGGGCGCTTGTAAATATGAAATCAGCGGAGCATGATGTTTTGAAGAGTACGGGATCGTATTGGCTGTGAATTGGTGTGAGGTACGGCGACTGTATTGTCGCGGCCATCAGAATGGAATACGGTAAAACTGATTTGAATAACTGACGGTCTCTGATACTGTCGCAAAAATTTGTTTGAGTTCTAGACATAATGTTGTAAGGCATTTGCAGGACGAATGCGAATTGGAGTCTTCATGTTACAAATCCATCCGAGAAGTTTTTAATCGATTAAATGTACTATATCTGTGTGAGAAGGTGCTAAATGGTTACTTAAAGTTGTATGAACCTTCATCAAATAGGAACTCCTTTCGAGGGTAACTTCTGATCGTGGTTTTTGTCCTTGAAGTGAAAAGTTGTTTTTTTCTTAACAAGCCAGGTGCACTATGTTCAAAAAAATTATGGAAAAAATCCAACAAGATCAGATTTCCAAATATTTATTATTCTTGATTTCCAAAAAAAAACTACCCATACAAAAATTTAAAAGCCTTAGTTTTTTCGTTATACATATTTATTTGTATCTGTGTCTCTTAAAGCAGACCAATAATTGTCACTTAACACGACCTGGGCCCATTATCAATGATTATATTTCTTAAGGAATTTAAGATCCTGGTGAAAACGCTCTCTATGTTCGTCGCTGAAGTGTCCGAAAGAGTCGAGATGCGAATGAAGCAAATTAATTTTCAGAGACATTTAGACACCCATACGTAGCCAACTGTTGGTAACTTTGATGTTGTTTTCTGTTGCATAAGAACACTTGGATAACAAGCAGTGAATTCCAAGCAGATCTTCCAATATCCGATTAGATATTCCAGTATCAAATATGTCATCCTTCAATATTTTTTTATTTGCGGTCCGATAAAAACACAGCCTTCAAAAAATCTTTTAAAAAACCTTTTTTCCTGGGGGGTATAGATATTTTGAAATAACAAAAATACACTTATTCGAGAACTGTTATGAGATATCCTTTTTTAGATAAGTTCCCGCTGATGTGTCGTATCCTCAGTTCTCCTCCCCTATTTACGTTTATTTTACTCGGAGGCTTGCAATAGGCAAAAGCTCTCAGCCGCATTTCTAATTTTCTTGGGAAAAAATTCGGTTCTAGTAGCCCGTTTCCCTTTTCTCTTTAAGAGAGGATCAACTTTCCACTTTACATTATTTGATGCACTTTAAAACACTTTTTGGCGACTGACTTTATCTAAGCCAAAGTAGTGTTTACGTTTATGACAATGTATTTTATTTTATAAACTGATTGCTTAATTATGTGTGAAAGATGATTCGTTGATATTTGTTCCGAAGCACATATAGCATTTCTCGTATTTTTGCAAGTATACTCACCTAGATTTGCTTGCTTCCACCCGAATGTGGCACTTGCACCTCAATTTCAATCAAAATCTTTATGAAGAAATTCCCGGATCGTCTTGAAACAAACTGATCATTCGAGTAGAGACTTTACAACATTTAATAGTTGTCTCTCCATATGAAGCCAAGGATCGATCAGAATTGACCAAGTATTATATTTCGACATTAAACTTTGCAACATGTGTTCATGCATGAATTTCAGAGCATTTAATTTAGGAATAGATACATACATATATTGAAATTGCCTAAAGGCTTTCCAGATGAGTGTCTAGTCATAAGTAAGGCTCAGTCTCATAATCAGCGTTTAAACATTTAGGCTTTATATCATATTCTCTATTTTTGAGACTTTCGTGACTAATGGGTCAAAGAGATCATTGCCAAGCTATCCGTGTACAGCGTATAGTAAACGATTTACTTACATCAAGTTAGTACTTAAAAAGTGTTGATTGATAAGTTGACAGCAAAATGTATCATGAAATCCTGGTTACCGATCCACCACAAAAAAATTTGCTTCGGCTTGTTACATCAGTTGCTGTTCTGGTATGTAAAAAAATGGTGTAAGCCTATAGGCTAGGTAAAAATTAACTTCGGAGCTCTGAATCAAATAGCCGAGAATATACATAACTCGGTACAAATTAGTCTTCTCAACTGAAAAACATTGGCCCCACCATACTAGATGAAATACAAACATATATATGTAATGTATGTATATGTCATAAAACCCACTGGGATTACATTGGTTTCATATGTATTATCGAACTTTAATCCTTCACGATGGCTCTTTTCCTTGGGTTATTACAGATGGAACTCATATATTTACCTCTTGCAGAAAACACCTTGCCGAAAACAGTGGACAGTTTTTAACGCCCATGGAACAAAAAAGTGAAACATGGAAGAAACCTGGCGAAGGGTTATCAACAAATCTTTGAACGATCTTCTTCTTCTTTTCCTTTATTTTCCGGCGTCGTTATGGTCAGAAGTGTAGGACCATAACCTTCCCACTTAACTGCATGGTCCGCTGGTCCGCTTGTGGGGTCCACCGGTTTGACCTCAGAAAGTAGCCGCAGGCTTCCCGGTTTGGGATTACTTCATCGCTGAGGCCAATCAAATGCTGGTGTTTTTGCATTTGTTTGCACCAATTGTTTCTCGGCCTGCCTTTTTTGCGTGTTGAAATTGGAACATTGATTGATAACACCTTTTGGACGGGGTTCAAAGGATCTCTCCTTTGAACATGGCAATAACAACTGAGTCGGTCGCGCTCTATCTTTCTTGTGATGGTTTTTTTTACGTGGGGGCTTCCTCGGATCTTTGAACTTCTAATTCTGTCACGCTTTGTTACTCCCGTTGTCATGCGAAGCATCTTCATCTCAGCTGCCGTTAATTTGCTCTCGTACTTTTACTGCATTGTCCAGCATTGTGAACCGTATGTGAGAGCCGGACGTACACTGAAGTGTAGAGCCTTCCTTTCAGCTTAGGGGGCATTTTTCGATCACTGAAGATGGCGGAGTTTTCCCGCCACTTCATCCACCCTACGCTCACGCCATGATTGATGTCGTCATCACAAGTTGCTTCTTTATTAATCATAGATCCCAGATATTTAAACTTTTCATACTTGGGAAGCACTCTTTCATTCAAGTAAATGTCTGGAATAGTCTGATGAGGGTCAGAGAACGGGCAGCACAGATACTATGTCTTCTTTGAACAATACGATACTCGTGTCCCTCAAAAATGTCCACCCACACATCAAGTGCTCGTTGTAGGGACGCCTGATCATCACTTATAATGGCCCCATCGTCAGCAAAGAATAGCTGGTGCACATTGGGGTCCGTCACTTTTCCTTCAAGCAAGCAATCAAGGACTGCTATAAAGAGCAGTGGGCTGAGGACGCTTCCTTGGTGTACACCGACTTTGATTGCGAACTCTTCGGTGACTTCTGCGGTGCATCTTACTCTTGTCGTTGCTCTCTTGTACATGTCCATGATCACTCTCACGTAGGTTTCTGGAACTCCTTTTTGTCTTAGCGCTACCCATAAAAGATCTCTTGGTTGCCGGTCAAAGGCCTTCTCGAAATCAACCAACACCATATGCAAGTACTTTGAAGAATCACGATGCTTTTCCATCATGACCCTTATACTTTGGATTGCATCTGTTGTTGATTTACCCGAGACAAATCCGCACTGGTCATCAGATAGTCGTATTATTTTCCGCAGTCGGCTATCTAATACCCGTTCAACGATCTTCATGGTGTGCGACATCAGCTTGACAGAACGGTAGTTATCACAATTTCGCGTATCACCCTTTCCCTTGTGCAAAGGAAGAAGATAGCTTTCCCTCCATTGATTAGGCATGGTGTTATTAGTCATAGTGTTGATTAGTCATAAGTTTGGAGATAAGAACCATGAGCCATCTAGACCCGATGTTTCCCATCTTTTTCCAGAACTCAGAGGGTATCCCGTCCGGCCCAACAGCTTTTATTGTCTTGGAGTTTTTAACCGCGTACCGAACTTCTTCGACTGTGATGTCGGATATTTCGGCATGATTCGGGGCGGCTCTTGGAAAGTACACTCGGGGAAACTGTTCGTTCAGAAGTTCCTCGCAATACTGTCGCCATCTGTGGAGAATTTTTTCGTCTTCCACAAGGAGTTGGCCTTCAGCATTGTTTTTTTTTTTTTTTTTTTGTTGGAGGCTTCTACTATCTGCTGGAGCACTCAGACACAAGTACTGGTCCATTGTACTACCAGACAGACACCTTGTCTTTATTGTATTTTCCCCGTTGTCCGGAGAAAAGTGAGGAGGGGCTTCAGTGATGTTGAGCTAAGAGCTAAGAGATTCGGCACCCACCACGTCGGCCCCAAGGGTGCACCACCGTGCACGAGCGAAGGCGGGACAGTCGCAGAGAAAGTGTTCCGCTGTGTCATCCTCCTCGCAACATGCAGCACAGGTAGGCGTCTCACTGATGCCAAGCACGTAGAGATGTAATGGCCCGTAATGACGCCCGTTAGCCTTCTGCAGTCATTTCTCCTTAAGGATAAGAAGAATGTTGCGAACTTTTTGCAGACGTCAGGGCGTACGCGCTTAGTCATCCTGCATCCTGGATATTCCCTCCATCTACAACTATGTACGTTAAAGACTCAGTCATTGATGTCAGATTTGACCGTGGAAGCAGGTAGACCTAAGGCGGGTTGAGGTCCTGAGAAACTTTCCTCTGAGCCTCATCTAGCGAGTTCATCGGAGATCTCGTTTCCTGGGATTCCAGAGTGACCTGGAACCCATACAAGCCTAAGTGAATTTAGTCTTCCGACTTTGTTCAAAAAGGTTTTGAGTTCATGCACTAGTTTGGAGTTGGATAGAGGATTGGACACAGCTTTGAGTGCAGCTGGCTGTCACTGCAGAAACATATGCCCTTTCCCCTCCATCTGTGTTTCACAACATAGTGCATGGCCATTAGGATTGCGTAAATCTCCGCCTGGAAGACAGGCGCATATTTTCCTAACGAGTAGTGCAGTCGAATTTTTTCGCGCTCAAAGAAAACTCCAGCGCCGGATCCCTGCCCAGTCCTGGAGCCATCTGTGAAGATGCGAAGACATTCTATTCCAGGTTCAGTGTCTGGCCAAAGCCAGTCCTGACGCCACGGAAATGTGACTGTGTAGTTACAGCGCAGTAGGATGGCAGGTGTCATTGCGTCAGAAGGCATATCCATGAGACAGGGGTCGTAGGATATTTCTCCCGCAAGTATACTTTCACTCCAATGCAAGTTGTACCAAAGACCATTCCTCTTTAGGCGAGAAATAGTTTTCAGTGCACACCCTCTGATATATATGTCTGATATATATATATACGGCGGACCCCACAAGCGGACCAGTAGGAACGCAGTTAAGTGGGAAGGTTATGGTCCTACACTTCTGACCATAACGACGCCGGGATAAAAAGGAAAAGAAGAAGACCCTCTGATATATATGTCAAGGGGTGGAAGATTCATCATAGCATCTAGAGCAGCTCCCGGTGTGCAGACCGCTCTTTGGAGTTTGGTGAGTGAAGCCACAGCGTGTTTGCGTGTTAGCCTGCTCCACCAAACAACCGATGCATATGAGATTATCGGTCTTACCATTGCCGTGTAGATCCAAAGGACCTTTTTCGGCGATAAGCCCCATGTTTTGCCAAAGGCACCTTTGCATTGCCAGAAAGCTGACAGCACTTTGGTGGTTTGTTATCTCGAATGACTCCCAGATACTTAGCTTCCTTGGATATCGGGATGGGAATGCCTTTTAGCACCAGCTGAGTAATGCCAGTTGTTTTCCTCCTTCTCGTGAAGAGAACGACATCGGTCTTAAGCAGATTAACCGACAGCCCATTTCTCGTGCACCAGTCTTCGATCACGTCTAGCGCCGCCTGCGCTTTGAGACAGACATTCGCTAAACATGAGCCGACAGAGAGAACAGCAACATCATCCGCATAGGCCTGGGCATAGATTCCAGAGGCATTGAGAGCATCTAGCAGAGAGTCGACCACCATGCACCATAACAGCGGAGACAAGACGCCACCTTGCGGGCAGCCCCTTTACTCCAAACTTGACACATTGTTCGAGGCCTGTATCAGCGATCAATGTCCTGTGCACAAGCATTGCTTTGATCCACAAAACCAGTGCTTCATCTACGCCATGCCGTCTGGCAGCGTTACACATGCTGTCGAAAGTAGCGTTATCAAAAGCTCCCTCAATGTCGACGAAAATGCCTAGTACGTACTCTTTCCTTTCGAGAGCGCATTCAATTCTCCCAACTAGGTTTTGAAGCGCAGTCTCGCAGGATTTTCCGCGCTGATAAGCATGTTGCATGTCCGACAGAGGATGCATTCGAAGGGCAACTTTGCGCACGTGTAACTCTACTAATCTTTCCATGCTTTTTAGCAGGAATGATGTTAGACTTATTGGTCTAAAACTCTTGGCTAGCGAGTAATCTTCTTTCCCTATTTTGGGAATAAAGACCACTTTCACCCCGCACCAAGGAATAGGTATATAGGCAAGTGCCAGGCTAGCAGTGAAAATTCTTTTCAGAGTAGGAAGCAGTTGTCTTATACCTTTTTGCAGCATAACGGGGTATATCCCATCAGTGCCCGGCGACTTAAAGCCATCGAAGGATGCCACAGCAAATTCAATGGCCTCAGTAGTTGCCACGCGTGACGCAACATACCAGCAACGCCGAGTTGTTTTCATCGTTTCAGTCACAGTTTCCAATGAAGGAGTGTGCAACGAGCCGATGACAGTCTGATTTCCCGGAAAATGGGTCTGAAACAGTAACAGAAGGTACCATCAGATTTTTTGAGTACATCCAGCTTTGTCGATTTTCCTCGTTTGAGGACTTTAACCAACTTGCTGGTCGCGCTAAGGGATTTGATCTCTTCGCAGAAGGACTTATAGGAATCATTCTTCGATTTTCGAATAAGCTTCTTATATGTATTCCTTCTGCTTCGATCGATATTTATTCCAGTCATCTTCCGAGTTCGATTTAAGCGATCTGTTCAGGAGACTTCTGGCTTCCCTACAGCATTGTTAATAAACTTTGGGAAACGAATTTCCTGAGCATTTCTTCTTCTCTGGGCGGCTATCTTAAAGATATTTGCTCGTTTGTTCAGATTGCTTTGTCGAAGCTCCTGGGTAGCCTGGTTCCTGTCAGACGCGGAAGACGATATTTCTGCCAACTCCTGATAGAGGCCTTCCATGCTTTTCGCTTTGAATTCGGCGCACTTTTTCTTCGCGATACCTTTGCAATATCTATGTACCTTTTCACGGCCAGCTTTTTCCTCTCTATTAGTAATAGAGCACTTTGACCAAGCTTGGCAAGCCATTTTCTTTTCGTGTAAGTTAAGGCAACATAAGTCACCGCACATCCGGTCACACTCCACATTCCCCGGATTGCACACGGCACCAATGCACCATCACAACGGTTCCACCTGACACCAGTGCATCTGACAATCGCACACGGGATTGCGCACGGTACCAACGGAATGCGACTCCACCTGACACCATCAGACCCAGAATCACCTGAGTTGCTGTTCCTCACGGAGTACTTGTCACCCGACGCTTTTGTTTTTTTCCTTCCTTTCCCACATTCCTGCACGTACTCCACTCGCCCAATAGGCTAAGTTAGAATAAGTTTGAGTATTGTAAGTTTAGTTTTAAAAATACCTCTGAAATAAACGGAGCTCGTCTCCACAAAAAATAATTTTTTTCTCAAACTAATTTAAATATCTTTAACTGGCGCCCGAGCAGGGACCACAGGCCGCGAACGTGGTAAAGTGTAAACGGAGCTCGTCTCCACAAAAAATAATTTTTTTCTCAAACTAATTTAAATATCTTTAACTTGTATCACTGCTTTGGCTTCGTCTGTCCACCACCAGGTTTCTTTTGCGTGTTGGCAGGGGCCTTTAGATGTTCCGAGCAGTGATTTGGCTTTCTCCAGGCCAGATTGTTGTAGGGAATCCCACATGTCTTGTGCTCTGCACTCCTCATTACCAAAATCATCGATAATGGAAGAGAGGTAGTTTTTCATGTTGGTAATAAAAGCTTCGCCTTTTATACCACTTGATTCTCTCAGACACCTTCGTTTGCTGCTTTGACTTCTTACTCGCCTCCATAAAAAATTCAGTCAGGAGGAGACGGTGTTGAGGGGCGATCGCGTCTCCCAGGATCACTTTGCAATCTTTAACTCGTGGCTTCATGAAATTGGATACCAAATGATAGTCTATTTGAGTTTCATTTCCGCCGCTGCTATATTTGATAGCCGCAATTCTGTTGGATGATTTCCTCGATCGTAACTTGTGTGAAAATAAAATCCCGTTCACCACACGCTCAATGTACATAAATTCACAATTTTATTTTTAATTAAACAATGCGTTCTTGAGTTCTGGTCATAGCACGTCTGTCTCTATCCACCATCAATTCACAAGTGTCGAGTGTCTCACTCAGTATCATCCACCAAACGCTGATCTTCAACAAATATACATTAATTGTTATACGCGAGTGTATGACAATAGAGAGAACTTAAGGCTAATACAAAGGAAAGAGAGCCTCACGAGTGGTCTAGTGACTGGTGGCTGATGCTGAGTGAGACCCCGGTACAATTGTTATACAATTTAAGCTCAATTTGTTTTTATACGTTTCGCACAATTTTACATCGGATAATCCTAAACAGTGATCAGGTGCCGGCTTTGTTTGACGAACATGGTATTTAGCACTATAAGACCGTACGACTTGCACACGTTTAGGATATCTTCACCTGAAGAGTTACTGGTGCCGAATCCCAGCCCTCCGTGCCAGTCTTCATAGTCTTCGCTTGTCTTCCCGACATGTCCGTTTAAATCTCCCCCAACAAACAAAAGTTCTTCCTTTGGGATGATTTTGACAAGGTTGTGGAAATCTAGCCAGAATGCATCTTTTTCTTTTTGTTCGCATCCTACTTGAGGGGCATATGCGCTTACGATGTTCCACACCTCACCATGCATCAACAATTTGAGAGCCATTAAACGGCCACTGGACTTTGAAATGGTTAAGACGTTGCCAAGTAGCTCTGCCGCAAGGATGATGGCGATTCCGTTTTTTCCTTGTTCCAATCCATAGTAAAACATCTTGTAGGCTTTTGTTTTAACGTCCAAGAAACGTGCCCGATTACCGGCGTTTCTTCAAGCTCATAGCTGCGACCACTCACGCTTCCAACGTTCCAACTCGCGATTCTTAAGTGTGGCTTACGCCGTTGCATTACTTTGCTATCCCCCGGAAATCCTATAGCTCTGACCCGAGCATTGCTGTTCGTCCGAGGATCACGACCATTACTAGTGCCTGGCGGGATAGTGCTTTTCCTTTTAGCGTTCTTTACCATAATGCTACGGCTTCTAAATTGCCTATATGTGATTTTTGTTTACCTTTGTTTTAGTCGCCTTTTACGACAAGCGAGAGGTATCGCTGTAGGGATATTCTTAACCCGTCCCTGCACAGGTAAATCTTTGAATGATATACATATTAATATTAATCTCTAAATGATATATAAATATTAAAGAACACTAGTCATACGATGTTTTGAAAAAGATACTAAATTCGAAAAGGTCTCAGAATCAGCACCCCCCTACAACTTTGTTCCCAGACAAAAACCGCTTCGAAATAATAATTACAACAAGAAAGGCTAAGAACTAAATCACATAATATATGAGTATATTATTTCAAGTCGTGAAATGAGTGGAAAACGTGTTCGAATATTTTAGTCAACATCTGTGTCGCATTATTACTCTCAAGTTTCCCGATCTGCCATCACCCTCATTCACATGCGAGATTCCGTACGACTTTAAAATCGCTCAGTACACTCGTCCACTTACGAAAAAAGTCTCAGGCAAGTCAGTATAAGTCAATATACATATGAAAAACTGATTGTCTGACAAAGTCACACATGCCCTCCTCGATGTGTAAAACCTCTCAAAATAGTGTTCTTTTGAATCATTTAACCCAGCTAAATCTCGCTTGCAACCAACCAGCGCACAGAATCTCTTCCAATCTGGGTTTAAATCTGCCGTCTGCGAAGAAAAAAAGGGTTTATGAGTGCGGCCAATAGGTGCCGACACTGGCCGTAAAATGAAATCGAATTATAAATTTCATTTTTTGCCATCGATATCCATGAAAACAGTGACTCCATACATGATTTCCAACAAATCCCATAAAATCCCATCGACGCTCTACGCGCTATGCATTGCTTCATAGTGAATTGGCAAAGTTTGGTACCAGGCGATCATAATACGTAACAGGTATCACTCAATTTATGAGAAAATCGGCAACGTCGCGCAGAGGCAGTTGAGTGTTTTTATCTCATTTATTTGAAAAGTGACTACATCACAACTGGAGATGATTTCTAAATAGAAATTTTACACAAGCGCGAAAGTGATGCAGGATTACCTCTTTAAGAAGTTCGACTCAGTCACAGTTGCTACAAAAAATATTGCCACTAACGCGATTTATTTCTTAAAACGTCAAAAAAAAATATTGTGAAGAACAATTTGTGTTGTTTTTTTTGTTTTACTTGTGAAAGGAATTCTTGCAGCGTAGGGGTATTTATATTTGACGATGACTATATTTTTGTGCGCAGCGGAGGTTGTAACGTAGATGATTATTAGATTATTAATCCTGTCAATCCGAAAACAGATAGAATACCCAAATATTAAATGGTAGTCAATTTAAAAGAAAAACCCACTACCAAGACAGATTGTAGAAAACTCTGTTCAAGGATTGCATAGTGCTTTCATCTCCGAGATCCGGCACGAACGTGGGTAAACCAGTCCTCTTCACTAATTTTTCACGAATCGGGAATGGGACAGGTATAGATGTCAACAGAAGCACAGGAAATACAAAAAGCTATATATTAGTGAATCTAATAGCCATTTCAACGAAGAAATCAAATCGCAGTTATATCCTTCTGCCTATCGCAATTATGCATAGAACCGAACATTGTTTATGTGACCACCATTTCTTTTCTTTTAGTCCATCATCCGAGGATCAAAATTATGTGGAACGTAGCGTTTCCACATTATCCATTGTGGTTCGTGCTGCGTGTGCGGTTGCACCGTCTTCTTGAAACCACATGTTCAGCAAGCCCCGCTCATCCGATTCCGGCAGAATGTAGTCATGGCTTTGTAGCGTTCGCCAGTACCAGATGACGCCAGATGGCGTTCTCAAGAAAATACGACCCAATCACTCCTCCTGCGTGAACGGAGCACCACACAGTGGCTTTGAGCGGATGTTATGGCTCTTCGCGCATCACACACGGATTTTCAGTGCCCTAGAAATGAAGATTTTGCTTATTGACGTAACGGCTTAAGTGGAAATGTGCCTTGTCGCTCATGATGATTTTCGACACAAAGTCGTCTTCTTCGTTGTTTAGTTTAAGAGTTAAAATGATAGGTCACTTTAAGAAAATAAAAAAATAATTTATTACTCGTATTATAGGTTGCGACACTATCTGCTGTGTGCAACATTGTCTGTGATTCGTGGAATTGTCACCCAGCTGGAGCACCTGTGTTAGTGTTGCTAAATGATGTGTGCTTTTGCCATGGGAAGGTTCTGAGTTGTAACTATTAAGGATGGCTCGACAGTAATTCACATGCAACTAACGTTCAGCAGGCATTAACTGATGCACTGTTTACATTTTGTACGGGAACATGTGTAACTCTTCCTGTAGGGTCCGTCTGGTGATGCCCAATTGCGTGGCCCGTCGTCTGGTTGATGTTACTTCGTTCTCAGCGACATCAGCAGCTACAGCCACGATATTCTCGGCCGACCGACCAGTTCGGTGGCGGCAACGCCCTGCATTGGTACCTGTGGTTCCAGTCTGTTCGGGTCGACCAATCCACGTTCACGCTGTGCTTACACCACCGACCAATTTAGGAGTATAGCGCTCCATTGTCTGTTTGTATACTGCAGCTGTCTAGTTCACAAATGTCAAATATAATTGACGTACGCCATTTGCAAAAATTAAAGCATCTTCCGATAGGGAGATTAATTTTGCAATACCTTGTATAATACCTATTTGTATAAATTTATCCTATGCTTTTTTTTGTAATGTTGTGCTACAATAACGTACTTCATAACCGACAATGTACATACTCGATGGTCCTCGTTATCAGGAGAAATGAACAGAACTGGTTAAGATGAATCTAATGAGCCCAAACTTGATGGGTTTACTAATAGACAATTCAGGATTTCGTCTCCTACCTTCGAGTTCCATTATCAGAGTAGCTCAGTGGTACCGCCATAGATGGGTGTTTCAAATGTTAGGTCACAGATATGTTTGAAAGTAATGTAAATACCCATTATGCGTCTTAGATCCCTACCGCAGCAAACAAAAAGAACTGATGACGCCTGAACAGATTTTCATAAATTGTAGCTAAGAACCATTTCGATCATGTTAGCTTTCAAACAAAAAAAAGTAATCAAAATCGGTGCATTCGTTCAGGAGCTACAACAGACAAACACATAGCCACGTCAAAGTTATAACAGCCATCTTTTTCGTCGGGGGTTAAAGAATAAATTCCATCGACAATGAGGTTGCACCTTGAGTTAGTAGCTGTGGAACAAAAATAATGGACAGTGCGACCATAAAAAACGTCTGCGCAGTTCACTAACCTTGTGTCAACATGTCCGCGAACTTACTTATTCGACTCACAAATTACTTGCGGTTTCAATGACCTCACGATGATCTGACTCCAAAACTCTCTCGTTGAACACCAAACATTAAAAAACATTTATTGCATCCACACTCCCAATGTGTGCCAAAAGACCGTAAAGTAAACTCGTATACACATCCGGCCACCAAAGTGACTATATCACATTAAAGCTTATCGAAATTCGTGAAACTCCTACTCCGACTCCTTGTCGTCGCCATCAATTAAGATGATTTCGGGTATGATCTCACCATTAACTTTCAGCGAATATCGCATTCCGTCACGTTTATTGCCGCTCGATCGTGCGCACAACTGAAATTTCACGCCATTCTCCTCGAAGTTCGTATCAGTTCCACCGTCAACGAACTCAGCCTGGAATGACGACACATTTTGGTTTCGAATACCATACATACATTACTTATACCAACTGTTTCGTCCCTTAGTTCATCGTTTAGAAGAATGTTGAGGGAATCCAGTTCTATGGGAGGGAAGAGGTAATTTTTGTTTTTTGGTTTCAGACAAAGGACTTACTTAACACGATCCTGTACTCGACATCATCGACAGTGGCGATCCAAGTTCGAAGTGATCGAGCTTGTTCCTCGGTGTACTCTTTGTATGACTTGCCGTCCACATCGAGACCGTATTCGTATTCGAAACCAGGTGCTGGCCTGACTCTGAGGATACATCGCACGTCGTCGATATGGAATATGTCATCACCTACCAGTTTGAACATCCAGTCACGGCGGAGGATCTCCTAGAATGTGGTGCAGATATATTTATTTTGAAGTTCCATGATGCAATGTCCTTACTTTTCCATTGACCCAAATGATTCTTCGTCCGGATGTAGTTCCGTGCTCGAATTCAATGCGATACATGCGTCCATTAACAGGGATACACCATCTTGCTACTATATTGCCACGGGCATAACGATTTTCTTCGGGAATGTGATCCTGAGTTATTTCCGGTTCCTTGGGGAGGTTTTCAAAACGCAGAGACGGGGAGAGGTAGGACATAATGATGAGAGAAAATCTGCAATGAGATGTGAGTACTGATGAAATAGAAAGCGGCTTGTCCTATCTCAAAATGTTAAATCAACTAAAACGACTATTTTTTTCAAGATAAAAATATAATGGCCTTTATGTAGCACCCGGTGTGATTTCAATTTTGCAAAATTTGGAAGCTAAGTCTAGGTGCCTTCAATATCAAAATAAATACAACTAACCCGTCACATATTCCAGCCCATACCTAGGTAATCGTCACTTAATTTAACGGGTGCTTGCATATAAGTTAAATTTGTGGATACACCACAAGGCAAAAGCTCTACATTCTAGACCAACTCCTAGTAGTGATCGTGTTGAGATAGCGCGTTATGTGTGTTTGCCTCTGACGACGATGCCGCAAAATGTTCATCTAGGCAACTTTTCGGCAGCCCCGTAGATTTCAAGCAGCTGAGATTCAAACAAGAATTTTTGTTGCTATCGTGCTATCTTCTCTTCGCCATCTATGATCATTCAGTTAGTCATTTTAAGTACCGCAGAGGCAGACACAGACATAGCAATTGCCCATATTAAATAGTAGCTCTTATATGCAGATCGTGAATTCTGGCGCAGATTTGCGCCAACTAGTCGATCAGTAAGGAGACTGGAACATCACGCGACAGAAAAGGAAAAGGGTAAGTATTGTTCGTTCCTGAGATGTCGTTGGCGGTGCCAAGAAAGATAGTACCTTATAAAATGCAGGCAGTAATCAGCTACTGCCTGCAGACCCTCAATTGCGCATAAACTTCGTTCAAGCTCTCTTGAACTTCAGTGACAGATTTTCGGTGAAAATTCATCATGAAATACGAGGTCTATTTCCATATGAATGGGTAAGTAAATAAACAGTATTTGCACTTTTGAGGCATTGAGAATCCACGTAGGATTCACAAAAAGTCACTACATGGTACATCTTTTACACCGGAGTTGTCATTGGTTTCATTTGGGGACTTGTCAGCTATACAGGACCATGATTAATACGTTTTTATTAAGGCAAATTGATTAATCGGGTCTGACGGATTTGTGGTTCCAAAAACACGGTGCAACCGCACATTTAGCTCACGCGACTATAGACACTTTGAAGGATATGTTTCTGATTTCTTAATGTCTCGTTTTGGTGATCTACTCGTATATCAGGAAATCACACGATTCGACCGATCCAGACTTATCCTTTGAAGGTTTTCTAAGCCATGGATTATTCAGGACAGACTGTGGGAGCTCTCAAAGATCATATCTGAAATGAGTGCAGGAACTGCGTTCAAAGTTCAGCGTCCTCTTGACCGACATCATCTTTAAAAAGTAATGGCAAAAAATCTTATATCCAAATTATTATTATTATTACCGGTCATTTGGAACTCGACGTTCAGAGCTTCGTAGACCGCCCTTCGCCAAGCCTCTCTGTCATGAGTGTGTTGTTTCAGTTTTACGCTTTTCTATCCCTTCTAGGTCCTATATTGCATAAAAAACTTAATTCTGAAGTTAAGTAGTTTGTTCAAGAGATATAGCAAAACTACATCTGGTGTGTTTTTGGGCCATCCTGTACCATCAGTCAGGTACTATCAAGAAGGAAGACAGGTCGCGCTCAAGGGCTTTGTGGTAAACTCTATATTCCTAAACTGGCAGATGGATTTACTGCCTGTTGCCATCAAACGATGTTTGGATAAGCCAAGCACACGGGACTGCAACTACCACCTTAGGCAGTTACTTGTCATTGCCAATACCTACATATATCGACCGAACACAATATTTTCGTTTTGCTTTTTTTTCGGGTGTAAAAAGGTCAAACCAGATTTGAGCGTTGTATTCAAGTTTGGGGTGGATATAAGCCTTATAGACTAAAGCCTAATCAGAGGGGGTAAAATACAAAGTGGCGCAAAATTAATCATCTTGAATTATCATTTTGAATTACTTTTTTACTAAATAAAAAAAATGTTTTTTGAGTGATAGGAATCTTTATCTGGACCTTTACAATTTTTTGTGTTAAGAGGAAAAGATGATATCCATCAAATGACTGCCGCCAGTGTTGAATATACTCCTTGAGGGCTGAGATTGCCCGAGGCTTGTTGACATAAGCCCGCGACTTCAAGTAGTAGTAGTAGTAGAAAGAAGTCTGGGATAGTTAAGTCGGACGATTTGGCCACCAAGGCGTGCCAAATAGCCAAAACGGGAGATTACGGGATTACGGGAGATTACACGGAGATTATGTTGTGTATCCAGTTGCACTGTCTTGTTGAAAGTACAGGTTTAACAAGCCCCGCTCATCCGATTCCGGCAGCAAGAAGTCGTTTATCATAGTTATATAGCGTTCGCCAGTAACGTTGACCGTATTACCGATGGCGTCCTCAAAAAAATACGGCAATACAATTTCGACACTGTTTGCACTTTGTACGGGAACATGTGTAAGTCTTTCACTAAAATTCGCTGTAGGGTCTGGTGATGCGTGGCCCGTCGTCTTGTTGATGTTGCTTCCTTCTCAGCGACATCGGCAGCCACAGCCGCGATATTCTCAGCCGAACAACCAGTCTGGTGGCGGCGAATCGAGTAGCTAAGTGCCGGAAAGTTTGCCGAGCTGGCGCGAGCCGATTAGAACATCAACGTCGAAATTCGCGCTGTGCTAACACCACCGATCGATTATTATAGTATAGCACTCCATTACTTATCTGTTTCTTTACTGCAGCTGCCTAGTTCACAAATGTCGAAAAATTACGATATAACATCTTCCGATAGGTGACGCCACCTTGTATTTCTTACCACGTTAAAGGAAACCTAGACATTTTACAGCATACTAGGTGACCTCGCATATGTGGTCATTCCAACTAAGTGTTTTATTAACACACATGCATACCTTGGATGGAACGTTTTTCGGTTTCAACGACACAAACACCCTTCATAGATAAAGGATGATAACTTATAGATCGCTTAAGTGACAGTAGACAGCGTTGGGTTTTTGTAGTATTAAATTAAACTCTACTTAATTATGCTTTCAAGGTCGAAAATTAATGTGCTTATCATTCCAATTCTGCGACTGAAGAGCAGGGAGGTGAGTCTTGGAATGATAACAAGCTGAGACTACCTTCATCAGCGTAGGAGTGGATTGGACTAGAAATAGTAGTACTAAAATGAGCAAGACCTACGGAAGACGGAACAGAGCCTTGGGGAACACCAGTATTTATTTGATGAATATCAGGCTTGAAAAAATCCAAAACGTCTTGAATTGAATGGCCCGAAAGGTCGGTCCATCTATGGAAGGGGAGATTAATCGATTCCATAAGCACGAATTTTCGACAAAAGAGCCTGATGCCACACTCTGTCAGATGTTTTAGAAAAGCCAAGCGCAACAATCTTGCATTCACCGAGGTTATACAAAGATTGGATCCACTTTTAGATAAGATATGCCATCAAATCACCAGTGTTCACTGGTCACTGTTGGTGTGGAAACTATACTGCCGGTCATTAAGAAGTTTCTGCGATTCAAGCCGATTTCCATGATCTTAGCAAAAAGGGGCGTGAGTGTTCTGAGTCGGAAGGTGTAGGAAGATTGAAGATTCACCATTTTTAGGGACTGCCTATTTCCCATTACTCAAGTAAAGATTCGAATAGAGGAAAAAGCTCAGTGATTTTGCCAGCATAGAAGTTTGGGGGGGAAAACTATCAGGGCCAGCGGATTTGTGCGTTTAGTGCGATAAAATACCCTTGCAACTGTACGAATGCGAAAGGCGATTTGTCCCCTAAAAGATCCGACGTTCTTGAGTACCGGCGGAGGTAGAGTACAATCTGAAAGCTTTGAGCTAGTTGTAAAATGTGTATCAAGCAGATTTAGCTTTGTCTATAGAGTTGACAGCTGGGATGTTATTGTAAATGAACGTGAGTATTAAAGACGAGGCAAAGCCTCAGTTCTAATAATCGGATAGCCTCTTTGCAGCTCAGGTCGTACAGAGCAATTAAGTGTGGGACATTTTGTCTCAGCTATTCTTGATTAACTTGGGAAGGGGCAGAGTTCTTTTGGAATGCTCAGAGTCTTTGACTGAAATGTATGGGAGCTCACATGGGAGCACCTCACCACAGTTTCCAAGACTGTTTCACAGTTCCTGATTTCCTTTTCGTCTTAACGCCATGGTTCAAAAATATGAGCGACAAACGAAGGCCGACAAAACGTCAATGAGGCCTAAACTATTAAAAAACATGGGGCTTGCTTCCTAATAGCTTCATCGGAGAATACGTTGTTTACCAATTAGCAACTTGCGTGTGACTCATTTGCTCTTTCCCTTCTAACCATTTTTGACCTGATGTGAGATCATGGACTTTTTGGAACTTTGAGGCTATAAGTCCGAGCTCATTTTTAAAAAAGTGTCGCATCTGTTGTTTTGATATGTGTAGCTTCGACGTCATTTTCTTGTGCTACCCCGATGATTTCATTCGATTTTGCTTTTGACATTCCAAATCACTTTTAACAACTCCACTAGAAATGCTGCCGGCTTGACGTAAAATGTTCGATGCGTTAACATTTTGCTTACCTTCAAACGTTCCAGCTCACGAACATTAGTCGATTGTGATTTGCCAGCCACAAAAAGGGCAATAACACTTTTACCTTTGAATTCCATTGTCGATAGAACTAAAACTAAACACGCTATAAAAAAGATCCTTTCACGTTCTTATCAATAATTAACAGAATTAATAACTGTCAAAATTTCAACGTGCTGTCGTCCGTAGTTTGGCAGTCACGGTGGCAGTTGGTAACAGTCGATGTCAGCCACTTTGATTGGGCTTATTGCCGAAAGCAATGTGTATCGTGCCCGAGCCCAGATAGCTTGGCAAGTCCCAACTCCAATATGGTATTGCCTATTTTTGATTTGAGTAATCGCAGAGCCAACTTTCGGTAGAGTAAATGAGGGCAAAACTATGCTTTCATCAAGGAAAGACGTGTTGCACGTCTTCTTGGCCAGAAGGTCACCTTTGGCAGCTATTTGAGGTATTCAAGAGTTTTGCCTATCTTAAATCATTAATTATAAGCGGCAGGGACACTACCGCTGATATCACTGAAGAATAACCCTGTCAACCCCCTCTTTTTCCAGGTTCAAGAGATAACTGTAGGGTCTTTCTCGAAAAAATAAGATAACTCCAGTCCTGTTTGTGTAATGTGTATTGCGACATTTACTCGGTCAGCCTAAGCCATGCAGGCTATGGAATTTACTGCTGCGATCTGAAGGATCTTCAATTCCAACCTTGACGGAAGACCCAATGGATGGGGACCACATCAATGTGACGTACATATGTACATAGGTAGGTAGCAAGGGGCCTCAATTAATTGGGCATTTGACGCCAGGCTTATAACCGTCTGCTTCTCGGTTGAAGCCTATATTCACTCCGAATTATAGCGCTGTCTAAGTAATTATCTGATAATCGATGTATAAAATTTCCTCCCATTCAACCGTACAAGTGTCCACTAAAAACTAAAAGACCGTGCCCTATTTTACCTTACCAATGATCCATACCTTCACAATTCGATATTAAAAGGTCGGAGAGGAATTTTTTGTTCATAAAAACCTTTAAAAAGTTGGTTCATTCGACCAGTTCTTAATTTTCAAACAATTCACAAACACCACCACTCATTTGACTGGACACAACCAACACTCTGGGCCGATAGCCGACGACCTAATTATTAATCCGATAGCCTTAATTTCAAAATAAGAAACAATCGATAAACTTGTTTTTTTAAAGTCCTACCGAGTACCACTACCATGCAGTTATCACACACTTCACTGAACAATTTAAGCCAATGAAGGTCAATAGCTTTAGACACAAATAAAAGTTGAAAAGCCTGGATCTAAAAATATTTCAAAATGCGCCCTGCAGTTAGTTGCGTCCGATAAGGGTTAAGAATGCCTTTAACCAGGAAAAAAAATTAATTTACTTACAACGCAAGAACCTCGAAGAATTTTTTTCGCCTCGATTCAAGTGCGACTACTGAGAGCACGTCCTTCCACCGTTCAACTGAAATCGGAAAATATTTTTAAGCGCCAAAGCACCATCGAAAGAAGGACAAGAATATAGCGCACTAGTAATCAGCAACCGGTAACAAGTACCCAGTAACCATAGGGCCGATAACCAGCGGAAGGACACAACAAACGGTCGCCCCTCGTGTCGGTCGGCTTAGGCAAAGCAATTCTAACGATAACCGCACGCCAAGGTCGCGCCGCATGTTCATTTCTCCCATTATTTTGAATTACTGCACTGTACTGGTGTTGTATCGTTTGACATGGTGCAGCAGGACCTGCATGGTGCTTAAGTATAGTTCCGGGTTAGCCTAATAGGAAGGGCGGTGAGGGTGGCGTGGATAACGGCGCCGGTGTGAACTGGCTGGTACTTTGAATTACCGCGGCAACGGGTCGAAACCATAACTGTGGCCTTGCCTACGTTCATATACAATACTAGTATGCATAGAGGTGGTTCGGGTGTATTTCTTCGGAAAACTCTTGTCCTGGTGGCGTGTCACTCCTACACGAAACTTGCCATCAATAGACCGACTGTAGTGTAGTGAACTCGCCGCCCATGCTGTTGATACAATCGACGTTTGTGCCTAATGCAAGGTAAACACCAGAAGAGGAATTGTTTTATTTTTATTTTTAAACATTGTGGCTCTTCTGTGCAAGGCGGGTAGTAGGCGGCAGCTAAGGTTGGGGGGATGAAGGTAGCTGGCGGAATGCGCTCTAGCGGCTCTCGTGTGGGTTTCGACTTTTTTTATTACTTTCGAATGATTTTTGTTCTGCTTGTGTGTTTTTTTTTTTTTTTGTAGGGGTTGACTGGATGGGGGAACACAATTTTCAGAAAAGCTAATTAAATTTTGGATGAAATATTCATCTGTAGTTCTGGTTTTCCCTGGGGCTGTGTATTTGAAATTCCTCATGACTGTTGTTTCGTCCTGACGCTAGACCGTTATTGATATGAGAAGGGTAGGCAAAAATGTAATTCAGCTTCCTGTGAATTGTTCAGTAGTAGTGAATGTGTTAAGCCAAAATGCAGGTTGTAGATTGACAGTGTTCTTATATAAACTACGCTCTGGTTCACACAATCGGTCAGCATTCTATGACAGTCAAAGAAATGCAGCTTAAGCTCATCTTCAGTGATGAATGTGCTAAGAATGATGTGCTGGTTGAATACAGACACGTCAAAATGTAAAAGGTCTGAATTTTCAAAGGTTCGTGAAAATTCGCCATTTTATATTCGAGTGACCAAATAAAGCTAAAACTCGAATTTAAAGTTGATCACATTTATAGAGCCTGTGCGAAACGTTATCGCAATGGAAAAAGAGAGAGATGACAGGTCATATAGGGGGATAGTGTCGATCATTGTGATTGTCATTTTTCAATTGCTGGAGTCGATTATGCTGGGCCGATCCAGCTTGGAGCAAAGAGCCTCAAGGCCAGAAAACAACAACGAAACGTACCACTTAAAATGGCCGCCGACGTTTGCCTACAAGCTGCGCCGAGCACGTTGGAACCCGGGGTTTGTCAAAATTATGTAAACAATCACGCACATTGTTATAATTCCAAGAGTGTGTTTGGCGGGAGTACATTGCGGTAAAATGAAATGAGCTCACACGTATTCACGAATAGAGTTTGTACGGGTTTTGTTGCTACGAACCTGGGCTTCATTCAAAATTTCAGGGTGTCACGGGGGAAGACGTACGAAAGACGCACTTCTCGTTCTGGTTTCTGCTCAAGGCAATAGCGATATTTGTTTGCCTAGCGATATTTGCTTGCCTAGCTACAAAGACAATCCATTTGGAAGCATTAACCTAATTACGCCAGCATTTTTGGCAGCATTTCGACGGTTTACGGCTTGGCGGGGTGTTTGTGGCCAAATCTACAGTGATTGTGGAACAAACTTCATAGAAGCGGAACTGGAGCTACATCCGCTTATGAAGAATGGAGGACAAGATTGGAAGGAAGTGGCTGAGGTCTTGTTAACATGTGGAACAACTTGGATCTTCATTCCCTCAGTTTCCCCTCAATTCAGCGGGTCTTGGGAGACAGGAGTAAAGGGTGTGAAGTACCATTTGAAGAGAGTGATTGCCAACGCGACACTTACATATGAAGAATTCGCCACACTCTTAACGCAAACAGAAGCGCAAATTGGAGAACCATTTTTTATACGTCAGCGAAGATTGTTCTCCTTCTGGGAAGCAATGTTCTTGCTTAGATGTTGTTGCCCGAACTACGAGGGTGGTCCGATAAGTACTTAGCCTCGCCGCCAGATGGCGTCAGTATCGCAAGAGCAACTTATCGTGTAGTACATTCTAGTAGACGGCTACTGTCGAAATAGCCGGATCGGACTCGTAGTTTTGTTTTTACCGCGTGTGGAAGCGGGAGTGTCCGCGGATTTTAGAAAAATGGAAAAAGAGCAATATCGGTCGGTGATTCGATTCTTGTCTTTGGAAGGGAAATCGCGCAGCGAAATCAAAGGGCTGTGTACGGTGACTCTTCTCCTTCAATGGCGACCATCAAAAATTGGTTTAACGAGTTTCAACGTGGTCGCACGTCGGTTTTTTATGAGCCACATCCGGGTGCCCCGAAAACGGCTACCACGGAGGATAACGTGACAAAAATCCACGATCTCGTATTGGCAGACCGCCGATTGAAGGTGCGCGAGATAGCTGAGACAGTAGGCATTTCAAAAGATCGCGTGGTTCATATCCTGTATGAAATTTTGGGCATGAGAAAGCTGTCGGCGCGATAGGTGCCGCGTTTGCTCACTCCGGACAACAAGCGCAACTGTGAGACCACTTCAGATCAGTGTTTGACGCTGTTTAAGCGCAATACGAAGGAGTTTTCGTGACAGTCGACGAAACATGGATCCACTCGTACACACCAGAGACCAAGAAACAGTCGAAACAATGGACTTCACCCGGCGAACGTGCTCCGAAAAAGGCGAAGACTGCCCCATCGGCCGGAAAGGTGATGGCCACCGTTTTCTGGGATTCACAAGGTGTGATCCACATCGACTACCTGGAGAAGGGCAAAACGGTCACAGGGCTGTACTATGACAAATTATTGGGACGATTCGACGCCGAATTGAAGAAAAAACGGCCCCACTTGGCGAAGAAAAAAGTGCTCTTCCACCATGATAACGCACCGGCTCACACCTCCGCCCTCACCACGGCCAAATTGGTCGAATTGGGCTACGAACTGTTGCCCCATCCATCGTATTCTCCAGATTTAGCCCCGTGCGACATCTTTTTGTTTCCAAACTTGAAAAAGTCACTCGCCGGGCAGACATTTTAGTCGAATGAGGAGGTCATCGCCGCCACGGAGGCCTACTTTGCAGACCTCGAGAAAACGTATTTTTCAGACGGGTTAAAAAAGTTGGAGCATCGCTGGGTCAAGTGTATCGAGCTAAAAGGAGACTATATTGAAAAATAAATCGCCATTTCTCCAAAATTTTAGTTTTTCTTTTGTAGGCTAGGTAGTTATCGGACCACCCTCGTAATAAGGTCAGAGAGGAAACATGTCGGTGCTCCAGAAGACTAAGTTGTGCTGGATTTTGTTTCGTAAGGCTGTAGTACAACCGGAACAAAAGTTTTCTTCAAATGGCTGACATCGATACGCAACTGCGGAAATTCTGGGAACAAGAAGTGGCTCCTTTCAACGCCACTTGAGAGGAGCATTTTTTCAAGGCTGTAAGACACACTCAAGCAGGGCACAGGAAGGAGCCATGCATCGTTTCAAAAGTTTCGAAAGGTGTTTGACTGCAAATCAACAGTTACGGGAAGAATATTCCTAGAAGGGTATTTAAGGTTAGGACATTTGAACGAAGTAGAAGGCGAATACATTACGTGACTCATATCATTATTTCCTGCCGTATTATGCCGTCATCGAGCAGACCTGTTAAACCACAAGGCTAAGGGTTGTGTTCGACGCGTCGTTCAAAACATTCTACGGTATATCCTTAAACGAACAATGTGACCGATATTATCCTGCGGTGGAGACTATATAGACAGATTCACAGCTGACATCGAGAAAATGTATCGCCAAATTTGGGTAATCGACCGGGATTCCTATTATCAATTGATCATCTGGCGAAAGGATCCGTCAGAGCTGCTCAAGGTGTATCGTTTTAAATCATTCACGTTTGGCACAGCTGCAGCTGCCGTACCGAGCTATATGGACACTGAAGGAACTAGCTGAAGAGTCTTCTCGTCAACATCCTTTAGCTTCGACGAGGATCAACGAAGAAATATACGGCGATGACTTAATCTCGGGAGTGGAAACTGTCAAGGAAGCGGAGGCAAAGATTAATTTTCAATTAAATTCAATTTTCGAATTTGTAGGATCTGTTGCACGGAATTTCAGCTCAGGATTGCGAAGCTTCTTTCTTGGTATCTGGGGAGGGATTTCCTGTTGGCGACGTCTTTTCCTATCGATACATGCAATCTAGTATCCTTCAGCCAATAAAGAGATTCATTCTCTCTACGATAGCTAGGCTATTTGTCGTATTCGAAGCGTAACTACGTAAAGAAGAGCTGATTTAGTTATCATAAAATTTATGACAACAACGCTATAAACTGAAGTTGTCAGGTCTTAAATTTTCTGGCTCTTATTTTGAAAAGGTACCAAACTCATTTTGCTCTTGGAAATCCAGGGCTTGGCAGTGGTATATTGAATATGATGGCGTCCAGGAGGTGGCATGATATCAATAACCGAAGAAAACATGGAGAAAATAAATAAAAGAATTATGGACGATCTTGGAATCAAGTTAAGAGGAGTCAGCGATGACATTAGCACATTAATTGTCTCATTTCATGATATTTTCGGGAAACTAGTAGTGAATGTTGAACAAAAATAGCTTAAGGATGTTAATCAATGGTTATTAAAAATGTCACGATTGTATTCGTTTGTATTTTGCAATAGTCGTAATTTTACCATGAAGCGCTACACCAATCGTACAGTGTCGACATTGTTGGAATTTATTATAAAAATTCGTGTTTTGTCCGAAAAACTTTGCGCGAGCCACGAAATGGTTACGGCAAACCCAGCGAAAAATTCAAAGAATTGTCGCCAAATTCGGAGCCCTTCTGTGAACTTAACTTGTCGAATTGACACAAACTGAAGTTCCGAGATCAACAGAAGTATCCAAATTCAGGCCAAAAAATAATCTTCAGTGATAAAGCAAATTATTGATAAAACTGTTTCGTGAATAAGCTACATGTCGCATTTGGGGGAGAGTTTTGTCCAGCAGAACCAAGAGTTTCTATTGCATCTGGTGAAAGTGACTATTTGGTATGGATTTCGGTAAAGCGGCGTCGCTAGGCCATCCAACTTCCGGAACGAAAATTGCCAAAAGGTGTCCATCATTTCTGTTGCCACGTTAGCTGGTTTACGGCAAAAACTTTTTTTATTACCGGCTATTTGGAACTCAGAAGTTCATAGCCTCGTCGACCATCCTCCACCAAGCCTTCTGACGGTTTTTTCCTACGGGTTTCCACTCATTATTCGTTTGACTGTTCTTCCACAGTCCATTCGTTCTACGTGTCCCGCCCATCTTAGTCTTCGGGATTTAATTACTTGGCCAATGCTTGTAATTAAATAAAATAACTTGAATAGAGTTCCTCGAGCTCTTAATTCTGTAGTTTTCTTTATTTGTCAGTTTCTTCGACCCGTTTTCCACGATTTTGTTTTCAAAGTCTCGGAATCAAATTTCTCGATATTTTCCTCGTTTTGCTACGTGGTTTTCGGCATTCAATATGGTAGCTAGGTATTTGTACTCGTTCATTTTCTCAAAGCATTTATTGAATACAGTCATTATTATAATATTAAACTTTCTACATTTCTCTTAACTTTAACTTACTTAGGTCCTGATCGTCAGTGTAATCGTGATTTTATTAAGGGTTACTAACTTGCACTTTGTTTCCCTTTAGGCATATTGTATCAGTTTGGCCAACTTTTTCGGGATTTCAGCCTGCCTTACAAGGACAAGTCATATGCCTTCTAAAACCGTGGAATTATTTTGTAAAAGCTGTCGTATAATGAATATCTGGCCACTCGTCAAGCGTTTCCTCCTGAGGCCACACTGGTAGTCTCCGATTATTTGAGTATCTTTAAGAGAAACAATCAGAAGAAAAAGTACCTTATAACAACTTGATATTGTGTTTGTATGGATTGTGTTCCGCCAGTCTTTTTAAATACGGGATGACGACAAATGTATTCTTTTTATCATATACTTAGTTGTGATGAGCAACTTTTCTGTTAATTTTTGTTGATTGTCGATTGCTGCGGTCTTGCTATTCTTAAACCGATAGATTGGTTCTATTCCTTTCTCAATGATTGGCAGTTCTACCTCAACCTCTGGAGTGTGGATAACAGTTTTTCTATTGCTGCTGGCTCTCCATGTATACATTAAGCAATTTATCGGAATATCTCCTCCATTGGTCTGCAACACTTTCGTTGTCCGAAACGAGACCCTTATTGCCGTGGCGAATAATTTTAATTTTAATCTAATTTTAATTTTCGTGGGGGCGAACGCCCCCATTTATTGGGCTTAATTCAAGCTAGCTTAATCTAATCTTAACCTAATCTCACTTACTAGGTAGGGAGAAGGGGAGGGTGGTTAAGAAGGCGGATTTTTAGGCATCGAGTGCTGAGGTTGAAATCGAAGTAAGGATTCGAATTAACAATTCCCAGCATACGAGAAATAGGTTCATTGGAGCCATAGGCAGTACGGGGGGTGGGTAGATAGAAGAGACGGGGATTTCGTACGTTGCGGGGGTTAGTGTTGATAGAGACAGAGTTATAGAGAGTCGCGCAGTCAATGGTACCTGAAAGGAGACGATGGATAAAAAGAATGTCAGATAACAACTCTTCTTTCTTCCAACGTGTTCATGTTGATTAGTTTAAGGCGGTCTTGGTAGGGTGGTAAAATCAAAGGATTGCCCCAGGGGAGACCTCGAAGAGCAAAACGTAGGAATCGGCGTTGGATGCTCTCGATTCTAGAAATGTGGGTTTGTTGGTAGGGAGACCACACCTGGGAGGCGTATTCAAGAAGGGGCCGGACAAAGGTTATGTAAAGAGATCGGGTAACGTAAGGGTCCGAGAATTCTTTAGACCATCGCTTCACGAAACCGAGTGCAGAATTAGCTTTAAGGATTATTTCATCGATGTGTGCCCGAAAATTAAGCTCTTGGTCACATAATATGCCAAGATCGCGAATGACTTGAACCGTGGAGATGGGTTGATTATTGAGGAAGTAGAGACGAGGAGGAGGTTTGATTCGTTTACGTGAAAAGGTAATTGATTGGCATTTGGAAATATTAAGCTCTAAGCAATTTTTGGAGCACCAGATGGAAAAGCTATTGAGATCAGATTGAATAAGGGAAGAGTCATGACTGGAGGAAATGGTCTTGAAGAACTTGGTGTCGTCGGCGTATAATGAGATGTGGGAGTGTTTGATCACCAATTCAAGATCGTTTATGGAAAGAACGAAAAGAAGTGGACCTAAGTGGCTGCCTTGGGGGACGCCGGAGGAGGCTAAAAAGGGGTTAGAGAAGGCAGATCTAAAACGAACATTATAATAGCGATTTTCCAGGTAAGAAGATATCCACTTCAAAGAGATGGGGTCGAAGCCAAGGGAGGACAATTTGAAGAGTATCAGTCTGTGGGAGATTTTATCGAAGGCTTTACTGAAATCGGTTGAGATAACGTCGACTTCTTTGCCGTTCTCTAAGGCTGATAGGGTAAAGGACACAAATTCAACAAGGTTAGTGGTTGTGGATCTGCATTTGAGGAAACCGTGTTGTCTGGGGGAGATTAATGACTTGCAGCGAAAACTTAGTGTTTCGTACAAAACACTCTCGAAGAGTTTAGGTATATATGATAGTTTGGCAATGGGACGATAGTTGTTAACAACGTTCTTCGGACCTTTTTTATGTATAGGGGTGATAAATGAGTTTTTCCATAAGCGGGGGAATTCACCTTGGGATAGGGATAGAGTGAAGATTTTCGAGAGAGGGCGAGAGATGGTTGAGGAGCATTTTTTTAGAAATATGGCAGGGAGACCGTCGGGTCCAGGAGTGAATTCATCATTAAGTAGATTTAATTTGTTTTCGATGACATGAGAATCAACTGTGTGTGGGAGAAATGGTCCAAGAGAAAAATTCGGTAGATAATGAAAGTATGAGAAGTCTGGAGCAAACGAGTCGTCGGCGAAAAACTGTTTAAAAAAGGTGGCGAAAAAGTTGGCGATAATATTGGGATCATTCGAGGTTTGATCGTGGAAGGAGAGGGAGGTAGGGTAGCCATCGGATTTTCTTTTATAGTTAACAAACTTAAAGAAGGACTTTGGATCGTTTATAAGATTGGCTTGCGTTTCTGTTAAATACCGTTGATAGAGGAAGTTGTGTAGGGCGGTAAAGTGGAGATAGCTGCCCAGGTAGTTAGAAAAGTCATTGGATGATTGAGTACGAAGGAAGATTGTCCATTGCTTATTTCTTTTGTTTCTTAGAGAACGGAGCCTGCGATTATACCAGGGTGGGGAGGTGGACGAAGTTTTGCGTTGTGAAACGGGAACGTAAAGAGAGATAGAGTAAAATATTTCCCTGTAGAATATGGATATAGCATCATTTACGGTTAGGTTTTCAAAATTGAGAGGGGCATTTTTAAGGTATTCATTTATTAGATGAAATTTTGCTTTGTGGAAATCGTAAGAGGCCAGAACTGTAGGAGGTTTATTCTGTGATGGAGAATCGTGAAAGAAGGAAAGGAGGAGGGGAGGATGGAAGTTATCGATGGTTGAAAGGGAAAGGGGACTAAGTGAAACAGAAGAGTTGAGAGGATCGGTTGTGAATATGAGGTCGAGTTGTCTACCCATGTAGTTTAGTACGCCACTAACTTGGCTGAGGTTTGAATCTGTTAGGCGATCCAAGAAGAGACATTCTTTGGCAGTAGTGGGATTGGTGGCAGTGTAAGACGATTGATCGTCTAATTGGATCCATTTAAGATGAGGAAGGTTGAAGTCACCGAAAACAAGGATTTCATCTTGAGGGTTTCTTAAATCGGTTAATTGGTCGATTGTGTTGATGGCGAGTTCATAGGATTCAATAGGTTGTGAGGGCAAGATGTAGAAACAAATGATGTATAATGTCTTCTGGGGTAGAGCAATCTTAATTGAAACAAAGTCGAGAAGTGGGGAGGATGATACTGCAATAAGGGAAGAGTCAATTGTATTAAGGACGGCTAGTAGAACGCCTCGGCAAGGACAACCGTCAGTGAGTCGGCTGAGTTCGTCATCGCGATAAACATTAAAATTTGGTGGGAACAGTTCGAGGTTATTTATGCTGGGGATCAGGTTCGTTTCAGTCAACGCGAAGACATCAAAGGACAAAGCATGTGATTGTTGCAGGATAGCTTGGGTTTTCGAGCGGAGACCTCTTACATTTTGATAATAAATAGTAAGAGGGAGGTTTTTGCAGAGGGTGTGGGTGACAGGAGGATGGCGACAATTAGGAACGAAAAAACCTGTCGTGGTCGGCTCGGCTACGCTGGAGGTGCGATATCCGTTTTGAGTGTATATATTGCCGGAAAGTTTCGAGATCATTTGAGACTTTTTGAGGGGAAATATTGAAGAATTCGTGGTATTTTACGAAGAGGTTTTTGAGGCTAGCGAAGTCAGCAGGAAGACCTTCCTGTTCGATTGATACCCTTACGCTTGTGTTAGTTTTTCCTTCGTAGCAAACGGAGTCTGACTTATCATGGAGATAAGCTAGGAAGAGTCGGATGTTTTCGTATGTTTTTTTATCCCTTAACCGAGAGAGAGCATAACGACATTCGACGGGGTTAGCGGTTTGCTGGGTAAGTTTGACTGTGGGGGGCAGAAGGGGGTCGATAAAAGATTGAGAGGAGACAGAAGAAGGATTTGTTATGGATGGACCTGTTGATGTAGGGATTGGTGAGGAATTGGTTGTGTTGTAGGAGATGGAATTCGATTTGGGGGCAGAGGAGATGGAGCATGGTGTGGGGTAGAGAATATGGGAACTGCGGCAATTTGGGTATTTTGCACCTGATCTGAGGTCGAAATTGGGAAATGAACTCGGTGGGGGTATTTGGTTCGGGGTCTGGGTCGGGTTTGGGGTCGGTTTGAAGGAAACCTTTTGACGTTGGGGTTTGGGAGGAGCAGAGTAAGAAGGTTGTACATTAGAAATGGAGGGGTATGTGAAATTAGGAAAGAGATTCGTCTTGAAGCTCCAGTTGTCACCGGGGTTAGGGGGAGGGTTGGGATGCTTATTTGGTTTCGGATGACGATTTGTGGAATTCTGGCTTATGGATGAAAGCGAAGTGTTGGAAGGAATGTGGTTGATATAATTAGATTTAGGTATATTAATTCTATTGCTGTTACTTATGCTATTACTATTCTTATTGCTGTTATTGCTGCTTCTGCTGTTGAGGTCCGGTTTTGGTGAAATCCACTTCGATATTTGTAAGTTTCCGATGGTAAGGACGTCCTTGAAGGGGTTTGAGAAGAGCCACGCATATTTCGACGGAACGACGAATTTAAACCGACTTCTGTTGTTAGGGTTGATTTGGTGAAGTTTAGCACATTGAAGGATTGTAATGGAGTAATGGTCGAGAAAGTATTTCTTGAGCCAGGAAACGTTGGCGTGGGGAGGGTCTCCTTTCAGGTAGAACTCGGAAAGGTTCATGTTATTGAGTTTATCCAGACGGTGTGCCCATTCAGGTTCTGTCCACGAGGTTCCAAACTTTTGAATTGTTTTTGGGGGGTCGGTAGATGTTGACGGCTGTGCGTTAATCTCGGTGTCACAGTTATCAGTTTGGATAGGCGTAGTTTTCTTTAAAGTCGCTGATTTCTGCAACTCGTCGAATAGGGATATATTCAGGGGAGGTTGAGGTGATTTGATGATGGAAGGAAGAGAATCGAGTCTAGTAGTCAGCGATGAGAGTTCGGCGACTATGTTGGCAATGGATAGGCGGGTAGTCGAAAGGTCATCACTTAAGTTATTCAGCTTAGGTAGAAATTCATCGATTAAGGGGGAGTAGTCGATCTGAACATAATCAGGATTAGATGATTTAGACGAGGATTGTAGGAGGGTGTCGAGGTCGGAGCGGAAAGAGGTGACCATATCTTTAAGACTGTCCGGTGTTTTTCGCGACGTAACGATTAGTCGGTTTATTTCAGACGCAAGTTTGTCGAGCTTGTTGGTGAACTCTTGGGCCAAGTTGGTATCAACGAGATTTTTGACCGTTCGTAAGATGTCGTCGGCCCCCAGAAGGTATTTTTTGGCGGACTCAGACGAGTTGTCGACGGCACTGGAAATATCTTCTAAATTACTCGTTATTAAATCGAGGTCATTTGAGATTTTTTTATTCGATGCGGCAATGTTGCTTAGGGTGGACGTCATGGTGTCGCTAAGGCACTTTATCGCTATCATGACGTGTGATAGGGAGATTTGTTTGCACTCCTCGCAAACGAAGTTAAAATTGTTTGTATAATTCCGGTATATAAGTTAGGCATCTTTTGGATAAGCCAATGCATATTGGATGAAAGGCTTTGCCACAGATACCAGTACATGTGAGCAACTCAGCGGATTTATTTCCTTAAGTGCAGTTGACATTCCCGCAGCACTTTTCCATAATGGGAGATATAATTGGGTCACGAGGTAAGTGAGAAAAATTGACAACGCAGCGAAAGGGTAGAAACGAGGAAACGAGGTTACTGATTTTTTGTTTTGGTTTTATATGTATATATAATTTTTTGTTTTTGTATTTTTTTTTTTTTTTTTTTTTGTTTATTTGTTTGTTCGTTTGATTTAATTTGTCACGTCACTGAACGTATAAACTGGGGGTAGCGAGGCAGAAGGCAAAAGACACGACCGAGCGGCTTGGAAGTTGACTATGAATAAAACCTGGTCTGTGCTGTTATTTTTTTCTTACAGCGTTTAGCTTTGCATACATTGCTATTGTGTTTTAGCCTAACATTTTTCATGAATTTCAGCAAATTTAATCCTTTGTCATTTTTTATCCCAAAGAAGATGACTGACTTCCTTTCGTAGCATTACGAGTAATCTTGTATGCGTGGCCTTTTCGCTATTTTTGAAGTCTTAGAACATTACGGGCTTATACTTTTTCTTCGCATTCTTCGTCAAGCTTATGTAGTTTATTTTCCGCTGCTTCCTTTACAACACTTTTTACTGTTGACCATACTACTTGTGCCTGTCTTGTTTGGTCGTTAGTTTCTATGCCATTTTGTAGGGTAAAACGGTTATTGATTTCGTCCTGGTATTGATGCTGCATACGAGGGTCCTTTAACTTTTCAACGTTAAATTTTCTTCTGTGTTCTGTAAATTTGGATTCGGCTTTCAAATGGCAAAAATTATTGGAGAAAAAAATCAAGATCTAGCTTGACTTACGCAACAGAGTCACATGAAATTCGAATCGACTCCTATAAACGAAGCTGCGGAGGCCATTTGTATGGCATTTGAGCTGCATGAAGGTCTCTATCATAATTGACTTTCGACGATTAAGACAGTCGGGCTAGTGGAAATATTCTGGACCAAGGCCGAGAAAAGCTTGACAGGTGTAGTCATAGGTTAAGGTTATATCCGCAGATTTTTTTTATTATTTTGATGGCATGGTGACACTATTCCAGATAGATTTGACTGACTTTTGATACAAGATCAAACGACCAATAAGGTGTACATCTAAAATGCTTACATCTATAATGCATCGCTCGCACGTCATTATTTGTTCGTGAACAGTGGATTGGTAACAATGATGTCCTACTTATGTATTAGCTGTACCTGGTTTATGAACACCAGAAAGCGAAAGGGAGTAAGATAAATTGGGGACGAAATCTATGATAGTATCCTGTTCTCGCCAGGGCCCTTTATTTCTCATTTATTAGCCGGAATTCATTTTGAGTCTACAGTAGACTGTTGGCTACATCAAATAATTTCAGTTTAATCAAAGGAACCAGACAGGCCTCGCACTCAGCGTAACACAGATACCAGGGTGGTCCGATAAATACTTAGCCTCACCTCCAGATGGCGCCAGTGTCGCAAGAGCAACTTACTGTCGTGTAGTACATTCTGGTAGACGGCTACTGTCGATTTCAGCCAAATCGGACTCGTAGTTTTGTTTTGACCGCGTGTGGAAGCGGGAGTGTCCGCGGATTTTAGAAAAATGGAAAAAGAGCAATATCGGTCGGTGATTCGATTCTTGTTTTTGGAAGGGAAATCGCGCAGCGAAATCAAAGAGCGTTTGGATGCTGTGTACGGTGACTCTTCTCCTTTGATGGCGACCATCAAAAATTGATTTAACGAGTTTCAACGTGGTCGCACGTCGGTTTTTGATGAGCCACGTCCAGGTGCCCCGAAAACGGCTACCACGGAGGATAACGTGACAAAAATCCACGATCTCGTATTGGCAGACCGCCGATTGAAGGTGCGCGAGATAGCTGAGACAGAAGCATTTCAAAAGATCGCGTGGGTCATATCCTGCATGAAATTTTGGGCATGAGAAAGCTGTCGGCGCAATGGGTGCCGCGTTTGCTCACTCCGGACAACAAGCGCAACCGTGAGACCACTTCAGAGCAGTGTTTGACGCTGTTTAAGCGCAATCCGAAGGAGTTTCTGCGTCGTTTTGTGACAGTCGATGAAACATGGATCCACCGGTACACACCAGAGACCAAGGAACAGTCCAAAAAGTGGACTTCACCTGGAGAACGTCCTGTCGGCGACTGTCCCATCGGCCGGAAAGGTGATGGCCACCGTTTTCTGGGATTCACAAGGTGTGATCCACATCGACTACCTGGAGAGGGGCAAAATTATTCGGCCGATTCGACGCCGAATTGAAGAAAAAACGGCCCCACTTGGCGAAGAAAAAAGTGCTCTTCCACATGATAACGCACCGCACCGCACTAAAGAAGTTGGAGCATCGCTGGGTCAAATGTATCGAGCTAAAAGGAGAGAAAACTAAATCGCCATTTCTCCAAAATTTTTGTTTTTCTTTTGTAGGCTAAGTACTTATCGGACCACGCTCGTACTGGACAGAGGTGGACTGGACCAAATAAGAGGAAATCAAACCAAAAAGAGTTTTAATACTCTATTCAGATGGTTCATCCTCGACGGAACATAACCAAATGAGAACTCACAGAGAAAGAAATTTAGAGACAGGCTTTAAATGACTTTAAATTAAGTTAGTTAAACACGAATCATGCGTGGTATTTTATGTTATGCTAGTAGAGTCGTTGGAAAACGAAATAAAATTCTTTCAAATCTATCCTAATAGCCCGACTGCTCTTTTGCGCCAAAATAAAATTGTCAAAGCCCGAATTAGTCATAAAAATTATCTCAGTTTTACCAAAACCCGATAAATGCAAATTATCTTCCCTCTTCCTATTTTCATCCGTTTCTTCTCACTTGAATTGCAGAAAAAAAAGCGCAAATAAAAAAAATTGCATTGAACATCTGTCGCAATAACCCAACGCCTATAATCCACCCTCCTAACAACAGACTCTACTGTCCCATTGAAAATCTCCTCAACCACATTACCACCTGGCAACACTATATCGTTCATTCGATTCCATTTCATTCCCTGACCATAGTTCATCCAATCAGCGCAGGCAAACTGACATCCACTGTCATGTGCCAGCCACTGTCATCCATACGAATTCATTCCTCCAGCAACCGTCAAGCGGCAGTTAACACAGTTACATGCGTGGTGGTAACTTTCAGTTGTAAATCCGTCACCGTCGTGTGTTTTTGGATTCAGTGCGCGCCGCATTGTCTCATCACCCTGAGTGCATTTCCTTGGGTTTTTTTTTTATTTCGTTGGACATTGCGTTGAGTTACTCATTATTCTCATACGCATCGAAACGCACTTTGTTTACATGCTCTCTCTGTTCTCTCACTCTCACCCAGGAGTATAGTACAGAATAGCACGCGTCACAAGGACTTGCGACTTGGAGTCTCGTTGGGTGGTTTCTCCTTTTCCCTGCTTAGACCATCTCACATGTTTGTGTTTTTTTTTCTTGTTTTGTTTTTTGATTGAGTGTTTTGTTGTGAATTATATAATTGATTCGTCCTTCGTGTGACAGAATCGAGTGTAAGTACACAGAGAGCGAGAGATTGTACGTACATACGTGAGTCAGTGTCGTCGAAAGTGGGCGAAAGGACGAAATTCCATTGCGACTCGATATCGAAAAAAGAAAAGCAAAACGAATTAGACTATTCGGTAGTGAGGATACGTCTGACACGTTGAAGGGGGAATTTCCTTTATCCCTTATCGCAACGACGAAGGACAACAGACTTTTCTGCATTCGCTTCGGTGATTTATGTTCCGTGGACCAACGTCGCTGTGTTTAGCTGTGTACGGCGAGAAAAAGCGCGACAAAAACTTTTTATTATCCTATCGACTGAATGACGTCAGTGTGCGTCGCGTGTGTATATGTGTGGGAGTAAAGATTTCCCTCTTTATCCCTTTTTGTGTCTTCTCGGTTAAGCTACAAAATAAATAATTGATTGTCCTTCACGAGTGTTTGTCCTGGAACAAAGGGGCATACATCAGGAAAATAAAAAAGAGAAAAAGATTATCCTTGCACCCTCTGCTGCGTCTTTGCCCGCGTGTGTCTCCATCCTGTGTCCTTCGAGGTTTTCCTTGACACAGCACAAGGAGCTGAATTAGACGACGTAGTAAAATTTCTGCGTCAGAGGTGAGTGACTTTTTTCTTTCTTTCCTCCTTGCATGACGGTTTTGTTATAAATTTTTAAGGTTAACGCAAGAAGAGGAATACGAGAGCAAAAAAAGCGGTTTATCTGGTTTCACATTAGATTGCTCTATTCATACCTTTCTATTTTTTTTTTGTTTGATGTTTTTTTCTTTTCCATCCGTTTGCTGAATCTGAATCGGAATCTGTACCTCTCTACCTTTACCTCTGCTGTGGGTTGCTTCCCCATTGCCCTTGTGCTGGCTACGAGTACCTCGTTGCCTTCATCTGCCAAACGCAGCACAGCTGCTTGTTTTCATTGTCGGTACACACACGGCACACGGATCGCTGTCGGATGGTTGATGATGGTGATGTTGTGTACGCTCGAAGGTAATTCAACCTCAACCTTCTCTATCCATTCGTATCGGGATTTCATAGTGAATTTACCACGGAGTAGTACTCAATATGGTTAAGTTGTTCGCATCTAGTAGCCCATGGGGCATGGCTTCATTCAGTATTATCGAAATCTTTCAATCAAATTCCCATCAAGAATAGCACTTCAATCTGCGGTTTAATTACAAACGAAAACGTTTTGTCAAGCCGCTTGTTGAGCTTCATATTCCAGCCCTTATCCATCCTCTTCTCCAAGCACTTTGCCAATCATTTACATACCCATCCGTGTTTATTCTGTTAATTTGAAAGCGGAAAGCTTGTTTATTTTTTAATCAAGCGTTTGTCACTTTTAGACGTTTGAGTGAGTCTCCCAACATTGTATCGCATCAACGGTGTTTTTCTTGATTTTCTATTCACATTTCCATTAAACACTTTGCTTTACTACTATCAATCAGGTTTTTAATTGCCTGTTAAATAGAAACTGATCGCGATAAACAGATTGCCCATGCAATCAGGTAGGTCGTCTCGGCCGTAACCCGATCGCTTATCGCCATTCACGCTATTTCAAGGTTTTTGTTTATTAATTTGATTTGTTTCAAACGCCCTTAACGGTCATACGAACTCTTACGTTGCCAGTGTGAATAGATCGAACAAATTAAGTCAGATTTTGTAAGACTTTAGCAGGTGTTTAAACTTGACCCGGAACTTTCTTAAAAATTCATCAGCAATTTCCATCTAATCCCAAATCAAAACGGTCACTTAACTACCTTCTACCCTGTTCCTAGTGCTTCAGTAAAATGCTGATTTCAATTTAGCTTCTGGATCCCTGATGATTATCTGATCTATCATAACCCTTGACCACCTGTCAAATGGTACTACTAAAATAGCTAAGGACAAGTTGCTGAACTTACAGGGCCTTAACGTACAAGCCTCGCTAGCCAGCACGATTCTTAACCACCTGTTTCCAGTGCCACATACCAGCCAGTTGGCTGAGGTCCACATCCGCCTGGGTGTGCCGTCCTTTGCTGCGTCTTCCCCCGGGGTTGTAATCGAAGTCTTTTGGGTTTGGCTCAGTGGCGTCCGTAGACGATTGTCCAAGCCGATGTGGCCTTTTAGCCCTTTCGTGTTTTTATCCTTTCCTCGACTTTACGTTAATTCGAATAAGTTCAGTTTTTTCTCGAAACGGCTTTGGACTCCTTTATCTATTTTCGATAATGGCCAAACGTTTGATCTCTACGCAGTCACTAATGAGTTAAGGTAGATAAAATCCTTTACTAGTTACATATTTCTATAACTTATATAATTGCTTAAAGTGCCAGAATGTCCTTGTTGGTCGTCTTTTTTGATGACAGCATATCAAGGTCCTTCAAAAGTCACGCCTAGAGGTTTTTGTTTTTGTTAGGTTTTCTTAATAAAATATTTCGATTTTTGATAGTGTCTTTTTTTTTTTAACTATGGCTCTGAAAACGTTTGGCAGGTCTTCAGTCTTCCATACGATCGTCAGCATTTTCGAGGACTGGCTCAGAACTTCGGTAAGAATGTTGGAATTATTTCTGACTTAACTATATACGAGGGGCAATCAAAAAGTTATGATAATCAATGTATAATACAACATTTATTCTTTCAAATTAAATTTACTTTTCTACATAATCTCCTAATAAGTTTATACATTGAGTCCATCTCTTCTCTAAAGTTTGTATTCCATTTAAAAAAAAAATCTTTATCTTGCTCCTCGAAAAACGCTTGTACGGCAGCTATCACTTCACTATCATCGGCAAATTTCTGGCTTCTGAGGTGTTCCTTGAGGCGAGAAAAGAGATAGAAGTCGCTGGGGGCTAGGTCTGGAGAATAGGGAGGGTGCTCAACCAATTCGAAGCCCGCTTCCCGTATGGCTTCCAACGCAACTTGAGCTTTGTGAGAGGGTACGTTGTCTTGGTGAAACAACACCTTCGCACACAGTTTGCCCCGCCTTTTTTCCTTAATGGCTTCCCGCAACTTTCTTATTTGTTCTGCATAGAAGGAGCTTGTAATACTAGCTCCCTTCTCCAAATAATCAATCATGATAATTCCCTCGGCATCCCAAAAAACAGACGCCATAATCTTGCCTGCCGAGCTGGAAACCTTGAACTTCTTAGGGGTCGGTGAAGAAGGTCTTTTCCAGGGCATAGATTGTTGTTTAGTCTCGGGGTCGAAGTGGTGTACCCAGGTTTCGTCCATCGTTACAAAACGAGTGCAAAAAGCCGCCGGATCCTTTTGATATTTTTCAAGATTCGCTCTGGAAATGCGAAGCTTCTCTTTTTGTTCGTCGGTCAACATTCTTGGGACCCATCTTGCGGAGACCTTCTTCATGTTCAAATCATCTGTCAGGATACTTTGAATGCTTCCAAATGAGAGCCCTGTGATCTTAACTAAATGTTGGATGGTCACTCGTCGGTCATCTAGCACGATGTCTTCGATTTTTTTGATATTATCTTCGGTGCGGATGTGGATGGACGCCCGGAGCGATGTCTTCAGTCGACGTGCTCAGTTTGAACTGCTTACTCCACCTTGCAATTGTGGAGGAGCAGAGTCCCCAATGTTTCCACTAAGTCAGCGTGAATTTCTTTCGTAACTAGACATTTTTTTCAGGCAGAGGTACTTAATGACGGCTCTTACTTCATTTTTCTCCATTTTGAAGTGATCTCTTCGACTGCTCGTGTTTGAATGAATGTATCTTCCAGAAAAGGTGAACTATTTACAATATATGATTTTTTTGCTCGCTACTAGTGAAAGTGAGTGAAAACAATAGATTTCACGTATTTAGGGCCTGCAATAATACCCGTTTATCGTTACTTTTTGATTGCCCCTTGTATATCATAGACGTTATTTAAAATAAAAAAAAAACAAATAACCTAAGCTAATGATGTTAAATCACATGATTAAAGCCGTAAGTTTTTATTGCCATTACGTGTAATGAATTAACGTGGAAACTTTAGCCGCAATAGCGTTTTGACGTGTTATGTGATTCGGAGCTCCATTCTATTAAAAATAACAATCGTCTGTGTCTGCTTCGTCAGATAGACCTCTAATTATTTGTTTAAAGAGCTCTCCATTGAAGCTTTATCACTTTCATTTTCAAAAAGGGACCAATTATTCCACCAGCTCTAAACCCAAAGTACATTTTTGTGGATGTTTACTGACGAATCTATCACTGATGATAATTTGACGCGAAAACCGGCATCACGAAAGTTCTCCGTTGATTATAATTTATAAGCTTCAGCTTTTGTATTAATTAAATTTTTAAGGTTAGAAATACAAACCTTCATTTAAAATACTCCAAACGGTCGATGGATGAATGCTTGAGAACATCAGGATGTTAAACGTCCTGCAATACTTTGTGCAATGTTCTAGGTACAGGATCTACGTTTTGATCTTCCAGACATTTTTTCTTCGACAGTTACGATTTTCACAATTTTTAAATTTTAACTTGATAAACTGAACTTGAACATTGCAACATGTATATGTATAACCTTATCGCATTGGTCTATGCATAATTTAAATTGCACTTGCGTCTACTTTACAAATTTCATAAGATAAGATAAAAAAATGTTACCGGTCGAAAATTATTTACTACTGACATCTAAGCGCAACTTTTGAGAAACTCTATATTTGATATTGACTGTAATGGAGCAGTGAGAATTATTCTCTGTCATCCTGCACCGCCTAACAGGCTTGGCACAGATATCAAAATAGGACATGACTCTGTAAAGTTCGTTTAGTTAGACCCTGTCATATGCGGCCTTAAAGTCGTCAAACAGGTCGTTGAAAATCATAGTTTTCGAAAAGATCAGTCGTAGTGTAGATTTTTGAACTATTGGGGATTGTTCCTAAACCGGATTTTCTTTGCTGTGGACTGGGCAAATGACGCTGAATTCTCGTTCATCGGAAGTACAAGGTCTGTACCATTTCCGATAAAACTGATTAAAATTAATAGCAAATTGCAACGCCATCTCTCACACCGAATTTCGTAGCGTTCCTATTGTTCTGTCAATAGTTATGATATTATAAAAAAACGTTGAATGTCGAATATTTCGGTTTGCTTATAAGCTAGGTTAAAATGCTCAAGGATCATTGCAGTGTCTATCCCGTGAACAAATATCTCGCTGGCTTGTTAGATTTCGTGCTGGTTATTAAGTCTTTTAAGATGTCGAACGCTTACCAAAGCCATTAGCCTCGGGGAATTACAAAAACACTGAAAAAGTCAGAAAAATTCTGCGTAAGACTTATCGAGGAGATGATTGGCATACCTAAAACGGTGGATTTGGGAAAGAGAAAGATCTGCGCGCGATTTTCTCCTCGTTCCTTCATGGGGGACATAAAAGTGAGCAATAAAAGACATGTCCTTGTATTCATGTCATCTATTATAACCGGCGATGAGACGTGGTGTTTCTAATACGAGCCCTTCACGAAATGGCAGATGGCGGCATGGAAATCACTTGATGAGCCGAAAGAGGCGAAAGTGCGGACGCTGAAGAGTCGCTTGACCCAAGCCTCACGCTCGACCACCCGCGATGATCTAATTGCAACTTCTGGTTGTTTCCTAAAATCAAATTAGCGCCGATAAGGAATGCCACTCAGATATTCTTCAACAAATTTTGTGATCAAGTCCATACAGCGACTCGGAGGGGGCTGTTTTGAATAAATGGACTGCAATGCTTCCTCTTCCATACTTTAGAGCAGTCCCATCAAAAATGGTATAACGGAGGCTAAAGTCTTACCAGCTGACATGTTCGGTTTTGCTCGCTCCGGATAGACTTCATCCTTCCATGCTTCATCCATTGTCACATACTGCATGAACAAATTCTCTTTTATTGCGTTAAAACAGCACTAAACAGCGCTCTGAATCGTAAATGCTAAACAAACAGGGCTTTCTCATGCTCAAATGCTCACGCAAAAGGAAGAATACATAGCCTCCCGATATCTCGCGCAACTTCAATTATTCACGATCGGTCAAGACCATTCTGTGAACTTTTCTCATGCTTTTTGGAGTAACTGCCTATTTTGGGCGACTTGAGGGTGCAGCATCATCGGTGTCTGTCCGGTGTTAAAGATAAGCAAATCATCTATCACTTGTTTCAATGGAGTAAGGTCCAAACTACACTTGTCGGCCATTTTTTTGCTTGAAAGGCAATATCAACATACGGAATAAAGGAAGCGCCGTGGCGCAGTGGGTAGTGTGTAGCCGCTGACGCAAGATGAGCGAGTTCGGATCCCGATAACACCAACGCCATCGAATGATTATTTCGCGGCTTCCCTCCTCGGCGGGGTACTGGCAAAACCCCCCGTTGTCTTGCCATGAAAAAGCTTCTCGGCTCTCGGCATTCGGAATCGGCATTTAAGCTTTAGGTTTAGGTTAGACTTGTGTGGAAAACAAATCCCACACAGCATAAGTGAATAAAAAGAAGCTTTGCTTTGGCTCCACATGAGCTCTAACGCCATCTAAGGTGTCTGTCTGGCAGTACAATGGACCAGTATTTGTGTCTGAGTGCTCCAACAGATAGCAGAAGCCTCCAACAAAAAAAAAAAAAAAAAAAGCATACCGAATTCTGATTTTTCTATCGATCTTGGAAGTTCAGAGAATCGGTGGCAACCTTCGCTGAACATCTCTGTCATGAGTGTTTTACTCATATCTTTCGCGATTCTGTTCCATCTCTTCTAGCGCCACCCTTATATTGCCATCCCATCTACTGCGCGGCCTTCCTGGCGGTCTCTTTACTACGGGGCTTCCCCTCATTATTCGTTCGACCGTTCGTCCACTGTCCATTCGTTCCACTTGTCCTGCCTTTATTAGTCTTCGTGAAATTACTCGGACAATTCTAAGAATAGCATCAGTAACTTGTGGACTAAACGACATGTAAGGTTTGAAGGTTGATACTTGGTAAAAATCATATAAATTTTTCAATAGTGGCGTCATCTATATACATATCAAGATAAAAATTTATTGAGCGATGTGTTACTTTCGAGAGCTATTTTTGAAATTTTCTCCATTCTCTCGATCTCGCGTTTCTTGTGTTCTTTCTATTCAGAAGATTTTTGCAGAGCTCGCCGTTCGTTGAGGTACATACATATATATGTATAACTTGTGTTAACAACGATTACCAAAAACCGTTTCACGGTTTTACACCCTTGAAAAGCCTATTCATATCCCAGCCGATAACAAACAAAAGAATAAAGCACCCATCTACTGATAAAGACATGACACTCCCAGTGAGTACATAGGAATTTCCGAAAAAAGTGTGCCCATCTGACCAACACAGCAAGGGAAATTACAAGACTCCTGTTACTTTTTGAACACACCCCGTGCTTTCAGTTTTATTTACCGTAGATCATATAGATGAGCTGCACATATTTTAGAGTTTGCGTTTTAAAGGTCACACTGATCATAGCTTTACGTTACGTTACCTAGTAGCTTAACAGACAAATGAGTTACGGTGGAGTATATTCACAGTCTGACTAGAGACTTCTCGTAGACGATAGTCATTTTGCGTGGCCCAGAAAAGAAAACCCCTTGTTGCCTTGGGGATAAAAGCTGTGTAATGCCTCCAAGCTAATCTGTAGTGTAAGGATGCCGACAAAATGAACATGCAAAATGGGGATGGTAATACCTGGAGGCATTGAATGTGCGAAACACCATTCTTAATCTGAAATCGTTATATTCTGAAGATACACATAAAAATCGATACTTCTTTCCGGAACACCTCCTACAACTTCGATACGTTTTTAGAATTTTTTATCCTTCTTAGTTAGTCGTTGAGTGCTTCTTAATCTGTTTACACTTAAGTAACTCATGGTGAACAGCACTGATTGATGATTCTATCGTATTCGCCTCAGCCCATATATCAAGTGAACTTCCATCTACCGAATTCCCTTCATAAGAATCGAGCCTCAAAAATCTGTCAACTTCGCCTTAAAAACAAAAACGAAGCGATCTGAAAATAAGTCAAAGTAATTGACCACACGTCCAATTATTGAAAAAAATCCACATTTTATCCTCGTCTGTCCATTCACGTCTTCCCGTCTACTCTATAGACACATTTGATCGGCCGTCATTCATCGGAATATCCACCACAGCACCCGTAGTCATCGTTGACGACGCCCGCCATGGCTACATACGTATAAATACATCGTTTCGCATCGATTTTGACCTTTTTGTTCAATTAATTCGAGGTCCTTCACTCTCTGTAGCGCTTCCATGTCCCGTACTGTTGTTCTTGTACGTCACCTCTTCCTCTTATTCGTCCGTTTATATGCATCCACAACGTGGGGTGCGATAAAGATTGGTATTTCGTCAGCAACGACATTAGATTTCATCCCCCTCACTTCCAATGGATACACTAGCACCACAGCCCCGGGCAAGGGGTGGCTGACATGAGGAAACAAAAAGAGAAGAGAAGGAAATCAGCTTGGAAGATGATTGAGCGTTGTTTGTTTTATTTTTTGTTTGATTTCATTCCAAAGAAGACCGAGAAGCTCACTCTAGTTCCTTCTCCGCATCTTCGTTCCTGCGTCGAAGCCCGTTCGTCCCCTTTTGTTTGTGCAAAAAATGCTCGCTGCATATCGTGGAAAAGACGGCAATGTCTAAAGCACCGGAATGCTTGTATGCCACCCGTGCCCCAAATGCATGTGGATGGGGGAACGCACCCTCCCTCTGTTGCCACTGTGGCGGTGGACAGGAAGAGCAATACTCTCTCTAAATTAAAAAAAATAAAAATCTCATAAATTTTCATGTCGGGTTTTCTCTGTTTGTGGCTTTTTCTTTCCTCGCCGTTTGTGGTTTGTTCGGAGGAGCCTGTACTCCTGCAGTGGAATACCACCCTCTTCGGTATTTGACATAATGGCATTTTAAATTCACAAGTTCATGCGTCGCTGCCCTTTGTTGAGACTGCACAGTGCTAAAATGTGCTTCCCTTCATGAATTGCATTGCGAATGCAGGTTTAATTGAGCCGGAGGAGTTAACGAGGAGCAACACAGTTGAGCTTGGTTCAAGATCTGATTACTTCATCTGGCATCTTTCCATCTTTTAATGTCGATTGGCATCAATGGGGTTGACCCTGATGAGGTCTGTTCAACTGTCTCTCACGGTATCCTTCTTGGTTTAGAGTCAGTTATGTGGTTGATCAATTTATTAGGTTTGTTTCTGTGTCACATGGGCGCAGTGCTGGCTTCGGGACATTGTGGCGCCATTCCAAGGCGCAGGACGGCGTCAAAAATATATACACTACACTCCATGGTGGTTACTATGGTTCTGGGTGTAGGGTATGGCTGGGAATAGTTGAATTAACCTATTATCCGATGCGGTCAATAAAAACGGATTGAGGGGTTGTTACGTAACCCTGGGAATGCGCTCAAGAGTTTTCTCGAGAATTCCCTGGTAGCAAGTTGAGGATATGTATATTAGATAAAAGAGAAGCGTGCGCGGATGCAATTATGTAAGTGACTTGCTTGCACAATAAAAATTTATTTCTTTTCTCGGGGTGCTTTGAGGGGTGGAATAAGCAGGGGGTGAACTATATTTTGGGCGTGATGAAGAAGAGCCCTTTTGTTTGTATGTTTCGATTGATCACAAGTGCTAATTGCTTTCGAATGGCTTCCTGGCTTATGAGGGGGTTTTATTGTACCTGCCAGTCAATGGTAGAGAGCTGCCGTCACGGCTATTGATTGTTGGATTGTTTTGGATTTATTTTTCTTTCCTAGGTGTACTGAGCTGAATTGCCTTTGTTCTTGGGTTCTTTGTCTTGCTTTTATGGAGATCCGAATGTTGAGTTTCATGACGATGGCGTAATCGAATTTACACGACTCTAGCTAGAGGGATAAGAAGTTAATGAGATTTTGAAATCCCTATGGACTCACTCTCACATTGATGGAGGAATCATCAGCTTTGGACTTCCTTCACGTGGAAAACGTAAGAAATGGGAGAGTCATCGATGTCATCATGTGCAATCGGTCGGACAAGATGTGAAGATGTCATGGAAATGTCATAATTTTGGGGTAGGTTACCCCGACTACAAAATATCTGAGATCAAATGAAAATAATTACTTCCTGCTATGCATCACAGTTAAGGCTAATTTATGTTTTCCAATGTGGTGATAGCCAACTTATCAATGAAAGCTCAGCAATACCGGGATTGGAGGAAAATCTTAGCATCAAGTCATGATATCTTTTTTGGTTTTTGGAATATGTTTTGCTGACGTTCTACGTTTCCTCGTACAAACATATTCCCCTACTGTGACTTGGAGCTACGCATTTGAAAGAGAGAAAGAACTTCTTAAGGGTACTACGCAGTTTAGCTAATTCTGGTTGATGATCTTGTATGTATTGTGTTTATTTTTGTTTTGATTTGGAGGAATAGAAACATATGACACAAAATTAATCATCCAATTTTAATTACAATTAAATAATTAGAATTACTTTTTTACTAAATAAAATATAATGATTTTGAGTGATAGAAACCTTTATTTGGACCTTTAAAATATTTTCTGTTAAATAGAAACGTTTGCCTATAAGCTCTAGTGAGTGCGTGGGACCCTGAACATATGTATGTAAATGCCAACAAATGGGTCTAACGGGAAAAGGCGTACGAAAGTTGGAACTGGCTCCTAGCCAGTGAATCGTAATGAAACTGTTCGTGTTTGACTAATAGAAAAATCTGTAGTCTGATACCTTTCTGAAAATCTAAATTACAACATGGAATTGGAGCTTCTTTGGCGCCTGAAATCTGCCCTCGTCTTGACCCCGGGTTTAAGTGAAATTTTAACAGATGAGCTTACTTCATTGGGAAAGACATTTATTACTTCACTTACTACTTGACTAGCATGTCTTGGCATTACAGGCACCAAGCTAACTTGCCCAAAGACAACCCAAGAGGCACTGATTGGAATTACTCCACTACACAAGGTAGCAACACGTAGTGCAATCAGACCCCTTCGATCAGAAACAGACTATCCATGTAGACCATTGGGTTACATGTCCTCTGAGATACTGATTCCAAACCGCACAGCTTGGGAAAGCGGCGATCCCTTGCTAAATGTCAAAGGCCTCAGATGGTACACAGATGGCTCCAAGATAGATTTCGCTGTTGGCGCTAGCTTCTTGGGATTAAATCGGAAAATGTCGAAAAGTCGATGCTATGCGTTATCCTGATGTGCGTCAACCTAAACTTAGAGACGGGTATAAGAGGTATAACTATCAATATACTCCCAGAGCGTCACGCAGCGCTCAAAGCGTTGGACTGGCATAGCAAGAACTGAAAATCGGTGAAGGAATGCTATGATGCCCTGCAGGACCTAGCTAAAGAAACGAAGTCAAATTCTGGTGGGTGCCAGGGCATAAATGGTAACTAAATCGCCGACCAACTAGCTAGAAAAAATTCCAGCGAAAGCTACATATGTGCCGAAAATTCTGCGGAATCACCAAGTCGAAGATTAATTTTCTCTTAGATAAGTGGGAAAATATGCAACACCTGCACTTTTGGAACAGCGTTCAAGGACTCCGACAATCGAAAAGATTCATGCAATCCCTGAACAAACACTGTATTAATATCCTTAAATATAATACAGTCAATATCAGCTACCTCTCGGCACGCTGCAGTATGAGATATCATCTCAACAAAATCAATCTCTCGACTGAAACCGAGTGTCGACTCTGTCTAGAACACGAGGAAACTGCAGAGCACATAATATGTGAGTGTACTGCCCTCTGCCACCTTATGAAGCGTATCCTATTCAGAGAAATTATGATTCCTGAGGGGATCAGCTCAGCACCTACGAGAGACTTCCTCAACTTTATTAAAAAAGTAGAGGAACTCCCCGTCTAATCGGTTAGCAAGCAAATTGGTCGTCGCAGAACCCCATGCTATATGCTAGCATTAGCAGCTTACATACACATGTAGGTATCGCCGCTATCGGGACAGGTTGTAGTTGGAAGGGGTGATGTCTGAAGAATACGTCATTTGAAATAGGACGTTAGATTTCTGCGTTTCCAGGTACGTTTCGACTGTCGGAACAACATGTATCCGAGCGTTGTCCTACTGCGAAATCATTTTGTCATGTCTTTGCTCAAACTGCAACAATTTTTCCTTCAATTCCCCGTTCAAACTCATTAGTTTTGTTCGATAGTGAGCTCGTGTGATATGGAATGCTATGCTGAACAGATGGCCCTTAAATACACAGCATGAGCTTCAACCAACGTCCTGGCCGTCTATGCTAATGCATGGCCGTGGCGCTTCCACGATTTCTTTCATTTTGGCTTAACCATTTCCTTCTTGCTGCGCGAACAGCAGTGCGGTCGTAAAAAACGACATTCGATGTTTCTAGCTTCAATTTCCTTGCTTTTAAGGGATAAGAAATGGCTTGTTGAGTTACGGCTAATTGGCTTGTAAGTTATTGTCGATCTTGACATGGGATTCAACCCTGTAATACCCCCAATGCTGCGTCTTCAAACTGTTTCTTTTTTTTCTACCACTACATCGTAGCATTAAAACTATTTGCGAGACGTTCTTCCATTAATATTGAAGAAGTCTCACCATACATTTCTAGCATCATTGAAGGCGAAAAACAAAACTTCCCACAAATGATGCTTACGTATTTACGTACGTTAGATGTCGAAAGATGTTTTCAAAAGCCCAGGTTCACTATCTGACGTTTCTAATCTGACATTCCCGACCAGCATGTGCCGCTAGTGCCATCTTTTGGCAATGGTGGGTTCTCATTTGTACCCCTGCTACTACTTAACGATATTACCTAATTGACTAATCTATTTACAGGCAGGGACAAGATGCTTAACTAAGGTAGATATAAAGTAAAGTGGGAAGCTATATAAGACTCAATAAAACAGACTTCTATTAGTTACTTGGAATATTTCCACTTGCAGTGTTTGAGCTGTGAAAAATGACCTCGAAAGTCAAGGTTGTTGCTCGAAATAGAAAATGTATCAAAGACGACCACACTGGTCTTTTCATAGTTGTCTATCGTCAGCTCTTTTAGACTTGATAAAGGTTTAAGTTCGAGTTTGGATGGGACATAATGAACGTCGCTTGGAGTATGTTTGTATTTCATTATGATTCAAACTAATATAAATCACTTAAGTTCCCTTTTAATATGACTTTAAGACCAACTTCCAATGAAAATACTTCTATCCCTCTTAGAAATCCGTTGAATGCAATATTTTATGACAGACATGCCTCTGAAATTCCTCTCACATGACTACTCCATTAGTTTTTTCGACTGCTGTCAATCTCAATTGTTTATTTTTTATAGCTTTCAATATTCGTCCATTCATGATTACATACATACATCACATTTCGCCAGACTTGCCCTCCATCCATAGTCCACTCGAAACAATAACAATGACGAAGCAACAATTTGTTGCAGTTGTTCGGCTCTTAGAACAAACACCATGAGCAATAATAAAAAAACAAACAAGAAAAAAAATCCAAAATGTCAGGGAATAATTGGGGTCAGTTTGGTCTTTTTGCTTTCGTCTTGTTGTTGCCTGCCACTTGAACTCTATGAGTTGTCGAGAGCATTGACTTGTTTGTTCAATAGGGTCTGTGCCTCCAAATTTGCTTACTCCTATACCCTACATACCAATGCAATGTGTGAAATTCTCTTAACAAATTTCAATCTATTTGAATTATTCATGAAGTCTTTGTTAGATACCTTTTTTTCAATTTTGACCATCACCCTATAATTTGCTGTCGATGGCTTTGAGATGGACAACATGAAATACTACTCGAATTGTGTTATGGAAATATCAATTATGAAATTCTGTCGATTCTGGTGAATTGTTTTTGGAGCACATTTCCAATGATTTGGGCGGAGGTCGCGGTTGTATACATTATTGCCATGTAAACAATGAGAACGATACCCATGATTCAAATGAGGATGATTAGTGAGGCTGGACGGTTACAGAGTGGCGAACGTGAGTGGCATGTGTTACGCTCCAGATCGGATGCGATGTAATATGGTCTAGAGTTTCCAGTGAACCATGCATGATTTTTGATGACCGAATGGAGGAGGGACACCAACTGTCGCTAGTCATAAAGTCAATTTTACTAGCATACAGTCTTCTACGGCCAACACTCTGCTCGATAGCCTGTCATCATCGTCGTCTCATATATGTATGTATGTAGTTCGATTCTATTCAATTTCAGGACTATGTTTTAGGTGGTTCATACAGAGAGTTCAATTTTGAGTCACGTTTTTTAGCATATTGGCTGTTATCTCGCTAAATACTTATAATGTTGTCTTGAACTTAGTGACATCACCAATAACATGGACAGGCAACTCGACCTGATTTTCTCATCTGATGCCGTAAACTGCGTTGTTACTCCAAGTAACCATCTTCTTTAGACCCCCTTCATTTATCGGTAATTTTGGTAAAAGGTCGATCGACAACCACTAATCTAGGCGAGTTTGTTTCACAATCTTTGAGTGCATTCGAAGCCGGCAAAGAAGTAGACGTTGTTGCCACTGACTTCAGCAAGGTCTTTAACAAAATGTCTCACCAAATTTTCCTCAAGCTCACTGTCCTCGATTCCTCTCCCAGTTTTATCTCAGTTTATCTCAGTCAATATAACGTCATTTTCAGATCTTCCATGTCTGATCCAATTAATACTACCTCCGGTGTCCCACAAGGTAGTCATCTCGGCCCATTGATATTTATTCTAATCATTGGGGATGTTAAAAGCGTTATTCTGAACTCTTAACTCTATGTAGATATTTAAACATATATCTTCCCTTATTGACAGGTTTATTACTTGGTATCAAAAAAGTCATCTCGAGCTCAATGTCAGCAAATGGCAAGCCATCACTTACCCCCGCAAGCACTCTTCCTCACCACCCAGAACCGTAATGAAACCGTTCCCCGTGTCAATTTCTTGGTTGATCTAGGGGTCATTTGCGACCGTGAACTTAACTTTCGCCTCCATATGGACAACATTGTTAAACGTGCCAACTCTGCCCTCGGCTTCGTGAAATGTTGGTCCAAAGAATTCTTGATTTCTTATATTACGAAATCATTATATATTACCTTCGTTAGGCCACTTCTGGAATATGCTAGTGAAGTCTGGCTCCCCCTCTTACGAATCCCACACTACGGGTATTGAAGCCATCCAACGTAGGCTTATCTGTTTTGCCCTTCGTGTCTTCCCAGTGCTGACTCCCTTAATTTAGTTCGTATCGCCTAAAATTAATACGCCTCCAACCCCTTAAAGGAAAACGCGATGTTGCAGATATTCTTTTTATTCATGACCTTCTCGACGGTAACAATGACAGCCCCATATTGTTTTACATGTTTCCCTTTAACTCCAACTCGCGTAACCTTCGGTCCATGCCCCTTTTCCGTATAAACAGTCATCGAACAATTATGGCTACTATGAACCAATGTCCAGAATGCTGCACAAAGGCAACACCAATCTTTTCGACCTTCACATCAAAAAGTCCAGCCTCACAACTGCCCAACCCTTCACTTTAATAACCCTCACCCTTAATAAGTTAATCAAGTTATTTTCTTGTTGTTAAGGCTTGCATTAAGCTAATAAAGTGTCCCTGTGGGGGCGTCATATCAGATCAAAATCAAAAGCTTCCAAGGCTGCAATTAACGCTGGCTTGTCGCATAGACGAATGATTTGACGTATACCCAATAAAAATAGTCTAAAGCCGGCCAATTCACCGGTTGAAAGTAGAGATAAATAGCTTATCCAATTCATTTCTCAAGTGCTTCCTGGATTCGAGTGCTGAGTGGCATGTAGCAACGTTTTGCGGAAACCTCATGTCGACCAGGTTCAGCTTGTGCATTTTGGGCAAAAAAAAGTTTGAACTCATTGAACAATAGCGGGCGCCATGAATGGTAACTTTGTTCTTTTTTTCATCACGGCCTTCGTAAACACTGGTGGATACAAGAGCAATATTTTCTTCTGTACGCCCCCTACGCATACAGGTACATAGATGACTTGATGTCGAATAATGTAAAATTGATGCAAAATTTGGTGACTAAATTGTTCAGTAGGTTCATGACGACCGTACAATGGTCGAAGTGCGTGAAAAACATTTTTTTAGAGAGCACGGACTTTGATAATAAATTTTAAAAATTTGTAAATGTATTTTGGCTGCAAGTCTTTTCAGTATGAAATGGCAATGCTCACTGATCATGCCTGACATTAACATATGTCACAAATCACCCTTGAGCTGTCGGAAATAAAATACTGGGAAACCAAGCAGCAAAAAAATCAGCCTTTACATGGAATGGGGATGAGGGTTTTTGGTCATATATCTGTCAGTATTGACGTTCTTGCAAAGGCGATAGGTTTGCCTTCATTGATCATCAGACCCAATTTAAAGACTTCCGCCTCAATGTTATCAATGCCTGCCTCGATGCCTCGCTACGTTCGTTCACTCACGTTAATGCCCTTGTGTCTCTCTCATTGACCAGTGACCTTTGCCCCGAAAAGTGCATCCCAATATCGAAAATCTTTTTTGATATCGAACTTTTTGATGCAACGAAAAAATTCCATCGCTATGCTGCAGAAAGAAGTTGGCACAGATTTTTAAAGTACATAGTCATGGTGACAGTCGATCGCCTGTTAGTCGGAGCTGTTCGTAGACGGCATCGTACATTGTTCTGAACGGTTACGGTAGAGTCTTATAAACCTTTTCGAGGGCATGTGTGATTTTTAGTTAGGTCTGAGCTATCATAAAATTGGTAAACTTGTTACAGACTTGGTATCTGGTATCTGATATGGTTCATTATACCATCCTAGACGGTTTCTCGTTTCATAAGCTTCGATCGTACATAAGGCCTATGCTATGCTTTCAATCTTGACCCTAAGAGCCCAACCCGTAAGTCTCACTAAGGCACTTGTAGCTTAGATTTTAGGCATTTAAGGAAGTTAATATCCTTCTCTGCAAGGTTTTCTTCTGCGAAAATTCTTAGGAATCTTACACTAATGAAATTGAAATTCAACCACTGACTGTTACAGATAATAACACGGTTACTCACACCGCAAAAGTTCGTGCAATTTCAGAAATTGCCTAATAAAGACTTAAAAAATAGTCTAAATCCTTCGGAGTTGACCATATCAACGGTAGAAAAACCCCTTAAAGCTTCAGGAATGAGCCAGATGCAATGAAACTAGGTCCCATATGATTTAAAGCCATGAGGCAAGTGCGGATAATCATCTTCTGATTTTCATGTGTCCCGTTCGATTGCTTATGGCTTGTCCAAGAACAAGCTCACTTCTTATGAGGATTGCAAAAAATGTATCTGCCCACTGCCCCATGTATATGTATGTACTTACATATTAGACGTGATTGAAACTGTTTTAGTATTATGAGTTACATCATCACTGTTCGACGAGAAGTTTCGACCTGGTTGATGCTGCTAAGCAACATCTAGCATAGGACTAGCATGAAAACACGTGAGCCAGCCATCCATATGCTATTATAGCCTCATTAGTTCCTATCAAAAAAGTGGAAAATCAAATCACTCAGTGAAACATGCTGATAGCTAAAGAGGTTTTCCTTTTTATTAATTCTTTCTCCCACCAGGAACTCATTATCAAATAACCTGCCCAAACCTCTAAATCCAGGTCAATCGTAAATTTCATATCTTTAATTAATTTCCCGCTTTGTGCTATCGAGTTCAAAGGCATAAACAACATTTTATGAACTCGAATAACCCTTAAAACACACCTTGAATATACAATATTCTTCCTCTAGAGCTAGGTCTCCTCCTTAACCTTTCTTAATATAACACATATTCCCTATAAGAAAACAACACCTTTCACCAAGCAAATATTAATGGCCTCACCTCATGCAATATCCACATCCTTATCCGAAAGGACGTTTCTCCGTCTCATTGTGTCGTGGAGCATATATCCCCGACGGAAGGGGTTGGCTGGTGTGGTGATGGTAATGAGAATGTGATTTTAAAAGCTCGTTTTTTGGCCTCTACTGTATTTCATTAATGGCAAGCTTTGTGTTCAGCTAACTAGTCAATCAGTGGAGTACAGTTCAGGCACTCAGTGAATTCTAATCTATATTTCTCAGTGGTAATCGATATCAGAGTGATATCATTTGTAATAATTTTTCTGTTTACGCGTCGAGCTTATAAGTTCAATGTCAGCAACCATGATTTGCTGTTTACAATCACTTTAGCTGGGCCCTGTCTACAGTATTATGTGGTATTGCTCAGAACGATGTCAATGTCACTCGTAATCTGTCGAATATTTTAAATTGAATCTTACGTTTGGACCAACATTGCTCCGGGCCTATGTCACTTTCAATTGCTACGAATTACCCGATACCTTGGACGGCAGTAAATCTCAATCCGTCATTGCTAGAACAATATGATCGTTCCTAACATTTCAAGGACAATCTAACGCACTTTACGTTTTAATAGACTTTAATTTATTATACAAATTAGATTTACTTAAGCCTGCGGCCGACAACTATGTACGAGTGTATGAGTGACACCCGCCAAATGACGCATCGAGCCGAAACCTGTCTCGCAGCATAACATCATCAGTTATGCTAGAGTAAAGCACGAGTTGGATGGTATGTATGTTGCTCATATGGTAATTCTCAGTACCGTTATTCGTCATCGTGATAGTCATCAGTGCTTTATACATTCTATCATCATCATCGCTCTCGATCGACATCGTTAACATCTTTAGATACACAATCCCCAAAGAAGCCCGTCGTCACTGGAGCATCACTCGACGGACACATTTTCTGTGCTCGCTTCAAGCGATATCCACTCATACGTATACTACAGACGCTCTTGAAAGTCGTACAGGAGGAAAATTTCTTAAAAAGCGGAAGCAAGTCATTTCTCTTACTTAACAAAAGTGGTTCTGGCAGTGGAGCCTTGGTTTTGTGTCATAGAAAGTCTCACAATTGAGTAGAGATGTATTCGAACGCTGTTTATTGATTCTAGTGGTTTTTCAGTTAATGTTATCTGTTCGAATACTGTTGTGGTTGACTGTGCGGGAAAGAAAACATCCACCCAAGCGAAAGGAATCACCAGGTACGGAATAGACGACATCGTCATTCCGTCGTGTGTTGTGGGCTGTGTGCCTTCTGAACTCTTAATTCAAGCTTCGATTGTTCTAGGGAAAACACCGTTTGCATATGGGTTTCCTTCATTTCTGATTTGTTTTCTATTTTTTTTTCTTTCCTACCGTCGCTGCAGAATTTAACTGAGCGAATGTATTTGAACTCGTTGTATCTCTGCGTCCGGCTAACTGCAGTCGCTATCGCTGTTTCTACTATGTCGCGCATCCCCAACGACTCGGGTTAAGGAGATTATGTTACACTAAATTGCGGTTGACACTCAGCTGCTTTCATTCAAAACACCCAGTTCGGCTCGACTTGGAGCGGTTTCTCATCCGTTCTGTGGTGTGGTTCAAAGCAACAGCCCTGCTTTATGGTTGGTTATAAGGGGCAGAGGGTGCTTGGTCGTGAACTAAAATAGGTGCAGTGTCATATCGTCGTTTGGTTTTATTTTTTATTTTCTACTGCATCCAGGGTCGGAATTACTAAATGCTGCGAGGCGCATTACAATGTTCACAGAAATGATGATGCACAGTGGGGAGAACGCGTTCTGGTTTTGTTTATTTTTGCGCGCACCCTTATTGTCATTGATGGCCGGAACTTGTGAGTTGTGCTCGTGTTTATGCAATTTATTTATCATAGTCATTATTGTGTGCATATTGTCAGTGCGGCGAGCGTTATTACTGTTGACATTTATGGCCTCAGACAGAGCAGGGTATATGAGGATGATGTGACCCTGACGGTGCTGATGGTGGTGGTGGTGGTATTGAAAGATTTGTGCTGTGAGTGGCGGCGACTGAGAGCTGGAAAAAGTTATTTTATTTTTTCTTGTATCTCGTTAGGTAAATAGAAAACACATTGACCAGGCAATGGAATATATGAAGAAGACAGCTTTTAAGATAAACGATGTGTGGTTATGGTGTTTTTCTTGGTGTTGACAAGTTGTCGCGTTTTGTCGTCTTTCAGTTTTTACAAGGTGGTAATGGGGCGTGATGGTGAGTGAGGTACCAGGTAATGTCCTGTGGACAACTCATCACTTAAAGTCGTTTTTGTTTGGTTTATTTGCTGTCGACATTTCTAATGGTTGACGAAAGCTGTGATAGTCAGGTGCACTTTGCAGCTTGTGTTCGTTTGAACTTTGGCACTAATTTGAGGTATGCACTCCGTCCTGAGACTTACATAGATTCACGTCACTGGGATTAAATTTAAATACAAGGTGGCCCAAAAATTTTGTTTTTAAATTTATTTTTTACTAAATAAAAAAAAAGATTTTGAGTGATGGAAAATTTCATTTGGACCTTTGCAATTTTTCCTGTTAAGTGGAAAAGATGATATCCGTCAAGTGGCTGCCGCCAGTCTCGATAAATATTTGTACCCATTTTATCGCATTTCCCCTGACTTTCCGCAAGATTTCCGGTGATAACTGTACGCATTCCTGTGGAATATTCTCTTTAAGAGCTGCGGTTGTCTGAGGCTTGTTGGCATAAACCCGCGACTTCAAGTAGCCCAACAGAACGAAGTCTGAGATGGCTAAATCGGGCGATCTTGCTGGCCATGCAAAAACGGGAGATTACACCACTAGCAAATGCTTGCTTCACAATATGCATTGTGGCAGGTGTGTGTGCGGTTGCACCGTCTTGTTGAAACCACATGTTTATCAAGCCCCACTTATCCAATTCCGGCAGTAAAAGTCATTTATCATGGACTTGTAGTGTTCGCCAGTAACAATGACCATATCGTCGATGGCTTCCTCAAAAAAATACGGCCCAATCACTCCTCCCGCATGAACGCCGCACTATACAGTAATGGCTCTTCTTGCATCAAACTCGGATTTTCAGTGCCCCAGAAACGAAGATTTTGCTTATTTCGACAAAATCGTCCTCTTCCTTGTTTTATCTTTTATTTATTTTTCCTTTTTTTTTTGTGCGCCACCTTGTATATACGAAATCCACCCTTCATATCGTTTATGTTAACGAAACAACTGTTCTTTAAGATTTTCTTTATTTCTGGGAAAAACAAGGAGTTGCATTGAGCCATACCTCGCCAACATGTAGGCCTAAGCAAGTGGGAGGCAACACTTATTGCGACTTCTATGTAAAGATGTTTCATTTGTTTTTGTTCGAAATTCAATAAGTTTTGCTGCCACACATTTTACACCTCAAACATGGCAGACAGTATATTGGAATTTACCAAGTGATGTGTCAATTATCTTCAGGGGCTTCTCTGATGATCGTTTATATTCATTTTCTTGATAATTTTTACGTTTTCTTTTATTGTTTATGGCCTGAGCCGATCTTCGTCTTACTGATCGTCTTGGATAAGTTTATACCACTCAAAAGCTTGGGTTTTACTCATGGCTGGTCTACGAAAAATAATATTTAATGCTTCCGAAATTTTGGTGCAACTTATAGTGCTCTTTAAGCGAAATTATAATAATCGCTTATTATAGAAAAACACATGTATCCTCTTTAGTATTGAGCAGTACTCAACATTCGAAATGAAAAAAACTCGGGCGGATTGGGACAATAAACCAATAAAATCCACGAAATTACAGAATTTCCATTACTTTTTGAAAATGCTTCATGTGTGCGCTGCTCCATTGACATCGATATGTAGGGCCAGGACAAGGAACAACAACAATGTATTTTCATAAAGACTAGAGCTTAAGAGTCAAAGTTTAAGGGAAAAAAAAAGGGAAATGAGATGTACTTCTTCTTCTTTCTTCTTTTCCTTTTTCCGGCGTTGTTATGGTCAGAAGTGTAGGACCATAACCTTCCCACTTAACTGCATTCCTACTGGTCCGCTTGTGGGGTCCGCCGGTTTGACCTCAGAAAGTAGCGGCAGGCTTCCCGGTTTGGGATTACTTCATCGCTGAGGCCAATCAAATGCTGGTGTTTTTGCATTTGTTTGCACCAATTGTTTTTCGGCCTGCCTTTTTTTTTGTGACACGGGCATGCTCCAGATTTTTTTGTTTGATCTTACTCTTACTACACCGGTGATCTCCAGTCGTGTCAACCCACTGATTTGCATGTACACTTGTGGGGCAGTTTAATGGTGGTATATGTGTCCTTAGGCTCACCTTGGTGTTTTCTAAATTGCCTAGATGTGATTTTTGTTTACCTTTGTTTTAGTCGCCTTTTACGACAAGCGAGAGGTATTGCTGCAGGGATATTCTTAACCCGTCCCTGCACGGAAATGAGATGTACATACCTTTCAATCTATTTTAAGTAAATATTGATCGTAAACTCTTGGCCTCTGACGTGCTTGCAATATTATTAAATGATACATCGACTTAAAGTGGGAGGATGACCATTTGAATGTATTGAATGTGCTTGACAATGGAAAACGCCTCGAGAGGGTGTCATGTTAAATTACATCGTCCGTGCGCTGCTACTCTGGGTATGATCTTGATGTGGAATAATTTTTTTGCTTTGAATGACAATTATATACTTTAATAGTTGGCAGAACAATGATTTAGGTGGTAACGATTGATACAGAGAGCGGCAGAAAGAAGTACCACTTCGTATTTTTAAGAGCTTGTGTTAGTCTGTGAGGACTCAATTCGTGCTTTGTGATTTTTCTTGATGAACTTATTAAATTTCTGCTTTGAGAGCATTCAACAATGGGGTTCTAGGAGTGGAATATAATTCAATACTTCTAAAACGGTCTGCTTTCTTTTATCATTAAAGGTAAATACAAACCCTCAACGCTGGTAAGAGTCATACGCCAAAAGTCAGCGCAGTGCAGTGGTCCCATTTTTTTTTAAATGTTTGAGTTAATAGGAGATGGAATAGAATAGCGAACAATAGGAGCAACACACTTATGACAGTGAATATTGACGAAGGGTTGTCAACGAGGCTCTGAACTGAGTTTCAAATGGCCAGTAATAATAATTCCGGATGTTTGAATTAATCTTTACTATATGCTAATGTCACAAGGTCTCTAATGGTTATCCAATGATTTTTGAGTGCAAAGCTTTTGATTTCCTTGACACCAGTTAATGATTTTGGCCGACTGAGAGCCGCATTTATTTTGACTTACCCTTATGTTAGGAATTGTTTGCATTACTTATAGACCCTTTTCCTGACTAAAGGTCTTTTTCAACATCCTTAACATTTCTTAAGCAACAATTTGCCTTCGCAAGCAAATTGTAATGCAACTTCGCTAGAAGTTCACTTTTAGTTGTTCACAAAACACAATCTTAATTATAAAATTAATGGAGATAATGACATGGAACCTAACAAACGTGCCAATTGCAACCTATAAAAAAAATATTTTTCTTCCAAGGCGATACATCCACAAAGTTTAAATTTGAAAGTCACTTTTCAATCTGATCACATTAGCATGTCCCTCCACAAGTGGGGGTATAATTCTTCTATGTGGCGGGTGACAAAAGCACAAAACTGAATGTTAAACTTCATAGACGATGAAAATATTGTAAAATCAGTTGGACATCGCCAGCATCATTAAAAAGGGCTTCAGCTAAACAGCCAATTGCATTCAACCCCTTCAATAATTCAATCGCTATACTCTTCTTGCTAGGAATATCTATCGTTTACCCTTTAGCTCATCTTCGGTTGTCTTCTAAAGTACAAAATCTGCGTCATAAATAGGTGACAATGACATGAATATGGAATGCTTTATCAATATCTGTTTATCCCCCTCAATATAAACTACAGGCATTCAAAACCAATATGCATCGGTATTTCCTTATTTCTCCTCTTAATTTATCCACAACCCGTGCTATCTCTTGACATTATAGGAGTATTAGATTATTCATAACCCCTTGTGAGCGGGTGAATTTGAAATGTATTCAGGAAACATGTGAGCATATATGATTTTATGGTGTTTGGTTTTTAATTGTCAAAAAAATACAAGGAACTTGTAAACATGTATAAAATATTTATTTGAGTTGATAAATCAATGCTTGCCATTTACCCTTTACGATTATTTCATGTACATGTTGACCACGATTACGTTTTAAATGGTTCATACGGAGGGTCCAATTTTGAGTCAGTTGTTTGAGCATATTGGTTTATCTCTCGCTAATAACACGTGTAATGTCGTCTTCCAAAACTGCGATTTACACTTACTTATCGGCATATGCGAGTGATGGCATCTTCATAAAAATAGTCTAAAGGCGTCAAATCGCTCGATCCAGCCGGCTAATTCACGAGAGATAAATTGCTTACCGAATTCATTTCTCAATTCAACGCTTCAGTTCTAGAATCCTAAATGCTGCGAACGACGAAGAATGAATAAATCACAGTTTTCATTAACACTGGCAGATACAGTAGTAATATTTTTCTCTGTACGCACTCTATGCATACGGGAGGCGGCTCGCTGACCGATAGCGTGAAATTGGTGCGAAATTCGGTCACTATGGCTTGAATTGCTTGCTCAGTCGATTATGACAACCGTAAAATGGTTGACCTGTGCGAAAAATATTTAAAGCAGAGCATGAAGTTTGATAATACAATTTAAACATTTATAAGAGTTATTCGGATGTAAGTTTTTTCAATACGAACTGGCAATGTTACATGCGCATGTCTGACTTTGACACATGTCACGGATTACCCGTGAGCTGTCATAAGTAGAACACTGAAAAAACAAACAGTAGGAATCAAGCTTCACATTTTTTTTTGTCAGTCAGTCAAAGTTAGTAACATGCACATGTAATATCGGATGTCATCTTATAAACCAATACAACGTTGTTGATTTTCATAATAGATGTCTCATTCCACATTCGAACAGTACCAGTTCAGTTCTAGCCGTCAAAGTGATTGGACGGGATAATCAAGCAAAAGAACGTGGATGTTAACTAAAAATCTTCTGACGCACCGCATTAGAGGTAGCCAAAAACATCAGCTGTGCGTTTAGGTCTTACATAGCAATGATTTGAAAAATTCCGATTGAGCGACATGTTTCTTGACAACTAGCCACGCAGACACGCAGCACCAACTATCAGCATTGATGAATTGCGTGCTATGGTGGACTGGAAAACTGTAAGGGACATTACAGAGAAATTGCGTGTGACTGTTTTCCGTTACTTGTAAACGCTTGTGAAAGTCAAGAAACGCGACAAATTGTTTCCTCATGAATTGACTGCGCGAAACATGAAGCATTGGTTTGCAGAAAATATCCATTTCCGCATAGACCAGTGATATGTGATTTTCTACATAAACCGTCGTAAGGAAGAAGTTGGTGATTGCCTGGTCGTCTCTATTATTGCTTCTTAAAAAAATTTTAAACTATCAATGCTGAGATGTACTGTAGTCACCCCTTAAACGGCTTAAGTTTGTATCATTAGATGGAGTCATAGTGCTTCATGACAACAAATGATTTGGAAAGATTGCTCCAATCTGCAAATCCGTATCTCTATAAAGCTGGTCTATGCTGCATGTCTCTTCAATTCTGTCACGTAAGAAAAAGTTTATATCCCATTTTGATTAAGTAATAAAAATTTCCAAAGAGTCACAAGCGTGTAAAGTTTCACAAAAAATCCGACATTACATGTGCAACAATCTAATTTATATGTAACACAGTTCTCTCTAAACTAGGTAACCTACAAGACTGTATGTATTTGAAGCATAGTGAATGAAGAAACCTTTGACTGATTTTAAAAGGCAGACTCTAACGAGCACTCTCCGTGAACGGCATCTTCCCCGTCAATGAGGGAAAACCCTAGAAACCTTCCTGGAGGTACCGCTTATACCCCCTTACATAGTGAGTTCATTAAGGCAACTATTACTACATACCAATCTGAATAGTAAAATTCACAATCTGTCTGGCAGGTTCTTCAGGACTGATGGAATAAAGTCGGCAATCGACTCCTTAAAATCCCACAAGGGCCCAGGCAAAGGGTGGATCTCCTCAGTCCTTCGCCAATAAAGTCTCACGACCTCATCTTTAAAATCTCGATGGAAGTCAAACATGGTCTTCTTACCAAAAAACGGGAAACCCTAAATCTCATCGTCCTAAGAGTCTGACATGGATGCTTCTCAAGTCGATAGAAATACTCCTCGAATCAGAGGCATATTGGAAAATACTAAGTCCTTCCATCAATATACGTACAGCAAAAATCGATCAACCGAGGACACCCTACATCTACCCTACATTTGGTAAAAAATTAAATATTGATCCAAAACCGTGATGATCCCCTCAAAGGAGTCAAACGTCTTAGATCGAATCAGGCGTTGGCACTGAGATTTTTGGCCCACACTGCGAAATTTCTAAAGCAGTAGGGTTCTACTCCAAGCCTCCAGTCACATCAGAGGTATAATTATAAAAACAAAGTCGAACTTCGGTGGGCATCTGAGTACAGCAGCAGTAGTGGAAACGAAATTAGTGATGTGGTATGTGTAGTTTTAATGGTATTGCCAAATATAACTTCAACTCTTGCCACTTGTCAATCGCCTTACGAGTATATACAATAACATTCTTCCGTCCTGGTCGCTTGCCCACATCAAATTTAAATGTTTTTTGAGGGATAGCCGTCTTGAAAAGCTGCGACTGATTGAAGTTTGTCGGTATTCGTAACATATTTTGTGATGTGTACTCCAATCACTTCCTATTTATTTTTTTCTTAAGACCTTTTCGCTACCCTCCAAGTCAAAAGCTGTTGCTTAGTCCATTCCTAGTCCATTAAAAGCATGATCTGGAAAGATCAATGTTCTCTCCTAAATCACTTCCGAAATGACGGAATTGCTATTTCACGCTTCTAAATACTACCAGAATTTAAATTCATCCTGCTCCTTCATAATCTTCATCCTAATGGCCTTGTTGGGGTTAAATTAATCCGCATGAATGACTCAGTACTCTGCTGCCGGAAAAACTATTTTTGGCAAAAGGTATCATCATTATCATTAGCATCATCCCTGACGACGATGACTCATTCACCAGTCCCAATTCACTGCAAATCCCTTTCGATTAGTCATCATCACATAAATAAATCAATGACGTGACCTATACCAAAAGCTCCAGCCAATGCCGTCCTCACACTCCATCGATCGCACATTCGTTGAACCTGGCTCTTGGAACTCATTCCATTGTTGGTGCTACCATTATAGTAATCCTCGTGACCCATTTGTAACGCAAACGCTCTCTCTTGCCAACGGGTTAAGCGCATACATTATCATATGCGGAATCGTTTAATCAACGCTTTAGATGCGAAAATATGCGATAATGGAGCATCTCCGCGCAGAGAATACCAGATACCATGTCTGACATAAGTGCGTCGCTTGGAAGTGGGCCATATCGCCCACTCGCACTTAACCCGCCATCATCTCTGGTAACGTCATTCCGGCATGCGTTCATCATTGTCTAGGGTGGAACGATTTAAATTCTTTTCCCCATTGGGGTCAACTTGCTTTGGAGTGTGCTGCTGATACTGCTGCTGTTATTGATGCTGCATTCCACGCCCTCGAAAAACTGACCAGAGACACTCTTCCGTCGGGCATCACTTAAAATCACGACGCCGAGAGTTGATTGTGTTCTAGTTTTATTCTCATGCCATTCAGCGAGAGTCTGATGGCAAATTAAATTGCAGACTTTGTATCAACACCTCAGCGTGCGTCTGTCCGACAAATCCATTGTGCAGCGGAAATGCATGAGAGCGATTCAGTACAACCATAGTCTACTGCTCGTAGTTAGTCTTTCAATGTCTGTCAGTGCCGCACGCAATCAGTGAGTCGCCGCGAAACTCAATCCTCTATTGTATGGCGGTGGAGCGAACAATCCGTGCGCGTCATATCATCTGGCCAGTCCATTTGTTGACTTAAGCGAGTAAAGGCGGTTGTGGTGTGGTCGCGTAACGCGGGTTAAGTAACTTGCGTTTCGAATTACATTGAAAAACGAAGTAAATTACAGACGCGTTTCGTTGCGGTCAGCTTGACTCGAGCTCAGCGACTTTCCTTTTCGTCCTGACGAATGCGCCGACATCACGCGGTATTGAGTTTCTGTCAGTTACTAGTCAAACGTGCCGTGTTCTGACGTTGTTCTTCGGGTGTCGTAAATAGTTTGCGAAAGTGCTTTTTGTTTTTGTAATCCGCTTACTCATTGTGCTTCTGTCATTCCGAGTGACGGTGAATGTACCATCGTTTGCAGTGTAAGTTTATCTACGCGAAAGATATTTCCCTCATAAACTTGTATCTCGAGGGAAAATTTAATCTTCTTTTCCTCTTAGTGCTTGCGTGTCCTTTGAAGATTTTCGAATGAGCTTGTGTATGTGTGTTTGTGATAAGGAAGTGACTGTTGTCGAGGACGTGTTCTAGAATAGAGAATTTAGATAATTTTTCGGTTGTCGGTTTCAAAGTACAAGTCGAGGACGAGGGCGAGACAAGAGTCCTTGTGCTGTGGAGGCAACTGCAGGTTAGTTTTTTTTGGATCTTGTAATATTGAAGGATTCTTGTTTATGCTTTGAAAATACTGGAATAGATTATGTAAGATACAACGTCAAGAAGACTCTATGAGAAGCTTTTGTAGAGCTGGTATTTATACTTGCATGGGATTATTTTATTGACACATAAAAGCTCTTTTTTGACTCTTTGGTGTTGTGTACTAATGGAATGAATGCTTTGAAAATCATTAAGGAACCCCTTTATGGGCTATAATTTTAAGAGTGTCTTTCACTCTAATGGTTTTAAAGTTTTGCCCTATGGATGGAACATTTCCACTAGCATCTGAGTCTTAGTCCTTTCTTTATTCGATAGTGGGAAGTGTATTAAATAAACAGTGATTTCCGGTTTTTGAAAACAACCACCTTAACTCTTGGATGTTCAGGATGGAATGCGAGCGCTTCTTCCATTCCTTGAAATATTTGTTGACTTTGGAATAGCCTTTAGCTCTCTGAGGGATGCGTTTTTAATCTTGTCTATACTCGCGAAATACAATCCGCGAAATGGAAAATTGCCTGTAACTTTTTGAACACGATTCATATGTTGAAGGAATCAGAATATTTCCGTAGTCCTTGTGATTCTTGAGATTAACCATAAGTCCATCAAATGTGGAAGACACTTCGTAAATGTTTGAAATGTCTTATCCCAGAACTTCCAGGTACAGGTACACGTTCTAAGCTGGCAGATGTTACTTGCTTACTTATATAGATGGTGCCATACTTCGGGGTGAAACTGGGCTCCCTGGCGGCACTATCTTTAGCCCGATACTTCCAATGCCACACGTTGGTTTATGTCTCTCCACCTTTGTGCGCTATATTAGATGAGGTCGTTCTAGTCTACGTCCTCGCTCTCGTCATTCTTCTTGTATAGCCCAGCCATGTAAGTCGTTGGACCCGTAGACGCTCGACAAAAGCCGATTTCGCTGTACAACCCGTACAGTTTCTGATTACATCTTTCTCTCCAACCGCCGTTAACACAAACCGAACCGAAAATTGTGGGCAAAATTTTTCTCTCGAATCGCCCAAGGGCCTGTTCACCCCTTTTTATTACTTCCAAGCCTCCGCTTCATAGACCAAGGACCGATATTATTGAGGGAGTTTTTAGAGAGAGACCTAATTCTCAGTCAGACGCACAATTGTCTGATCAATGTAGATGAAATCCTTAATTGCTTCATAGTTATAGCTGCTAAAGGTCAGGTTCGTCGGCGTTGCGCGTCTTGTTTTGTGGCAGCAAATATTTTTTTTTCACCCTCACGTACTCTCAGACTCACCTTGGCTCACTTTAGGCTTCAGTACTCTCAAAGTCTACTACATGATCCTTTCAATGTGACAATGGGATGTGCCTAGTTCGAATCCTTTTAACATCCATGGTTTCACTTAGTTCACTACCGACCTTAATGGAGCAGCTAAAATTCTGTCCTGCCTTCCATATATTAAACACCACACAGCTCTGAACACTCTCATATGCGGCCTTAAAGTCGACCACAAATTGGTGTGTCACGATCCAATACCTATACGTCTTCACAAACATCTGCCGTAGTATAATTTTTTACATGCCAGGGAAACTTTATATGCTATTCATGCCCCTATATCTATAATTGGCCGAGTTGTAGGGATCCCCTTTTTTATAGATCGGCGAACGATGCTGAGATTTCATTTATCGGGCATGCTTTCCTCCGACCATATCCTACAGTAATTTGATGAATGTTCCCAATCAAGTTTATCTCCAGCATGCCCTTTAATAGGCTTCAGCTCTGCGGATGGAATTCTTTCTTCTCTTCGTTCATTATATGTAAATGCTTCATTCTGCCTGATAGACAGTACGGCGGACTTTTGACTATTGACGCCGTTTTGCAGTTTTTCCGTATTCCCACCATCGGCTGGGTTCGTCTCTGCGGGCTTCCGCTCTGCTACAGCTTTGTCATTTTCGTTTTACTTTTTGGTAGAATTTCCGAAAGTCATTACTGCAGTAGCATCTCTCCATCTCCTTGTTTATTGTACTCTTTTTTTCCCTCATAAGCGAATGCTTCTCCTTCCATTTTTGGTCGTAGAGTTGACAAGCAGCCCTTATCCTTCAATGCAGCAATGTATGCATTCTGTTTCTCTACATGTGCCTATTCATCAAACCAGGTATTCCTTGTGGGTGGGAAGTTGAAACCAGGCGTGTCAGCGGCGCTATAACTGATTACGTTCTCACAACGTCTCTATGGCTATTTTGCATAGTTCAGGGTCTTGAGAGAACTTGGAGGAGACATGATTGACAAAGGTCCTGGCGGTTTCTTGCGAGTGTAGATTTCCGACGTTAAGTTCTAGTGTTCCGGACACTCCATGAAATTCGCATCAGTGCTTAATAATGATTGGAATTGGAGCCGATGTCGACACTTCAGAAGCTTCGGACAGTATGTTGGGTGAGTGTCAGGCATCAGGAATGCCAGCAATCCTTTGTGTTATCTAGGGCATAACAGAGGTATAAATTGCACTAACCAGACAAGACTCCACGCTTTTACGATATAGGAATCTGATCGCTTTATAACCATTAAAATTTTAAACAGTATTCCATAGGCCTTCATGCGAAAAGATTGGAAATTTTCCAAAACAAACACAGTAGCTTTTAATAGCCGGATTAATAGCTCATCTTTAATCAATTGAAATCCCCCTAATCACGTTCGTTAACAATTTAATACAATAATTAATTCAAGGCCGCAACTTTGACCTTTTTCAATCTAAATTTCATATTTTGAAAATGACGTTCCAAAGACGACCTGTTTGTGGTCTTTGTCCGTCAATCCACTCCTGTTTGCCACTTAGTGACGGCTTAATATACAAATCTGCTCAAAATACCAAGCTAATTAGCTATAAGCTTTATAAATTGCTGATCTAAAAGCGATCCATCTTCGCTAGATACTGCAGCCCCAAAACAACCTCCCGGAAACGACACACAAAAGTCTTTAGTCCCCAATAACGACTTTCCAAGTCGTTTACGCACTTATGGCTTAAAAAAAAGTCACCGAATTTCCGGCACAGGTGTTGAAAACTTCTGAAAAGCATATCTCACTGCGTACATCAATCAAATTGACAGATATGCATACGAATATTATAAACAACTCGATCAATCGCTGGTGGTAGGTGTTGAATAAATTAATAATTTTTATTCTTATTGTTGAACGGGCCTATAGCCATAGTGGCGGCATGTAGAAAGAGTGCGGACAGAGTTATTAAGGGAATCACATAATTCACAATTATCGTCATAGCGTAGGTATGGGTTGTGAAGTATTCATTGAAAATATTTGGGTGATGAAGATAGCTGTAGTAGGAGAGAGCTTTTGTGAGGCGAAAAAGAAAGGCCATAGAGAGACAAATGGGCGGTTATCGGCCATAAATCTGGGTTAAAGGGGGGGGACACAAGTCTTTCAAGTGCCATCGTAGACGACTCTCTTAATCTTGAAAAAGATATTAAATGCAACAATCACCGGGTGATCATCTGGTGGTGATTGTTATTACCTCTTAAAGACGAATAAAATATTATTATCCTTCATTTTATTTGTTATAAAGGGAAAAAAGATTAAACGTCTTATACTTTTCGATGTAAAAAAAAAAAATACTTTGGATGTAAAAAAAAATTACCCATCCTGCGTTTTTAGGTCAATGATTTAATGGTCAATAATATGGTTAAATATATCCCATAAGTTGTGCCGATATTAATAATTGTACTGGAATTGCATTAGCTTGATCAAGGTTCATTTGTATAGGCAAACAAACATACTTCGAGCAGCTTTTCAAACAAGGAAAACATTTTTCTTTGTCACCTAACTAATTCTAAAGAAATCTTTTTGCCAGTAAGGTTGTAAACATGTTGTCAGTTGGCATTAGAGCGCGATGATAGATTGACATGTGACGGAAGTTCTAATACAGGGATGTTGTTTATGTTGAGATCTAAGCTTAGAAACCAACACAGGTCACTTTGCTAGCAATGAATTTAATTCATACGATGGTATTAAATACTATAATACAATTATTTTGTATTATTTTATTGCCTTGAGAGTCATCTTACAACTGAACAATTTTTCGGAATTCGGTATACGCCTCATCTATTCTGTTTGATCTTATGGATCAATTTTATATACAGTGGTGCCCAGTAATAAAGAACATTTTATTGTACAATTGTCAAGTGATTTTACGTATTGTTTCACATTCCATCGGCTTAGCCTACGAACTGTGTGGGATGGATGTTATCAGAATTGCCTAAAGACACTGAAGAGAGAAAGAAAGTTGAAAGAAAATATTTTGATGAATTCTTTAATGCAGACGATTTGTATGAAAAGTTTTTTTTTTCCAAATATTGCTATAAAACCCTAAAATTGGTCAGCGCACATCTCTTGAGCGTCGACACATTTTTTACCATCGGCTTTTCTAAAATTCGAAGGCTCACTGGTTGATTCCGGAGTGTCTTTAAGCATGCAAGCTTCTTCGACGATACTTTTGGGGACATCATCTTACAATGGCTGGTCTCATCCATTAAACCCTTATCTTTATACTTCGTAGCACTTCAACATACATAGCTATACTCGTACTTAAGTGGAAAGTCAAAAGTGTCTGTGGTAAGAGTTTGCCAGAATCTAGTTGTCAATAAATATTTCCTGTCTCGAGTCATAACATGTTTCAACAATTTTAGCAGTATAGCGAAACGGAAAAAGAACTGATTTTTCACCAGTCGTGGTACGAAAAACGAAGAAATGAAGAGGCGGCGCTGAAGACATCAAAGACAGATATTGAAATATGAAAGCTTACAAGTTCCAAGAAGAAGAGCCAGCTATATTACCGATGCTCAAAAAAGTGGGGTTCGATACAGCAAAGGACCTTTTTAGACAGTGCAAACGTGGCCAGTCGCCGAATTGCGTCTTCTCTGATGGGAAAAAGTCCCAATTGATAAATTCGTGAACAGAAAAAGCATTGTATTTACCATATTTAACTGAAAGTCATGTTTCAGCGGCTGTAAAGGCCGGTGGGCTTTCGCCGCTCGAGCTTTTGAATTGTATTGTCAGAGCGAATGCTTTCAATAAAAGTGCTTTGGAAAGTGTTTTAACCCTTGGACTACCAAACATGTCAGCACGCATCAATTAATAGTGCTTAAAGAACAACATTTGTATAGGCAAACAAACATACTTCGAGCAGCTTTTCAAACAAGGAAAACATTTTTCTTTGTCACCTAACTAATTCTAAAGAAATCTTTTTGCCAGTAAGGTTGTAAACATGTTGTCAGTTGGCATTAGAGCGCGATGATAGATTGACATGTGACGGAAGTTCTAATACAGGGATGTTGTTTATGTTGAGATCTAAGCTTAGAAACCAACACAGGTCACTTTGCTAGCAATGAATTTAATTCATACGATGGTATTAAATACTATAATACAATTATTTTGTATTATTTTATTGCCTTGAGAGTCATCTTACAACTGAACAATTTTTCGGAATTCGGTATACGCCTCATCTATTCTGTTTGATCTTATGGATCAATTTTATATACAGTGGTGCCCAGTAATAAAGAACATTTTATTGTACAATTGTCAAGTGATTTTACGTATTGTTTCACATTCCATCGGCTTAGCCTACGAACTGTGTGGGATGGATGTTATCAGAATTGCCTAAAGACACTGAAGAGAGAAAGAAAGTTGAAAGAAAATATTTTGATGAATTCTTTAATGCAGACGATTTGTATGAAAAGTTTTTTTTTTCCAAATATTGCTATAAAACCCTAAAATTGGTCAGCGCACATCTCTTGAGCGTCGACACATTTTTTACCATCGGCTTTTCTAAAATTCGAAGGCTCACTGGTTGATTCCGGAGTGTCTTTAAGCATGCAAGCTTCTTCGACGATACTTTTGGGGACATCATCTTACAATGGCTGGTCTCATCCATTAAACCCTTATCTTTATACTTCGTAGCACTTCAACGTGCTTTTTATTTTATTTTATAGGGTTCACGCAGTTCAAAAGTTACGCTCTTATGGTCACACAACTTAGACGAGGGAGTTTGTGTCGTTCTACTCTTCTGGGGTGGTTGTCCTAGATATGATTCTAGGGATTCGACTAAATTTGTCGCATTGGTTGTAGTTCACAGTAACTTTTTTTTTTGCTCCCATGTCATTAAGTTGTTATGTATATTGGAAATAGAGTATGAATTTTAAAGTGATTGTATACTGTGAGTGTTATGCTTTCGTCACCATTTTTCGATCATCTCTCAGTCACAACTGATGTTGTTGCACAGTTTTTCCGTATAGGAATTGTTCTTGGCTTTGGGAAGACTTGAACTACAGACCTTCCACTCAACAGTCGGTGATGATTACCATCGCACAACGACCACCTCCATACTCTCGCAGCCATTTTTGGAGAGTTTGTGTCACTTAAAAATTGTAGTTTGTGACATGCTCTCATTCTTGGACACTTGGAGAATCAACCTCAATGTCTTTATGTCTGATTTCGCTTGCACGGAGTCACTCGACAGATGTCTAATGAAAAAAAGCTAGCTATGTAGCACTATGTTTTGACAATTATGCCAAACTGGTCAGTGCAGGATGACAATGGAGAATTCTCTATCCTCCATAGGAGTTGTGAGTGAAGTTTTTTTTTTAACATTGCCTTTGATAATATCGTGGAGAAATCTTAAATCAACACAAGAGGCACATTGTATCAAGTCTAGCTGTTATCCTTCATCCTTGACCTTGACGTTATTGGAAGAACGCAGACGTCAATGAGGCGTTTGTTGATAAACCGCAACAGCTTAAGTAGATCTACATATCTGCTTCCACGGGCAAATCCGACATCAACAATTGGGTCTTTAACACAGTCGTAGATGGGGGGAATATCCAGGATGCAAGATGACTTAGCGCGTATGCCTTGATGTCTGCAAGAAATCCGCACCATTCTTCTTATCCTTAAGGAGAAATGATTGCAGAAGGCTTGCGGGCGTCATTACGGGCCTGCCTGTGCTGCAAGTTGTGAGGAGGATGACACAGCAGAACACATTCTCTGCATCCATCCCGCCTTCACCCGCGCACGGTGGCGCACCCTAGGGGCCGATTTGTGTCTTTTAGTTCTACATCACTGAAGCTCCTCAGCACTTTTCTCCGGACAACGGGGATAATACAATAAAGAAATGTGTCTGTCTGGTAGTACAATGGACTAGTATTTGCATCTGAGTGCTCCAACAGATAGTAGAAGTCTCCAACAAAACAAAAAAAAAAAATAGGACCTTCGATAAATGGGGGCAGATCGAAATTTATGTCGTAAAAGAGGGACGTTTTGGTCGGAACGTACGCATTAAAAAATAATTTTGAGGGAGTTAAGGACTTCGCCTGTCTTGGCTCCGCGGCAAAATCATGAAACTGATGATAATACATTCCTCGTAGTCTCGTAAGTCTCGGGAAAGGAATTAGGGATCGCCAAGACTGAAAAAGCTCAACGCGCATACATAGCTGCATCTGAAGGTTTTGGGTTTTTCGATTTTAAAGGCAAGGGAACCTCCTCCTTGAACACACCTAGCATTTTAAAGGTGGCCTTTATCCTATACATGGCCTCTTACTTCAAATAGTGTGTTGCCTTTTTTGGATTTGTCTTGATATTGAGAACAGGAAGACGAATTATGTTGTCTAGATTTATGACAATATTTTCGCTTAACATCGTATTGAGCGAGATATTGCTTTAAATGTCATTTGATGACTAAATATCGGTGGAAAACAGGACGGAAAGTTTGATACCGATTTCCATCACAAGTGCTTTTTACTTTAGACTGTTGAGTGTCGTAAATGGACTCTTTCCTAGCTCAAGTAAGTTTACTGATTCTATTCGTAGAGTTTCTTTGGTTTTTTCTATTCTTGAAAGTATTGCATATCGTGAGCCACAACTTTTTCTCATATTTTGAACAGGAAACGAATTTGAAAAACGCCTCGTCCTTAGAAGTAAGTTTCTGCTCGCTCAGGCCACGAGTCATCGATCAAAACAAGTGATAGCCAGAAGAACCAATGTCTGCAGAGTACTGCGGGTGTGGTAGGACTTCCATTTGAGTTTCCAAGTTTCGGTTTCGTGACGTACGGACGGGCATTATCGTTTCACAAAATCACTTTGCCGTGTCTTTCGGAGTATTCCGTAAATTTTTTCTTCATCGCACGACTCAAGCGCATTAGTTGTAGTCGGTTGTAATCTGCAGTGATATTTTCATTCGATTTGAGCAGTTCACAGAGCATGAGCTTGAATTCATGGACATTTGGCTCGCTGTTGACAATGACTTTGGGTTTTTTGGGATTATCGCAATAAATCTACCTTTCATCGTCAGTGGCAATTCGATGTTCGCAGACGAAAAAACCCTCTTTGACGTCCATTGGTTTTCTTATTTTTGGACCATTTCCGTGACTTTAAGTTGGTTTCATACTCTGGATAAGTCAACATCTAACGAACTCCAATTTTTTAAGTGTTTGACAATGGTCTTTATCGAGTAGTTTCTCAAATTCTTTTTCTTCGACACGTTTGATTAGCTAAAACAATATGGTTATCGACAGCATTTTTTTTTCATATTATTGTAATATAGTCAAGCGAATGAAGCAGTTAAAACAGTTTGTCAGCAACATATTCGATAAAGTAGACTCCAACCAACCATACATCCAATACTGAAATTTACGCTTGTTGACAGCTGTTTTACGGAAAGCATTTGGCGTGGGTAGTGCATGACGAATATATTACCTACGCCTTTTCTGATAAACGCTACGAATTAGTTCTAAATCTCAATATACCGTCAGAATTGGTTAATTAAGACTAATAAGCTGTATTAGATGTGGAACTTTGTTCAAAGTTTGTTTTTATAAAAATCAACATTTTAAAAGACTGCAAATTATCATAATTAAACTTGGATAGTTAGTACTCTGATACCCAAGCATTCTGTTTGGTTAGGCTCTTCAACTTCGTCAAATTCCTAAAAAATAAATTTGTTCACAAAGTCGATATTCTACTGTACTTGCATGTTATATCTAAATTATTCCTTAATCTTGCTGCCTAACGTGGGAGTAAATGCTCTCACATATCAAAATCATAACAACCACAATTTAGCTCCGATTTCAAACGGCTGATGTCTTTCTTAATGTATCCGCTCTCGTGCCTAATATGTACTTCCTACAACTAATTGGCGCTCGCACGCATTCAGCAGCATACGAAATTCGAACCCGGTTACAAGACTTTCATCGTATTCCTCATGGGTCCATCATTACTTGCCTCGAGAGGAAAATGCTGCCACACTTACGTGATGTAACTCCAACATGCCTACCTCCAACTGGGAAAAAAGTGTTAATTGGAGATTAACGAAACTGAACACGATTTGTAGCACCCAATGCACACACGCGCTCCTGTTTTGTTCGCTAGAGGCATCCCTGTACACATCATAGGAAACACCTGCAAGTTGTTCGCCCCTCAGAAATGACTCTTCCGTGACATGATATTGCCTAATTAATTGCTTGGTTTGGTTATTTTTTTCTATGCCGAGAAAATTGAAAATCCAAACCTGCCGTTCATAAGTAGTTGACCATCCCCTTATAGAGATAACGGCTATCTTCATAAGCACACCCAGTTCGGATCAGCAGCTCGAGGCATAGACGGTTGATGGGATCGTAATTTAATTTAACGACATTCACTTTTATATAAACAGGATTGAAAGTACACATGTACGTGCGCATATCTTGGAATGATTATTAAAGCCACATCGCGTCCCGATGTGATGAGGAATACTGCGCCCGACTATGCTTCCTCCTTTTTACTTTTTTCTCTTTGGTTTGTCATGCTCATCCAATTGCCAGCGGAACATTTGAGTGGTATGTGACTTATGCGACCAAGTGGTTGGACTCACATACATATGTATGGTACGTCGTAGTGCCTCACTGACTCAGTGACTTTAGTGTCGAGGAAAGTCGTCTCGAGTCTGAGTGAACCCATTCAATTAGTGGCAATCATCGAATCGTTTCAATCATTTTTCACTTTCCGCCTTGCTTAAGGACGAATGCTGGACTGCAATCGAACGAATGTTTTTCCAATCAATTTGCAAGCCGAGAGAGGTTAGGAATGTAATTGCCTTTCAGGTATCCGGACGACATATCGGGGAAAAGGGTGGAGTTTTTATCGTCGCACAGTACAACCGTTGTCACGTTGCTTGCGGGACTATTGAATTTGTTTACAATCAAGCTGCAGAATGTTTCTGCTCCGATAATATTATTCAAGAACTTTTTATAAATTTTAATCCGTGCGGTGATCACATTGGCTGGTGTGGCGTGCGGTGTGGCGCGACTGGTATCTTTCGGGTGCCTTTAGTCATTCTTCAGTGATTTGATATTGAAGGTCTGTCAGAAATACATATGTATATACATGAGAGTTTAGTAGAAGTATGAATCATGAAACCTGAAAGGCTGGTCTGTGTAGGCGGTTCTTGCATCCCTGTTTCTGGTGTTGTTTATGTAATAAGATCAATAAATCAAGGTTTTAATTGTAGTTGATGGGTCCTTAAAAAAAGCCAACCACCGTAAGATTTTATGATATGTGGACAAGATATTATGATGGGACACCGCCCACGGTAGCCGTAGGTTAACCGTTGGCTTTTATACTGCTGATGTCATTCGTAATATACCCATATGTATACGAAGGAGCCTGTAGATCATGTTTTTAATGCTTGACCTGTTTTCTTGTTTTTATTGCTTTTCGTAGCCTTGTTATGAATTCCCCATCATCATTGAAACCGGTATCGACCTCGTTTAACGATGTTATCCATCGATCCATTAGGCGTTCATCCGATTGTTATCATTCCAATAGAATGATAGGAATGATGAGCTTGTAGAAAATAAAATCAAGCCATTCTTAAAAGACTTAACAAAAAGATAGCCCCATAAACCAAGTATTTTTAAAATATACCCCTACATCGGTGGTAGAAAAGTTCTGAGACAAAAACCTAAAAGCAATTCTAGGCTATAATTAACTCACTTAGCGTTCAAAGTAAAGAAACTATATCGTATGGGGAATATGGCCCAGTTGCGAAATTAGAAGGGAAGGGAATAGAGTAGAAACTGTTGGATCTGCGAGTAGATCGGAGATGTGTGTTGAAAGTTATATTGAGAAGGTAAAATCGAACTTGGCAAAGAGTTCTACATTCGTGTGGTTGGGTTATATTGTGCCTCAGTTTCTCAGCAATTCAAACGTATTGGTGTGGTAGAGCTATACTCGTACTTAAGTGGAAAGTCAAAAGTGTCTGTGGTAAGAGTTTGCCAGAATCTAGTTGTCAATAAATATTTCCTGTCTCGAGTCATAACATGTTTCAACAATTTTAGCAGTATAGCGAAACGGAAAAAGAACTGATTTTTCACCAGTCGTGGTACGAAAAACGAAGAAATGAAGAGGCGGCGCTGAAGACATCAAAGACAGATATTGAAATATGAAAGCTTACAAGTTCCAAGAAGAAGAGCCAGCTATATTACCGATGCTCAAAAAAGTGGGGTTCGATACAGCAAAGGACCTTTTTAGACAGTGCAAACGTGGCCAGTCGCCGAATTGCGTCTTCTCTGATGGGAAAAAGTCCCAATTGATAAATTCGTGAACAGAAAAAGCATTGTATTTACCATATTTAACTGAAAGTCATGTTTCAGCGGCTGTAAAGGCCGGTGGGCTTTCGCCGCTCGAGCTTTTGAATTGTATTGTCAGAGCGAATGCTTTCAATAAAAGTGCTTTGGAAAGTGTTTTAACCCTTGGACTACCAAACATGTCAGCACGCATCAATTAATAGTGCTTAAAGAACAACGTCCCTTTTTTCTATAAGGTTCGCGCAGGTTCAAGAGTTACGTTCTTATGGTATTTGCCACACAACCTGGACGGCGTGCAGATGGTCTGTGTGGAAGATGCTCGTTTACTACTCTCCGCGGGTGGTTGTCTTAGATAGGATTCGAGAGATTTTACTGAATTTTGTCGCGTTGGTTGTAGTTCACAGTATTTTTTTTTTTGTTTCCATGTCATTAAGGTGTTACGAGTATATTGGAAATGCACACACTCTTGCTTCATTATGTCGAGACAGAGGCCCCCAGAGTCACCAAATGCAAGTCTACTGAACTTTACTGATCATTATGGTCATTTTACAGGCTAGGGTCTGGAATGGAGAATAGAAGAAGATTATATTAGAGACTCACGTTCGTGCAGCATGCAATGTGCAACTTGTTTGTCGACCAGCTTAAGGCTAAAACTCACAGTTTTTCGAACGTTTAATATAAACTGAGAACATATGTAATTGTTTTCCAAATTTTTGAAATTTGATTCATGGACCATCCTGTATATGGCATTGAGTGCGAGACTGGTATTGTGGGAAACATTCTGTACGTAAGGAAGCTGGCTAGTTGATCCATTTTTTTTTCTTTTTTTTGTAGAAATAACAATAAAGCAAAGAGAAAAAGGACCCATTTATGTGTTGTTCCAGTGATACGATTTTGGATTCTGCCCAGCAATTGCAATGAGGCTTTGGTGCATCAGCCTAGATATGAGCTCTGAGCCTAATCTGGAACGGATGTTATTATTATTATAACAGCCCGCGTCAGAAGACAATACAACCTTGAGCCTCGGTGTTATGGAACGGATATGTACATAGTATGTCATATTATTTATAGCCAGACCGGTCGTAGGAAAATATTTCTTGCATTTGCATAAGTATCCTAGCAATTTTGGCTAAATTTGTTAGGTGGTGTCTCAATCAGGTTATCACTAACCCAAGTATTAGGAATGAAACGATTGCAGGTTGGTGTTACACATCAACGACAGGGGACAACTTTTTGTCTTGGAAGCATTAAGGAGTTTCCGCAACTTAAGATATCTCAAAAGTTTACCTTTAGAAAGAGAGCTTTAGAAAGAGGGCACATTAGCGCCATAAGCTGATATTTGGGGGGCGAAGAACAAAAATATACAAGAATAGGGTATATATTATGCCATCTGGAGAAGTGGAGCTAAGAGTTCTTTTACAGTCCTTTAAACTTTAGGAGTGCAGAAGCTTATCAATCCCACGTTAGCATTGACAGACTCTAATACAAGTGGAGATAAGACACAAACCTATTGCCTAGAGCTAGTTGCGAAGTACTCGCAAGGGAAAAGCACGTCTAAATATGTGAGAGCTGGTATGTCATTGTGAATGAGTATGGTTGTTAACGATGACACTGTGTTTGGTGATGACATAATGTTTTTAGCGATTGTCCAAGACTTTTACTATCTTTGGGACACTGAAGAAATTCTAGTCGAACTTGGATTTAACTCCTCGAATATGTGTGTTGTTTTGTTTTATTTTTCAAACCCCTTAACCTGAGATGCAAATCGGTACCATGGACAATTTGAAAATTGACAAGTGAAAGGACATTGAGGTTAAGAAGGTTATCTGCTCCGATCGTATACTCGTATAAGCGGATGGGAAAGTAAGTTAGAATCAGTCATCGACTTCTTTGTATAAAGTTTTGTGATAGCATCTGATCGACCCTTCTCAAAACATCGCAACCTAAAGTGGGTTAAGATTTATCAGAGTAATCCAGTGTACTCGTACACTTTGCCTATTTTAAGTGAGACACTTGATTACCCTCATCAGTTTGTTTTCAACATTCAAAGCGCACAAGGTCCTTGAAAGTTAGTAAAACTGTGTTTTGTTTTATTGCTACTTATTGCATTGCATATGCATTACTGACATATAGTATTCCTCTTCTGTGGTCCAGAAACCTAAGATGAAGGATCTACTCCAGACCACCGTTTTCTTCACATATCGCCGCTTCGACTTTCACGTGTTCTGATTGCGCACGAAAAGAAGTAACAAATTCGGCCGATTTGTGGATCAGAAAGATGTTCAAAAGACGTTGTTTTTACGACAAACTTTAAATAAAGTAATTCATTTTTCTAAAAAAAAAAAAACAGCGAGAGTTTATTCAAGGTCCTAGTAAAAGGGGTTAATTTCTAAGCTTATCAACACAAGTGGACTTAAGTTCCGGCTGGATTAAGACTGATAGCAAAAACAAAGTGCATACATCATAAAAATCCTTTAAATAAAAATGAACATCAGTCCCTATAAAAAATTGTGTAAAGTTATTTCTTAAATTGGGCTTGGAGAAGGGGTTTCGGCAATACTTAATTGCTCTTGAACGGAAAGAAACCACGTCAGACCTTGTCAAGCGCGTATGGAATCGCAAGACTCTCTGGATATCCAATTCATAGAAATTTTTAAGTTTTAAACAACTGGTCGAAATAAGCATTGCTAAACCAAGTAGATAAAAGTTGGATACTTTGGTTGTAAAAGCAGACAGTACTCAGCTCGTACATGTATAAAACAGGTCCGCTCTCATAAAGTGAACTCAAAGCTTTTCTTTAGTATTGAAACTGGTCTTTTTAGCATAAATTTCCTATCAAAGTATTATTACTCAGCCACATTTATTATCTCATACCTTCCTAGCCTGCTTGCTGATACACAACTTTTCTCATTTTTATTTTCAGGTAAGTTACGTCCAGCTGCCCATATCCATCCCACACTTGTGAGTAATAAATTTAATTTAGCATAAACTGATTCCTGTGTACAACTTAATAATTGACTTAACGCACGTACGAGTGTCAAATTTCGACTTTTGTTTTTATTTTTTTGTTTTTAAAAACTACTCTGTTTTCCATAAAACATGAATCTTCCCCGGACACTTGTTTTACGACTTAATTGCTTTCCTTTCTTTAAGTTTTTTTTTGTTTTTTCTATACGAAATTCAATTCTCAGCACGTACCTAGTGCCGTCTCAAGTGCGTTTTTGTCGTTCGTTCGAGTTGTGCCATAAAAAGAGGAAAATAAATCCAAAATCAATAGCTTTGAAAACAGCATAATTATACGTGAATAATTACTTGCTGAGAACGTTTTGTTTGAGTTAATAGGGAAGAAAGGACGTCTGATGGGCTTCTGATTTCAGAAAATATAATTGTAATTTGACGAATTAAGATTTAGAATTTTTTTTAAAGACGTTTTAAACTATGAAAGGATTTGATTATGTATGGGAAGGTGGAAGAGTTGGAAAATGTCGCTTTAAGTTTAATGGGTTGTCATTCCACGTCATTTTATTTAAAACAGATTAAAAACAGCTGAAAGAGATTGCCATAAAAGCCAATGTTATGAAACTAATTTAATCTGAACCCTGCATAAGACCGAATATCTATGGCGCGTAGAAAGCCACAAAATTAGTCTAGTGTGTTTACGATAGTTCATAGTTCACTTTCAGTGTTCTAGTGCTTTAAAAATCACACAGCTCTAGTTAAACTTACTCAGGGGACCTAGAATCTTCAGGCGACTGAAGACAATTTGTGATATTGCTCAGTCCAAACTGATATTGTGCTCGTATATGGGTTCAATTAATGTTAGCCACACTATTTTTACCTTCATACAAGTGCCTATAAGAGTTAGTTTTCAGACGAAGTTTTCGATGACCGGTTGTTTGCAAAAAGTTTTTCTCTTTTAATGACGTTGTCTATAGCAAATCTTGTCGTAATCGTTTTAAGCCACTCTGAAAGCGAATGTAAGCCCTTGAATTTTCTCTGAATTCTGCTCCAGTTTATTACGAACTTAAGGAGCTTAAACCTTGTCATTTTTTTGGGCAAAAGGGTAAATGGTTAAAGAAGTTATTGTTCCGAAGACTAATTGACTGACAAATTAGAATTGCCACGTCATTTTTGTCTTCTTCTCGCTGTAGCTCACAAGCACTCTTGTCCCTTAAAAAAAATCCATAAATCACTCTATAGATCACCACATTATGGATGTTCATATGTGGGGTAATGAGGTGGTTCCGAAAATAAGTTCAAATAAAGCAAATTGATGGTTAAGATTACGATCAAATTTTTATTTAAATATAGTGTTTGCCATTTTTAATATAGCTTAATTGTCTCAGAAATTCTGCATAAATAGGTCAAAACCTAAGAGTACGCTTATTTAAATATAAAATGTCTATATCTCTAGCCCCCTTACACGTATCAATGCTACAATACCAGCATCTTATAAGCTATTCAGTACGATACAGAATCACCTTAATATGATGCTATCAAATGTACTTGCAGGGCCCGATTCTGAAAAGCTACAATAATTTTCGATGACTTTTCGACACATATTGGGCAATAACCTGACAATTATTCGTTTTCAAAAAGGCAAGAGTTTGCGCATCGTGTGCACGATCTTTTGCACAACCTCACGAAAAGACGAAAAATCACAAGGTTATTCACATCAAACGCCAAATAATTCTTCCAGAAATTTGTTTCTTGCAATAACGCTAAAAGGTCGTGCTGTGTGACTAGTGTTGAAACCACATCTGTTTCACATCCATATCTTCGATTTGAGGCCGGAAAAAATGGTTTACGTTTGGCTATAGCCGAATTCTGCAACAATGGCAGCCATATTTACTGCAGAGCGTGCATTTCGATGCTGGATACGCCTTAAGACTTCCGTAACATCGCTACGCTGAGATAGACTATTGTATCAACCATAATCTGCTTCGAATGTCCGAAACTTACCTACTATTAAATCACTATTTTCGTAGTAAGATTTGACAATTTTAACACTTTTAGCTATTGTTAAACGATCCGTTCAGGCTAAACATACGCAGTCTCGGATTATAGTTCGTTGAAACAGAGATGTCAAGTCCGGATCGCGAATTGGATGACCCTGTACAATAAGTGCCTTTATAAATTCGGTTTGTTTTTTCTTTAATGGGCTGGAGTACTAGTGTTTGCTAGTCTAGTCTATTTTTATTGCTTGGTATACCCTTTCTACTTACTCCGGTTTCCATAGAAAAAAGACAAGAGGCTTTGGGAATGTAGAGCTAAATGCTCCGGTGAAGCATATCAGGGGACTTAGTAAGAATGTAGTGGCCAATAAGAGTAATTTAATCTTTCTTAAAGACCGGAGGAAAGCCGTAGACTTCTACCAGGAGAACTACTTTGAGCACAGACTGGCTGTCGCTGCTCCTTCGCTACCATTGCTCCACTATATTATGCATGGCTCTTAATAAAGGAAAATTTTCTGCTTAAAAGGCAGACCAGCACCCCTGTACGGATTTGGAGTCATCTATGATTTAGCATGCCTTCTAGTCGGGCGTGCTAGGGAATGTCCCCGTGGGGCTGAAACAGACCTTTCTTTGGAGTTCAGCTAAAGACGTTCTAACACGATACCTAAAAAAATATTTCTGGGTGACAAGCTGCAGTTGTAGCGTACTTGCCTTGTTTTGACAAATTTAGCTTACTCTCTAAGATGAGATGTGGAGACGTTTTTTTTTAGCACGAGTTGAGTCATATATCCTTTCAAAGAACAACTTCCCTTTTAAAAGAATCAATTGGAAGTCCAGTTTTGGTTCACCCGCCATCAAACACGTTTAGCGCGGCCTGACAGTCAGTCGCCAAACATGAACTGACAGAGAAAAACATCATCCGCATAGACCTAGGCGTAGACTTCGGAAAAGTTTACATCACTGAGCAGAGTATCAACCACCGTGCACCATAACAGCGGTGGTAAAATATCACCGTATAGGCAGCGTTTGTTTACCCCAGACATGATACACTGGTGTCTTTTGCATCTCAAAAAAAAAAGGATTCATTCAAAGAGCAACTTTGCCCACGTGCAATTCTACTATTCTTTTCGTACTTTTCAGCAGGGAGGAAGTTAGACCGTTGACGAAATAAGTTTACTTTAACCAGAAGCCTAGGTATTGGTACATGCGAGCACTAGGCTGGCAGTGTAAACTATTTTCAATGCCGGAAGAACCTACAACGAAGAAGCTAACCTGAGGTCTTGCATCCTTCTAGAAGATTATTAAGCGTGTTCCTAAAAAACCTGCCAATACAGTGGACTCAACGTTTGTAACTTATATGGAACAAAAGCCCTGAAGTGTGTTATCTAATAAGAATCACTTTTTAAAAAAAATGACAATCACTTCACCGCTTTTTCTGTATTTCCCAATTTTTTAAATGAGAAATGGAAAAACCAGAGAAATGCCGATTTTCCAGTTCAAAATCTTGAAATATTACCCAACAAATCTGCTTCTGATTTCTTAGTCAAGGTAGAAGTGAATTAGAGGATATCCGATGCTAGGCGGGCACGAACATCAGATATCCTGGCCGAAATCTACTCCTACAGCATCAGCACCTTTTAAAAGAGACAAGCCTCGAAAACTGTCTTGGACTTGGTTACAGTCACATTCTGTACAGTTACCAACCGTAAATCCAAAGGTCACATGACCATATTAGTTTTTTTTCCAACAGAAACTAGTCTGTCGGATATTGCTTGTTGAGAATGGGAATTCTGCACAACTATCCAACAGTCATCATCTGTTTTACAAATGTATTCGTGAAAAGAAAGCAATCTAGGGTAACCATTCTTCTGCCTTATTGAAACTCACTTCGGGGTGTTTACAACTATCGTGCTCATCATCGCTGTCGAATACAGGAACTTTCAAATCCAAATATTTCACGTCTTTTGTCTAGAGTAAATGGATTAATCGTCCCCTACTCGTATGCGCTTTTATGGCTTCACACCAGATCTCCATGCTTGGTAGACCTGCACCCCAAGCAATAGATAGCACCTGGTTTTGGCTACCAAATACTTTGTTAGTCATCTCCAGCTCTTTTGAAAATTGTATTACCTAAAGTCCTAAGGTCCATCTTTTTATTTGGTTGTATATGAGTTATTAATGGCTATGGGTAGTAGAGTTACAAACATAATGGAGAGAAAGCTCTAACATTCAGCCACCTGTGGTTCTATCATTTACCCAAATTGCCATCATCTGTCTACAAGTGCGGAAGCCAACTGCACACTACACGTTCCCGTCATCATTTTATATGTTAATGTTTTGACAGAGAGCCATCTGCTCCCCTGTAATCCCTAATGCCTAATCAGATTTTCCACATTCTAACATCAATCTTATCTCTAAGCCCTAAGCCCCTTAAAAGAACCTTTAAATCTCATTCAACTCCCGACTCCCATTCATCCGTAGAGAAATCAGATTAGATAATAAAAATGAAAAACACGAAAACTCGTCTCAATTTGCATCTGAATGCTTGCGATGCATTTATTAAATCAATTCTCGCCAGCACCAGCCCATATCACAGGAATATATAACTAGTGACTACATTAGAACGGCGCCGTGGGCAGCTCCCCGTCTAACCGTCACCAGGCTCGAGCATATGAATAAAAAACAAATTATTTTGCATTAAAAAACAATGCGGCTCCCACACGTGTGCTGGAGAATACTCTGTCGCATTAAACAGATTTTCGACGCACCCATCGTGAGAAGTAGTATGCAAACAAGGTCATGGAGCCGGTTTTAGGTATTGTCAGTAATTTGAGACAGGGTCGACCTTGATCTGACAGATTAGAAATATAGGGATCCAGCTAAACCAAAATCAATTAAATTATGAAATCACTTGTGAACCAAACCGGTGGAGGCACTTGTGTCGAGCCCTTTAACCTTACCTATTGTTCAAATTTCAAAAATCTCTCTCACTGTATGGCGTCAAATGAAGAGTGCCACTTGTGCCTCTAACCAATACCATCATCGAGTGTTTTCTCTGAAAATATGTGGAGCAATCGGCTTAATCACGATCAGAGCCATGCAGTCGTACTCGTCTTTGACCAATTGATGATCGTTATCGTACTTGTCTTGTTTCGGTTGTGACCTAGAATTCTCGATTCCATCAAAACGATGAGAAGAGCGAGCGAAACTTGTGTTCATATCTATGATTGGATCGAATTGCTAGGAGAAGATGAACTGCGGGTAGTCGAACAACAATTATTACATTAGGTGGAAGCTGGGGTGCCACGCAACTCATGTATTGTGTGGACGCCACTTGAGACTTAGAATTATGTTATGTTGCTCTGCTGACTCATTGTAGTTTATCGAGAGCAATTCCGGGGAAAACGGATGAAAGAGTTGCCGATAAGTCATTGTCCGTGTTTTTATGAGGAAAATCAAAACGAACTTCCGGATGGGGGTTTGGTAAAGGAATATTGAATTTTTTTCCGGGAAAACGACTGGACCTTCCGGAAGGGACAGTGAGTCAAGAGAATGATGGTGAATCAAGTGTTTTGATTCATCAGTATACGAAACAGATGTTGAAATACGATAGTCTGATGGAGATCGTTTGGTGGATGGTGAATGGTGTATCTTCAAATCTACTCGTATATGTGTGTGTGTATGTTACACAACGTTGTTTTCGCTTGCAAGGGCGCCCGAACAGGTGATGCAGTTCGTGATATTTTGATGCAGATTTATTAAGGTGTATTATTCACTAATTTGTTTGATTATTTTTATGGTTAAGTGCCAGATACGGGTACGATTTGCAAACCCGAATACTTGATGCTAGGAATACGCCTATGTAAACATTCTGCGCGGGATTGCCGTTAGGGATTACTTCGCAGGACTGGCTAGCAACTAATGCTATATGCTCTGTATCTGTCGTTTGTGGCTCATTAGAAGCTCCGGGATTGATATGATCATTCTTGCGTCTGCGAAGCGTCTACAGTGGAATATTGCGTGCCCTGTATCTTCCCCTTCTTCTGAACATTCTGGGCAGAAGAGCGAGTTATCGTGTCAAAATCTGTAAAGATATATCCGACACCCGCCGTGACCTGACGGGAATTGCTTTAGGTGGTCCCCGTGTGCTTTTTTCCCCAAGCCTCGATTGTGGGGATCAGCTTGTGGGTTCATCTGCCTTTTACCGTGTTATTCCACCTGGCTTTCCACAGTGCTACAAATGTTGCCCTTTCTTCTGCTTTTATTCTACGGATAATGCTGGTCTCTTGACGGTCCTTTGTAACATACCATATCATATCCGCTATAACACAGGCTGCTTCATCCGAGATTGTCCGAAAACTGTATACTGTATGCAGACAAGAGCTTTCTTTTTATCTCCTTCGTCGAAAGAGCTCCCGCCCAAACCGGCGCAGCGTACAGGAGTCTTGAGCTCACCAACCAGGAAGGTTCTGGGTTGTCAAGTGCGGGCTCTTTTGGTCGATACCTGATCGCAAAAAAATGTTTGCCAAGCAATTGAGTGTTGCTCAACCAGTCATTTACATGCGTCTATATGCCATTGGAGAGCTTCAAAAGGCCGCATGAGTTGGACAATAGAGGTGATTAGATACCGAAATCTTGCTCGCCACACAAAAAAGAAAATTGTTCCTGCATCGGATGGTCACTGACATTGAAAAGTAATATATTTCGAAAAGTGGACATACATTTCGGCGTGTTGTGTATGTTATACGAGTACATCTGCACATCTCCCTTTGTTGGACACTTGGCACATTTTAGTGCTTTTTGTCGAATGATTTTTGAATTCTGGACCAGTGTCAGGAAGTCATTTTATTCGAAAAACAATAATGTTTAAGATTCCTTGAATTGTAATTTTAAGGCTTAGATTACGTGTACAAGTATATGTCGTTGATGAAAGTGTTCTTTTATTAGATCGGTGGGCCGTGTCTTTTTTAGTATTCTTCGCCTAGACATCTCTTGCGTGGGGACGTGTTGACTTCATTGTTTTTATGTAGTAATATTTTGGTGTCTTCTATTGATATTTGTTATTTCTCGGTTGATGGTAGGTATTTTAAGGTCACGGTGAATGTCAGCATCAGTAATGTACCATTCTGCGTTGGCTATTTTCCGAAGGATTTTTGATTGTTGTCTTTGTATGGTGGCTACATTTGTTTTTTTTTTATGTTCCCCAGAGCTGTAGGCCATAGGTCCAGATGGGTTTAATGATTGACTTATATATGAGGATTTTGTTGCCTGTCGATAATTTCGAGTCTCTTTTGAGGAGCCAGTAAAGTTGTTTGTATTTTGTTGTGATTTGGTTTTTCTTTTTTTGTATGTGTTGCTTCCATGTGCGATTTGAGTCTAGGTGCATTCCTAGATACTGGGCTGTATTGTATATGAATAGTTTTGTACTGGAGCCCTTTACCTGTTTCGAAATATATAAAAGAATAATGTCACCTGATAATAAATGCTCAAGTACCTACTTCTGATGGGATAACTAACTGCCTTCTAAAAAAAATTGTTTTCTATGTTGCTGATGTTCTTACGTATATATTTAATATGAGTGTCAGTTGTGGTATTTTCCCTAGATCTCTAAAAGCAGCTGAAGTTATTCCTCTTTTTAAGAAAGGAAAAAGAAGCCTACTGGACAATTACAGACCAATTTCATTACTGCCCACATTTTCGAAGCTTTTTGAGAAAGCAATAAAATATCGTGTGGTGTCCTTTCTAGACAAAAATAAGTTTTTCAGTAGTGACCAATTTGGATTTCGTGAGGGTAAGTCTACGGAAGATGCCATTTTAAAATTATGTAGCGAAATTTGTAGCAGTTTTAATAACAGCAAGACTACTATAGCCTTATTTATTGATATGTCGAAGGTATTTGATATGGTCAACCACGAAATTCTACTTTATAAACTCTATAAAGCCGGATTCAGAGATCAGTCTTATAATTGGTTTGCTTCATACTTATCGGGAAGATCTCAAAAGGTGAAGGTTGATGGAGTTTTCAGCGAACAACTAACATTAGATATCGGTGTTCCACAAGGTTCAGTTTTGGGTCCTATCTTTTTCTCATTTATATAAATTTCATTTTCAAGCAAGGCTTTACTAGTAATATAACAGCTTTTGCGGATGACATGGCTTTCACATACACAAGAAACACCTTATTAGAATAGATGGTTAAGTTGCAGAAAGACTTACAACTTCTCAGACAATGGTTTGCAAATCACGAATTCCTTTTAAGTGACAAAACGAAGCTTATGTTTTGCAATCTTAAAAAATCAGATGCGATCGACTGTGATTTATTTTTTCACTCCACTGCGTGCGAAAATTATCTATATCTACTCACTCTTGTGGTAGGGTTAATTATTCTCATAATGGTCGCTGTTCATCTCATTGTTTCAAAATTGAAAGCGTCAATTATTTCAAGTATTTAGGTGTAATAATTGATCAAAACTTGAACTGGAAAGCACATGCAAGTGAATTGAAAAAATATATGTTATCCGTTACTCGAAAAATGTATCTGCTTAAACCGTATTGTTCCAAAAAATTACTGACAACTGTATATTATGGCCTCGTTAACTCAAAAGTACAATACGGCATTTGTAGTTGGGATGGAGCGTATTTCAATGTCCTGGATCCATTGTTGATAGCACAGAAACATATTATAAGAATTATTTGTGGCACAAACAGGTTAACAGCTAGTTGGCCATTGTCCTGCACTATGCGGGTTTTGCCGATCAAACATCTTTATATCTATAAGGTTCTTAAAGTGTTCTTTATACGAAGTGGTTATAGCTCAGTACTTAGAAGTTCCAACTTATATAGTTTGAGAGTAAATAACAGAGGTTTAGTCAATATTCCGCATGCTAATAAAACTCACTTTTCGAACTTTTTTACTGTCACAGCACCCAAATTATTTAACCTATTGCCATGCGAAATTAGAAATCTAAATATAAGAACATTGTTTTTGAAAAGAGTTAAAAAATGGCTCTTTACATTGGATAATTCAACGGTCAAACATTTATTAATAAATAGAACGTAGCCAATTGTTGTTCCTTTGCATAGATTTATTTAAATTTATTTATTTTTGCTTCTCTATATTATTATTTTAAGTATAGAAATATAGTTACTCTTACCCCACGCATAATTGCTTGTTAATTTTGCTGATGGGTCATTCGCCACTAGTTCTTTAAAGACTACAGAATGACATATATCTTTATTATTACACTAAAAATGAAACTGAATTATTGTAAAATAGTTTATGAACTGTAATAATTTATGGATTATAAATAAAGATGTTATTAAATAAAAAAAAAAAAAAAAAATTGTCGATAGGGATAACTTTTCCAACTATTTTAGCGGTATCGGAGTGTTAATTGGTCTTGTGGTGAAGATCACTTGTGAAGTTTTGTCCTCATTGATCTTTATTCGCCAGTCGTCAAACCATTTTGCTGATTTGACCAGGATGTGTTGAAGCTGTATAGTGGCTATGGATAGATCCTTGTGCGAGTTCATACGTTTTGTGTCGTCCGCAAAAGTCGCAATCTTTGATGTTGCTTGTCTAGGGAGAGGGATGTCATCAGTATACAGCAAGTACAAGATTGGTCCTAGGACACTTCCTTGTGGGACTCCTGCTCTTGTCTGGTGTAGTGATGTAGTTTCATCCTTATACTTGACATAACAGGTCTGGTTTGTGAGATAACTCTTAAGTAGAAAATAGAAATTCCGGAGGAGCAGGTTTTGTATTTTGTGTAGCAGTCCCCTGTGTCACACCTGGTCAAATGCCTTTCCCACGTCAAGAAATACGCCCACGCAGTATTTTTTTTTTCATCTAGGTCTGTTGAGATTTTATTTACCACTCTGTGAATCTGCTGAATTGTTAAGTGTTGTCGTCGGAATTCGAATTGATGGTCGGATATCAAGTTTATTTGATTGAGTATGGGTTCCATTCTGTCGTACATTAAGTTCTCGAAGATTTTGGATGAAGTAAGAAGACAGCTAATGGGTCTGTATGAGGTAAGTTTCAAGGGGTCTTTACCTAGTTTTGGGATGGGTATTATTAGGGACACTTTCCAGGATTTGGGAAAGTACTTTAATCTTATGATTACGTTATATACATTTCTAATGTATTCAGTTGCTTTTCTTGGTCATTCGTCTAGCATCTTTCCGGTCAGTAAATCACATCTTGTGATTATTTCTTTTTTTGATTGTGTTTTGGATTTCTCTGATCGCCACGTTTTTGATAGGAAGGTATGGGCTGATTGCTCTGCTCATAGGCGGGAGATTTCGACTGATGTCGTCATTTGTGAATACTTCTTCGAAGTATTTTGCTAGTGTATCAGCTTTGTCGAGGTTTGTCCTAGCCCAGGAGTTATCGGTTTTTTTTCAGTGGCGGTTGATGGGTTATTTTGTTTCCAATTTTTTTTTGTTGAGAAATCAGTTTCAGATGCAGAGGTTAGGTTTTTTAAGTAGTTGGTATTGTGTTCGTTCTGAATGTTGAGTAGAGTTGCCTTGAGTTTCTTTGTTGCTTTGTTGAGTCTTTTTTTTGTCGTCGGGATATCTAGAAGTTTGCCAAATTTCTTTAGTTTTCTTTTGTCCTTTATTTGTTTTAGTATGTTTGGCGGTGTAATCTAGTCCATTGTTTTTGGTTTTGTGGCAGGTGTCGAGGCTATGGCTGCTTCTCTTATTTTGTCGTTAAAGTACACTATGGCTTTTTCTATTTTGTCATTGGTTTTGAGTGAGATGCTTGTTTGTAGTCGCGAATCTATATATTCCCTGTAGGTGTCCCAGTCCGTTTTTATGTTATATAATCGGTGGTTTCCATACTGTGATTTCCAGTTGGCTGAATAGTCCAGTTGGATTGGGGAGTGGTCAGATAAAAGTTCAAAACGAGATCTGATTTTCAGGTTTACAGGAGTTAAGTTTTTAAATATGCAGAAATAGACTAGGTCCGGTTTTTTCTGTGGCCAGTTGGCCAATAGGTGGGCTCGCCAGTACTAATGTATTTGCAGTTGTTTAATATAATCGCACTGAATAGGTTTTTCCCTTTGGCGGTGGTTGACCTTGATCCTTAATCGGTGTGCTTGGAGTTTAGGTCACCGGCCGCTAAAAATCTGGGTCCAAGTGATTTAAGCTAATGATCGAATTGCGTTATAGAGGTTTGATGCCTCCGGGGACAATAGATGGCTGATATTGAGAGTTGTCGGTGTTGGTCTTGGAGTTGAATTGTGGTGGCTTGATTATGTTCGCATGTGTATCGCTCTAGTTCGATGTATTTAATTTTTGTTTTAATTACAATAGGATAGCCGTGCCTCCATATGCTGTTCCATCGGGATGATTTGTGAAGTTGATGTTTTAGTCGAGTTTTTGAAACCTGATAAAATCGTCAGTACCAACAATCAACAATTTATCAAAAAGCTCCGTGCCCTGCGTGAAAAATGCCGGATTATCCTCTAGGATAAGGCATCGCACTCGTCAAAAATGTTCATAAACTACTTGGAGATTCTCAACTGGAAGGTACTACCCCATTCCGTTTATTCATCTGTGTTCATCGGTGGGCACATACCCGCGAAGCAGCACTTTTGAGTCTTACAAAGACGTCCGAAATGGCTTCATATGCATGTAAATGAAGACTGTTTTTTTTTGGCCTAGGTGCATAAGAAATGGGGGAAGTGTGAAGTTAGTGGGGGCTTGCTAATAATTTGAATAAATTAGTTTTTACTCACAATGAAAAAGTAGGCATCTATCTAAAGTATAGAGGTTCTCCTGATCTGGGGGGCACTAGCTAGAGGTTGAAATGTTGAAGACGACGATCGTCGTGGGCATCTCAGCACATCTACAACCGATAAAAACAATTGTGATGCAATGAATGAATGAACGAATGAATGAATGATCAATCGCCGAATCACAATCATAGAAACCACTGAGGATACTATCATATCAATGGCTCATGTCATGAAATGTTCGCCAATGTGATCGACAGGAAACGTGCCAAAGTTGAATACGTTCCAAAGCTGTTGAATGCAGACTAAAATCAGCTGTGAATAGAAATGATGTCCAAGACTCGCAGACAATGCAGAATCATATGACCATAAACAGCGATTCTATATTCAAATTCACTGCTTTTATTGCGCTTCTATCATCTGACTATCCATTCTCAAGCCTTAACTGACCGACGCGACGTGGTAAAGATAACCGTTTCTTATGGCTTTAATCAATCAAGCTCAAAATTCACATTAAGCACTTATGCCTCCAAGTGGAAGTCATTGCTCTTTCGAACCAGACAACACGTGCATCCTCCTCACAGACAACAAACAAAACAATTTAAAATCACCACTTATAGTGAATCTTATAAATCACATGAATCCAACTTTCATCTCCTCGTCAACGACCTGCTTGACCACTCTACTTGTACGTCATGAATTCCACAATCTTTCAAAAACCTCTCTCACACTCGACTTCTCAGAAACCTCTTCCCACACCGCATCGAACCGATGGTCTCGTCCGAATACCCTCTCCTTCCCATTATATTCCAATTATGTTTCAATTGAAAAATTGAAAAATTATTCATCTGATCATATTTTAATGAGTGCCCTGCAACGGGCGACCCTTTTCAATTCCGGTCGTGACTGTTAATCCGTTTGCCAGCACCAGCAGCAACAAGCGCCTCGTAAATCAACTCTTCCAACATAAAGTGAAAGTATCTCGATATGTTTAATGCATTTCCCATCGTCGTTCCCAGCATGGCTGAAGTGTGTAGTATGCAGTTTAATACCACCAAATCCGTGTCTGAAATCGTTAATCAGGTGCGGCCACAAAGCACGAGTTGCCCTTATCCCATTGCCATATGCTATTGCATCCGATTGATCTTCTGGCTCAGCTAGCTAATCGCAGTTGGCCATAAATCTCAATGAAAAACACAGATTTAAGGAAAAACCAATAAATAATTCCTCGACGTTTCGGATCACGACTTGACCCTAGTCGAATAGGAATCATGACAAAAAAAAAACATTAATTTCCTGGACACAAGAGAAAGATCATCATCAATTGCACATCTGTGACCGGGTTAAATTGTCCACGCAGCATTCTCGTCGATCTAGGCAAGCAATTAGTTAATTGAATCACTGAACTCCTGACCCCCATGAGAAGCCTACGAGGGATATTCGATATAAAGCGACTCCCAATGGGCAATGATGTAGGATAACAAAAGAAATCGACAGAGTAATGCGGGTTCACAGACCTACCAAGTGCGAATGAGTCGTGTGAATAAATCGGTCCACGTTCCAAAAGATGCTTTTATCTTCCAGTTGCCTTTCTGGATTCGTTGTATGCTCAATGAGCACCTTTTTTTCGGTTCGTCTTCCAGTGAATAGAGTAACCGGAGAGCTGAGAAATTTAAGAGCTGCCGAATGGAGGAGCTGACGAACTGACAAATCCACGATCCAAACAACCGAAAAGAAGTGGGAATGTGGAAAAGTGGAGAATTGGTGTCCGTCCAGGAGAAGGTCGATGACATACTCGTACTCGCTCTGTAGTAAAATTAATGAAATCATATATCCATGCTCTAGCGGTAGATATTTCAACAGAAAGCCGTGATATGTGCATTATATGTATCTATGCAATCTGTGGAACATTATTCGAAATACCCAGTTTGCCTCGGTGCTGTATGGTTATCTGTGTACACGTACAATTGAACATGTTTTATAGCACCTTCGAGAGATAGAGAGAGGACGAAAGGGAGCGCTTGGAGCTGCAGTTGCAGTGACACTCCGATGATGTCATTATTGTGTTTGCCTGGCAATTTCGTATCCACCACGAGGGGGAACGAGGCGACAACCCTTTTTCGGCCTGTTTGCCTGGCAATCTGTTGTTTCCTCTCCTCGGTGGAGACTGTCGCGATAAGGACGAGGCGAGTTCCCACAAATTATGCAGTTAGTAAATTGCTTATGAGTTTGAGCAGCTTTAGGGCGTGAGTCTGGCTCCTCTGCTTCTGTTGGCATCTTGTTGTCGTCGCTGCTGTTGCTCGAGGGCGGAAACGACGTGAATACATGACCTAATGAGATGTCATCGTTGTTGACGCAGACGATAGACAGTGAGACCGTCTTGTTATTTTTCTAATATTTTTTTTTTGCTCCTCCGTATGGCCAGGGGCTTTCCAAGTCGTGACTCGGAACTTGGCCGTGCAGTACTTATTCCACATGCAACCATCATTTACAACCGTTTGAAGTCGGTTTCATGGCCAGTCGAAAGGCAATGAACTTGCTCGTTTTAACAAATTCAGTAACGTTTTCCCTGGAGTGGTGTCGTTATCATCAGCTTGCATGACAGCCGAACTGATGGCAAATAAACAAACAGAGACAGATGTGTCGAAACCGTGGGTGATGAGTGTCTTAAAATTCAAGACATGGTGGGCTATGAAATCACTTCGCGAATGCGAAGATTTATCGGGCAGTATAATTTAATACCTTCTAATGCCGACTATCATACGAGCGACGGTTTTTTTTTTAAACAATAAGATGATTTATATGCCTCGGGAGGCATTGGGTGTGACTGGCATCTGGTTGCTTCTTTGCTGATGCGACAAGTAGATGAGTTAATTAAGTTGAAAATGAATATGCAAGGGGCACGATGGGCGGGACTATTTAAATGGAAATGATGATAGATTCGTCATCTATCATCATAACTGGGTGACAATCAAGGCATGCAAACGGAAAGATCTTGGAACCAAGACTATCATTGAAGTATAAGCGGCTTGAAGCGCCAATAATGTACTGTCGTTACCATGTGACGATTTTAAGAGAGTTCATTAGCTGTTTTGGAACATACAGATATTACACTTCAAAAGATTTGACTGCACACGCCGGCTTAAATATGAGTGGTCTTAAAGCTGGAATTGGTGTCGTCAAGTCACTGACCTTTCTTAATTGCTTTGGGGTGAGCCAATTTAAGTTAAAAGCGCATTTTTTGGTTCAAGCTTGCGAGTGTTGATCGGACTTGTCTCTCTAATGGATGATCTGGGTATGCAAGAATAGAAGACTTCTACGGTACAGCGTCCAAAATAAGTTCTTATGAATCAATATTACAAAGGCTTGCTATTCTGATGGCATGATCATTGAACTCTAGTAACAAGTTATTCTACCAATGTAGGTCATCGAAATCAGATAAAATTTCCTCACAATTCGTCATTCTACGTCGTTCCTTTCACTAACGCTGTTGTGCCATTATACAACTTTATTGATATAAAGGCACCACCTGGCTTCTTTTATGTTGGACACATAACTTTATGACCAATGAATGCTATCTCATTAACCATTTTTTTCATGTAATTTTAAGAACATTTTAATAATTATCCTTGCAATTTGGAAGATTAGCACTCGTAAAATCCTAGCCCTATTGTATCGTACAGCCATGTACTATGCACTTCGAGTCACGGCCTGAGATATTACCTCTGAAATGCCCCATTCCTTTCCATTCAGCTGGCTCTCACATTAAGTCACAAGAGACATTCATAGCATAGACAATCAAAGCAGATTACCTTCACTCTAGAATCAAGTTGGCTGCTACGAAATAGCCTCATTTTTATGACGAAAGCACCCAGGGCTCTTGGCAAAGCAGCATCTTTATGTGTGTCAAAATAGACCTGCCTAACTTGTTTTTAGCGTCCCCATATGCCCTAGACAAAGGTGGTTGTCACGGTTATCTGCTGATTTTTTCGAAGTTACTCTTCAAGAGAATGGCAATGAAATCGATCGTCGAACCTGATCTGTATGCGATCAATTTATCCCCGCACGCTATCGAATGGTGAAGGTAAACTATTGGGTCACTGTTTGCAACTTTCGCAATAAACTTTCCACCGGTTACAGCGTTAAAAATCATATATAGCAGTGGCTGACTTGTACCCAGCCGGCTGAGCTTGTAGTGAAGACTTCCTATCCATACTCGTTCGTTGTCGAAAGTTTTTCTCAAGCCGAATAGACGTTGGTTCTTACCTTCGTTCCATTGGATATCTGATACGAGTTTCGAGGCGGCATGAATAGTGTCCAGCTTTGAAGCCGAATCTGGAATGATTTTATTGTGCTAAAGCCACTAAGATAGGGCCTACTTTCTCGAAAGTTTTATCAAACGGCGATTTGTCGGGTTGTAGTTGTTTTTACCGCTCTTGGGGACCACAATTTTCCTCCAATGCACTGGATAATACCAATTATTCATTTGTACATCTTTACAGGCCCGGTGGGTAGTGCCTAAGACCGTCGTTTCATTTGATTCTGGAGATCTTTCGTTGAAATGAGCAGGACATAATTTGCGTCATTGAACCTGGTAAAGGGAAGGTCTCTGCTCGCCAATAATCTATATCATTTCGAAGTTGGAAGTGATAAAGTAGTGCTCTGTGTTCTAGGTCGCAGTTCAGACGAATGCTGAAAGATCCTATCTTTGCAATAGTGCAAAAAAATTCTCCGCAAATATTCTTTTCTTGGTGCGAAAATTCTGGTAATTTCATCTGCGGGAAACAGTGAGCCTTATTTAACGTTCAAATGCAAAGTAAGGCAACAAATGCATGGAAAAGTAGTTCAGATACTTGTGGCTCAAAATTAATCATCCAATTTTGTGTTTGACTTACTTTTTTACTAAATAAAAAAAAATGATGTTGAGTGATGGAAATCTTTATTTTGACCTTTACAATTTTTCTATTAAGTGGAAGAGATGATGTCCGTCAAATGGCTGCCGCCTGTGTTGATATACATTTGTATCCTTTTTTTCGCATTTTCCATGACTTTCCGCAAGATTTCCGGTGATAAATGTTCGCATTGCTGTCAAATATTCTTCTTAATGGCTGTGATTGTCTGAGGCTTGTTGGCATAAACCCGCGACTTCAAGTAGCCCCAAAGAAAGAAGTCTGGAATAGTTAAATCGGACGATCTTGCTGGCCATGCCAAGTCGCCAAAACGGAAGATTACTCGACCAGGAAACACTTTTTTCACAATATCCATTGTGGCTTGTGCTGTGTGTGCGGTTGCACCGTCTTGTTGAAACCACATGTTCACCGAGACCGGTAGTAAGAAGTCGTTGTTTATGGCCCTGTAACGTTCGCCAGTAACAGTGACCGTATTGCCGATGGCGTCCTCAAGAAAATACGGCCCAATCACTCCTCCCGGGTGAACGGCGCATCACACAGTGGCTTTGGGTAAATGTAATGGCTCTTCGTGCATCACATGCGGATTTTCAGTGTCCCAGAAACGAAGATTTTGCTTACTGACGTAACCGCTTATGTGGAAATGCGCCTCGTCGCTCATGATGATTTACACAAAATCGTCCTTTTCGTTGTTTAGATTAAACTTGAAAGTAATTCACACGCTACCGACGGTCAGCAGGTATTAGCTGATACACTGTCTTTCACTAAAATTCGCTGAGGGGTGCGTCCGATGATGCCAAATTGCGTGGTCCGTCGTCTGCTTGATGTTTCTTCGTTCTCAGCGACATCGGCAACCACAGCCGAGATATTCTCGGCCGAACGACCAGTACGGTGGCGATCAGGCCATGCATGATCCCTGTGGTTCCAGTCTTTTCGAGTCGAGTAGCTAAGCGCCGGAATGTTTGCCAGTTGGCGCAAGACGATTAGGAAATCGACGTCGAAATATATGTACATATGCTGCGCTAACACCACCGACCGATTATTGGTCAAAAAAATCGACACAATTACTCCACGCTCTTGCGGAGTATAGCGCTCCATTGCTTGTCTGTTTGTATACTGCAGCTGTCTAAGCCACAAATGTCAAATATGATTGACGTACGACGCGACTTGCAAAAATTATAACATTTTCCGATAGCGTGATTAATTTTGCGCCACCTTGTATAGTTAATGGGGTTTAGTCCCCGAGTGGTCAGCGCAGTATTCTCGTCTCAATCTTAGAGAAAACTTTTTGGGGGAAACTAAAAGTAATTCACTAGAAAATAGGCGATAGGGGCTGATATTAGCGGATGCGAGTAAGGTAGTCTTACTTTTTGTTTAATAAGAGGCGTTAACATTCAGAAATTTAGGGGGCCCTTATGGTCAAAAATAATGATATTTGATGAAAATATCGTGAAAACATGGTGCAAGATCGTACGACTCATTTTTTGCAACCATGTTAGAGATAAACTTAACACCAATAGTTAAAATTAATATGAAAGCAAGGGCTGCGGATAGTCAACCTATTTTAGCGGAAATTTGTAGTGACCACGCTCTAGGTGAGCAAATGTGTCGAAAGTGGTTCGCACGATTTAAAAGCGATGATTTCGTCCTGAAAGACGAGGAATGATCTGAACAGCCGCAAAAGCCGATGATGAAGTATTGGGGGTTCATAGAGACCCATGTTTATTCCTTCAGAAATAGTCTGCATCCTTGTGAGTTAATTTGCCAAAGGTAGGAAAACGCCTTAAAGCCATGGAAATGATCCGGAAGTACGGAAATTTGGCCCCAGGTGTTTTAAAGGATCAGAAGGGTGTGATTAATTTCGAGCTGCCCAAACCTAATGAATTTATCACTGCCGATAGCTACCGATTACAAATAATGCGCTTGAGTTGTGTATCAAAGAAACAACGTCCGCTCTGGAAGACCCGTCTGCACGTTGAAAAACCGGTCATAACATAGTTGAAAACATTCAAACAGTTTTTCTTCGATAAAGGTGAAGATGTTAGCCAGGCGGCTGAAAACGTCAATAGTGTTTATGGTACTGGTACGTTAAGAGCAATCACGCACAGTCTTGGATTCGTCGTTTCCGTTTCGGTAATTTCGAGTTCAAAGACGCACCACGGTCTGGATTGGCGTCAGTAAGGTTTACCTGTGTGTTTGGTGGGATTGGCATATAATCTACCATGAGCTGGTTCTCTACCGCAAAACTCTTACTTCGGACGTGTACTGGCAATTGGAACGTCTGATGGAAGCAATCGCCCAGAAGCGGCAAGCTTGCGTCAATAGCAGATGTCCGATCAGGGCACGCCAGGCCACATACATCCATAGTGATTGGCAGAAAGCAGCGGGTGCTTGGTTTTGAGGTTCTTAGGTATCTAATTTATATTCCGGACCTGGTACCAAGATTTTATCACCTGTTCCTGTTCACGGCGAACGATTTTTCGAACGTAAAATTCGATTAAAGGATCAATAAGGACGAGGACTTCTATGACAGAGGCATAATGGACAGAGGCAAATGGAATCGACATCAAAAAAGAGTGTCAGTTTTTGGGTATCACTGGTCTACTCAAATTACCGACTTTCCATTTGGTACCCTTAAAAATAAGCGACCAGTGTGCTTAGGACGTCCCTAGATCTATAGTTCAGACTTGTTGTCAAAAATTCATCTATTTATTACTTAGTAACGCATTGAATAAAACGAATCCAGAGTTGATATCTTAATTTGCTCACAAGATATGCGAGTCGAAAAAAAAATTCACGGACATATTTGTGAAAAGTATAGAGATATGTCGATATATTTGATTAGGAAAATCAGGATCGGACCCAGCTTCTAAGATTGAGACCGTTGCGAATGCCGATGTCGAGGATGATGGTGTTGCTGCCGGTGCTCATACTAATGCTGATGCAGATGTTGATGCAGATGCGGATGCCGATGCCAATGGTGACGTTGATGTTAGTGCTGAAGATGCTGATTGTGATGTTGGTAGTCATGATGGTGCCAAAGCTAGTGCTGAGGCAGATGCTGATGTGTATTCCCCAGATGAGGTTCACATGTTTCGCTCGATGATTCATAGCCTCTCCGACCAGAAGCTTACTTTTATGCAAAAATAGATCGAGTCGTTCTCCTGACTTAGTATTCGTAGCCGTAACCTGCCCGAAAGAGGGGAATATGTATTCGCTAGCTATAGGCAATACTTTAAATAATACAATATAATTTTTTTTTTTAATTAATTAAAAAACGGTAAATTACAAGACAATTCACAGTAAATTATGTCCTTTCGGGTCACATTGTACAAATTCGATTAGGATTTAGATACTGTGGCAGTTTGACCGTCAACGAAGCGTTGTAGTCTTACTTCCTTTGCAAAATTGTGGGGCAAGACTTAAGCATTTATTAGGTCTACAGTATTTTTTTTTATCTCTGAATGAGAGGATACCATATGATAAAGTAACATTTGCATAAGATTTTTGCTTAAATAGGTAATAAAACTAAGTACTGTGGGTCCGCTTTTCAAGCTACAAGCGTATATACAATTTGAAAACTTAACCACTTGTATATTGAGTGCGAACTTAATCCTGCCAAATATCGTTCGGTTAGGGCAAAGTGAAGCGGATAAGCTCAAACCAGGTAGGTCACGTACTTAGGACGTGGGCTAATAATAATTGAATTTACTATTGACGCAGGTTGTTAAGGGAAATTCTATTTTTAGCTAAAACTTAGCTGACCAATCGTCTCTATCCCAAAGGTCAGTCTGAATTTATGACCAATAAACGCCACCAATGTCACCTGCCCACGCTAGGAGCCAAGGCTGTTATGCAATGACAATATTCTTCTCATGCAAATCAAATTACGTAATCCATTGAACAATTAAACAAGTGTCTACCGAACACCCTTGACCAGGTACCCTGACCACAACGTCAGACTCAGACAACCTATGAATTCCAATTGAGCTGTTTATGAGGAGCATTCAATCTGTTTTTTGCAAAATCTATAGTTTACTGCGATGAATAAAATTAATGCCGATTACATGAGTACGACTATCAATCTAGAAACAACCAGATACTTGTGACAGTTCTAAATTACTACGACTAGTGCCCGCTTGACACACAGCCATTTGCACACTTGCTAGCGGACTCGGTTATGGGACATTCCGATGCTCCCCCTACAATACCCAGTTGTCGATTGACGTGGCCGAAGAGCAGTTGTATATTAGATCACCCCAAGCACGAAATCCGATACCTGGACAAGGACGATGGGAACGAGCAAGAGAGCGTCTCCCCTCTCAAGGTAACAAAATGCTTTTTAGTATTCGTGAACAAATCCATGTACGAGTTGGTGATGTATCAAATAAGCCGGATAAATGTAAGAATTAAGTGCAGTAGGTACGAGTACTCGTGAATGTACTCGAGCTAGTGGATTAAGTTACCGAGGGATAGGGTTAAATGATGGACAGATAGGATGGGTATGAGCGCGTATTTGTAGCGTTTTCGTGTGATGATTACACGGACGTTTGACTGTTCTTGCTCGTGTAAGCAGGGTGCAGTTTGCTTGGGATGGAATTACATATCACGATAGCTGGTGATCTTCGATCGTAACTTAAGTGAGGGAAATGGGTGATGACGAGGGCGTGCTAGATAAATACCATGCTTAACTGCTGGATAAAGATAACGTGTCGGAACTAAAACTGCTTCGAAATATGATATTTAGCTAATGGGTGCGATTCTATGATTCGAAACGAAGTAGTGCTCGTGGCTATACGAGCGGAAGAAAGATTGCATAAGTGCTGTTTCATCTCCGGGAGATGAAAAATTAAATTTGATTTTATTTATCTTTTATTAATATTTAATATTCCACCCTGCCTGAGGCACGAATGCCCCACCCAACTTGTATAACTGCACACTGCCTCCTAAAATCTCGTTAATTTTATTCATAAAAGTGGTAAAACTAGAGTTCACATAAAAAATATATTTCATTTGAGTTACTTAACAGTATAAATTAACAAGGAGTAACGCACTGCCAGGTTTTATCACTTTAATTTAATTTGCAACAATTAGCATTAATTATGAGACGCTCTTTACGACTTGCATGCCGACGTAAAGCAGTAAACACTGCTAACTCTGTATACAAACTAAATTAAAAAAAAACTACGTAACCGTTCACTCAATAAAATAAACACAAATCTTTCAACCAACACCCGCTGTTTGGGTAAATAAGACCTTAGGGCTTGCAGATGGTTGGTCGAGCTGGACGAGGTAGCATATGGGCGTTAGTCACGTAGCGGGCATCATGTTTTATGTATGACCGCACATTAGCATCGACATGATGACTAAACTCTTATCAAGTTGGAAACAGGTAGATTGTGGATCGAAAAGTTGTTTTTTTTTCGTTTTCTGATTTGTTTATTCGAAATTAACATTTAAACTGAATTTTTGAAACGCCATTAGCGAGTGTTGAAAAAACATCTATTCAAAGTGGAAGCGATGACATAATGTGTGGTATTTGCCACGGAGCCTATATGTCTGAAGAAGATCATCAGCAAGCAGAATAACAAGCATGAGTCAGCACAAGGCTAAATTTAACTCAGCAAAAATGTTAGTTTAAAAACTCTCAAAAACTTCTTAATTCTACTCCCTTTCAGACTAATGGCTTAATTTTTTTGATTAAAAAAATGTTGACACGTCTCCACTTTTCAAGATACTAACAACTCAAATACATCTTATTTAGTGAAATGTTCATGTGGGTGTGCACACTCGTAACAGTTTTATTATCTTGCACATCTCTGAAACATTTCATGATATCGTTCCCGGATATATTTGATTTGGCGCATAGTTGCATAATGAAAAATTGATAAGGTTAGCAATTAAAGGCTTATTTTGATGACGGCTGTTAAACTCTTATAAAATGCTTAATGACCCTATCGTAAAAATGTATTTTGTGGCCTTCAAAATAGGCTTCATTAAGTATTATCTAAGTCTTGACCCAATTCTACATATATTTCAAAATAATTCCGATAAAAAATGCATCAAATGGAAATTGTCCCAGTGATGTAGAGCTACCAGTACATGTCCTAACAAATAATGAAACATGGGCTTATGGATAAAAACTTAATAACTAAGGTTTAGTCGAAGTACGGTAAAGAGTAAGAGTAACGAAGTTTTGCCCACGAATTCGCCATAGGGAATACTACCTACAAAACACTACCTCGCTGAAACAATCCGAAAAGCACCAACACTAGTTCCAAATTTTAGAAATTTGGTCCCAAAATTATGGTTCTGTCCCTAAACTTAAAGAGCACTTTCATCGTATCCAAATCACTGAAGAAAAAAAATCCGCGGGAATCGACGGAATATCTAATGTTGTGCTCAGGCATCACCCACCAGTGGCTGTAGAGACGTAAACCATTCGGTTCAACTATTCTCTAAATATTGCATATTATCCAGTGGATTGGAAGACAGCGGTGGTGCAACCAATTCCCGAGACGAGTAATGATACCTCTAACCCATCAAATCTTCGGTCGATAAGTCTCCTTCCAGAAATCGGAAACTACTTTGTTCCGAATGACTTTGTCTAGGGCCTCTCGAGACACTAGAAAAAATTGGCGCGGGTTCTCAATTCTTGGACAGGACCGGCGCCCACTGACGAAACAAAGTGTCGCCAGATACATTGGGATCTGGCTAGACCAGTATCTATATTTGGACAAACATGTATGTAGATGCTGTTCTGGCAAGGGCCCGAGGCGCTTTCGCTCTGACAAGATGGCTGTTTCATTGCAGCCAACTTGATTCCAGAGTCAAGATAATCTGCTACATGGCCTTAATCAGGCTCATGGTTGCCTATGGATGCCCCATCTGGTTCATTGTGAGAGCCAGCTTAATGGAAAGGATTCGGTTGTTTGAGAGACAATGTCTCAGGACTTGTCTCGGGTTACATAGGAAACCCGAATCTGAGTACACGAAATTTTACCCGAACGAGGTCCTATACGATGGGCCAGGATTGTACTAACTTCCTGATCAAACTGATTCGAAGCCACATTGCAAGAGCAAAGACTTCGGGCAATAGCCTGATCTCCGGAGCTTAATACCCCAATGATTTATATCACGAGAGAGTGCGATTTAACGGCTTTGTCCCGGCAGAAGCATTCCTCTATTTAGATAGGGATCATCCAGGATAGAATGGCGGTACCGCTAATCTTCCACGTGGGTCGCAATTCCGTGGAACGGCGATTCCTCTACGGCGCCTCAGGTTCTGTAGATCGGTCTCACGCCGGGATCGAGGAGACGTAGTCTGCCAGCATCAACGCTTTTGGTAGCTGGAGGGAGCTACGTCAGTGGTCACTTCAATAGCTTCAGCCTCTGCAAGGCAGGGCTTGCCTAACACCAATGGCAGGCTTACATAGGCTAGGGTACGGTAGATTGGGGTAGGTAAGGGTAGGATAGAACAGAAAAGAATAAAAACTAAAAACCAAAAAAAGTATAAATATATGTTATTAAAATTAAAAAAAAAAAGACGCGACACGATTGAAACACGTGACATAATTGATCACCTAAGCCCGCTATTCGCCATATTTTGACCCTTTTCGCAGAACATTTTCTTTGCAAGATGCCGCGATATGAGACTATTAAGAAGTATATTGCATCCTTTCGAGAGAGAGTGTTGGACAACATTCATCCATCTTTTGCGGTGAAATTTCGTTGAATGGGTCCAGAATCATTGGATCCGCTGTTTTATCGAAAAGAAATTGTCGAATTTAAAGAGAAGATAATTCAGATGAAATAATTATTTTTTTCTCAGCCCGCCCCAATTACGTCGCTATTTGTAGAAACAGCCAAGCTGCTATTAAAGCTCTTTTGCCTGTTGCCACCTTCTTTAAATTGGTGGATTAATGCAAGTAAGAAATTAAACTAGTTGTCGGCTAGACTGATATCACGCTCCTCTAGATTCTAGGACACAGCAACGTAGAGGTGAATGAGAGGACCGATGAAATAATCAAGCTCGGGGCTACCTCAATCGTAGGTGGACTAAGTCAACTAGATACTGGATATCAACAAAAACCTGGCCCTTCTATTCAAAAAACAAAACAAACGACCATGGCGGTCAGTATGGGAGCTTTACCTATAGGAACTCGCGCTGCCAAAATAGGCACCCTGCACCATTTTTTCTGCGAATGCCCAGCACTGGCAAGTCACAGCAAGTCAGGTTCTATCGATGATGATTGCTTCCTTTTATTTGCCTTACAGCTGGAGAAGAGTTTTGGAGGCATTGCCCCACGCCAATACTCCGTACCTTAACTTCGAATTCAGCAGAGCGAAGTATACTTATACATATGTATGCACGGAGTTGTGGCACGATACCGTAAATGGGTTAGCGCGCATAGAGGTATTTTGACCTACTTGCGCAACTCATGTCACATAAAAAATTGCTGTCGATGATGACTCCAAGATATTTGTAGCTATCTACTTATACTACATATATGGCTCAGGCAGCTGGTTGAGCTCTTGCAGATATCATCCCTATAGTAGATTTGCTATTGAGTAGCTTTGAACTGTGAAATTCTGATGGACATCATCTTCATTTTTGAGGTGTTGATCGCTAAATATTGTGGTCATCGCACTACTTTACTGCCAAATCAAACTCCTCCTGCCTTACTGTCCTCGCTGTCTACCAAGGCCTGTGGTGCACCACTATCGCTGTGTCATAGGAATAAACTTCCATTTGCTTATTTGCTACATACGAGTATAGTATTAGTTAACCGACCATATTAATGTTTTTATAAAATTAGGCTAAAGTGTTACGGTCAACGGTATTCACTATAGAGCCATGATTTCTGGCTTTTTTGTTCCCCAATTGAATGGCATGAATGTACCATACAGCTAATGAAATAATCAACTTATTGAGGAAACATTCGATGTAATGTATTTGTAAATTGACCTTCAAGATTTTGTGATTCGACGCCTGTTGATTATTTTCTTTGGATATAGCTAGCTTACACTGACAGACCAACAACAATCAATGCATTGGACGTCAATAGTATCCGAGGACATAAGGAAAACATTGATTCTCGAATGATATTCATCAGATCCAGTCCAGTTGGCTATTTGGGCTGGACCAAAATTGTATTTAAAAATTAATTGCAAAATGTAGTCTCTCAATTGAACATAAGTAAATGGAAATTTAATAAAATTTCCTGTATTTTATTCAAAACGAGAGTTAGTACTGGCTCAAAAACAAAAAGATCAAAAGTTCACGTTATTTTTTGAACACACCTTTTATTCATAATAAATCTTCATTCATGGCTAATATAGAAGAGTACTTTTCTGTAATGATGATTAGTTTTCTCTAATCACAACTTAGGACATATGGACAGTGGAAATAGGGCGAATAAAGCTTGTTCATATGAGGGCATGTTCGTTCTTTTCGATTCTCAAATAATCAAGGTTGTTAGCGTTAACTGGTCATCTCGTGTGCGAGTTTTTTTGTTAAAATGCATATGTGTACCTACGTTCTTTATAGAATTGGTAAATGGAACATTCTATTATTCTAATTCAAATAAAATATCTTACATAGAAAAAAAAGCTTATGCCATTTCCCATCGCGGAATTACTTATGGATTGACGTGAATACTCTCCCCTAAGATGTATTCCTTCAACTAGCTGGTTTCATTCGTCCGAAGATTTAACTCCCAAAATAAATGTGGTGTAGAAGAATTGAAGACCAATGCAATAAATTACAAACAGCTTAAATGCATTATACAAGTCAGTCCCAGTGAGAAGCTGTTTAGATATTAATGCCGTCTCATTGTTAATGGATTCATGTAGTTATTGCTAATGGCAATGATTAATCTATGAACTGAACTATGTACATATGATAGCTGGCTGTATTGCTTCTTTGTTTGGTTCCACTGTGATGTGTCCTTGATCATAGCTAAAGGGTCCGCCATCTAACGTTTTTTTTTTTTCAAGTAGTGCTTATTTCGTGAATGGTAACACTTAGCTCATGTCTGATTTGACAGATAATTAGTTTTATCCTTCCGCTGAACGAATATGGTTGTGTATACGCTTGAACAACGCTGGGAAATATTGCGACATTACTTTGAAAATCATCGACTTACAGAAGATGCCGATTTTGCCAAAAAAATCATCTTTTCAGATGAAGCTCATTTTGATCTTGGCGGGTATGTAAACAAGCAAAATTGTCGCATTTGGGGCACAGAAAACCCGCACGCATACATTGAAAAGCCGGTGCACCCAAAACGAGCCACTGTTTGGTGCGGATTTCGGTCCAGAGGCATAATTGGGCCATTTTTCTTCGAAAATGAGCAAGGAGTGGCCGTTACAGTCAATGGCGATCGTTATCGGGCCATGTTGAACGAATTTTTGTTCACAAAAATTGAAGAGAAGGATATTGGCAACATTTGGTTTCAACAGGACGGCGCTACGTGCCACACAGCCGAAGCTACACTCGATGTTTTGCGCCCTGTTTTTGAAGATCGCATTATCAGCCGCAAAGCTGATGTCGTTTGGCCACCTCGGAGCTGCGATTTGACACCGTTCGACTATTATTTGTGGGGTGCCGTCAAAGATAAGTGTTACGCCGACAAGCCAGAGACAATTGACGCTTTAAAGGACAATATTCGTGAAGCCATTGGTGAAATACAGCTGCACACAATCCATAATGTGCTTAAAAATTGGACCGATCGTGTAGGCATGGCCAGCCGAGGCAGCCATTTGAATGAAATTATTTTCCATTATTAACCGGAAGGATTGTACTTTCAAATAAAAAAAGAAATTTGAGAAAATGTTCAGTAGTTTTTTTTATAGCATTTTCAAAAAAAAAAAATTATTTGGCGGACCCTATATCTAAATCACAAAGCAGGAGTAATATTTCTGCGGACCCATTGTTAAAACTTTTATTTTCACTATCTTTCTACTACTTGATTTTTATTGTATTGTATTTAAAAATAGAAAAAGAATTGTTTTCAATGTTTTTATTATGTTTTTTTATTGCTAATATTTTGTAGGTCCACCCCTATTGCATATAATTTCAAAAAGTCTACTTTCTAAAGATCGAAATAAATGTTTAAAATACCTTACGGGATTTTCTCAAAAGCGTCTTCAATGGCTTTAACAAGACCCCCATTTTCAAATTGTCTTCCTTTTGCGTAAAATTTCCGCGACAGCCATCCCCAAACATTTTCAATAACGCTTAGATCGGGAGGAAGAGGCGGCCAATCCAAAACTTTCATATTGTTGCTTGCTTACACATGCTGCAATGTGAATGGCTGCGTTATCATGCTGGAAAATTCAACGTTGACCATCAAACATTTCCTGGAAATTGATTGTCTGCGTTTCAGCCGACTATCTTAGAAAACCATGACGAAACCAACAGCAGTGTTACGACGTGACAGGAGTATCTCTGATTTTTTCAAATCGTGAAAGTAATACTGAAAGCCATTAAGGTTATCCAAATAAATTTTTTTCTCGTCGGAAAAAAATATGATTTCCCATTTTTTTTCAGGCTTATGTGAGCCCGGCAAAATTCCAACCTATGTACATATGTATGATCTTTATGTCGTTAAAGTAAACGTGTTTTTTTCTTTAGTTTTTGCTGTCGAAGATGTGAACACTGATGAATCATTCTTTGAACTGTCCAGACACTTGCTAAAGTTCCAACTTTCTCCTTTATTTTGCGGACAGTCGCAGCTGCGGGCTTCGCTTAAAATGGGCCTGCGATCTTGTTCTGTTGCTCCTTCTAGCAAGTTCATCGGAGATCTCATTTCCTGGGATCTCAGAGTGACCTGAGACGCATACAAGCCTTAGTGATTTTAGTTTTCCGACTTTGTTCAAAAAGGTCTTGAATTCATGGACTAATTTGGAGCTGAATAGAGGGTTGAACACAGCTTTGAGAGCAGCTTGGTTATCACTGCAGGCGCATATGCTTTTCCCTGCGTCAGAAGGCAGGGGTCGTAGGATATTTCTCGATTAAGTATTTTGTCACTCCAATGCGAGTTGTACCAAAAAACCATTTCTCTTAAGGTGAGACATGGCTTTCAGTACGCTCTCTCTGATATAATATATATGTCAAGGGTTGGAAGATTAATCATATCATCTAGAGCAGCGCCCGGTGCAGGGAAAAGCCCCCGTACAACCGCTCTTTGGAGTTTGGTGAGAGAGGCCACGATGTGTTTCCATGTTAGCCTGTTCCACTAGATAACCGATGCATATGAGATTATAGGTCTTATCATTGCCGTATAGGTCCAGACAACCTTTTTCGGCGATAAGCCACATGCACCCCTGCATTGTCAAAAAGCTGCAGCGCTTTTGTGGTTTTTGACTCAACATGCTTTGACCAAATAAGCTTGCTATCTAACCAGGTACTTAACTTCCTTGGATGGGAATGCCTTTTAGCACCAGCTGAGTAATGCCAGTATTTTTCCTCCTTCTCGTGAAGAGAACGACATCAGTCTTAAAACATGAGCCGATAGAGAAAACGGTAGCATCATCCGCATGGGCATACATTGCAGAGGCATTGAGAGCATCGAGCACATACACCGCCATACACCATAACAGCGGAGACAGGATGCCGCTTTGCGGGTAGCCCCTCTCTGAATATATGCGTCAGAGATCATAGGACGTCGTTTATCACTTGATTTTCACGAAACTTCTGGGATCAATCAAAGACTTCGATTTTATTCAGATTAGCATCACCGAATTGTGTTAAGAGTCGATTTCACATCTTTTTTTAGAGAAAAAAGGCAAAAATATCGCATTGGGTAATAGACGTTGGTATTTTCTGTAACGTTATTGAAATGGCGGACTGAAGTGAGAAAGTCGTCAATCAATTTCTAAAGTCTTGCGATAAAGCCACTCGATGAGTGAAAAAGTAAGATGGCAAATGAATGGAATGGCCAGTTATGAAAATATGCTTCACAGGTCCGTGACCAACCAAGTGGATAGTGCTCATGGTTTTGGATACATCTGCATAATACATCCAATGTGGTCCGATCGGTATAAGGGAATTCCAAATAAGCATCAAGTTCCAGTGTTACACAATGTAGAATGGCTAACCATATGATGATACCCTTCTGAGGGAACCAGGATTGCTGCTTTTAAAGGTCCTATTACTCTATTGGAAAAGCTACATACGTAATACAAGTGAATGGTTCATATCGATTCATGGACATTGGCCAAAATTTCGCACCATTTTACGTTCGAAGAATATAAGGAGCGACGTGATTTAAGTGTTTGACCGCTGGTTTCTGACACAAAAGCCCCTCTCAATTTTGTTAACCTAGCCGTAAATGATGCCATATTCTACAGGGAAATATTTAACTCTATCTCTCTTACGTTCAAAACTTTGTCCATTCCCCAGCCTGCGATTAGGCTTCGTTCTCTAAAGAATGGAGAATCTTCGTTCGTACTCTATCCCCTAATGATTTTTCTAACCACATGGGCAGCTATCTCCACTTTACGACTCTTCACAACTCCCTTTGTCAACGCTATTTAGCTGAAACGCAAGCCAATCTTATAAGTGGTCCTTTTTAAATTTGTTAACTACAAAGAAAATCTGATGGCTACCCTACCTCACTCTCCTTCTATGATCAAACATCAAATGATCCCAATATTATCGCAAACTTTTTCACCACCATTTTTTTAAACAATCTTCCACCGACGATACCTTTGTTCGGGATTTCGCTTAATACGAAATTCTAAGTTTTCGCTGCAAATCTTTAATCTCCCCTAGACAGTACTGTTTCCCCAAATGCAAATCTACAACCACAAACCTTGCTTAATTTGTATCCTTTACCCTCTCTGTCCTAAAGAATGGCAAAGAAATCGACGTTATTTCAATCGATTTCATCGGTTTTGATAAAATCTTCCACAGACTAATGCTCTTCAAGTTGGCTGCACTTGGCTTCGCCTCCAGTTTTTTGAAGTGGATATCTTCTCACTTGGAAAATCGCTATAACAATGTTCGTTTGAGATCTGCTCTTTCTAACCCTTTTTTAGCTTCCTCCAGTGTTCCCCAAGGCAGCCACTTAGCTCCACTTCTTTTCGTTCTTCCCATTAAGAATATAAAAATGGTGATTAAACATTCCCACAAATCACTATATGCCGACGATACCAAGTTCTTCAATATCATTTCCTCCAATCATGATTCTTCCCTTATTCTCTCAATGGTTTTTCTATCTGGTGTTCTAAAAATTGTTAAAAGCTTAACATTTCCAAATCCACATTATTCACTTTTTCACGTAAACCAATCAAATCTTCTCGTCTCTACTTCCTCAATAATCAACCCATCTCTACCGTTCAGGCTATTCGCGGTCTTGGCATAATATGTGTCCAGGAGCTAAATGTTCGCGCACACATCGAATCCTTAATGCTAATTCTGCACGACCTAAAGAATTCTCCAACCCTTACGTTACCCGATCTCTTAAGATAACCTTTATCCGGCACCTTCTTGAACACGCCTCTCAAGTGTGGTCTCCTTAAATTGTTTTCGGCCTTTCAGAGTACGAAATGGAAAATTGGTCCTATAGGTAGAGCGAGGACTATATAGTGTGCCAGACGTCTGTATCGTCGGCCAGACGTCTGCAGCCAGGGAAATGGATTATCTGAATCTTTTTATTCATCAAATAAGGATTTTAAGCTTTGGGAGGATAGTGCGCTACATAAGTATGTACCTCCTCCTTGATGTAGGAAGAATTTAAAATGTATACCCAAGCCACCTTGATATGGTTGACGTTTACCTGCAATAATGTAACCATCATACCTAGAATAAATTGAACAAGTATTGGTATCTCCACCAGAATGGAGATTTGAACACTTGTTTCCGTATTTGCATGGAAATACTCGTCAAACCACTGTCTACTCAAAATCATTTCCATGCAACATCAAGACTGCCAACAAAATAGAAGACCACCTAAGCCCATTAAGAGTTCCTTACAATTCCATTGACGTTACCACGTATCCTCTGTTTCTGTCTGATGACGAATCAATAAACAACATTCAGTTAAACCCTTTAGGAGCGTCATCAGTTCACTCCATTATCGATAAGAAACCCCCTGTCAGCCCCAAAACACAACTCATAAAATAATTTCAGCACCGACTGACGCAAGTTATTCTAACCTCTCGGTGCCATACATAGTCGAAGGACTCCAGGCAACGAAAACACACAACGAACGATGGTAACAAGAGTATCTCTCTGCTCTGTCCTCGATAGTCATCGATTTTTCCATAAAAACGAACTAATGACAAACAACAACCCGAAGGTCCTCGTCGAGCTTCCGATGTGAATCAAGTTTCCTCCTTGCTGTGCCGGTACTCTGTGGCATTCCACTGCTCTCATGTTTACCAGAAGACCAAAAAAAAAAAAAAAATTGGAAGTATAGATTACAGTGGACACAGCTACTTGATACTTTTGTCTCCGGTCAACACAATCGAATTTATCGATGTAACCACACTCCAACTAACATACTCCATAGTCCAGTTCGGAGACAATGTCCATACACTGTAGATCGTGATGGTGGTGGTGTGTGCAAATGCACGTCATGATCTCTGTACCCTTCGGTTACACAATACTGCCATTATAGCTGACACATTGGTTGAGGAGAAAGATGGATTGTTGTTAATTCAAGTGCAACCGCCAGACACAATACACAATGTGGACGTCCATACCTCATGCAGGAGGTGAGGAAACTGATATGACAGGACATCATCCTCATAACTCCTCATTGATGGCGATAATACGGTTGAGTATCAACTGTGGTTTATGGGCTTATTTTGATGAGGAAAGGTCACGATTTCCTGTTTACCGGGAGCACAATTCCGCTCTGATGATGGCATATGTCATACCCGGCGGTAGGAGGACTCTCGAGATTTTCCACTTAATTATTTAATTATAATTTTTTTTTGTTGATTTACTGTTCTATGATGTTGGCGGCAAAAACGTATAATAGATTGCACGCAACGCCAAACAAACACAGCTCGACCTTCTGGTGAATGACAATAGGATTTTATGAGCCTTCGTTTACTGCTGTCACACGCAGCACACACATTTTTTATTATTACTATTTCCATTTTACAAGTTCGACAGTAAACTAATAAATCCTGGGGAAGGAGGCGAAAAATAGGAGGGAGGGGCTGGCGCATATGTTGATATGAAAAATTCAAAACGACAGTTGGGACACAATGTGTTTCCCTGTCGCCAATCGTCCTTGCTTATTAGGTCGGATTGTTGAATGGAAAGGCCCCGGAATTCGGGTAATAAATTTAATTCCAACACGCAAATAACCTATAGAAAGCCAAACAAGCTGAATGCCGCTGGTGAAATTAGTGTTTGTGCGAAAAGGCCTAGGACTACGTGTCTACTGGGGATGGGGTGGAAGGTGTCGAATTAGTTTATGCCGTTTTAATGCTTCTATTTGCAACCTATTATGAAATTGAAAGGAGGCCATTCTACTTCTGCCAACCAGCTTGACCAATGTGTTAGTGTTTTTAACTATTCCAAGGCACACCTTTGTAGATATGAAAATTAGTCTTTGGAGCAATAAGTTATCTTTGGACGACCATCCTTGGAGGAAAGAATGACGAGAACGGGTCATCGAAATAGGTCGCGCTTTGCCTTCCTGCTAAATTGATTTTCCTTATCTGGCCTTACACCACATTTGAGTACAGTTTGAATGAGGATTAATCAGGCAAAGTAGACGTGATTGGCAACCTTTCAGAAGGTTCTCTCACCCATTTTCGCAATGCTACTTTTATCGAAAATGATGGCTTATACCCCAAAATGGTAGAATCTTCATACCCTAGTATGCTTCTACCACTCCCTCTGCTATTAGGTGTAACATCGCGGAGCTTGTAGATCTGGGGATATTTTTTTTAGTTCTTAGGGGGCACAGAGGTGAACTATCCTGGTATTTAACATAGCTTTCATAACTTAAATTGGACTATATTAGGTGATAGTTACACGTCCTGATTTTCCGATTTATATAGGTCTGTAGATGGGATCTCATCCAAATAAGTATGTACATCATCAAAGCACTATTCCCTCAAGGCTTGATTAGTCAGTGCACCATAAAAACTAAATTTTTGCAATAATTAGCTATACAAAAAAGCCTATAGAGCCTGTAAGATCTACAAATAATCATTACTCGGTAGAGGCGTGGACTCGGTTGCTGATATGATCACGAATATGATCGAAATTCCCAATAGAGTCAGGATCATCAGAGCTGAGGTGTGATTCGAACTTTTAAAGGTTATAAAGTTAAGCTTTCGAGTACACTCCGCAAGATGCATTCATGAGCCAGTAATGACTGGAATACACATATTCAATTCCAATTTGGCCAAAAGTAAGGCAAATAATTCTTCAATGTCCCAAAAAAAGTTGTTGGTCATTCGCTAAGATCATCAAGAACTGCGCGTCGGTGTTATTACTTACGCTTATGCACAATGTTTCCAGTTGTCATACCCTAGGACAAGACCCACCTGCATACTGTCACCAGTTTATGTTTCATCTTCGCTTGTATTAGAGTGAGCCAACATTAAATGCGACTAGTCCATTGTCATACTCATCAGTTGCAAGGGTTTTGAAAGATATTGATATTCACCCGATAGTTTTGAGATTGCATTCTTCAACACTGGTAAAATCACTGTGTAAGCTTTTTCGCCTATTCTACGGTCCCGAGCTCTACCAGACCAGGTGGAAAACGGCCTTTTAGCTCGAAGCGGCTCATTTCCGTAACGTCTCTTTTCCCTAAGGTAATGGAAACGCTAAAAACCGTCAGTTTATGAAATACCTTAAGCTGCGAAAATTTTTCGATGAGACATGGTTTCAGTAGCACCAGATCCACTCATGATTTGATGGTATTTACCTTCGAAAGGTGGAACGATGCACTTTACCAATCAGGTGAGATTGAGCATTTGACAGTCCTTTTGTCGAAATTGCGTGTTTTATCGACTCCACTCTTCTAGATTAGAAACTGCTATGTGTATTTTCTATGATTCATCGGGGAAGATCAAATTTGATGACGACATGTCTTGGCGATCTAACATTAAATTCATTTAATTAATCATCCATTTAAGAAAGCGACGTTGTCATGGATGGTCTGAAAGGCTTGTATTGTGGAGTAATTTGGATTTTATAGGCGTGTAATTGTAGATCAATTTTTAAAATTTACCCTTAAGTACCATAAGTTCAGCCGAAATATTAATTTCGGCCCCGAATTGAAGTTCCTGATTGGCTAACGTGCTGTTCTAGCATGTTGATATGGAGTTCGACCCGATACCGAACCCAGTACCCTGTTCTGTCAAGAAGCCCAACCTCGTTAAATTAATTAAATGACAAAAAACGATTCTGTTCGCTCATGATTTAGCATTAGAATCATTCAATACATGTTGTTTGGGATAAATTTAAATCTTGTTTCTATCATATAATCGCTGGGGTGCCTCAGGGCTCCGAATTGTCTCCCTTATGCTTTCTCATTTTTATAAATGATCTCCTGTTATGGCTACTGTTATCTCTAGTCCAATTCACTCTGACGACAGTAATCTTGTTGCTGTTGTTCGTCGGTAGTAGAACTGAAATGTGTATCTCATTAAACTTCGATTAGATGGGATAAAAACAATTAAGTGGAATGTAATTCTGCCAAATGGCTGATTAATTTGGTGGGACTTCGTAGAAATGTGTCAATGGCAGCCCAAATTTCTTTGTAACACTCTCCGCGTGTGGAATGCACTTACGGGGCTTGTTCAGAAAATAAGATGACTTTGAATTTTGTGAGCTAAACACATTCGATTTTCGAATTGTTTTTGTTTTGGTATATTGGTACACATGTATTCTAACATATGTTGACACTGTCAACCATTTTACAATTTAGTTTGCTTGTCACAGTTATAAAGGTTAGATTTGTTTTGGTGTGCTTGACGATTTTTTGCTATTGAAAACAATGGATCAAAGAATTGGCACTACATTTTGTGGGTGCTCCAACGTACTTGAAATGTTGGCTGTGGCATTTGGCGAGTCTACTCTGAGCAAAACAAAAATGTTTATAAGTAGTGCAAGCTCTTCACAGAAGTCCGAGAAGATGTTAATGACAATACCCTGGACGTCTCGGCAAGTCGGATGGGAACATTGAACTACTGAAGAAAGTTGCTATGGAGAATCGTCGAATCACCGTCGGAGAAATTGCTGAGGATATTCTGAAATTTTTTCAGATATTTTGGGTATGCAACGTGTGTCAGCGACATTTTTTCAGAAATTATCAAAATTTGATGGAAGGAACCGACTCATGAGCATCGCTCAGGAGTTGTTGAATGACGTGATTGACGATCCAGATTTGTTGGAAAGGGTCATTACTGGTGACGAAACATGGATATACGAGTATAGTTATGACATCGAAACCAAGGCCAAATCATCCCAATGGAAGCGACCAGAAGGGCCAAGACGGACAAAAGGACACCAAGTTTGGTTAAGTATGAACGTGTTGCTCACTGTTTTCTTCGATTACAATAGCGCCCTCATGAGTTCTTGCCGGATTGTCTCGTACGGTCAGTAAGGAAAGTACCTGCTCACTCATCGTTTCTTATGCATAACTTTTTTGCCTCAAACAATACCGTCATCATGCCTCAACCAACGTATTTACTCGGCTTGGCCCCTTGTGACTTTTGTCTCTTCCCAAAACTTAAATGAAAGGACGTAGATGTGCCACGACTTAGAAGATAAAGACCGCATCGCTAGAAGAATTTAAAACTATGCCAAAAAGCGAGGAAGATTGGAAAAAGCGCTGGCGTGAGTGTATTATCTGTGGCGGAAGGGGTAGAAAAAGATTTTGATGAATAAAGGAAAAAGACATTTTGTACTTTAAATTTCGATTATTCGTAAACCAGCGGGGTACGGGGATGCATCGTTCGATGCGCATTATTTGCAGATATTCAGCGTGCGCCATCTCATATGGGTCGATGTAAATTTCGAATAACTTCAAAAATTCTAGACCGATTTTGGAAATTTAAAAACTTTTGTTCAACTAAGACCTTTACAATTTATTTTGATTAATTTTTGAAAACAATATCAATTAAATGACCGCCTTTATTGCCGATGCAAAAATGGGCTCGTTATCGCGCATTCTCCATGACATTTTCGAGCATTTCGGTCGAAGTTTCTGTGATTTCCAAATGTTTCTTTTGAGCTGTTCTATTGTCTTCGGGCCGTTGGCATACACATTGCTTTTCAAGTATCCCCATAGAAAAAGTCTGGGGGAGTCAAATCCGGCGATCTCAGAGGCCAGTCAATATCGCCCCTTTTTGACACCAATCTTCCAGGGAACTTCTTACGCAAAAGGTTCATTGTTTTGTCCGCAGTATGGCATGTCGCGCCGTCTTGTTGAACCAAAAGTGAAATAAGCCTTTTTTACGCATTTCTGGGACCACATAATGGGCCAACATCCACCGATATCGATCGCCATCCACTGTATCGCCAACTTTGAAGAAAGCGACAATTTTGTTTATTAACTGAGCCAGAAAGCGTAAAATGTGCCTCATCGGTCATCAAAATTTGCTGCCAGAACTCCGACTCAGCATTAATCATTGCCATGACATTTTGTGCGTATGCCAAAGTAGCTCATCTCATCTTGTGGCAAAATTCTTTGAGTTACCTGCATTTTGTATGGAAATAAGTGAAGATCATCCTTTATAATTCTCCGCAAAGTGGTCCCACTGATGCCTAACTGCTGCGAACGGCGCCGATATGACAAACTTGGGTCTTCTTGAACACTGGCCTTCACAGACTGATCAGATGAGTTTGAACGCCGCGGACGTGGCCTAGGTTGCTCACAATCGAGCGTTAATTTTTAATGAACATTGAAACTATTTCCGCGCGTTCTTTTGGTGTGAAGCGGTTAATATTGTACTGAATTGACGTTTCCAAAATGCTATGACATATGAAAATCGATTGACAATTGTTGAAGTTATTCGAAGTTTACATCGACCCATATGAGATGGCGCATTCTGTAGTAATAGCTATGAGTCATTGGTCGGGAGTACACCGCGCATTCGTGGTTGAGCAATAGGGTGGTCCGATAACTACTTAGCCTCACCGCCAGATCGCAAGAGCAACTTACTATCGTGTAGTACATTCTAGTAGACGGCTACTGTCGAAATTTCAGCCGGATCGGACTCGTAGTTTTTTTTACCGCGTGTGGAAGCGGGAGTGTCCGCGGATTTTAGAAAAATGGAAAAAGAGCAATATCGGTCGGTGATTCGATTCTTGTTTTTGGAAGGGAAATCGCGCAGCGAAATCAAAGATGTTTGGATGCTGTGTACAGTGACTCTTCTCCTTCGATGGCCACCATCAAAAATTGGTTTAACGAGTTTCAACGTGGTCGCACGTCGGTAGCCCCGAAAACGGCTACCACGGAGGGTAACGTGACAAAAATCCACGATCTCGTATTGGCAGACTGCCGATTGAAGCTGCGCGAGATAGCTGAGACAGTAGGCATTTCAAAAGATCGCGTGGGTCATATCCTGCATGAAATTTTGGGCATCAGAAAGCTGTCGGCGCGATGGGTGCCGCGTTTGCTCACTTCGGACAACAAATGCAACCGTGAAACCACTTCAGAGCAGTTTTTGAAGTTTTATAAGCGCAATCCGAAGGAATTTCTGCGTCGTTTCGTGACAGTCGACGAAACATGGATCCACTGGTACACACCAGAGACCAAGAAACAGTCGAAACAATGGACTTCACCCGGCGAACGTGCTCCGAAGAAAGCGAAGACTGTCCCATCGGCCGGAAAGGTGATGGCCACCGTTTTCTGGGATTCACAAGGTGTGATCCACATCGACTACCTGGAGAAGGGCAAAACAGTCACAGGGCTGTACTATGCCAAATTATTGGGCCGATTCGACGCAGGATTGAAGAAAAAAAAGGGCCCCACTTGGCGAAGAAAAAAGTGCTCTTCCATCATGATAACGCACCGGCTCACACCTCCGCCCTCGCCACGGCCAAATTGGTCGAATTGGGTTACGAACTGCTGCCCCATCCACCGTATTCTCCAGATTTGGCCCCGTGCGACTTATTTTTGTTTCCAAACTTGAAAAAGTCACTCGCCGGGCAGAAATTTCAGTCGAATGAGGAGGTCATCGCCGCCTCGGAGGCCTACTTTGCAGACCTCGTGAAAACGTATTTTTCAGACGGGTTAAAGAAATCGGAGCATCGCTGGGTCAAGTGTATCGAGCTAAAGGAAGACTCTATTGAAAAATAAATCGCCATTTCTCCAAAATTTTTGTTTTTCTTTTGTAGGCTAAGTACTTATCGGACCACCCTCGTATTTGAAAACGGGTGAATTGTTGGTTCGTGTACTCACTTGAATTTACGCAGACCGAGTGATGGTCGAAGCACGCAACTTATCTGGTCGTGGGTGCAAAGGTTTAGGCAAGAAGGACAATGGTGAACATAACTCCTCCGGGACCATCAACGTCAGCCGGAACATGTCGCTCCAATTCGACACGAAATTATGCGAAATCTGCGTAAATTCATAAGAAATATTGCGGCCTCTACGGGAATGAAAAAATCAATTATGAACGTTATTTTGATAAAAAATTAGACTTTTGTTCCACCCGTACAAAGTTCAAATCAATCAAGGTCCTAAGGAACTTTACTTTCCTTTGCGAGAAACTTTCGCAAGAACAATGCTCGAACGTTTTCGAACAGCACGAACGCTTTGCAACATATTGTTTTACATTGTCCCAAAACGACGGTATGGTGTGCCATTTATGCCCGAGGGATAATTGGCCCTTATGTTTTCAACCAACAAGAGAAGTGTATTGCCGAATGATAGACGAGTTTCTATTGCCGCAACTGCAGCTGTTCCCGGGGCACAACAACAGAACGCTATTTCAGCAAGACTATGCTACACCACGCACGGCTAGGATTTCGACGGAGAAGCTGAGGGTGATTTTCCCTAACAAATTGATCAGCAAATATGGAGACATACACCCCCTCTCAGGACCTCACTTTTTCTTGTCAGGAAAACCAGTCAAGGGCTTGCAATAACAATCTTATAGAATCTTAGAGAATATTCGCCCCGTAACTGTCGCCATTGAACCAGCTCCTTGTTCACGTGTTATTCCAAATGTGAGAGTCCGGCTGCAAGAGAGCCTGGAAAGAAACGGGCGTCATTTAGAAGATATTGTTTTAAAAAAATAAAATCCGCAACATGATTGTACATTTTCCCAACATAAAGTATTATCTGCAATTTTCCAAATTTTATTTATTTTATTTCAAACTTGATTGATTTTCCAATGAAAACCCTTTTTTCGAGAAAAATAAAAATGTCACCTTATTTTTTGAACACCTTTCGTTAATACTCGTATACCCTGGAATCTGAAATCTGTCGAACTGCCAAATTAAGAAAAAAATCAGGAACTGCTTTCACTCGCACTTGTCCGAGCGACCTCAAGCAGACGCTCAACATCTCAACTGCAAAGATATCGATGGGCACAATCCTAGTTGCCTCATCGAGGTCATCCTCAATGTGCAAAATCTAAATTGAAATTTTGTAACATCTCGGAAAATTCATTTTATTCAATATTTCGCGACGTTTCAATGAATAAACCATGTCTCTTCGCAAAGTTGCTTTCATCGATTTATTTGGAAAGAAAATTACACCGGCTCCAGACAATTTGCATCTGCTACTGTAGAGCTTGAATATATCTTGAAAAACCTTTCTCCAGCAGTACGTTCCAGTTCTTGTCGTTCAACCCGCCTTATCCATTAAGTTGTTCGTTTGAGTAACTTGGCTGCAACTTCATAATGGCAACCCCATCTTAATTGCTTTGTTTCTTTTAATCTAAATTCTTCAATTCGAGGTGTTTCCGAAACTTCACATCCTATATTCTCTTTCGGCCATTAGATATGCATATTGCACACTGCTGTGGAAATATTTAGTGTTTCAAGCTTATTGAGAGCCGCGTTAGCTTCGCCGCCTTGATTTGACTAGTCCGAGCATCATTTTTAAAAGTGTTAATGACGATGTGACAGCCTATTTGTAATCTTCCACTCCTATTCATACCAGTGCGACCGCATTGAGGTATGTACGCATAACATTCCGCAATCTTAACAGCTTATGCTGCCAAGACTAGCTAAGGGCAATTAGTCCAAACACAACTTTCACTTCCCTCACAAACGCTCACAAGTTTGCAATGGAACACATTCACGTGTCATACCCCAAAATTAATGGTAACTAAATCAAAATTGTCCCATTAGTAGCTCTAAGTGCGAGCTAAACGGTTTTACTACTTTCCAAACTAGCCACAAATTGGTTATAAACCGAATCGGTCCACACAATATTTATCCTCAACTCCAGAGTTCATTGTAATCATTAAAGCGCTCACCCATTAAAGACTCGAATCATTTTTCACTACCGCCAGCCACAATTTACTCGTACTCGCAGCTCACGGCAGTTATTCGAACTTTTGCCTGCTGACGATGGCTACGAACACGAACGAGTCACCGGAGACATTTTGTTCATTTTATTCATCAGCGTCTTCACGTCGCCTTTTTGCGTCGTAAAAGGTTTAATGAAGACCTAGTAAAGAACACGACGCCATATCGAATGTACTGACCCACATTTGTTAATGGCAGGGAAGTGTTTTCAGTTTTGAAGAGGAAACTTTCTTTTTATTGGAGCTCTATCGATTTCTACCTCCTGTTCCATTAGACCGCAGTACTCACTAACCATCATTCTTTCTTGATTGCAGATTAAGCATACAACATAACGAATATGAGCCACACAAAGCACAGCAGAAGAATGTTCCGACCATCATCCTTCGGAACGACAGCTCTCCTCACAGTCATCACCCTATTGGGTACGTTAACGACGCATAGGCATGCCGGTGTCGCAGCCAGCGTCGTGCATACATATTCACAACTCGGCCAGAAAGTGACATCGAGTACACTTATGTGGGAGCCGTATAACCCGACGGATTTGAAACAACTCGAATATGCCATACAGGGCGGCAAGTACATTTCCGAGGACGAACATTACTCGATCTATGTGTGTCGAGTGACTATCGATGGCGTTAAATCGAGCGGACATACCGAGAAACATCAGCAAACGCAGTTATGTATCGTGTCATATTTGAAGGATGTGAAGAAGCACGATAAGTTCGAAGTGCTTATCAACCGTGGCCACTTGGGCAAGATAATGTGGAAACCGTGGAACAAGTATAATGCTGGCGTTCCCTTGGGAGCGATAAGTGTGGATGACTATACGTACATTGCAAGACGTAAGATCAATCACGAACCAGACACGGATCACATGGGAGCTGATTTCACTCTGGGACGCTTGGATCCCACAGCGGGGTTGGGTAAGATCTTGGTTGTTGAGACCCTTCGTGAACAGGAGTATGTAGATGGAGAAGTATTGGTTGAAACGGAACCGTTCCGATATGAATTGAGGGAGATCGTTCTGGACAGGATACGAACTGATATCCGAGAAAATGTCACGGAATTAGGTGAGTTTATAATAAAGTTATGGGAATTTCTGGATAATCATCTTCTCCTTTATAGCGCGTGGTATTCTCGAAAATAAATATGACACAACCAACCTGATCGAGACTGTCCTTTCGTACTCATTTGATATAGTCCAATACTGGGGCGTACACGAAGGTCTTGCACGAGGCTTGGCGACAAAAGTATATGAAAAGGACACATCTACTCCTACCGAGATCAAGTGGGGTCTAAAGTACAGCGAGAAGAGATACGAAACCAAATCGGTGAGCTCAACTTTACCACCGGGAACTGCAATTAACGTCACCCTGGTAGGTAATTATGTCACTCTTGAGGCACCATACACAGCCAGGCTCTTTGCTTTTTACTATGGAATTAAGGAAAGCGTTTCAAGGAACATATCCGCTGAGGTGAGTCGCTTCGATTCTCTTCAAATGGTCAGGATTTATTTCGTTCATCTCTTTTCCCGTAGGTTCGTAAGAGTCATCTGAAGGACGTAAAACTTGAGTATAGTCCAGTTTACTGGATCGAAAATGGAACATTCGTCCCAACCACCACAACCACCACAACATCGACAACCACACATGCTACCACCACAGCAGGTAGTAGTCACGAGCTGAAACCAATGCATGAACCACCGGTAGTATACATCTCAGACATCGGCCGTTCCGCAGTGCCGTCCGAAACGAAACCCAAAACCCAAGATGACTCCGCCGACGATACTCTAAACGAGATACCAAACGATAGTCATGAAAACCATGCCGAAAATCTAAAACACATGAAAGGAGCCGTCGGCGCCGGCTCACCGCTCTATTGCTGGACCAATAGCATCTCCACTCTACTTGTCTTACTCACAGCGAGAGTTTTCGGTTGAGAGACCTCTAACCACAGAGCTCCAGAGGATTTAGTTTATTACTTATACTCGTCGTATTTTTTTATCTTCATCACCAAATTTTAGTTTAAAACTTTTTAAGTTAAGTCCGAAAACTGGTATCGAATTATGCGTTTCGTTCGCATGGTCGTGTGGCAACTGTTTCGTCCAAGCAAAAACGAGAAGATTTGTAGAACTTATTAGCATTATTGAGGGATAGCACCAGAACCGAGTAGATAGAACCTATAATTAGTTATGCAAGCAGCGATCGCATTAGAAATTCAGATTCCTCCTCTTGCTGTTGATTGTTATGGCTTTTTTTTCAAGCTTTCCAGTTTTTTGTTCACCTTGAACGGAGGCCAGTTTTAAGAGACAACTACTGATCGCTTTATTCACTTAGCATTCATGTGGGAATTGATTTTTATTTTTTGTTTTTTTTCGAAAAACGACTCGAATTGTTTGGGGAAAAGCGGATAACTATGTTTAAGAGTGAAACGGAATCCATTCATGAGGTAATGTGCCTTATTTTTCAATTTGTTTTCGTGCACAAGGACAGAGTAGAGCTTGAGATGAGAGATGAGTTCCTTAGAAACATATTCCTGCCAGAAAATATTCAATTTTTAGTCGTTTTTGTGCTTTTTTCGAATTATTCTTTGAAAGATAGTTTGCAATTCTAATGAGCTTTTGATGGTTCGAAAGGTGTTTTAAGTACTATTGCCTGTAAAAACCGGGGGATCGTGGTCTGGTGTAGGAAAGTTGCTTGATGAAATTAAGTCAGTTTTGCATTTTTATGGAGCGTTTTTAATCGTTATTGCCTATTCGTGCGGGAAACTACCTTCCCCGGATAGTTTCTTATTCAAATCAAGTATCATTTTACGATTTTGCATTTTCTGTTTTTTTTGTCCCATGATCAGGTCGATTTCATTAAATTGCGTCCTTACTCTCAACTTGAGGCAACGTGAATGTATGGAAGTCACATTTTCGGGACCACCTCTACAGTATTGAGTATTCCACACAGGACTTATGCGTATCGGTATCGGCTTAGAAAGTCTGTGTCTAAGGTTTTAGTTTCAAAGTTTGGTTGTAAGAAGGCTTATTCCATAAAGTCCTATCTCCGGTAGTAGAGCCATCAAACTCGACCAATTTCTAATCAATTTCGTGAAATGGAAATTTACTATAATCTGTCATCTAACTATTCATTTGTCTAGAGTCCTCAGTCTTTTCCATGTAATTTCTGTCAAATTCGATGTCCCAATTGAAATCCTCATTCATCAGCAGGTATAAAACGATTGCCAAGTTCAATGGCCGATATCTGAAAAGTCATGAAACAACCGATTGTACAAGCACTAGTCATCAATTTCACACCAGACCGACACACCAACCACCTGTCACACCAGATAACACTCCACATCCCCTGACAACTGAATAACAATCAAGCCAAGTGAATAAATTTGCTTACATTTTCCTCACTTGCATATAATCTGCAATAGGGCCTCCCTGATGGATAAATTCAATTTAATTCACTTGAAGCACGTTCCGCGCCAAATCACCGATAAAAAACCACGAATTTCCCTCAAAAGCAAGTCACCCGACCGTAGAAGAAAAACCCGCAACCGCATTTTAGATTAATTCATGGTTAACTCTGATCTATTATCCATCCATCCATTATTGCAAATGATACGAACCATGACAATCCCAAAAAGAAAATAAAAAATAATTCAATACCGTGCCTCAAAGACCCTTCGGTTTCCACGTTCAAGACAATCAATCAAGGGAAACATATTGCAAACTTGATAGACAGATAGTACCAATCGACGGACAGTTGCCAATGATCGCTTCTTCTGCTCTTCTTTTCCCTTCTTATTTTCTCGTTTTGTGTAATATATATTCGTTTAAGACCCTTATGGTGTAGATGATGTTCTTCTAGATATGATATTTGCCCCCTAGTACTAAGTTGTTAAAGTTTGCTCTATTCCTCATCCTACCATAATTCATTGAAGGATGCCGCCTTTCAGAAAAGCGAACCACACCACGCCTATCCATGATACCTTCCTAGTGTTATCGTTTTTACGAGATCCAGTAGTGTATATCGCGAATTTCGAGCTTCTTTAAAGCAAATACATAGATAAAAAAATTATTTTCTATAAAAACATGTTGAACTATTCTTTGCGCGATAGTAATGTACCTTGCTTACAATTAAAACATAAAAATCAAAGCTTAAAAAAAAAACTTTTTAATGTTTAAGAAAAATGTTTCTTCCCCGCTAAAAAACGCCGCATTCCAATTTTTGTACATTTCGTTGTCCCGACAATCCTCCTCTTCCTTACCGTTGAATATTTATTTTTATTTCCATTTTCCCTTTTGTTCTTAATTTAAATATAAAAAAAATAAAATCAAAATGAAAAAGCAACATTTAAGGGAAAACCAACTTTTATAACATTTACCTAACAAATAAAACAAAGTTTATTGAATGTGTATGTATTAAGAAAAAAGTAAGCAAAAAAACGATATTTTTAAATACTTGTAGATAGTTTTTTAGCTATATTCAGAGGGATACATGTATGTATGTAGAGATTTACATTCCGATTATTTTTATTTCTAACTTTTGTTAAATATATTTGTCTTAATTTTCTTTTTAAATAACATTTGGCTAGTTTGCAGGTTGATAAGGAAGAAATCGATATTTATATATCTATTTGTATATGTATGACGCTTGTATGTATATATATAAATACATATATAAAATGTGAAATGAACATATATGATTAGTTAATGGTAATTTTTTTTTTTTTTCGTGCAAACGCTTAAGATTTACATTTAAGATGAAAACAGAAATTAATATAAATCCAAACAAAATGTTGTATTGAATTATTGATTAATTAAAATAAACATTTTTCAACAATATTCGACTAGGCAATTGTTTTTGTATTTAGCTTTGAAAAGTTACAACTAAGGTTTTTTTTTTTTTTTTAGAAAAATTTTCAAACGATAGAGATGATCCGAGTAATCATTATGCCGGATTTTTACCATCTTCCACATGATTGCAATCTAGTCACTTGGACTAATAAGCAATTTTATCCTTATATAGTCTGTATTTGTCATTTCAGGAGTTCGGCCGATCAGCGTCTCCCGATAGATGTTAAGATGCATAAGCATACCACCGTGCACATACATACGTATGTACAGCTGCGGTCAAAATAATAGCAGTGAGAAACCAAAAACGAAACAACTCATCAAAATGCATACATATTATTTACAAAACGTTATAAAATAGTTTTATTTATTAAATCGCATTAATATTAATTTAGATTCTGGGTAAAATATTTGTTAAATTCACAAGAAAAAAAAAATAATGAAATAGTCTCCATAGAATTAAGCACAGTCAAAAAAATAGCAGTATTTAAGTCTTTAAGTAAAATGGGATAATAGATGAATATTTTGAACGAAAGTGTACTGAAATTAGTTAATATTTGGTAGTAGACCCCTTGTTCTTTAATACGGCTTCACATTTGCGCTTCATGGAATCCACCAAAGCCTGACATCCTACCAGAGGTATATTTTGCCATGCTGTCTTCACGCTGACCCAGAGTTCTTTGTTATTTATGGGTTTTGAAGCTGCGACCACTTCTTTTTCCTTTTCACGTCCGTCCAAAGATTCTCTCTTGGGTTGAGGTCAGGTGGTTGGGCAGGCCAGTCCGTGACGGTTATATTGTTAGCCCGAAACCATTCCTTGACTTTTTTGCTGGTGGGTTTCGGGTCGTTGTCTTGTTGAAAGACCCATTTGAATGGCATTTCCTCCTCTGCGTAAGGCAGCATGGTTCCTTCAAGTATGTATAAATTTACATAAACATGTTGGTCCATCACACCATTTATGCGGTATATGGGGCCTACACCATAGTACGAGAAGCAACCCCATACCATAATGCTAGAGCCACCATGTTTCATATTGTTGCGTATTCGCGTTATAAAGGGTTCCAAATGAAAGATGGGAGAGAAAAACTAGGATTTGAAATAAAACGCAAGATTGGTCACGAGGTTTACTTTGCGATCGCCTTTATTCTGTTAAGATCAACAATGACAGCTCGATATCTCCGATCGGCTCCCCCAGTATAATGTCAACACGTTTACACGTATATCCGGGGTGAGTTCGGATATCTGTGGGTGCAGTCAGGGATTCGTAACACTCCCCCCTCCTTGGACTGTAGCCTCTCGAATCGTTAACCTGTTTTCGGGAGGCCAAGCGCTTAGGTTATTGCCTCGATAGCTGGTGACCCGATCGATGTGCACAACTTTACACTTTGACCGGGGTGTTTTCTGCATCTTAATGGTGACATCTGATATGATTTCTATAACGCGATATGGTCCATCCCAGTCTGATTGGAGTTTTGGGCAAACTCCAACTCTTCGTTGTGGATTGTGAAACCACACAAAGTTTCCAACCTGATATGTAGGAAAGTTAGCTTTTAAATCGTACCTGACTTTCATTCTCTGAGCAGAACGTTTAAGTTCAACTCTGGCTCGGCCATGAATTTCTTGGAGTTGGTCCCGAAGTTGTTGGGCAAATCCCGGATATGACTTGCGGCTGCCATCTGGAGGTGTTCCGAAATATAAATCTTGAGGTAGCCTCATTTCACGCCCATACATCATTGCAAATGGCGTTTCTTTGATGGACTCTTGAGTTGAAGAACGGTAGGCCATTGCGAATAAAGGTAGAAGATCATCCCAATCATCTTGCTTATCACTGACGAATTTTGAGAGATACTGAAGTATCGTCCGGTTCATTCGCTCCACCAGACCGTCCGACTGTGGATGGAGAGGAGTTGTTCGGGTTTTTCGTATACCCATAAGTTCCATCACACTCTTAAAAACCTCGGACTCGAAGTTGCGCCCTTGGTCCGAATGCAGTTCCATCGGAACACCATAACGGCAAAAGACTTCCTGGACTAAGATCTTAGCTACGGAAACTGTAGTTTGGTCGACGAGAGGAAACACCTCGAGCCACTTGGAAAAGTAATCCATTACAACTAGGACATATCTGTTTCCTCGTCTAGTTGAAGGCAAGGGTCCCAAAATGTCAATAGCTACACGTTGAAATGGTTCACCAGCCAAATAAACTTGCAGATTACCTTGTGTTCTTCTTTGAGGCCCGTTCTTTGCTGCACAGATGTCACATTCAGAGCAATAACGTTCCACATCTTCTCTTGCTCCCACCCAATAGAATCGGGATCTTAGTTTAGAAAACGTCTTGTTAACACCAAAGTGTCCCCCAGATAAGGTGTCGTGATACAATTTGATTGTTTCCCGGAAAAGTGATCTTGGGATTACTGGCAGTAAGCGTTCCAGTTGTTGGTTGGACGTGGGTACCCATTTCTTGCACAATATGCCGTTTTCCACCTTAAGGCAAGTGAACTGTGCCCAATAGACCTTAAGCTCGTTCACAGTTGATCACAGACCAGTGAAGGAGTAGGTAGTGTCAGCTTGTGTAGTGCGAAAGAAAATAAGTAAGACTACGAGTATAAGTTCGCATTTGGACGAAGTATTCGCGGAACCCGAGTTAGCGCAGTGGTAAAACGCCCGACCTGAAATCGAAAGGTCGTCGGTTCGAGTCCGCTGTCGGGAAAAAAGTTTGTTCGTGCTTTTTGTTTTTTTTTTTCTTCTCCGTGTTCTTTCTGCTACTTCCAAAGTAAATAAGAAGTAGCAGGGAGAGATGTCAGGAGACGGCGGGGGAAATCCCGTACGTCCTACGGAGTATGATGATTTATCATCCGATTTCGCAACACCGGCCGCCGTCATGAAAAGGCGCAAAAGGGTTAGCAGAAGGCCCAACCCAACTAAGCGCCCCTCCCTCACCCCTTCGGCTGAAAAGCTGCTAGTCGAAGCGAGGAAAGGGGCGCCATCACCATCACCATCGACGTCCAAGGCAGCTGGACAACAACAACAACAACATCAACAATCACTGCTCTCCGTGGAAGCAGACATCGCTTACCTCTCCGATGGTAGGGAAGGCCGCTATACAGGGGACAACAACCCCTTCGCCGCCCTCTCAAGTTCGGGTACTGAGGAGGAGCTAAGCGAGCTCGAGGAGGAGGAACGTGTCCTACGTGCCAAACTAAAGGCCGTAGTCGACAAATTAAATAAGATGCGGCAGAAGGAGAAAGAGGAGGCAACGGCCGTCCAGCTTCCGTCACATCAACAGCAGCAACAACAACAGCAGCCGCAAAAAATGCTGCCAAAAAAAACGGCCGAACAGCAGCCACAACCTCAACTGCAGCAAAAAAAACAGCAACAACGACAGCAGAAGAAGCAGCAACCACAGCCGCAGCATCAACAACAACAACAGCCACAGCAGCAGAAACAACAACAACACTCGCAGCAGCAGAAGCAGCAGCAACAACAACAGCCGAAACAACAGAAGCAGCAACAACAGAAGCAGCATCAACAGAAGCAGCAACTACAGAAGCAGCAGCAACAGAAACAGCCGCAACGTCCCAAGGAGAAGGTGCCACCTATCCTTACCCACACCACGGCTCTACGCGAAACAATTGACTTATGTAAGTACGTTATTGGTGTTGGCAATTTCGTCTTTAAAGGTATAGGTGAGAACCGCTATGCTATCCAATGTAACACACTGGAGCAGCATAAGCGGGTCAAAGAACTATTAAAAGAGACCACCACTGAGTTCTTTTCATTTACCCCTAAGACCGAGAGGCTGCAGACGATGCTCCTCAAAGGCGTGTATTCGACTACCGATCCCGAGGAAATGCTCTCAGAGCTCAAAGAGTTCGAGAGCGACGACCTCAAATTCGTTGGAGTCAAGTCGTTCACCACGGCGCGGGCCAGACGGGAGAAGCGTGTGTTACCATTCTTCCTGGTCCAGCTCGCACCCAATAGCAAACTGGAGAGGCTAAGGACCATCACTTCCTTAGCATCCCAGTCTGTAAAATGGGAAAAATTAAGAAGACACGGAAACATTTTACAATGTATCCGCTGTCAAAGGTTCGGGCACGCCGCGTCGAACTGCGAGATGCAGCCTCGATGCGTTAAGTGCGCAAAGAACCACAAGAACGAGGAATGCGATCTGACTCAAGACAAGGTCGCGGACAGGGAGCAGCTCGAGTGCGTGCTCTGTAGGAACCGGGGACACCCTGCAAACTATCGGGGATGTCCTAAGTTCCAAGACATCAAATCAAATCTGGCTCGTAAGCAGAAGGTTGAGGAGAAACGTCCGGCAGGTCGCTCACAAACATCAGCCGTCACACCCCAAATGACCTACGCCCAAATGGCGGCAGGTCTGAGGCAGACGGTACAAAAGCCTGTGGCTGTTACTAAAGCCCCAGTGCCCGTTACTAAGGCACCGGAGGCCGAGGGGGACCTGCGTTCGATCTTGCTCGCCATCCAAGGGCAGATCGGCCAGCTCCAACAGCAGATCCATGAGCAGGCGACCCGAGTGGACAGAATCTACTCGCTTCTGCCGGGCCTAGCGCCTCTTGAATCGTGATGGGTACGCCGGTAGAGAGTCCCTTAAAGGTCCTGTCGGTGAATGTGAATTCACTGATTAGGATTGAGCGAAGAGCTGTACTTTTCAACTTGTTGCAGGACGAAAGCCCCGATGTACTTTTGGTTAGCGAAACAAAGCTAAGCCAAAAGCTAGAAAGTGCTAGAAGCCTGTATTGTGTGCATTCCTCTCCGAAATGGAAAGAGAATGTACATTATATCAGCTTACGCACCTGAAGCACCTCAACCTAACGTTTTCATGGCAGAGCTCGAGACACTTTTTCGGACTCTGCGCCTAAACTCGGTAGAGAACTTCTACATTCTGGCCGGTGATTTAAATGCCAAACATAGTGATTGGGGAAATAACATTCCCAACACTAGGGGGAGCCTACTAAGCCATTGGTGGGTTCTGCAGAGCATAGAGTACAGACTCAAAATACTCGCAACGGATAGTCCGTCGTATCCTAGGAGCGGCTCCTATCTGGATCTCATGCTTCTTGACTCTCGACTGAGACTCTCTGACACAAACGAATGGTCTACTAACTGTCTACGGAGCTTCGTATATGACAGTGACCATTGCGGACTAAGCGCCATAATCAAATTACCAGACGAATTCGCGGAAATGGCAGAGTACGTCCAAACGTACCCCTATGATTACAGTAGGGCGCGCTGGACACGCCACTTCTCACCAATTCTCTGACGAGAGCGCTCACTTCGAGCGCCTCCTTCCCACCGTCTAATAGGAACCTGTCAAACCACGAGATTGACAGGTACCTCCAACAAATGGACGATATCATTAAACAGACAATGAACAATACGATACCACGCCAACGACAGCACGATACCACAAACGTATACCGAAACGCGACAATCGACGCACTGCACAGACAAAAAAGTAGACTACTGACAAGACTCAAACTCAAACTCAAACTGTACAGGCGGTTTACCGACAGACAAAACTCGGAGGTCAGGACACTGAAGTCACTGATCAAAAATCTCCAACAGTTGATCAAAGAGAATTACAGAATATCTGTAAGTTTGCATTGGAACAACAGAATTCGTGCTGTAAAATCCAACAGCGCGAGTATGTTCCCGCAAATAAATAAAATATTTCGGAGAAACAATCAGAATGACATTCAGGATCTAAAGCTTCCGAGAACGTCAGACAATGAACGCTTGCTACGAACAGTCAGTATCGATCCAGAGACCGCCGTCTTGGATGATAATTTCTTCGTGATCGAGGATCCCCAGGAGAAGGTGGCGACAGTGGGAGCTGTATTCCAGGAAGTGTATGCGGTGAATGACAGCATTCGCCCAAACCGCGTCCTACTTCATCACTTCTACCTTCAAAATGATATAGATCAATGGCGATCAGAGAACCTTGGTTTTACCAGTTTCAATGATGATTTTATGGCAAACAATGCTGTCGCCAGTGAAGGGGCTAACACCCTGTTCATTTCGACGGATGATCTCCGGATGATCTTCGACTCATTGAAGAAAAAAAAGTCCGCGGGAACCGACGGTATATCCAATGTTGTTCCACCAGTGGCTGTAGAGAGGTACACCATCCTGTTCAACAATGCACTGAATAATGCACATTATCCAGTGCACTGGAAAACAGCGGTGGTGCAACCAATCCCCAAGAGGGGTAAAGACACCTCCAATCCGGCAAATCTTCGGTCAATAAGTCTCCTTCCGAGTATCAGTAAGGTGTTCGAGAAGGTGGTCCATAGAGCCCTGTCTAAATGGGTTGAGGTCAAGAAAATCATTCCGGATAACCAATTCGGTTTCAGAGCGGGGCATGACACCATTCATGCCGCGTCGAAGCTCGTATCGGATATCCAGTGGAATAAATGCAAGAACCAATGCACGGGTGCCTGTTTGATTGACTTGGAAAAAGCCTTCGACACCGTATGGCTAGAAGGACTTTACTACAAGCTCAGTCGGTTGGGCATAAGTAAACCACTGCTATATATGATTTTTGACATGTTAACAGGTAGAAAGTTCGTAGTGAAAATTGCCAACGTGACTTCTACCCAAACATTTGATATTAACAACGGACTGCAACAGGGTACGGTGAACTCGTCGATACTTTTCAGCATTTACTTCAGTGATCTGATAGCTTCTCTTCACCATTCAATAGCGTACGCGGACGATTTAATTGCGTACAGATCAGGTCCAACGATCGACGTCATTGTTACGCTTCTGCAGCGTGACTTCGAAAAAATTCAGCAGTATTGTGATGACTGGAAGTTGAAAATCAACTTCCAGAAATCAGAATCTATATTGTTCAGAACGCCTTTGTCTAGGGCCTCTCGGGACACTAGAAAAAATTGGCGCAGGTTCTCAATTTCTGGACCGGACGGGCGTCCACTGGCGAGACAAAGTGTAGTCAGTATATGCCCCAAAAACTGGACTTCCTTACGAAACAGTTTGCACTTGCAAGGATTTAATTTTAAACCAGAGTCCCTCAATCGACTGAAAACAAAACGCAAATTAATTAGCATTTGGTCGAACGTCTTACCATGCACCAGGATGTCATCCAAATATGGAAGACAAACTTCCAGCGGGAGTCCCCTTAGCACAGTAGACATCAAGCGCTCAAATGTGGCCGGAGCATTCGTCAAGCCAAAACTCATGACACGAAACTGCCATAGACCATCTCGAGTCACAAAAGCAGTTTTCTCCCTGTCGTCCGGATGCACTTCAACCTGCCAGTACCCTGACCGACAATCAAGGGTGCTGAACCATTCTGAGCCTGATACTGAATCCAAGGTGTCGTCTATCCTAGGCAACGGGAATGAATCCTTAATCGTAACGGAGTTTAAAAGACGATAATCGACACAGAAACGCGTAGATCCATCCTTCTTTTTGACCATTACGATTGGTGATGCCCATGGACTGGAACTGGCTTCGATGATACCTCTTTGTAGCATGTCGTCAATTATTTGTCTGGATTCTTCCTGTTTGGCCAAAGGGAGTCGACGTGGGGGCTGTTTTATCGGCTTAGATGACCCAACGTCGATTCGGTGTTGCACGACTTTGGTTCTTCCCAAGTCGTCGGAAGCAACAGAGAAGATGTCTCTAAACTCCCAGAGGAGTTCTTTTGCAGCTAGTTGATGAGTGATTTCGAGATGGTTCACTGATTGATCGAAAAATTGTGTGAGACATTTCGAGACAGGAACGTTGCTGTTTGACATCGAATCTAAATATTCAGCCTCTTCAAACAGGGCCACTGGTGTATCACTTGGTAGAATCACAGAGTGATCAGCCACATTGACGACCCGTACAAATACAACGCCATCACAATTTTTGTTAAGCGACTTTCCAATTACTAACCCTTTTGGCAACTGCCTTCCAATTGGAGAAACAACTCCTTCTGAAAGATTGCTTTCGACAGGCACAGCCGTAGAAACCATCGTCTCTGCTCGGGGAGGGATAACAAAATCTCTTACAGCTCGTAGACACGCGACTCTCGGTTCTTCTCTCGCGGTTGTTCCAACATTTTGAGTTATGTAACTCTCACGCATCATAGGAATTTGACATCCACCGACAGTTAGTATTTGAGAGGAAAAGTTAAGAATTCCTTTAGTGGCCTGAAGAATGTCTACACCAAGAATTCCTTCGCAACCGATAGGTAGGGAATAGTCGAACACCAACAATTTTACACGTCGCTTAAATCTGCCGATTACGATTTCTGTACGCCAAGAATGTGAGCTTTGAAGAGAATTCCCACATAATGTTTGTAAACAAACGTTGCTAGGCACGAGATGACCATTGGGAGGAATAATAGATCGACTCACCAGCGTCACCGATGAACCAGTATCAATCAACATTCGACAAGGCCGTTTGCCGATTTCAATGGGAACAATAAATCCACTATGTAGTTTTGACGAGTAGATGTTGCAGATTTGGGGTCGAGTCGATGTAATCAGTGTTGACCCCTCGTCACTGATTGCTGTTCGTTTCCCGACACATTGTCTGATTCATTGGTAATGTCAATTGCTCGTGTCTGGTGAATTGAGTGCGTCGCCAGGCGAGCGGCTTCAACGGTGACAGCTTTAGAAAGTGCTTCGGCAAATGTTTTAGGATCCGATAGTCTCACATTTTCTTGAATATTGCGATCCGAAAATCCATCAAGAAATTGCATAATTGCTATTCGCTCTTGTGCGCTCGACGGGCAATCGCTAAACACAATACGTGTGAGTCGCTGTATGTCGCTTGCAAATGCACCCAGATCTTCATTGGGACGCTGTCGTCTAGAACGAAATGTAGCATGAGTGACATATTTTTCTTGACTTACAAACCTTAGTTGTAAAGCTGCAACTAGCTTGTCGTAATTGGAACGATCAGCAGGGTCTAAATTCGCCAATACAGATATACTTTCTCCACGAAGTAAAGAAGCGAGATTTGTCGCTTTCTGTTGAGACGTCCATTGGTTGGCTTCTGCGATGATGTCGAATTGCAAATGATAATCTCGCCACCGTGTTGTTTTACTGTCAAATGGAGGTGGTAAAGGGTTATAGAAGTGTGGGTATAAGTTGGTAAGACATTGAGTTTGGCCATCACCCGGTTTTCTTTCAAAGATGTTCTCCTGTGTGGCCCGATGTTCTGGAACGCTTTCCTCTGTGGCGCGATGTTCTGGAGTGGAACACTCCAACACTTTATTAACAAAAGTTGTCGCACTCATTGTTTTAAGTTCTTCTGACTGTCGCTGCTGCTCATGTGCAATTTTGGTTATGGCGGCATTTTGTTGCTCAAGTTCCGTGTACAAGGAATTCAGTTTGGTGACAATTTTTTCTAGAGTCTCTTCCATATCGAATTCAGAATCCCACTTCTGACACCAGTGTTGCGTATTCGCGTTATAAAGGGTTCCAAATGAAAGATGGGAGAGAAAAACTAGGATTTGAAATAAAACGCAAGATTGGTCACGAGGTTTACTTTGCGATCGCCTTTATTCTGTTAAGATCAACAATGACAGCTCGATATCTCCGATCGGCTACCCCAGTATAATGTCAACACGTTTACACGTATATCCGAGGTGAGTTCGGATATCTGTGGGTGCAGTCAGGGATTCGTAACAATATATTTATGGCTATACGCATAGCCGCAAAACATAACGATTTTACTTTCATCCGTCCAAAGGATGTTCCACCACTCGTGAAAGGGCCTATCAACGTGAACCTTGGAAAACTGAATTCTTTTGGAAATATACGTTTTTCCTAAAAGTGGGACTTTCCGTGGACTCCTGGCATAAAGAATATTTTGTCTTAATGTTCTCCTAATAGTTTCCACACTTGCATTTCAATTTAGCTCCATTTTTATTTCTTTGGCAGCCATAAACGGTGAAGCCTTCGAGCACCTTACAATTTGTCTTGCCGATTTTTCTGACAAAACTGTTTTTCTGCCTCGCGTTTCTAGTTTTTCCTCGTAATTTTTTGCATTTAAAATCATTTTCGCGGAAATCTCCAGCATGTGTTTAATTTCTACATATTTATTTGCCCTTAACAAGAAGGCGACGGATAAGACCTCGTTGCTCCGGAGTGCAGTGTTTTCCGCGGCCCATGTTAGTGATTTAGTGAATACTAGTAATATTTGTATAAATGCAGAGACGATTCGAAAATCTACTTTAAGCCTTGAAATTGATTTAACCTGAATAAACACAAAACCAAGAAAGAATATATGTAAGTTGCTTCAAACTGGCGTGCACTGCTATTATATATGTAAGTATTGACCGTCAAGGAACACACAGTGAATGGTTTATAATAACATTTGGAAACAAACCGTTATGGCAACGAATATTTATTTTCTTGGAAACACAAGACATATTGTTCTATTACCGAAAAATTAGTTAAAGAAAGTAATAGAATATTCATACCTTAATCTATGCTATATTATTTCGTTGGGGAGGTCGCGCTGCTATTATTTTGACCGCAACTGTATGTACAACATAAATAAGACGGCTTCCAACGTTGAATTGGACAGTTCAGATGAGTCCAAACGTGCCCGTTTATTCTTCTCTGAAATGAATGGCTAACTGCCCTGTAACTTTTCAACCTCGCCTCCCTCGCCATTCTTTTAATAGTAGATTCACTGACATCTAATTCAACTTTGTTTAAAACAGTATTCGAACTTATAAATGGATCAATTCTAATTTTCGGATAATTCAATTATCCATTCGAATTGTCGCCTTTCTTGGCCTAGCACCTTTATGAACTGTATCGATGGACCCAGTGTCATTAAATTTCCTCACAAGTCTGTACTTGTTTCTAGCCATTTTTTTAAAAAGCTAATTTAACAATTCACCTCTCATTTCAATCATTCACCGACCAGGATCTTCAACCCGATCACGACTATTTTCGATATTTGAAAGACTGCCCCCAGACGTCTTTTGTTTCACTGAACATAACTCCCGACCTAATCGCCGAAAAAATACTCAACTTAAAGGGCGATTACTCTCCCTTTCCCGACTGTCTGCCTGCCATAGTTTTAAAAAAGTGCGCGAATCATCTTATTTTACCCCTTACCGCTCTATTTCAAAGCTCTATCTCTCAAGGACTCCTTCCTAAGCTTTGGAAATATGCTTATATTATACCAGTCCACAAAAAAGGACTGCAAAATGATGTGTCCAACTATCGTCCCATTGCCAAGCTCTCATGCATACCCAAACTTTTCGAGAGCATCGTTTATGATGCACTATTCTCTCACTGCAAACCTATATTTTCTCGTAACCAACATGGGTCCCTAAGGTCGATCGACAACCACTAATCTAGTCGAGGTTGTTTCATAATGTTTGTGTGCACTCGAAGCTGGCAAAGAAGTAGACGTTGTCGCCACTGACTTCAGCAAAGCCTTTGACAAAATGTGTCACCAAATTATTCTCCTCAAGCTCACTGCCCTCGATTTCTCTCCCGGTTTTATCTCATAGATCAAATCTTATCTTGAAGATCGTCAATATAACGTTATCTTCAGATCTTCTATCTCTGATTCAATCAATGCTACCTCCGGTGTCCCGCAAGGTAGCCATCTCGGTCCACTGATATATACTCTAACCGTTAATGATGTTGACAGTGTTATCCTGCAGCTTTAGAACTGTGAGAGACAGCTCCCCAGCTGTGTCTGAACTATTGAGAAAAGACACAGAGAACTCTTAATAGACCAATCACAATCACTGACAACCCTCTCTCCTGTTACAATTCGAGGCAGACTTGAGTAAAAAACCTAAAGCCCTCGGAAACGAAATGTCTTAAAAAAAATAACAGGAATTATCGACTTTCGCAAAAAAAATTATATATTGAATTATCCCTTTCAAAATAATCTCAATAACATGTTATGAACGTATGGCTTTGATACATTATTCGACACTCCGAGCGTTGCGCTTACTATCCATTACGTAGACTTCTTTTTATTTTTGGGAATTGAAAAAAGGCATGAAGAGTCACATCTGACCAATACCAGGAAGTGTTTTTTTTTCCTAGCCTGATAATAGGCTTGCTGCTAGGCAACATTGGCGAGATCCCAGTCGGCCAAAGAATGAGTTCATGAGCACTATCCACGTACCCGTCGCGGATGAGTGGTTTATTCGTGGCGGTATACCATCTCTATTTTGAACTAACCTTTCAGAATCTAAATGGAGAAATGCTTCTGGAATTGGGGTAATAATAAACGATCTGGGACTCTGAACTAAACCACTGCCTCTTGAAAGCCAGTGTCTATGGAAATATACATACTGGTTAAGCCAGATACCAAGATATCAAACAGCGTTTCTCACCGCTAATAGTTGTCCATATTACCCAATGATCGCGATGCGAATTTCTTCCCGTTCTTTCTGTTATCCATTGATGGCCTGTAGAACGGAGCATAGTATTGATGATCTCAATTTTTTGTATCCTCTTGATACGCTATTGCTGAGAAAACCTATAAGATCGTTTGTGTAGATGTTGAACTGTATCGGAGAATCAACCGCTCCCTGCTGTAAGCCGTTGTCAATGTCAAAGATCTTGCTTGAAGTAACATTGTCGCACTTAACTGCAAACTACACACATTTTAACCATGTGGTGTCGAAGCCCTTTTCAAAGTCGACAAGACAAACATATGTGCATTGGATTTTTGCCTTATCCCACTGAATGTCGGAAACCAGTTCTTATACATCTGACCATCATGCCTGGCTTAAAACCAAACTGGTTGTACGGTATTATTTTCTTTTCCTCAACTCATTTTATCAGAGCTCTGTTTACTACTTTTTGATGGTCAAAAACTTTACATTCGGTAGCAAATTACAATAATGAATATTATCCAAAGCGTTGTTGAACAGCGCTCAATAGGCAGGCGTCTTATAACGACGTTTGGGATACCATCTATTCCCGCCGACTTCGAACGCTGCCGTATGAGATTTCTGTGCCTCAGGCTTGATGGTAGCTCTTCGATCTGCCAACACAAAATTTTTCACTTCTTTTACGTTATCTTCAGTGAGGTACGAGGATGGGCGATCTTCGTGATGTTCATATTCAGTGGATGTTCCTTGAATTCCTTAACCCAGCGTACGAGGGTGGTCCGATAAGTACTTAACCTCACCGCCAGATGGCGCCAGTATCGCAAGAGCAACTTACTATCGCGTAGTACATTCTAGTAGACGGCTACTGTCGAAATTTCAGCTCGGACTTCGGATCGGACTCGTAGATTTGTTTTGACCACGTGTGGAAGTGGGAGTGCCCGCGGATTTTAGAAAAATGGAAAAAGAGCAATATCGGTCGGCGATTCGATTCTTGTTTTTGGAAGGGAAATCGCGCAGCGAAATCAAAGAGCGTTTGGACGCTGTGTACGGTAGTGACTCTTCTCCTTCGATGGCGACCATCAAAAATTGGTTTAATGAGTTTCAACGTGGTCGCACGTCGGTTTTTCATGAGCCACGTCCAGGTGCCCCGAAAATGGCTACCACGGAGGATAACGTGACACAAATCCACGATCTCGTATTGGCAGGCCGCCGATTGAAGATGCGCGAGATAGCTGAGACAGTAGGCATTTCAAAAGATCGCGTGGGTCATATCCTGCATGAAATTTTGGGCATCAGAAAGCTGTCGGCGCGATGGGTGCCGCGTTTGCTCACTTCGGACAACAAATGCAACCGTAAAACCACTTCAGAGCAGTGTTTGAAGTTTTATAAGCGCAATCAGAAGCAATTTCTGCGTCGTTTCGTGACAGTCGACGAAACATGGATCCACTGGTACACACCAGAGACCAAGAAACAGTCGAAACAATGGACTTCACCCGGCGAACGTGCTCCGAAGAAAGCGAAGACTGTCCCATCGGCCGGAAAGGTGATGGCCACCGTTTTCTGGGATTCACAAGGTGTGATCCACATCGACTACCTGGAGAAGGGCAAAACAGTCACAGGGCTGTACTATGCCAAATTATTGGGCCAATTCGTCGCAGGATTGAAGAAAAAAAAGGGCCCCACTTGGCGAAGAAAAAAGTGCTCTTCCATCATGATAACGCACCGGCTCACACCTCCGCCCTCGCCACGGCCAAATTGGTCGAATTGGGCTACGAACTGCTGCCCCATCCACCGTATTCTCCAGATTTGGCCCCGTGCGACTTATTTTTGTTGCCAAACTTGAAAAACTCACTCGCCGGGCAGAAATTTCAATCGAATGAGGTCATCGCCGCCTCGGAGGCCTACTTTGCAGACCTCGTGAAAACGTATTTTTCAGACGGGTTAAAGAAATCGGAGCATCGCTGGGTCAAGTGTATCGAGCTAAAGGGAGACTCTATTGAAAAATAAATCGCCATTTCTCCCAAATTTTTGTTTTTCTTTTGTAGGCTAAGTACTTATCGGACCACCCTCGTATACTGTGAAATATGTAGGAGCAGAGTCCACTAACGTTCTTACCAAATGGCTGCGTACGTCTTTGAAAGAAGGTTTTTCAAGCAGAGGTACTTAATTACAGCCCTAAATTCATTTTTCTCAATTTTGACGTAACCCGGCGGTTCTTATTCAAATTATGTTCCTCCTGGAAACTGAAGTTTGTTTAAATGATTTTTTAAGCTCACCTAGTGGCAAGCAAGCAAAACTATTTTTTTTGCATTTTTATGCGGAATGGAAATAAGCGATTATCAATACTTTTGGATCAGCCCTCGTATTTGACAACAATCAATCAAGGATGCAATTGAGAATTATTATCATTAATGAATTGCCTTGCGGAAGACTCGGAACTTTTATTTTAATTGCTTAAACGACGTTGCAAGTAAGTGGTTTAATCTTTTAATACAGCATGTTGTATCGAAAAACGCTACTCTTATCAGCATGAGCCTCACTTTGTGATGTTTGGCCTCAGCGATCCAGATTGCCTTTAATGAGACGAGTAAACGCTAACTTCGAGGACATATCTGTAAAACCTTGTTTAACTCCTGAGCAGCACCCACTTGCTGCTATTTTTCTCTCGAATTCAACGACTTTGGAATACATTTTACTGCCATGCATTTTGTACTCAAAACATGGTTGAAAGTTGAGTGCCATGTTAGTTAGTATGCAACATCTTTAACGACTTCTCTGCCTATTATACGGCATCATTTTGTGCATATTTTCCCCGGTTATTGATACTCTGGGCCATCCAGCGCACTTTTTATATTCAATAGCTTCACGGCTTACTTAGAAACGTTTACGCCTCTTGTTTTATTCATAGAAGACTGACAAGAAACAATATTTAATTTTTCTTAAACTTTACTGCACTTTATTCTATTATTATCGCAAAATTAAATGCGAATTCGATATTATATGTGTTCAAATACATATTGTTTTATCACCCTGGATAAAATTATTTTAGAAACAGAGTCAAGCTTTTGGATTATGCGACTGGTCTAGCCTTTTTCAGAAAGTGGCTTGTTAACTCTCAAAAATCCCCGTGCGATCAGCATCAAATGCTCCTCTTGCATTCTGGAAATTTCGAGAAAGCATCATTAGGGATTATTATCTAGAAGCCTTAAAGTTATGAACAAGCATTTTACACACACTATGATGGGGCATACCATGTTCAAAAACAATAATCGATTTATATTGTACTTTAAGGCGACGGTCACTTTTATCGATCACGTAAGGCTGTAGCTCTTTGCTAATTGTGTACCAACCCATAGCATTGCAAGTGCATCCCTATTTCAACCGTCGCTGACCCCAATGTACCATTTTCGAGAGTTTTGAAGTCGATAATCATGCGAAACTACAAGCTTCGGTAATGAAAATTATACGCCATTAATGGAACCTATGGCCTCGGACTAAATACGAGTATGTCTATTCAATCCTATATATGTACATACATATTCTCGTTAAAGCTAAAGTTAGTTTCGAAATCATCTACATATGTGTGATGGCGGGTAGAGATGTGACGGATATCCGGTAAGTATTCGGTATTCAGCCTATCTGGCGTCCTTTATAATATCCGGCCGGAGCCGAATAATTTTATTCGGCCGAATACCGGATAGTCGTTTTTTTAGTAAAAACAAAAAACAAACAAAACAAATATCAAGTTTTATGATCTGACTGATTTTATTTAACATATAATAAATATGTGGTTTGTCTAGCAATTCAATATTGAAAGTTTACTAGAGTCAAATTATGGTGAATGAAAATCAGTTTTTCTGCATTCAGGGGTAATAAAGGATTACGTTTGTTTTCGTATACGATGCCTGCTTCAGAAGAGAGTCTCTCACTATATACGCTGCTACATGGAGATGAAAGATAAGTTTTGGCCAATTTGGACAAAATTGGATACTGTCTTTCATTTGCTGACCACCAAGACCAAGGGTCACTATTCCGTTGAAGCCTAACTGTTCTGAGAAATAAATCAAGCTCGTTGGCGGTATCACTTTTGGCAGATAACTCAATCTGACTATTGCCTTCCGCAATCTCTTTAAAACAGTCCTAAAACGTTGTTACAGGGTGAATCTCCTGTTTCCTCACTACTTAATGATTCGTCATCACAGCGCATTTGTAAACTATCCAACTATATTCTTTGGCGGGCTCACTCAGCCTGAACCGGTCCAAGGAAACTTGTCTCAAACCTTGGGTCCAGAAAAGTTGCTAGCAAGTAATTTAAATCTTCATAAAGGCCATTAAATAGGTTTTTAAGTTCAGTCTTCAATGAACCAATCATGTCCATTAAATTGTAGGTTTTTCGTAAAGTTTCCTCTTTTTCAAGATTACTTATTTTTTTTTTTTTTTTTTTTTTTTTTTGTTGGAGGCTTCTACTATCTGCTGGAGCACTCAGACACAAGTACTGGTCCATTGTACTACCAGACAGACACCTTGTCTTTATTGTATTTTCCCCGTTGTCCGGAGAAAAGTGAGGAGGGGCTTCAGTGATGTTGAGCTAAGAGATTCGGCACCCACCACGTCGGCCCCAAGGGTGCGCCACCGTGCACGAGCGAAGGCGGGACAGTCGCAGAGAAAGTGTTCCGCTGTGTCGTCCTCCTCGCAACAAGCAGCACAGGTAGGCGTCTCACTGATGCCAAGCACGTAAAGATGCCTGGCAAAAGTGTAATGGCCCGTAATGACGCCCGTTAGCCTTCTGCAGTCATTTCTTCTTAAGGATAAGAAGAATGTTGCGGACTTTTTACAGACGTCAGGGCGTACGCGCTTAGTCATCCTGCATCCTGGATATTCCTTCCATCTGCGACTGTGTACGTTAAAGACCCAGTCATTGATGTCAGATTTAACCGTTGAAGCTGGTAGACCTAAGGCGGGTTCAGGCCCTGAGAAACTCTCCTCTGAGCCTTTTCTAGCGAGTTCATCGGAGATCTCGTTTCCTGGGATTCCAGAGTGACCTGGAACCCATACAAGCCTAAGTGAATTAAGTCTTCCGACTTTGTTCAACAAGGTCTTGAGTTCATGCACTAGTTTGGAGTTGGACAGAGGATTGGATACAGCTTTGAGAGCAGCTTGGCTGTCACTGCAGACACATATGCTCTTTCCCCTCCATCTGTGTTTCACACCATAGTGCATGGCCATTAGGATTGCGTAAATCTCCGCCTGGAAGACAGACGCATATTTTCCTAACGAGAAGTGCAGTCGAATGTTTTCGCGCTCGAAGAAAACTCCGGCGCCGGATCCCTGATCAGTCCTGGAGCCATCTGTGAAGATGCGAAGACATTCTATTCCAGGTTCAGTGTCTGGCCAAAGCCAGTCCTGACGCCAAGGAAATGTGACTGTGTAGTTACAGCGCAGTAGGATGGCAGGTGTCATTGCGTCAGAGGGCATATCCATGAGACAGTGATCGTAGGATATTTCTCTCTCAAGTACACTTTCACTCCACTGCGAGTTGTACCAAAGACCATTCCTCTTTAGGCGAGAAATAGTTTTCAGTGCACACCCTCTGATATATATGTCAAGGGGTGGAAGGTTCATCATAGCATCCAAAGCAGCTCCCGGTGTGCTGGGGAAAGCCCCCGTGCAACTGAGGCAGACCGCTCTTTGGAGTTTGGTGAGTGAAGCCACAACGTGTTTTCGTGTCAGCCTGCTCCACCAAACAACCGATGCATATGAGATTATCGGTCTTACCATTGCCGTGTAGATCCAAAGGACCTTTTTCGGCGATAAGCCCCATGTTTTGCCAAAGGCACCTTTGCATTGCCAGAAAGCTGACAGCGCTTTGGTGGTTTTGGACTCAACATGTTTTGACCAGAGAAGTTTGTTATCTAGAATGACTCCCAGATACTTAGCTTCCTTGGATATAGGGATGGGAATGCCTTTTAGCACCAGCTGAGCAATGCCAGTTGTTTTCCTCCTTCTCGTGAAGAGAACGACATCGGTCTTAAGAGGATTAACCGACAGCCCATTTCTCGTGCACCAGTCTTCGATCACGTTTAGCGCCACCTCCGCTTTGAGACAGACATTCGCTAAACATGAGCCGACAGAGAGAACAGCAACATCATCCGCATAGGCCTGGGCATCGATTCCAGAGGCATTGAGAGCATCTAGCAGAGAGTCGACCACCATGCACCATAACAGCGGAGACAAGACGCCACCTTGCGGGCAGCCCCTGTTTACTCCAGACTTGACACATTGTTCGAGGCCTGCATCAGCGATCAATGTCCTGTGCACAAGCATTGCTTTGATCCACAAAACCAGTGCTTCATCTACGCCATGCCGTCTAGCAGCGTTACACATGCTGTCGAAGGTAGCGTTATCAAAAGCTCCCTCAATGTCGACGAAAATGCCTAGTACGTACTCTTTCCTTTCGAGAGCGCATTCAATTCTCCCAACTAGGTTTTGAAGCGCAGTCTCGCAGGATTTTCCGCGCTGATAAGCATATTGCATGTCCGACAGAGGATGCATTCGAAGGGCATCTTTGCGCACGTGCAACTCTACTAGTCTTTCCATGCTTTTCAGCAGGAATGATGTTAGACTTATTGGTCTGAAACTCTTGGCTAGTGAGTAATCCTCTTTCCCTATTTTGGGAATAAAGACCACTTTCACCGCGCGCCAAGGGATAGGTATGTAGGCAAGTGCCAGGCTAGCAGTGAAAATTCTTTTCAGTGTAGGAAGCAGCTGTCTTATACCTTTTTGCAGCATAACGGGGTATATCCCATCAGTGCCCGGCGACTTAAAGCCATCGAAGGATGCCACAGCAAATTCAATGGCATCAGTAGTTGCCACGCGTGACGCAACATACCAGCTACGCCGAGTTGTTTTCATCGCTACAGCCGCAGTATCCAATGAGGGAGTGTGCAACGAGCCGATGACAGTCTGATTTCCCGGAAAATGGGTCTGAAACAGTAAACTAAGAGTTTCTGCTTTAGACTCTGTAAAGGTACCATCAGACTTTCTGAGTACCTCCAGCCTTGTCGATTTTCCTCGTTTGAGGACTTTAACCAACTTGCTGGTCGCGCTCAGGGATTTGATCTCTTCGCAGAAGGACTTATAGGAATCATTCTTCGATTTTCGAATAAGCTTCTTATATTCCTTCTGCTTCGATCGATATTTATTCCAGTCATCTTCCGAGTTCGATTTAAGCGATCTGTTCAGAAGACTTCTGGCTTCCCTACGAAGCCGTTGGAGCTCAGCATTCCACCAGGGAACCGGCTTCCTGTTGGGAGGTTTTTTGACAGGACATGCGAGTTCAAAACATTTGGTGATGGCGCTGTTCAGGTTATGAACTCCATCCTCCACCGATTGATTAGTTTTGAGTTTAGGCGGGGCTTGAGTGGATTTCTCAAGCTCCTCCCTAAATCGCACCCAGTCTGTTTTTCTTAGGATTCCGCTTGGGCTGCGAGGGGGAGATCCCGCACTTCAATTGGAATTCGATGTATCTATGGTCTGACAGCGTAACATCTGGTGAGACTCTCCAGTTAGTGATGGCCTTCGCATGCCTGTTAGATAAGGTTAGGTCAATCACTTCCTGTCGTCTCGCCGTCACAAAGGTTGGTAGAGAGCCAACATTGTTGATGAAAAGGTCAGACGAAAGAATGAAGTTTAAAAGATGGTCTCCTCTCCGGTTGCATTTGCTGCTGCCCCAAAATGTGTTTTGAGCGTTAGCATCGCAACAGATGATGAGTCCAATCCTTCTGGCTTCACAGTACTCTACGAGTTCGGAAACCGCCTTAGGTGGCGGGGGTAGTACCGAGTCGTAGGGGAAGTAAGCAGACGCCACGACGAAGTGTTCAATTTCTCCGTGCGCCTTGTAGCTCACTTTCGCAGCTACCAGATCTTGACCACAGAATTGACCAAGTTTGGTTGCCGATAGCGTATTCAATATGATGAGGCAGACCCTGGGCCTTTCGGATCGCTCATCATAAAGGATTGTAGCATCACGTATGCCACCAAGACCACACAGGCGTTTGTTCCACACCCATGGTTCTTGAATGGATACAATGTGATGATTTGTACTACTGCATGCAATTCTGCTACTTAGAAGAGCGGTAGCAGCCTTGCAATGCTGTAGGTTGATCTGAGTAAAAATCATGGATTCATACTGGGGAACACGTTCCATCCTTCGACTACTTGACATCAAAATGGAATACAATCCTACCAAGGCCGAAGTAGGGACGTGAGTCGTACGCGGTTTTCTTTATTACTTACTTATTAATGTGGCAACATGTGGTATTACTTCTGAGATGCAAGAAAGACCAGAACTAGTTATTTTCGTTATTTCTTCACAAAGTTTAAGAAGTCTTATACACTGTTCCAATAGATCCCACTGACACGCTGCCAAGTTATATAATGTATCGTGGTCAGCAATGTAGAGAGAAATCGCTCGCTTCTGTTTCAATAACCGTTCTAGCAAAAAATAAGTAGACTTCCAATGTGTACTAATATCTTGGATTAATTGATATTGTGGCAATTGTAGTTTTAGCTGAAGCGCTACTAATTTTTCTTGACCTAAGCTCGAATGATTGAAATGTGTAACAATTCGTCGTGCAGCTTGTATCATCTCCCAAACTTCAGGCTGAGAATTCTAAGCTTCATTTATAGCTCGTTGTAGCGAATGAATAAAACATCTAGCAGAATGATATCCACCGATTCTTACACCTTTCACCATGCTAGCTCCACTGTCATGAACAAGGAGCGAGTTGCGATTGCATTCAGCTCTTTCGCAACATTTTCTCCTGTGTGAGATCCTTAAAAAAAGAATTTATTGCGAGTACAGCATGATCTAATTTGAATTCATAAGATATCCAGAGAGCTGTAAAGCTCAAGAAGCATTTATTGTTGTTTCGAGAGGTCCATATATCCGAGGTTACAGAAATCACAGAAGCTTTTGTGATTTGTCCTTCAATTTTAGAGTGTATTCGATTATATACGTCAGGAATAATTTTTTCAGATATATGTATGTATATTTCTGAGATGGAATTTTATAATGAGGCAACGCTTTCTCCAATAATCTTTTAAAGCCAACATGCTCCACAATATATATGGGTTGATCGTCTAAAGCAGGGCTTCTTAAACTTTTTTCATTCATGACCCCATTTATGATTGCGAGTTTCCTGGCGACCCCATATAAATACAAAAGAAAGATAAATGAATATTTATTGATGATTTATTTATTAGGTAACAATATACGTATACATATGAAAATATATAGTTTTAGAATTCATTTAGAAACATACAAAAATCTAAAATTAAAAATTGCACAAAAAGTTTTAAAACTGTATTTATTATAGTTACAAAAATCATATGCCCTATTTTTCATCAAAATTGCATTTTTTGCAATAACATAAATAAAAGGGAATTCTGACCGTCTTAGTTCGCTCGAATATATTCGAACGCAGTCGCTGAGTGGTAAGTATTAAATTAAAATTAAAGGAAAAAATTGAATGAGATGGACGTAAGACTTCTTCAGCATTTTTTAGCGATGAACGATATTGGGATTTAATATGTGTTAAAGCTGAGAAAGTAACTTCACATAAATATGTGGTGTTGAATGGCAGAAGAACATTTAACGCCAAATCAGCGATTGTGGGAAATTCAGTTCTAGTTCCGATCCAGAATTCATTCAAGGGCTTTTTTGGAAATTGTAGTTTTAAGTTTGAGTCCCTCGAAAGCTCAGCAAATTCCTCTTGAGCTCTAAGTGGCAAGTGATCTCACTTAAGCCAATCCAAAACGGCTTTTGAATCCAAGCTACCTTTTTGAAATCAATATTTAATATAAAATATGTACGGAACTGTGTTTCTAGCGCTGATCTACAATCATTTTTGCAGTAAAAGTTTTACAATGATTTTTCTCGATTATAAAATTGTCGACACTGGAAAACATTTCGAACGAATTTTTTTCTACCCTACTTTTCCAAATGTTGATCTTTTTAATAAAACTTTCAATTTTATCATTCGAAGTAAATATATCGCAATTTCTTCCTTGAAGAGACAAGCTGAGATCGTTTGATTTCGCAGAGATATCTGACAAATAACACAGCTTGGACAGCCATAAGTCATTTTGAAAAAAAGCAGCAAGTTCACATTTTCGTTCGGTTAAAAATATTTCGATTTCGTCTTTTAATAACAATAATCTTCTTAAACTTTGATCTCTTGACAACCATTTTACTTCTGCATGTAATAATAAAGTTGTTTAGTTGGAATCCGTATCCTTACAGAGATTTGAAAATAAGCGGCTGTTAAGGGCATGGCTCTTAATAAAATTTATAATCTTAACAGCATCCTGAAGCACATCGTTCAATTCTGGTGCTAATCTTTTAGCTGCAAGGGCCTCTCGGTGAATAAGGCAGTGAGTAAAAGTTATATGATCATAATGAGCAGCTTGAAAAAATGATTTAAAACCAATATTTTTGCCCGTCATCGCTCTTGCACCATCTGTGCATATTCCACAGCAATTCTTCCATTCTAAACCTTCAGTTTTTAGAAATTCGTCAACTTTACAATATATGTCTTTTCCTGTAATATGGTCTTTCATAGGACGACAAAATAACAATTCTTCGTCCATGCTTTCTTTATAAACGTACCTGACATATTCTAACAACATAGCCAATTTAGTAATATCCGTTGTTTCGTCCAACTGAATTGAAAATTTTGGGCTGTCTTTAATTCTTGTAATAAGTTGCACTAATTGGTCCTTGTTAATATCAGAAATTCTATTCGAGACAGTGTCATTCGACAAAGGAATTTTTCGAATATCATCGCCATATTTACTTCCATGTAGTATTTCTAACATTTTAATAGCAGCAGGTAATACAAGATCTTCTCCAATGGTGAACGGCTTTTTATTTTTAGCAATACAGTATGAAACTTCATATGACGCTAGTAAATATTTTTCATTAACGGTTATAAATTTTTCAAATGATTTTTTTTCCTTATTTAAAGATTCATACAGTCTTTCAAAATATTCTATTGGTTTATTGACATACGAAACATGCTTTGATTCAAGATGTCTTTTTAATTTTGATAGTTTCATACTCTCCGGAGCCAATAATTCATTGCAGATCAAACAAACAGGTTGTTCATTACCCTTACAATTTTGAAATGTAAATCCAAATTGAAGAAAAGACTCATCATATTTTCTTTTTCGCACATTAGATGCCTGTTTTTCAATACTTTGTCCTGCCTGAGGAGAGTTTGTAGCATTATCAACTGCGCCATTACTATTCTTATTTAAGTTCAGCCATTTATCCATGGCAAAAATTATTTTGATCCTAAAATCCAAATAAACATATAAATATACAATAACATATTGCATATAATAATTGATTAATTAATTACCGAATAAATAAAAAAAACTAAAATCTCGTTACGGTGGAACACTGACAATTAACCATTCTAAAAGAGCGTCAATACTACACTATTTCACATTACAGTCAGTGCGCCAGCGCACACGTGAGTAATTCTATTAGGAGGAAAACTGGTATAATGCTCTACTTTAAACGCACACGGGATGAATTTACTCCGCAGAAGAAATTGTATATGTGAACCTCGTTTCATTGTGTTAGTGTTTTCGACTTTCTGACATTTAATTTGACAGAGACGTTTCGGGAAAAAAAAAGAAAGTTTGGTGGTCAATAAGACAAAGAGTCTCCTCTTTTGTCCACGCACTTAAAATTTCCATTTTGTTTTTTCAGTGTTCACTGCTTGAAGAACGAATTACAATTAAACCGCAACAGCAGACAAAAAAAGTACAGACTCGAAAAATAGAGAGTTGTGTATGTGTTAGTTTGCTACCCTGTTCAACCACTCGATACGGGGTAGACAAATTTTCCCCGCTTTATACTACCACTTCAGCAGAAACCACCAATGAGACGTCCCACTCAAAATGGCCGCCGACGTTTGCCTACAAGCTCGGGCGAGCACGTGGGTACCTCAAGTGCTGTCAAAATTTTGTAAACAATCACGCACATTGTTATAATTCCAAGAGGGTGTGTGGCGGGAGTACACTGCGGTACAATGAAATGAACTCACACGTATTCACGATTAGAGTTTGTTTGTAACGGGTTTTGTCGCTACGCACCTGAACCTCTGTCAAAATCGTGTCACGGGGGAAGACGTACGAAAGACGCACGTCTCATTCTGGTTTCTGCACTTCAGTTCCCCTTCCCATAAATTCTGTTTTCTGCCGGCTGCATTATGGGCCCAACCCGCCAATCCGCTGATTTCAACTGACAGTCAACGTTTTAGCGGAAACAGCAGCCAAGCACCGTCCCATAGAATTTGTCAGTCCGTCGTTGAGAGAGATGACATTTGATAAATGGTTAGAACGCGTTCAACTGCGAAAAAAACCTCATTCAAAATTTTAGGAGTGATTGTACACGCAATAGATTAATAAAAAATAAAATAAAATAGACGAGCAATTCTTTTCGCTAATTGATCGAGCGGAGCGTAGCGGAGCGAGAGCAATCACCCACTTTTTGGCCTAGTGCGTGCATGTACAGGGAATATAGTGGTCCGAAAACGATTTCGGACTAATCTTGTACGCACTAAATGTAGATATCGGCTATAACCACACATGTGTGCAGCATGTCATTCGATAGATCTAGGTCTGTAGATGAGCCATAAATTATCAAATGAAATTGTTTGATTGAAAAATAGTGAGAAATAACGAAGTAAAGTTTAGAAAAGTGCCATGCGGAGCGAGAGCAAGGTTGATAAAACAACAAATTTGCTCGCTCGATCAAAAATTTTCAGTAGCGGAGTTAAGCCCGCGCATACTGATCTGCCTAGTTAATTTTATATTTATATTATGGGAGTGTTTAGAGTGTTTGAAAATAATAATGATAATAATGGGTCAAAATCGTTTTTAAAGATACATAAAATGTAAATTAATTCAAAATTTTTTTGGGCCCACTAAACACTACACACCCCGGCAAAAACAAACTCATAATAAATTGAAATGTCAATCGAATTTTAAGTTTCTTTTAATGTGAGAGAGTTTTTAAACGTTCACTCAATGCATCCACCAATGAACTTGAGTACTCTCAATTTGTCAATGCGTGAACTTTAAAATGTGAATGTGTATTCTTCAATATGTGAATGTATGAACTGCCAACGGGCCAACGGATGTAAAAAAATAGAAAATAGCTCTACTTTGTCCGCTGAAGTTCATATGTACATCCGTCGGCTTTGGGCCATCTCGTCTAAGAATGTGTATAGTTTATTTAGTTTAGTTTATTTTAGTTTATTTCCAATAGAATGATTACATGGATACATTAAGATTTAAATCTTGTAGAGCATCTAAATAAAATTTTGACCAGATTCATTGAAGAAAGAGTACGTTAAAAAAAAAAAAAAAATAAATAAATAAATAAATAAATAAGGGAATCAATAATAAATAAGCTTGAAACAGTCATAGTTAAATAATAAATACATTAAAATATAACAATTTAATTTACAGTGTATCTAATCACGATTGGAAAGGTGCAAAAATAATTTTCTCTTGAAGGCTGAAAGTGATGTAGTGCTTTGTAATCCGTTTGGGAGTACATTCCACAAACGAATGGCAGATACATAAAATGAGCGTTCAGCAATACTGTGTGTAAAGCGCGGTAAAGTTAATTTTACGCCTCGTTGTGACTGAGCAAAGTTGAGAGTATCTGAGAGGTACGTAGGACTTTTTTTATGGATGATATTGTGAAGCCTCACAAGCAGCCTAAAATTTAAGTAATTATCAAGACTCAAACCAAAGATATGATGCCGCAAGTGAGATACACTTATATGCCTAGGGATACGGTAAATGTAGCGAATACAATCATTTAGAGCAACATTAAGTTTTCTTCTACAAACACAGTCCAGAGATGGATAAACAGACGAGTTGAAAGCAAAATAAGGCATTATTAGGGATTTGATGAGATGTTTCTTTAAGTTTGGTATCAAAAGGTCTGAGGAAGATCTCAAACAACGCAAACCAGAGTAAATTTTCCGGATAGCGTCAGAGATTGCTTTACAGCAACTCATATTGCTGTTTAATTTGAAACCTAAATAGGTCACGTCTTTAACATAGGCTATGACTTCATCATTAAGAATGACAGAGGGAAAATCATCAGAGTTGAGCTCATCTCTAGCGCATAGCATGGCAACGGACTTGGACGGGTTAAGTGTTAAGCTATTATTTCTAGACCAAAGATACGGCTTAAATCATCATTCAATCTTACGATGCAGTCATCCATCAGACCAAAAGGACGAAAGATATAAAGAACAACATCGTCGGCATATAAATGAACCTGGCAATTAGAGATGAAATCCGGGAGGTCATTAATAAACAATGAAAAAAGCAGCGGGCCTAGTACCGAGCCTTGCGGAATACCAATATTAGTGACAAATGAATTTGAGGTTCCAGTTTCAGTTTTGATACATTGAACTCTATTAACTAAGTAGCTGCGCAAAAGCTTGAGAGATGAATTTGAGAAATTAAACTTCGATTTTAGTTTGGAAATAAGCATTGAGTGGTCAATACTGTCGAAGGCCTTGGAGAAGTCTAAGAGTACCATTACTCCAAACTTGCCCGAGTCAAGCGCAAATCGGATATCTGTAGTAACTTTAATTGCAGCAGCTTCACAACTATGAAGGCTGCGAAACCCAGATTGCCACACAGAAAGCAAGCGACGTTCGTTTAGGTATAACTGTATTTGATCGTGCATTATTTTTTCCAGTAACTTGCCAGGAAAGGATAAGATACTTATAGGTCTGAACTCGGAGGGTTTTGGGGGATTTGCTTTTTTGGGTACTGGGATAATATTTGAGTTTTTCCACACTTCCGGGAACTTCCCACTATAGAGACAAAAATTGAAAATATGGAGCAAGTAATTCATTATAAATGGAAAAATGAGCTTTACAAACTTCGGAGAAACATCATCAGGACCGACGGCATTCGATTTAACAGATTTAATGGAATTTAAAATCTCGGGTACACCGATACAAGCGTAACTGAAGGAGTTTTCATTGTCAGGTATGTCAAAGATACTTTGGTTGTGTGTGTATATTCTATTTTGCTGTCAAGTTGAAATCAACGGATTGGCGGGTCAACGCATTCTATGGGTTGGGCCCTTTACTCCCGTGTGCGCTGGCCCAATGTTATTGAATCATTGTCTCGATGCACGTGTGCGAGCGCATTCCAACCTTTGTTTTTGTGCAGGTGTGTGAGTGTGACTCTGCACAAATACACATCTAGATGTTATAAAATCGTGTACATATTTGATATTTGACATTAAAATCTCGCGACCCCAGAATTTTGCTACGCGACCCCATTTTGGGTCGCGACCCATAGTTTAAGAAGGCCTGGTCTAAAGCAATCATTTCCGCATTCAAATAATGATATTCTTTCGATTTCGCATCATTAATGTCCCAAGTTGATTCTCTTTCCAAAGTTTCTGTTAAAGTTAACTGTTAACTCTTATTTTTAAGCAAAATTGAAGCACTTGTAGAAGGAATGGGTTCCGCTGCAGTGTCGACGCTTGTAACTTCACAAAATTTATCTGAATGTCTATTTTTAACGTGATTTTTCATTGATGTCGTACCTGCTTTTTTACCTTCTCCTCCACGAGATATTGTAAGTATACAGAGCAAACATAAAGCAATTTTTTTTTTCCTCCTCGCAAACATTAAGTATCCAAAAACAAATAATTATTTGTGGTCAAAAATAGTACTTACTAGCAATATTTGTTAAAAATCCAACAAGTAATAAACTTCTCTTCTCAACTACCAGTCTCAGTCTTCACTCTTCATCCAGTAAATTAAATGACAGAACATTTATTTTGTCTGCAGTTAACGGGATAACGGATTTATTCAGTTTATTTTAATATGGTTTTTCTTTTAACGCTTGCACGTGCTTGAGTTGATTTTCTGTTTCTTTTAATCTCCGTTTTCTTAGTAAAACATACAGCAGTGGTCTAGACCAGCATTTCCCAAAGTGTGGGTCGCGACCACAAACACAAAAAATTGATAACATTTTACTCTAAATTTAATATTATGCGAACATTTTTCAAGTACTGCAGGTAGGAACCCTTTACCACCGTTTCATACCGGACCGTTTAAATTCGAATGCTCTGATTGGGCCTGCGCGCACGAGAGTAATTTTATCAGGAGGAAAACTGGTGTAATACTCTGCTCTAAGCGCACACGGAATGAATTACTCCAACTGAAAAAAATGTATATGTGAATCTCGTTTCATTGGGTTAGTGTTTTCGTCTTTCTGACATTTCATTTGACAGAGATATTTCGCAAAAGACGTCTCCTCTTAAAATGTCCATTTGGTTTATACAGTGTTCGCTGCTTGAAGGGCGAATTACGATTGAGACGCAACACGAGACAAAAAACGTGTCGACTCAAAAAGTAAAGAGTTGTGTTTGGATTAGTTTTGCGCTCTCTTCAACCACTCGATATGCGGTTGAAGATTTTACTCCGTTTCATACTTCACACTTCAGCTCCCTCTCCCATAAAATCTAGATAAGTGGTTAACCTAGAAAACCACAGCTTTAAATGATAACGATCAACCAAGCACTAGCAAAGCTGAACATCATGATCATGAAGAAACTGTGCCTGAAGCACCTAAAGGAGATATACAGCGCCAAAATAATAAGCGTAAAGCTACTTGGACTTGCAACTATTGTGACGAATATTTACGCTTTGTTATTTGCAATGAGCAACTTTCAAATGAAAGTATGAAACCGTCAAAGTTGAAACAGCATTTATGCACACTCCATTCTGAGTACTTTTTTTTTTTTTTCCAAAAAACTTAGCATATGACCATTCTGAGTACTCTCATAAGCCAATTAACTTTTTTCTTGATAAGGAAAATGAATTGATTGCTGCTCAAAAAAAAAATGAAAAATACACTTACCTCACCAGTCAAATAAATACTTCACTTTAAAATCTTTTGAAACTTCGAAATTAATAGCTGAAACTGGGTATCCACATAGTGCTGGAGAAAAATTAATACTTCTCCCTTTGAAAATTGTCGTAAATAATTTATGCGGAATAAAGGAAAAATGTTTATTTTCGGCGATACTATTATCAAATAATACAGTTAAACGGAGAATTGATGATTCCGAGAAACATTTAGAAGAAGAACTGTTTGTTTAAACAAATTCAAGAATGTGGAAAACCCGACTTTCAAAATAAATTTTAAATCTTTTGAAACATTACATACATACATTTATTGAAGCCCATTCAAAGTACGATGAAGAAGATTTACATCTTGAAACACTATCAGTTTCAATTCAAGAACATTTTTCGGAGCTAAAAATAAAAAAAGGAAGAAATGCTTAATCTTAGTGAACAAGAAGTTGATAATATACTTGAAATTTCTTGCAACACCGATGTTAAAAAAGTGTTTGAAATTGTACCACTAATTAATTTTTGGTTGCGCTGTCAAAGGAATATCCAAGCGAGCCAAAAAGCGATACAGTTTTTAATGCATTTTGTCACCACTTATACGTGTGAAACTGCGTACTTAAAAAATATGTATGTATCGAAACAGATTGGATGTCGAACCTAATTTGAGAATAAAATTAACATCATTAAGTCCTAATTTGAAATTACTATGTGATGAAAAACAACATCATCCTTCGCACTAAGGTCAAAATATGTAAAACAAAATTTACTTTATTTACTTTAAGTTTTAAATTAAGATAATGGATTGTCTTTAATTACTTATGTTTTTGTTATATAATTATTTTGCAATTTTTGTGTATGAAATAAACAGACAAATAACTTGAATTTTGATTTTTATTAAAAAATAAAATTTGGGTCGCGAAAGAATTTAAAATCTCGTACCGCGGTCAAAAAGGTTTGGGAAACGCTAGTCTAGACCATTCGGTCCGTTCCTGTTGATATATTTACTCTCTTCTGGGTCTATCCTTCTGAGCATGTTTGTGAGAATGTCGATTTATTACTATAAATATGATGAGTGATACCTTGACATAGTTAGGTTTGCCTTAGCTGTTCCGTACTGTGAAACCTTAATTCAATTACAATAGAAAAGTATTTTTTTTCATTTCATTAATCATTTGGAATAAAAGAGACAAATCTTATTTGCAAAAGAAATTACATACTCATGTGGCGCAGTGGGTAGTGTGTCGGCCGCTGACGAAAGATGAGGGAGTTCGGGTCCCGATAACACCAACGTCATCGAGTGATTATTTCGCGGTGTCCCTCCTCGGCGAGATGTTGGCAAAACCTGATTTCCTGATTTGATTTGACATCTGGGTAAATCGACTGAAAAATTAATTTTACGAAGTTTTCCGTTTTATATTAGGAGTACACATTAATTCGGTCCGTTGACATGCCTTTGTTCTTATTTCGGCCGTTTTTCTCGTAATGCACGGCTCAAATGAATAAGTTGTAGCCCATACCCACCGCCCGTAATGGATTCTCCTGGGTGTAGCAGGCCATAGTACACAACACCTGTTTGATCTCACCAGACAAACATATTACCCTCGAACTCAAATTTGATTTTGATGTCGAAGCTTACGATTCACCACACTCAGTGTATTATTTTGCCTCTTGGGATTATCGCAGAATATTCATTTCTCATCCCCAGTCATAATCCAACGTAAAAGATTTTTTTTTTGCCATTGAACCAGCTGCTCGCAAGTGCAAAATCGCAATTTCCATGTTTCTAAATTATTCTCATGGATTTTATTCGTTCAAGTACTGCTTGCTGAGTTATTCTCAATGAATCTCCAAACTCAACATTGAAATCACCATTCTTAAAACGTACCATTTCGTACATTATTTATCTGATGTCACCATAAACGTCCAGCATTCGATGCGCTTTAGCTGCACTTTTATTCCAATTAAAGTAAAGCATTTGACATATTCAACAAAATAGAAACCAAGATTTTTTATGAAACTCAAACTAATATAGAACGAATGTTATTGACAGATGTCTAACCTCTCTGAAACCATCAGATCATGTCGCTATGAAACATTTATGACAGCCAGAGTGATCTTTTGAAAACGAAGCGGACTAATGATTTGATAAAATTGCCGCTTAAAAATTGATTGGCCTTTGATTAAATTCCATAACCACTTGTGCAAAACTTTCGTCTCTGGCGCACTTCGCACACATTAAGGAAACATTTTGTCAATTTGTGCCTGCGCATTTGTTGGCGCCTTGAATGCTATGTTTATATTTATTTTTGAAATCGTTTACATTGCGCGTCTTATTTATTAGGCAGGTTGAGCTACTTAGCAAAAGTGTAGTGACTCAATAGGACATCTTTAATTCTTTCGCAATCAATTCATGTTAACGATAAGAAAGAGCAGGATTTTTCCAAAGAACTAATTTAGAATAGAGTCCGGCCCCTTTGTAGCCAGGAAGACCATTCTTTGAGGTTTGGCATAAGAAATTATAACCAGCTTGTGTGATAGCTAGTATGAGATTATGGGATCCTGTCATTGCCACACAATTCAGAAAACCTTTCTGTGTGATAAGCGCCCCTACATTGCCAGAAAACGGATAATGTTTTGATCGTTTCTGACTTAACTTACTATCTAAGATAACTCTTAGACGGGATTGCGCCGTGCTCATTACTTTCCTCCTTCTGGTAAAGAGAAAAACCTTGATTTTTAAATGACGTCCATTGCACATCGATCACATTTAGGACTACCTTGGATTTAAGGCTGTCACTAAACATGAAACGACAACAAGAACGGCAATATTACCTGCGTCTACTCCGGAGGCATTTAGGGAACTGAACGAGATATCTACCAACATGCAACTTATGGGCAGCTTCTATTTCTGCAAGACACGACGAACTGATTTAAGCCTTGTTAATGCATCAGCATTGCTCTGATCCACAAAGTATTTTTCCATCTACGTCGTGTTGTCTGGCACCACATGCTGATATGAACGACAATGTTCACGGCGTCTACTTCTCTATTGAGCGAACATTCAATTTTCTAAATTGAGTTTTGATGTACAGTCCCACAAGATCTTTATTTCTTCGCTGTTGTGTATGTATTTATGTGCATTCCACTCTTCTATTTGGAAGTTAGTTAGAGTGATAGGACCAAAGCTCTCGGCCAGTTAGGAGCTATGTACATATACATATAAGCGAACGCTGAGCTACTCGTGAAAATTATTTTCAGTGTAAACAGCAACTACTTATTTCTGGCGTCTTAGAACTGGCTGAAGTACGACAACATATTCAATGGCTAGTACCAACGACTACATTTCATTGGTTACTACCTCACTTGGGTTTCGTCGACTTAACCGATCAGCTGTGGATTTCCTAAATCTAATTTCCAGGTCAGTAAGTTTGAAACTGTAAACGGAAGGTTTCTGTCTTTTTTTGACTCGGTCACGGGTTCCAACATTGGCGATTTGCTTTGTTAAAGACCTTAAGCAACTTGTACATCACGTTCAGTTATTTTATATCCTTTGGATTACGAATTATCTTCTTCTTCAATCGGTAACTCTTTTAGAACAATCCTTCCCGAACTGCGTGATGGAGAACTGAATTCTAGTTCGGTAGAACTGTTTCTGATTTCCAAGCATTCCTCACTTCAAAAGCCTATTTAAGCAGCCCGTACGATTCGGAGGACAAGTGTGTTTTATTTTATCAGTTAACTTTCAGTAAAGGGGAAAGCAAGAGAGGCAAATTACTTTATTGCTATGACCGCCGTCATCCAATAAGAGGTGTCATTTTAAATTTCACGTCATCGTTGAACTATCAAATTCAGTATTGTCACGATGACTTTTAAAAAAAACTAAGGTTGGTGGTCTTTAAATATGGGCCGATACAAACTCGCATGATAGGCTGAAATATTGAAAATCCAATGCAAAAACGGTGAAAGTTTTTTGTTGTTTCACGAAAACTTTTCATAAAGTTCATATTACTTATGTTCATTATCAAGTACCTTCGCAGCTGTACTCAGTTAGGTTACATTAGGTTAGGTTAGTTTAGGTGGCTTCCCTTCGTTAAGAACGGTGGGGATCACTTACACCAAGATCGGTCTACATATTATAAATAAAATTCAATATCTTGTAGATCTCCGTTTCGGATAGATCTGTTAGTTCATTAAAAAAATGTTTTCCCAGAAATCGTCTTCTTGAGGAGGCTAGTGCAGGGCAAATACCTTAGGAGATGGGATGGAGATTCTTCCTCTTCCTCTTCCTCTTCCTCATGGTAGTCCTAATTTTGCGACATATTTCCCTAAAGCGCAATGTCCTGTTAGGACTCCGATTAAGCTGCTTATAATCCGCCTGCGTATTTTTAGCAGGCTTGTGGTTTTACGTTGACAATACCTGGGTCGGGTTTGTCTTGCGTAGTGCATGTTTCAAGGTCACGCCATCTCTTATTTGGCTGTTGCAGAGCATTTTTCTAGATTTTATATTTTTGCGTTTCCATTGGTGGCTGGATTTCCCCTTTAACAGTCGAGAGCTCCAGTGTGGTGCTTATGTTTGGCTAGTTCGTCTGCTTCACACCTACGTGGCATATCACTATGCCCAGGTACCCATCACAACGTTACAGCGCATCTGCTCGATATCTCATTTAGCAGTGCCTGACCAATTTTGATCTTATTATTGCCTTTTCCTTGCCAAAAAGATCCAAGGGGAGTAGGTGAAGCATCGTTTCGAGGACTCCAGTGGGGGTTGTTCCCAGTGCCACTGTTATCGCGATGCACGACTACTATGCCAGATATGCTATAACAATCCACTCACTAAAAGAAAATATCAGAGTTTCCAGTCACGAAGTTAATGATAGAAATAATGACAGAAAATCATGAAAATTGTATTCCATCACTGACTTCAGAATGTTAACTTAAGTCTGAAGTACAAATATCGTCACTTTTATGGAAATGTTGTTTTTTTTTATCTGAATTAAAATGACACCTCTTGCTGGACGATCTTATATGTACATGCCATGTCTGTGTATCAAATATGCTTACAAAAAAATCTGTTGCATACTTTTGAGTGTCAAATGCTTGTTGTTGGCAACAATGCTGCTATACATTTCTCCGGGGAAAATGTTGCAGAAAGGGAAGGAAGGACACAGTAAAACCTTATTTCCTAAAACCGCAAGGCTCGATAGCTGTTTGCTCATTCTTCTTTAAAAGTCGATAATTAAATTCATTTATACATACTTACATATGGCAGGAAATGTTCCTATCTTTACGCGTAAGCCATTGTCGACAAGAGGACGGTAATTTTCTGTTCAAATCATAAGCTCTCCACCCGCAAACCTCTTAAACTTTGAAGAAAAATCTAATTATAAGTCAATCTCTTGTTTACATTTTCTAATTAATTTCAAGGTTTTTTCTCGGGTGCCCACAAAGATAATAAGAAAAACAAAACAATATTTTCAAAATTTCATTCCGTCTAATTATACATTATTCCTCCGCGTCAACCACAAACAATTGCTCTGGCCGACGCCAGTTACATCACCACAATGTCCAAAGACAAACATTTTTTAACAAGTGGTTATAAACGAGCACTTAGGTGGGGCAAATTGTGTCCCATCTTGACCAAGTTGACGTGAAACACGACATTTTCATCTTCCCCATTAGCGGTAATACAAATCCAAAAGCCTCCCCGAGCTCCATATTATAGTCACATTTCCACTTCTGTCTCAGGATTCCGACAGATTTTTTGCCATTCTAGTTTATAAGTGGGAGCAACGGTGGCATGGTCGTGTTGAGTTATAATGACAACTGAGTTGTAATTCCCAAAATGCGCGTAAATAATCCTTCGTTAAGTCGCGTCTGTCGGTCGATCCCTTGCATATCATGTAACTCCCTTGGTATTAAATAGGATGTGGACGCTTTTTGGGCTGCATTGAGTTTCGCTTTCCAATTAAATGTTATTGCGCGCTTACGAGTAATTGCTGGCGGGGTTGCTGGTATGAAAAATAAAATAAAAATAAAAATATCCTTGCATTGGCAGGATAATAAAATCAAATGTTGTTTGTGCATTTTAATTGTTTTGCTGTAATTTTTTTTTTCTGCAATATTCGATGGGAGAGAATGTTGAAAAGGTATGTAGAGGTTTGAAGGATACACTTGACTTGAATGGCCAAGAGTCGGTAAAAACAGTAAAAACGTGCAAATTAAGGGAGGTCAGTTGGCAAGGACATGTTGAATTGTCTGCACTTTCGTGCGGTTTGCGGTTTGATGATTCGATCATGGATTCACTAGTATATGTATGTCGCGCAGAGGACGTTTCGAATACAGTTGAGTGGGGGATGTGAATGGGGAAGTAGGCTTCGCCTAGGTAGCAAGCGACCAAGCCGCTATAGTCCATGATGAACCAGGATTAATCGCAACTTGCACCCAACTGTGAGCTTAAAGTTGGTTGATGGCTCTACGTTATTACCATCGTTTACCTATGTACGTGTTCCTCGTCACTGAAATTAAAATGTTGTGTGGTTTTACAACTGGGGGTTGTAGGTAGGTACCAGAGGTGGCTCGTTAGCTTCCTTATTCTAATCTGGATATTCCTTGAACTGATCTGAAACTGGGCTTCCATGACGGTGTGCCTATCACTGTAGACAGATATGACCGTGTTTTTTTTGGCAATGTTGTACTGTTGTACTTTTACGCGCCATCCTGATTGCCAGTAAAATTTTTTGCTTGAAAGTTGTTTGAGTAAACAGAATCGGATATATTCAGTGGTGTCGAGCATATCCTACTCCGAAATCAATTTTAGAGCCATCAGTTTAAATCAGGATGGGAAACAGCAATGCCCCTATTGCTGAAGTCGATAGTTTTTTGGAGCCCAAGCCGGTTTTGCTGTCAAGAGTACCAAAGCTCTACCATGGCCCTTGACTATGGTAAGTGCCGACTAGTCCAATGAGTCTGACGGCAGCACAAGTTATATCTACATATATATTAATAACATACATGGTTATTTGGTGTGAAGGTCGAAGGTTAGGATGTTCTTCAATCAATCAAATGCTGATGGGGCACGATCTCGTGGTCTCCGTGGTACCGATTTCTGCCGAGTTTTGAACCTTTTGATATTGTTTATATTAGAAAGTTTGCTTAGGGCCGTCCATATAACTGGATGAGGATGGAAATACCAACAGTTGTGTTCAAGCCTAGAGTCGACTTAGGCTTACTCGTAAGTCCCTACCTTTTACTGGAAGCTTTGTTGTAGGCATATAAACCTAGAGCTTCTGCATATTAATGTTTGACTTGATCGTCGATTTCGATACATGACTGCAGAGCTTCTATGATTTCCTTCGCTTTGAATAATTTCGACATATGTATGTAGATTCGACGTGCATCCGCCGCAATTTTTTCGAATTGAAGACAAACACCAAGAGTTTCCGCAAACGACATTTATTTGGTTCGAAAGAAAACGCAAGTGAAAACACAAATGTTATGATGGGGAGTTGTTGTTGACTAGTCTCGTCATGTGACGTTCCTGATTTGACATTTCCGGCGAGCATCTCTGTGGTCTGCGGTCAAATCGTATATTTTAGCCGGAGATCTCTCCGTGACTTCATTTATTACAAAGAAAAACACCCCAACTACTAGGAAAATCTTGTCACTTCCATACATGTCCATTTTTGCTTTCAAGCTCAACATTTCTCGCGAAATCAGACTGTTAGCGGCTCGTTGTACACTCCTTCATTGGTAACAGCGACTGAAACGATGAAAAAAAAACTCGGCGTAGCTGGTGTAATACGTCACGCGTGGCAACTACACAGGCAATTCGATTTGCTGTGGCATCTTTCGATGGCTTCAAGTCGCCAGGTCCTGTGGGAGGATACCCTGTTATGCTGCAAGAAAGTATGAGACAGTTGCTTCCTACTCTGAAAAGAATTTTCACTGCTAACTAGGCACCTGATTATATATCGATTCCTTGTCGCGGTGAAAGTTATCTTTATTCCCAAAACAGGGAAAGAAGATTACTCACTCGCCAAGAGTTTTAGACCAACCAGTCTAACATCCTCCTCGCTGAAAGGCATAGAGAGACTGGTAGAGTTGCACGTGCGCATCTCTCTCGGAGATGCAACATGGTTATCAGCGCGGAAAATCCTGCGAGACTGCGTTTCAAAACCTGTTTGGGAGAATTGAATGTGCTTTTGAAAGGAAAGAGTACGTACTGGCCATTTTCGTCGGAATTAAGGGATCTTTTGATAACGCTAGTTTCGCTACCAGCATGGAATAGATGAAGCACTGGTTTCGTTAATCAAAACAATGCTTGCGCACAAGACATTGTTCGCTGATGTAGGCTCCGAACAATTTGTCAAGTCTGGAGTAAATAGAGCCTGCCCGCAAGGTGGCGTCCTGTATACGCTGTTATGGTGCATGGTAGTCCACTCTCTGCTCGATGCTCTCAATGCCTCTAAAAACAATGCCCAGGCCTATGCTTTTATCTCTGTCGGCTCATGTTTAAGGACTGTCGGCCTCAAAGCATAGCTAAATGTGATCAGGGACTGGTGTACGAGTAATGGGCTGTTAGTTAATCTGCTTAAGACTAATGTCGTTCTCTTCACTAGAAGGAGAAAAAATACTGGCGTGACTCAGCTGGTGCTAAAAGGCATTCCCATCCTGATATCGAGGGAAGCTAAGTACTTGGGAGTTTAGTTTTGACTCAACTTCTTTGGTCAAAGCATGTTGAGTCAAAAACTACCGAAGTGATGTCAGTATTTTGACAATGCAAAGGTGGCTTTGGCAAAACATGGGGCAAGGATCAGGCCGATAATCTCATATGCATTGGTTGTCTGGTGGAACAGGCTAACACGAAAACACTACGTGGGCTCTTTCACCAAACTCCAAGGAGCGGTCTATCTCAGCTGTACGGGGGCTATCCCCAGCACACCGGGCGCTTTTCCACCCCTTGACAAATATATCAGAGGGTGCGCACAGAAAACCATGTTTCGCCTCAAGAGAAATGGTTTTTTGGTAAAACTCGCATTGGAGTGACAGTGTACTTGCGCGAGATATATCCTACAACCCCTGACTCATGGATATGCCTTTCGACACAATGACACCTGCCATCTTACTGCGCTATTATTTCACAGTCAAATTACCATGGCATCAGGACTGGCTCTAGCCAGATACTGAACCTGGAATGGACTGCCTATGCATTTTTACAGATGACTCCAGGACTGGGCGAAGGTCCCGCGCTGGAGTTTTCTTTCCGCTCGAAAATATTCGACTGCACTTCTCGTTATCCTAATGGCCGTGCACTATGCTGTAAAGCACAAGTGGAAAGGAAAAAGCATATGCGTCTGCAGTGACAGCCAAAGTTGTGTCCAACCCTCAATCCAGCTCCAAATTGGCCCATGAATTCAAGACCTATTTGATCAAAGTCGGAAGACTGAATTCACAAAGGCTTGCATGGCTCCCAGGTCACTCTGGGATCCCAAGAAATGAGATCTCTGATGAACTCGCTAGAAGGGGCTCAGAGGAGAGTTTCTCAGGACTGGACCCACCTTAGGTATACCTTTTTCCACGGTCAAAACCAACATCAACGATTGGGTCTTAATGCACACAGTCGTAGATGGAAGAAATATTCAGGATGCAGGATGACTAAGCGCGTACGCCCTGACGTCTGCAAAAAGTCCGAAACATTCTTCTTATCCTTAGGAAGAAATTATTATAGAAGGCTTAGCATTTCTACGTGCCTGGCATTAGTAAGACGCCTACCTGTGCTGCATGTTGTGAGGAGGATGACACAGCGGAACACTTTCTCTGACATTATCCCGCCTTCGCTCCCGCACGCTGCCGCACTCTACATCACTGAAGCTCCTCCTCACTTTTCTCCGGACAACGGAGAAAATACAATAAAGAAAGGTGTCTGTCTGGTAGTACAATGGACCAGTGTTTGAGTCTGAGTGCTCCCGCATTAGTAGAAGCCTCCAACAAGAAACAAAAAAATAATCTCGACTAGAATTCGATTAATGACTTCGAGCCATAAAAGATGTGAGATTTGATGACGTGACTGCTGATTTTGAGCATGTAAACCTTCAATTTGTAGATGGAACCTAAAAAGGAGTTAGGGACTTCCTATACTGTGTGCTGGAAAAATATTTCTAGCCACTCATTTCGACCTCCAAATTGGCTTCGCCACTTGCTTCGTTAGTTATTGTTAACTAAAAGGCACACTCTGAAAAAAGTTCTTCCCTTCCGCTTCTAGAATCCAGTGCTGTCTACTTTCACTTATTAGCTGGCCATTATCCGTGGGTGGCGCATGCGTCGATGAAACCGAAAGACTTTCCAATCTTGGTAACCATGTGCGTTAATAAAACACTTAGTTGAAATAACCAGATATTCGAGGGCACCCATAATTCTGCGTAATGTCTAGGTTTTTTAAACGGTGCAAGAAAAATTGAATCCCCTCTGATATGGCTTCTATTATAAGGCCTATATCAATCCCGTGCTTGAGAATAGCTCTCATATCTGGTCTGGTGCTCCCAGGAACTCTCCGAACATGTTCAAAGGCGGGCTAAACTTAAAGACAGTGGTATTACAAAATCACTTCACTTCACCTCTTTGTCATTTTTAACCGTTATTTCAACAAATAATGCCAAAGCGAGCTAGGCAGTTGCTTTCTTCCTTTTCAAGAACTCAACTACAATACTCGTCTCGCTAGGAATACCCATAAATATATCTTTAAGCCTGTTTTCGTACATTCAATTAGATTTAAAATCTCGTTTTTTAGATGAACATGGATATGGAATGGTCTTCCTAGCCCAATATTTCCCGTACATTTCAGTCCACAAGCCAATGTGTACCGGTACCTCCTTTCCCTTTCTCCCCTTATACCCCTGGCTGGTTCCCTTCGGCCTGATTTCGATGGCTTCTCCAGTTGGAACATTGGTGTCGGTGTACGAAGTTTGTTCAAAAAAATAAGGTGACTTTTTGAATTTTGTGAGCTAAGTACTTTCAATTTTCGAATTTGTTTTATTTTCTTTTGTTATGTTGTTTACATGTTCCCTCCATCATACTTGAAATTATGAATGTTTCATTTGGCGACTCTACTCTGATCTACAATAAATGATAAAAGCTTTCCCTGGACGCCCCAATGAAGAAATTGTTAGGTTAGGTTAGGTTAGGTTAAAGAAGGGGAGTGTGATGGTTGGACATCACTTCCACTCGGAGGCCAAGAGGCCCATTGTGATTCCCTTCGTTTGTGTGGGTACACATAAAATTAACCTTTCCTATCACGTGGTGGCTGAAACCACCCCGTGCTCTTGATGAATCTTAGAAGATCCGATATATTTGCATTAGCCACGGCCGCAATCTCTGAAAAGAATCTTTGGCCTAGCGACACTAGGCGTCGATTCTGGAGAGCTGAACAGTGGCAGAGCAGATGTTGGATCGTCTCAGTTTCTTCCTCATCGCCGCAGCTCCAGCAGAGATCGCTGGATCCCGAGTCCCATTTCCGAAGCATTGCTCCAATGGGACAGTGTCCTGTGATCACTCCGACGAGCATACGGATCGAGTTACGGTCCAGCGGCAGGAGCTTCTTTGTTTTTCCGAGATTGAGCTCTGGCCACGATGATCTTGTCGTGTAGCTGTCGTTTCTTGAAAGCCAAGACGAGTTGGCCTCTTTGATGATTGTGTCGCTTATGATCCTGTATAATGCGCTGATCGGTGGTTGCAATGACGTGTCCGCTTCGCTGATGTCCATTTCAGAACCTTGCCTGGCCAGCTCGTCTGCTCTTCGTTCCCTGCGATTGAGCTGTGGCCCGGGACCCAGCAGAGTTTAACTTTATGGTGTCTGATGGACTTCAGTGAGTCGCGACATTTCTTGACAGCCTTTGATCTCGTTATACAGGATTCTATTGACTTCAGTGCAGCCTGGCTGTCTACGAAGATGGTGATATCAGATGGTGGGATATCGGCTACCTGAGGGTGTTTGGCTGCTTTCTCTATTGCCAGGATTTCTGCTTGGAACACGCTACACAGATCAGGGAGTCTGAATGATTCCTGTTTATGTAGGGTATCAGAGTAAAACCCGGCCCCAGTGCCTGTGTCCATTTTCGATCCGTCGGTGAAGAGGGTGATCTCATGGTCGTTGATTACGGCGTTTGATAGCCACTCTTCTCTGTCGGGGAAAAGGATAGGTATACTGAGAGAGAAGTCATTTTGGGGGGGAATATAGTCGGTCGTAGCTGAGAGGCTACTAAAACCATGTTTCCTTCCCAGGTCGTCTATTATCTTAAGTATGGCCGCATGTCCATAGTTGGCTTGCTTCCACAGAGAGGACTCTCTTAGTCTGAGAGCGTTCTTTGCAGCGTAGCCTTTTATGAGTAGATCCAGGGGGAGGAGATGAGGAATCATGTCCAACCCTGCTTGCGGCGTGCTTCTCATGGCTCCCGTTGTACAAACAGCTGCTAACCTTTGTACTTTGTTGAACATGTTCATATAGCTTTTTGTGCTGCTAGCAGTCCACCAGACTAGGGCCCCAGCAGTTAAAATGGGTCTGATGATTGCTGTGTACATCCAATGAATGATGTACGGTTGCAAGCCCCATCTTTTTCCGAAGGTCTTTTGCATGCATAAAAAGCGTTCAATCCTTTTTTCATCCTTTCCTCCAGGTTCCTTTTCCAGGAGAGTTTGGAGTCAAGAATGATGCCTAGATATTTTGCTTCCGCTTTGAGTTCGAGTGGAGTACCCTCTAACTTTGGGGGAGCAAATATCGGAATTTTCCTTTTCCTGGTGAACAAGACCAGCTCGGTTTTCTGGGGGTTATTCTCAGACCGTTCTCTCTTGCCCACGAGGAGAGTTCACTCAGCGCAGATTCCATTAGTTCACTGATAGTTGGTAGAAATTTACCTTTTATCAAAATAACCAGGTTATCTGCGTACGCTATGATCTTTGTGTCTTTTTCCATAAAGAGTTTGAGGATCTTGTTGACTGTAAGAAGCCACAGTAGAGGGGAGAGAACTCCTCCTTGTGGTGTGCCTCTAGTTGTCACCTTCCTTATAGAACTGTGTCCAATGTCTGCATTAATGATTCTGTTTTTCATATTCTCAATCCAGATTACAATGGATTTGTCTACTTTTATGTCCTCAAGAGCTGTTGTTATGGCCTCTGTGTTTACATTGTTGAAGGCCCCCTCTATGTCGAGGAAGGCTGCCATTGTAAACTCTTTTAAGTACAGCGAGCCCTCAATTTCACGGACAACACTATGCAGAGCACTCTCCACTGATCTGCCTTTGAGATAGATCTGCTGTTGAGTGTTGCATAACTTTCGCGAATTTGTGAGTCCTCTGATGTATAGGTCAAGGAGTCTCTCCAAGGTTTTTAATAGAAATGACGAGAGACTAATTGGCCTATAGTCCTTTGCGGCAGTATGAGAGGGTTTACCTGCCTTAGGTATGAAAATTACCTTAATTTCTCTCCACTGTGTTGGGATGTACCCCGTTCGCAGGCAACTGGAAAAAATGCTTACGAGATGGGGTACAGTGTGGATCTGTGTTTTTTTCGCTGGCAAGATATCGTCCGGGCCCGGAGATTTAAAGGGTTTGAACGAATTTATTGCCCATGATACTTTATCCGCTGTGATAATCTTGTTTATCACTTCTTCGGTTGTGTGAACCGTAGGAACCGTCGTCTCGCAGGAGACTGTGGTTTCAACGGTTTTACAGCCTGGGAAGTGGGTTTCAGTCAGCAATTCTAAAGATTCCCGACTGGATTCTGTCCAAGAACCATCTGGTTTAAGGATGAATCCCGGGACGCAGGGGTCCTTGGATAGGATCTTCCTGAGCCTTGCGACTTCGTTGAGATCCTCTATTGATTCGCAGAACTCCCTCCAGGATTTAGATTTTGCTGCTCTTGTTTTGCTCTTGTATTCGTTGAAGCTGGACTTGTAATTATCCCTGTTGTGCCGCGGCTCAATTTGGGATTTCCCCTCCAAAATAAATATTGTTGTTTCACTCCAATTTTATTTGCTAACAAATATTTAACAATTAAACGTTAATTTAAAAGAGAATTTTCAGACTTACATTGGTAGGGAAGACAAAAGGTAAATCCTCGCAGCGGCCAACCTCGTGGGAGAAAAACTGTCAATCGTGCTTCTTTCTTTTTCGACGAAAAACCAAAGCAAAAACAAAATCCTTCTAGAAGCATTTGACGTATAGCTCAGAAATCACTCAAATAGCTCAAATTGACAGTTTTTCCCCCACGACGTTGCCAGCACAAAATTACTCGCAACTAATCAACTTATTTTCCAATTCAAACGGCTCGATGACATCCCAGGGCCCGTCTGATGCTCTAGAGCGAAGACTCCAAATCCAAAACAGCGAGCCTTCCAACCGACCTTTTCGCCATCACCGCTCCACTTGACAAGCAAACATCAGCAGTCCGCACAACTCCGTCCGGTCCCGGGTAAACCTCCGTAACTCTGCCAAGCTTCCACGCAGATCGAACTTCACCCGGCTCCACCACCAGAACAATGCTGCCTACCACCACCGGCTTCGTGTCTTTGTACCACTTTGAGCGCCTCGTGATCCCCGGGAGATACTCAGAGTGCCAACGCCTTGTAAATTCTCTCATCAAATGCTGCGCTCGTCGACTATACAGCCTACTCCACTGATCATGTTCCGAGAAAACTCCAGGTGCTGTAACTTCTCGGTCTCCGTCGCCGAAAAGAATTGCATTCGGCGTGAGTGGCCTTGGATCCTCGGGGTCGACGGGTATATGAGTCAGCGGCCGCTTGTTGATCTGACCTTGAGCCTCCATTAGCGCGTTTAGAAGAACGTCTTCTCGAGGTGTCACTCCTCTTAAAATAAAATCCACGCTGGATTTGATGGATTTGATAAGCCTCTCCCATGCTCCGCCCATCCATGGTGAATACGCTGGGATAAAACGCCAAACTATGCCCTCGTATTTTGCGCAGTATTCACTCAAAGCGCCTTCCATCTCCTTTATGTCCCGTTCTAAACGATTCTTTGTTCCGACGAAGTTGAGACCATTGTCACTATAAATGAACTTGGTGACGACACGGATGATAAGAAATCGGCGCAACGCCATAGTGCATTGGTCAAGGCTCAGATCATTGAGCACCTCAATGTGCACGGCTCGAAAACTTAAGCAAGTAAATATCATCCCATATCGCTTTGCCTTACCTCGTCCGTATTTGACGTTCATAGGCCCAAAGCAGTCCACTCCAACGTAGGTAAAGGGTCGCATGTCAAAGGCTAACCGGCCTTCGGGTAGCTGACCCATTAGTGGCATAACTGGGCTCGCCTTGAGCCTCTTACACATGCAGCACCTTGATTTGACTCGCGCTACTGCTCCACGGATGCTAATAATCCAAGCCCTCTCCCTGATGTCCGAAATCGTTGTTGCCGTTCCCGCATGTAGATTCGCCTCATGATGATGTTGGACCAGCAAATCTACTAACGGATGGGTTTTGGGTAAGATAGCTGGATTACGTGCGGCGTAGGAAATATTCGCCTTCTGCACCCTCGAACTTAACCGCAATGTGCCCTCCTCATCCATAAACGGCGACAAACTCAATAAGGGACTCCTGGGGTCTAAACCTCGTTTGGTACGCATACAGGCAACTTCAGCCGGAAATGCTTCTTGTTGGATCTTCCTAAACAACCAGTTCTCAGCGCGAATAATTTCTGATGGTGTTGCGAAGAACTCCTTTTCGGTTACCCTCCATCTTAAAATGTCCTTGAAACGAAGTAGCAAAGCCAGCACTCTGACCGCCGAAAACCATCTTGAACGAAACCTCGGCCGCAAGTCATCGAAAATCCCATAGGAAATGTCCCGCTGGTGCATGTTCACAGAGAATTTAGGATTCAAAACAAATTCGCTTACCTCGTTGGAAACAGCTTTGCCTAGACTTATGGGCCAATCTGCTCGGGGGCGCTTCAAAAATTCAGGTCCTTCAAACCATCTCCTGCTGTCAAGGCTCACCGACAGCTCACACCATCTAGTTCCGTCGTCGGCAACATTATCCGCAGTGCCAACAAACCACCATTGATTCGGATCAGTAGTTTCCAAAATCTCGCCAACACGAACTGCGACAAAGGATGGAAACTTGAATTTGGACGAATTGATCCATGAGAGAACCGTCTTAGAGTCGGAAAGAAAGATCACCTCCACAGGGTGGATTGCGTGGGATTTTTTAACTGTTTCTGCAACCCGCGCACCCAGCACGGCGGCCTGCAACTCCAAGCGGGGCACCGACAACTTCTTAACTGGTGCCACCTTCGCTTTTGCCATGGCGAGCGCTATCTCCACCTTCCCTTCTTGCTCGAAACGCCAATACGATACAGCAGCGAAGGCTTTCTCAGAGGCGTCAACAAAAACGACCAAACTCACCCTACAGGAATCAGGGCTCCTAGACGTGTACCGACGGGCAATCTTTATCTCTTCAATTTGCCTCAAACACTCCATGAATTCCAGCCACTGGCATCTCAACTGACCGAGTATTGGCTCGTCCCAGTCGTAACCTTCACGCCACACCTCCTGCAAAATAACCCGGCCTCGAATGATGAAACAGGAAATTAGGCCAAGAGGGTCAAAAATCCTCATGACAGTCCTTAAAATCTCTCGTTTTGAAATTTCAGTTCCCGGCTGCGCCATTTTCTTCAAGCTTTCGTCGTCAGTCAGCTTATAAATCAGATGATCCGATGAGGGATGCCAGAACATTCCCAGTACCTTGGTCACGTAACTTTCAGATTCGTTGGGATCAATGCTGACCAAGCCTGTCTTAATATTCGCTTCCGGTATCTGATCTAAAAACGCTCGACTGTTCGACTGAAATCCCACCAGGTCAAAATTCATTGATCTGCAGATTCTAATGGCGTCTTTACTCACAGCCACCGCTCCTTCTACCGTGTCGTGGCTATTGAAGTAATCGTCTACATACGTGCGGTTGATCAGCCCATCCACCGCCTCAGGGCACTGCTCTCGGAAGAGATTGGCGTGATTATTTTTGACGAATTGTGCCGAAGCGGGAGAACAACGAGGCCCAAACATCATCACCTGCATGATGTAAACTGAGGGTTTCCGAGAAGTATCGCCATCTCTCCAGAGAATCCGCTGGCACTGTTGATCTGCTTCGCTGATCCTTATCCGATGGAACATCTCTCGAACGTCTGCATTTACAGCAATTTGTCGCTCGCGAAACTTGAACAGTCCAGCGTGAAGAGGTACCAAGTTATCTGGACCCTTTAACAAATGCGAATTCAGAGAAACTCCATTTACCTTTGCGGCAACGTCAGCAACGACCCTTGGCTTTGGGGGAACCTTGTTCCTGTTCAAGACGATAAATGTCGGTGCATACCAAACTCTATCCCATTTTCGGCTTAACTCCTCATCCGACGCAATCCTTGCGTATCCCTTTGCTACCAATTCGCGCATGTGCTGGTTCTTCCACTCTAGCAACTCAGGATTCTTCAGCAGTGACTTTTCCAAACTAACGAGTCGTTTCTCAGCCATGGGGTAACTGTCCGGAAGCTTCACCTTGTCCGACTCTCAAAGTAAACCGATTTCATACTGGTCTCCAACTTGACGCAGAGTCCGCTCCATCACCTCTAAAGCCCGAGCGTCTGCTTGGCACACGAAGTTACCCTTTGGAGGTCGCACTCCAAACTCCTCAGTGGTAAAGTGACGTCTGACTAGATCATGTAGCTCTTCATCCTGTTGTTTGGTGTCGTGAAAGTACAAGTGCGAGGGCCTTCTTGGCGGGTTAACACAAGAAACGTTGGCTGCCGAGTTTGTTTTTCCGAAAACGGTCCAACCGAGGATTGTTTTAATAGCATGTGGCTCTTCATCCATCCCAGACCGCTGGCAACGGCCCAGAAGGAACTTGGCTTGATCTAACCCCAGCAAAATCTTCGGCTGCGCATCACGGAGATCTGTCAACGGCAAACCCTTAAGATGTGGATACGTCTCCTTTAAAACGGCTGTGTCGATATTCTGACACGGCAACTCCAGACCCTTCACAGTATATATGTCCCTTAGCACGTGCCGCTTACGCTTGTTCACGGCTGAAACGCTTAAACTGGTCCGCAAAGAATCCTCAACTCTGGAGACTCCCTTTGTCCATTGGAGTGTTAACTGCTCTGGTTCCCCCTCTAACTCCAATTGATCGGAGACGTCCTTCTCAACCATCGTAATTGAGGACCCGTCATCTAAAAAGGCAAACGTGTCCAAAGATTTATTGTTATTCCCGTATAAACGTATAGGAACAACTTTGAACATCACAGGAGAATTGACTCCTACATGCGACGAATGAATCTGTGGTAGTGGAACAAACGGTTGAGCTGATGAATTCAAAGATGGCTTAGGACCTGCTGGATGAAGTAGCGGATGGTGGTGTTTCGCACAGCCTCCAATACCACATTTCTTCTCTTGCGAACAACCTCTCCATTTATGTGGGGCCGCGTTCAAACATCTAAAGCAGATTGCCTTGTCTTTCGCAAACGCGAACCTTTGATCCGCAGTCAAGGCCGCAAACTCTCGGCAATCACCTAACGCATGTTGACAATCCCCGCAGTTCACACAAGCACCACTTGGTGAAACTGGTTGATGGGTTAGCACTCTTCGGGATGAAGTTGAACCGTTCACCTTCTCACAAGTTGAGGATCTTCCTTGCTTCGATAACTCCGGCGGCAAATCAAACAACTTTTCTGTGAGGAAAACCGCAAAATCCGCTAAATTCGCATGAAACTTCGTTAGCTTTCGCTTCTGCCAGTCGTGGTACAGCGTAGGTGGTAATTTGCTTGCTAGATCCGTTAAAACGTAGTTGTTGTCGATCTCTCTGTCCAACTCCATGGACCTGATGTCCGCGACAAACCCATTCAACGTCACAGCCCACTGACGAAGTCTTGTATCACTGCCTGAGCTCAACGCTGGCAGTCTAAGCAGATTCGAAGTGAGATTGTGAACTAAAACATCGGGCCTCCCATAAACTGCACGCAACGAAGCCATGATTCCATCTGCATCCGTCGAATACCTCAAACGATCGCTCACGAGATGATAAGCTTCGCCTGTCAATGCTTTCCTTAGACGAGCAACATTTTCCCTCCCGTTGTATCCAACTTCTGACGTGGATGACTTAAACACGGATTCAAAATAAGGCCATTCCCTCTTGTCCTGGCCTGAGAATGAGGGCAACTCCTGCACCTGGCTTCGATTCAAGATCGTCAAGAATTTCGCCATATCTGTCTGATGGCACAAACTAGACTCAGAATTATCTTGATGGCTAGACTTAACGTTAGCCTGGGTGCTGCTTTCATCTCTAGGCTTGCGTGCCTCGGGTGTGGAGTGAGAAGCGTGATGAGAACTTGCCAAAATTTGTCGGTGTCTGCAACTTATTTGTCGTATTGCTTCCAGCCTATCGCTGGTAAGTTCCTTTACTTCTACGGATTGTCCGACGTCTGCAACCTGTTGAACTGGAGACACAGAAGCTCTTTCCAACTGCTTCTTGAGCCTTTCCATCTCATCCTTCAGTGTGGCGATTTCCTTCTCTCTCTCTTCAACAGTCGACTGAGCTGTTTTCGCCGCCTCAATCAGAACGTCCACAGAAGGTAAAACATCCGACCCAGTATTTCTCTTCACAGCTAAGCTAAATTCACCCTCCCTACTCTGACCCCCTTGAACAACGCAATCCTTCGAGCCACAAAACCAAGGAGTAGCTGTGTCAAATAAATCGGGGTTGAATTCAGCACAAGCGTAATGCCACCAGCGTCTGCAAGTTTCACACGAAACCATATCGTCGTCATCGGGCAGGCGGCAGCTTGGAGCAGTGCAGCTGTGTTCTACTGGCATCGTGGTACGGAAAGTCCAGATGTTGCGAACGATGAATCAGCAATCAAATAAAATGATGTTGTGCCGCGGCTCAATTTGGGATTTCCCCTCCAAAATAAATATTGTTGTTTCACTCCAATTTTATTTGCTAACAAATATTTAACAATTAAACGTTAATTTAAAAGAGAATTTTCAGACTTACATTGGTAGGGAAGACAAAAGGTAAATCCTCGCAGCGGCCAACCTCGTGGGAGAAAAACTGTCAATCGTGCTTCTTTCTTTTTCGACGAAAAACCAAAGCAAAAACAAAATCCTTCTAGAAGCATTTGACGTATAGCTCAGAAATCACTCAAATAGCTCAAATTGACAGTTTTTCCCCCACGACGTTGCCAGCACAAAATTACTCGCAACTAATCAACTTATTTTCCAATTCAAACGGCTCGATGACAATCCCAGTCTTCGGTTCTGTTTGAGATCTTTGCTCTATAGAATAGAGTTCGGGTCCTGGTCCTGAGTTGCTTTAGCACTGTGGTCCACCAGACTGCGCTGGTCTTCCTGCGAGCACGTTGCAAAGGACAGGATTTGTTAAAAGCCGCTTTCAGAATTCTCACAAGATTTTCGACTGAATTCTCAATGTAAGTTGGATCAGGATTAGTGGTGGCTTGTGGCGGTTCTAACCTGTTGGCAACTAGGTTTGAGAAAAGATTCCAGTCTGTCCTCTGAGGGTTTCTGAAAGGTTTCGGTTTTTATTTAATGACGCTAAGGTTGAAGAGTATCCGGCTGTGGTCCGAAAAAGAACAGTTAGTGGACACTCTCCAATCCTCTGCTCGGATGGAGTCGGACTCACTTAGTAAAGTGAGGTCAATTACCTCTTCCCTAACCCGATTGCGAAACGTGGGTGTGTTACCTTTGTTGCAAATATTGAGGTTGGTGGAGATAATGAAATCGAAAATGGACTCACCCCTTTTATTGATGTCGCTGCTTCCCCATTGAGTGTGGTGTCCATTGGCGTACCATCGTATGGTAAGTAAGCGGACGATAGGAGCAAAATTGATTTGTCCTGTTGTTCGTACGTTACCACCGTGAGGTCTTCGTTGCTGTACGTACCTAGGAGAAACATGTTAAAGTATCTCTTGGCGACTATACAGGTTCTTAGCTTACCTTCGGTATGTGGATAGTATAAATTATACTCTTTAGACCTTAATCCCTGAATTTTGTTCCTAAGGAGCCAAGGTTCTTGGATTAAGGCTATATCCACATCTTCCTGTAGCATGTACATCATCAAGTCGTCGGTGGCTGCTTTGCAGTGGTGTAAATTAATTTGCACCACTAGCAGCCTCCTTTGACTTGCCGCGTTCATTGGGGAGCCTTACCTTCAGGGTTCCCAGCCCGAACTTGATGCTGCCAGATCTGCTGCGGATGTGGTCGAGTGACTTTTGGTCAATGGTAACCATGAGGTCCTTTCCCACTCCGTTCTTACTCTTGGCTGAAGAAATTATTCTCCAGCTGGGAGTACCAAGCTCTTTATTCTGCTTGTCAATTAGCTTCAAAATGGATTCGTCCTTTTCGGGAACCGGTGGAGGTATCCATATTGAAGCCAACGTGCGAAGCGGAAGCATCGAACGAGGGATAACCTCGAGTTTAGCGTTCTGCCAGATTTCGCCTTTGACTCTTTTCTGCCAGCCTGCCCCGTCGAAGTTAATCTCATCGCTGCTATCCGCGACAAGCATCGCTTCCAATATTTTGGCTTCAACCGTTAGCCAATTGTCGGATGTAATCTTCCCATCCGGATTGGAACGATCGACAATAGCCACTTGTAGACTCAAGGGAAGATTGAAGCTGGCGGATGTTTTTGCCTTTTTCGCTTCCCTAAGAGTTTCTTCTCCGGAGCGCCCCCTCTTGACGTTCTGCTTCGATCCTGGGGCAGTGTGTCTCATGGAGGTGCCCGGTTGCTGGGCGCTCTTTTCGACAGTGGCCGGTTGTGTTGGCAGTTGTCGAATCAATTTTGGGACGTTGGGTATTATAGGTGCCGTATTCGATGGCTTCTTATCTCGCCCTGTGTCCTTTTTCGAAGCGTGAGTGCAGGTGGGAGCCGATTTCTTCTCGAATTTGGCTACCTCTTTCTTGTGCTTCTTGATCAGGACTTTTTCGCGCTCGGAGAGCGTTGAGGGTTCTCTTGCGTTCATTTTCCTGATATACTGCACCGACCTCTTATAGCTACTCTTTGCTTTTTGGCCTGGTGTTTTTACCTTGCTCTTTTCTACAGGTATGCCTGTGGCCTTAGGGGCGACCTTTTCTTCCAGCAGCTGGGCCTCAGTTTCAGAGTCCACTTGCATGGTGTTGCTTACCTGTGATGAAGCCAAGGATTCATCGTCGGTGGCGGTACCAATCTGTAGTCCCTGAAGGAGAGCCCCGGTTACGCAGTCTGCATCGATCGCGCCTTCGGCGGTGGCAACCTGCGCTGTTAGCCTCTTCAGAGGATGCATTTTTTTATTTTTGTTTTCAGTGTTTTCTTCTTCCATGTGTGTTCCCACGAGTCGCGCAGGCATGGGTGGTCGACCTGTACAGAGCCTCGCAGTATACAGGCAAGGCTAATTGATCCAGGAGGGCGCCAGGTATCCTGTATACACCGTTAGCGACTGGGCTATTATTTAGACTGGGCACCCAGCCTGGCTGACACTCGGCACGGTACGGTTAACACCTTAGTCCAGCCCAGGGGACGGGAGGGGGAAATGGAGGGGATACCCGGGGAAGGGAGGAGGAGGTGATGGCTGCAGCTTAGCTTCATGTCTCGTCATAGAGAATTCATGCCCAACATGGAAAGTGAATTCTCAAGAGTCATTGACAATTACTGAGCCTTCGCACCGCGACAAGGTGTGCAGCCACGCGAAGAAATTGTTATGGAAGAGTCGAGTCACAATCAGAGAAGTTGCTGAGTATATTGCCATATCGGTTCATTCGGTGTCATTATTTCAGATATTTTGGACATGAAACATGTGTCAGCGAAATTTTTTTGTTCCGAAATTGCCACAAGGCATCGGTCATGAACTGCTGAATAACATGAATGACGATTCAGATTTGCTGAAATGAAAGCCCAATCATCCCAATGGAAGCCGCCGAAAAAACTGTCCCAAGTTCGATCAAATGTTACTAGCCGTGGTTCATCATGGTTCCCTGGAGGTCGTCAGTGGAGTACCCTGAAGTTATGAGCCATTTGCGTAAAGCAACAATAAAATTCATGGCTTTTGCATGACGATACTCACTGTTGCTTTTCGTAATTTTTAGCCAAAATCAATGCAGTAATCACGTTCTTACCGGACTTGAGTAAGACTACCCTGAAGGGGACAAAAAAGCGACTGATGACAAAATAAATATATTGCTGAAGCTGAACTTGGAGTTAATGTCACGGCCATGAGATATATGAAATGATTGAAGGAATAAAATTAAGACCAGAAGAAATGAGCTCTTTGTTGTACTCTCTAGATAGAAGAAGGTTTGAGAAGATTCATATAAAACCACCTTTTTCTCTATACAAGAGCAACACATCCTATTCTTTAGAGTGTGATTCCAACCATCCAGTTAAAATATAAATTCATGGCCAACAGAAGTGTACATCTAAAGTCAGTGGGTATGATGACTTTCCCTTAAAGCAAATGCTCTTCAAATTTCAACAATTTGGCAATGTGGTAATTTAACTTATTGTATATTTAAAGCACTCCGACTGTCTTTGTTAAGCCCGAAAGTATTTTCCATTTATTGGTTAGCCATTAAAAGGCAAATTTAATTTCCCTTTTTCCTATCCATTCTCAAGGAGTCGGTACCCAATTATTTCCTCAAATGCTAAGAAGAACTCATTCGTCCTAATTAAAGAAATCAACGTGCTCGATGATTCAATGCCTCAGTTTGCGGAAAACAAATCTGGAAATAATTTAGCGCCCCATTCCCGCGTCGACCAGAAGTCCTTCCTTTCATAAACAGTAAGCCGATTATCGAAGATGTACCACATCCTCGAACCCATAGCCTGTCAGTGGCATCCCCCTTTTCATCATGACACATTAATGCCTTGTGAAACAAACACATGAAAAAAGTGGAAGGAGTTGCATCCTCCCTGTCTCAGCCTCTAAATTACATGGTATACTGTCCCGAAAAAGACAATCAATTCATCATCATCCGCCCATCGAAATTAATTTTTCGAAAATATCCAATCTATCTCAATAAAAACAGAGTTTTTCTCGTCATTAATATAGAGCCTGGAGTGTGCTTCCAATGAAGCACAATAATTATCTCTAAGTCAAATTTAGACTGTTTTTCCGCAGCCTCCCTCCAAAACAGCTCCCAAAGAGAAGAGTAGGAGAGCAGAGCCGTCCAGAAAAAAAGAGCAACAGTGGATTTTGTTTCAAACGCGCGTCAACTAGTGCGAAATAATCCGTCCCTGTAGTATTGTAATAAATTAAATCCTTGCCACCCTCGGATCGGCTTCGCTACAATTATTTTATGCCTCCCCCATGCGCATGTCATTTTCCTGCGACTTGTTACAGTTTACATTCTCTTTGATTTAAGAGTAATCGGAATCTCTGCAAAGCAACAGTTTGAGCGTATAAAAGACACGGCGAGTCCTTGCATCAGGAACAGTTACCGACAACTGACCCAGGATACAACATCACTTGGAACAGAAGTACCTCATAGAAGAGCCAATCACCAGTGAAAACGCGCCGCGGAACAGAGTTTCATTTGAATTCCTACTAGATATACTGTGCTGTGCCGTTGAAGTCGTCCTAGTTTTCTTACAATTTTTTTGTTCTGCAGTGATTTGTCCTTTCCGTTTTTGAACGAGTGCAGACGGGATTAAGTGAAAACAAGTGTAATTGTTGATTAAGTGGAAAAGGAAGTCGAAGAGCGGAAGACAATAGAGGATTCACGAAGAATGCAGTACGGCAGTTTCGCTGTGGGATGCAAGAAAGGAATAGCCTTCCTTAGGCTTTGGATCCTTTTTTGCATGCTATTCGGGGCGGTAAGTCTTTTAATTGTTTCCATCTTATCAACTACACCCACTATCCTTCGTTACCACCCGATCATTATCGCCCCAAGAGGAGTCTTAAGGAAAAAGTTATAATTGAAAATGCCTCACCGCAAGCGACGGAGATGGTGCTTCATAATCCGGCGGGAAAATGGCATACAAGTGCAAGGATACAAGTCAAGACTTTTCCTCTCGTCGTTCTTCTCTTCTTCGAAATGAAAACTTTGTGCACATCCTGCGATTGTGGCAAAAATCGACTAAAAAAATATTTAATGGAGGAAAGGAAGGAAGGAAAAAAATTCAATTTCTGTCCCATCTCGCTAGAAAGGATGTTCGGAATCTGCTTATGGCAACATATTTCGAATTTGATAGACGTTCATTCTCTTTGTTTTACGAAGTCCTTTATGTCGAAGACATGCAATATTGGTCTGTTTCATTGTGGAGATGTCAGGATTGCATTATGGTCTTAATTAAATTCGTTCTTCGAATGACATGGTATGACATACGAGAACTCATAAAACGCGGTGACGAGTCCTTGTGATCGGTACTCGGTATTGATTTCCACTTCACTGATTGATGGATTTGAATTCATTCTTTCAACATCGGTCTCTGAATGTCCTTCCATGGCGATGTGAATTCAATTAAAAACTCTCCGGTCGTAGATTGTATCTTGTAAATTAGTTTTTAGCACTCCGTATCAACCCAGACGATTTATATGGTCATTTAAGTCGTGCAAATACGTCCTTCTGCAACATCTGGCCATAGAAGTGCTAGTAGGAGTCATAAATATGGACCGGCGTGGTGGTTTTAGATGGGTATCTATTTTTAATTCCATAGATGTGCTCCATAGTCGCCGACGTGTAAATAGTAAAAAATCATGGATGGAAGGTGGCTGAATGCCTGGGAGATAGCGCTCCTTTCTTTGAGTTTGTAGGTGCCCTGAGGCTTGCCGGAATTGGGTGAACTTTTAAACTAGTAGGATCGGGAGGCATTTAGGATAATGAGTTTGCAGTTAAGGATATCTTATCGGCGGTTCACAACTTGTAAAAAGTCTGATTATTGTTTTTTAATTTTTGTTGAATTGCGAGAAGCTTTGAAGTTTCTTTTAATTATTTTGCTTTATTTCATGGTTTAAGGTCATTTTTGAAATGACTATTGATAAAACGACTAAATGATCTTGGTCTCCTTTTAGGTACATTTCGAGAAAAAAAAAAGATTTTCATGGACATTGCTAGCTAGTGATGATACTGTTTCTTATCTCCTGAGACAACAGGCACCCAGAGGCACCCAGTGCTAGGTTGTAATGCATAAAATGCTCAGAACCAAGTCATCGTGCGTATATCCTCTATAGGATTGGATTGGACTTTTTCTCTCAGAACTTCGCATTCGGTCGATTTCTTGCCGATGATGGACTTTTCTGGCCTGACGCCAATGGTATCAACTGCTACGATATAAAAGAGTAGTAATCGATCCTTACCTATATTTTTCCATATATAATCAACACTATTAAAAAGGTCGCTTCTATATATCTTTTAAAGCAGACCTACGAAAATATTTTCAAGAACACAGTCGACTGGCTTTTTGGGTGTAAAAAAATTGTCTTAGTTTATAGAGCCGATAAATGGCATGGGATTTTCACTTTGAAATGGCTCGTTTAGGCCTTAAAAGGGTCAACATTTTGTTCGACAAACACTCTGCTTTTAAATCAAACAAGGGCAAGAGTAATATAAAAATGCGTTCAACGAAAACTGCGTAGTACCTTTTATACACTGTGGATTAGTCATGAAATGCTTTTTATTTTAACCATATTTTTATTTATTTTTGGCTTCTACTATCTGTTGGAGCACTGAGACGCAAATACTGGTCCATTGTACTACCAGAAAGATACCTTTTTTTCTTGTGTGTTCTCCCTGTTGTCCGGAGAAAAATGATGAGGAGCTTTAGTGATGTTAGAGTTAAGAAATTCGGCATACACGTCGGTCCCAAGGGTGCACCACCGTGCGCGAGCGAAGGTGGGACAGTCGCAGAGAAAGTATTCTGCCACATGCAGCACAGCTAGGCGGAGTTGGCTGCTCTGGGTACTTTTTTTTATCTATTATAAATTAACTGCTTTCTGTGTGACCTGTATGATCCGTGACATTATAGCGTTTGGGGTGGACTGTTGGCTTCTATTTTTGGGTCAGTTAAACTTTAAGTTGATTGCGGATAAGCCCAATTGCTGAGATTGTCCCGAAATTGATACACGACGTACTATTAAGTTCCCTCTCTGCGAAGGACCTATTTTCAGTAGAAATATCAGTTTTAGAGAATTTATATGATAATTAAGGTCTGCAACTTAAGGCCTTCAATTAAGCGCAAACTTTTTCCTTAGAGAGCTAATCAAACATATTTAATTAACAATGCAGGCATCTTGTGAAGCTCTTCTAAACTGTTTTTAGCATGAAATTGTGATTGCTCTAATAGCGAATCCCACATTACCGACGATTATTTCAAGAACAATGACTATTTTTTAACTGTCACGCTTAAGAAGTCTGACATTGAGTAAGACTAGGAAATACAATACCATAATCCTAATATGACACGATATTTAATGCATTGTCAAACATGACGTTAAAGCCTTTTACTTAACCAAATGTTGATGTCATTCAGCCAAATAATTTACATCTGAAAATATTTAGCTGTGCACTAGATTACACTATTCCATTCATTCGAACACATCATTTACACAAGAAAATAACTTCAAATCGTCCACGAATGTCAAACAAGATTGAAATATTTTGATGACATTGATGACAAATAAAATTAATATTATCACATCAAGTTGATTTCAATACTTCAATAACGGGAGGGCACATATTTTAAATATGTACATATTTGTATAGTATTAGTTAGGGCATAAAAAAAACATATTAGCATTGAAATAAATGCTAATAAAAAATAAATCATCATTTAATTGATGATGATGTGATTATTTACCACAAATAAAACCGTATTGACAACTATAATAGATATAAGCACTAGAGGAATCGTTAAGATTTGGAGTGTTAACATCGCCACTCTGTTCGAAGTGTTCCAACTTATCAGAGCTGCAGAAGAGATGCTTATTGATGACCAGTAGTACGAAACCCTTTCACATTACTTGGTATGTTCGAAAAACAAGGTGACTTTTTGAAATTCGCAAACTAAGTACATTCGATTCTGAATTTTTTTTATTATGTTGGCACACATCTCCCATAAAACATACTGATATGTTGGATGTTTAGTTTGTTTTGTACATATGCAAAGGCTAGGCTTGTTTCACTTGTGTGGATCTGTATAAAATTTTGTGTGAAAAATAAAATTAAGTTCTCCAACAAATTTGAAATGTTGACAGTGGAATTGGGCCAGTCTACTCTGAGCCAAACAAATGTTTATGTTTAAGTGGGGCAAGCTCTTCACAGAAGACTAAGAAGATGTAAATGACGGCCTGGAAACTCTACCACTTTAACAAACTGGCCCATCGGTATTTTGGGCATGAAACTACTGTCAATGAAGTTTGTTCCGAAATTGTTCAATTTTGACCAAGAGCGATGAATGAATGACTATCTCAATTTGCTTAAAATTGTCATCACAGCTGATGAAACATGGATGTATGGTAATGAAGTCGAAATCAAACCAATCATACCAATGGAAGCGACCAGAAGAGCCAAGACCGAAAAACTCATGATAAATTCTTGCCAGCAGGCTGTTCCGTCAATAAGGAATATTGCCTTGAAGTTATGCGCCGTTTGTTAGGAGCAATACGAAGAAGTGTGCAAGTGTGTAATATCTGATGGAGGAGATTACTTTGAATGGTACAACATAGCTATTGATGAATGAATAAATGTTGAAATCACCTAATTTTTGGAGCATATCTCGTATACCGACATTTTCGCAGTGAATTTTAACTACTTAAACTGATACCTCTTATTGGATAGTCGGTAAAAATATTATGTTTCGCACAAACTTATTATTATTAAAACTGATGTTATGGCCAGTGAGGAACCATAGACGAAACTTCTCCCAATCACCTATGGTGAGTTTGATTCATTTTTTCCCAAATTTGAAACGACCTATTGTACGGAGTGCTTTCTCACTAACCTACTAAGGAAAACCACATGGCTTACTGTCACCACGTAAAAACAAGCATACCAATATCTGAGCCAAAGTGCCATGATTCCAAAAGATGGACTGTTTTGAATATCTTATTGGTTTTGGAACAAATCGTTGAACTAGACACCAATAGTTTAAATAGCTGATAGTAACATCTATTTTAATACAAGCTCACCATAGCTTCTGTGATTATAGCTTAAGGCACAGTACAGTCAAATTATTGTAGTTAAACCCTTAAAGTCGTGCCACTTATAATATTGGTAGATCCTTAATATACTATGCCATGAAAACCAGATTTAATGCTATGAGAAGATCACAAAGCCAGATTGAAAAAAAAAATGCATACTTTACTACCAGCATTTGTTTCTAACGTATGTGTGTTATGGGCCCCAACAATGTTCAATCCTTATTTCTTATCTATATCCGTCCATAAGGGTCATTCCTGCTCACATTAAACGTTAAAATTATTAACTGCTATGGATGAATAAATTACTTCCAATTATCAGCTTACCATTTGTAAAATCTCATTCCCTGTTCGGAATGTAATCGACCTTGCGTCCGAACGCTATTACCGGGAATATTTTCTAGGAATTGTGTTTTTTTATTCTCCGTTTACACTTTTATTTTTCTCGTTTCAAAACTTGGATCTCTTACCTTCTACACATACACATTTCATACTTGATTGCAGTATTGTTGCGTGCAGCACATTCATGAAGTCATACAGCAGAAATGTGGATTTCTTTAGCATTTGCAACCTTAAAACCCCATCGAGCTAGCAATAAACTCACTGGTAATCAGCTTATGTTTTTTCTGTATTTCTGTAGGTACTAAAATAAAAAAAATAGCACTTCAATATAGAAAAGCCGACAAGCGACCTTTAAAGTTTTTTTACTACTCCACTCTTTCACTCGATCCATCTGCCATAAGCAGACTCGTAGTATAACTTGATGCCTTATGGACCATTTGCTTCCGACAACTCCTCTTCACCCTTCATGGTTAAAAAAGGAATAAACAAGGAACATAAGCCATGAAAAAAAATAGAAATAGTGCACAAAATCCCCCGAGGGTAACTGGGCGTATACGTAACCTTTGTTTTTCACTCTAACCCGCGATAAGTTCACCTTTGGCAAATACAGCCACCCGAAGCGACGGGTGGATGGATATAAAAGAAAAACGGAAAAAAAATGAAATCCTTGTGAAAGGATTTAAATTAAAAGCTTTTAAGTTTATCTTTCCGCCACTCCTTAACGCATAATTGATGGTGGATTTATGTTCTCGTTGCACCTGCGTGGGAAATACAGTTTAAGGATCATATCACAAAAAAATAACCCAAGCAAGCGAAACAACTTATAATTGGATTGTCCGTTTTATTTTCAATATGAAATTCGATGGAATTTTAAAAGTTTTATTGAAATATTCATTCCAATTCGATGAAATTATTTAACTCGTTTGTATAGGTAGATCATACTGAGTGAGATAGGATGGCAAGGACAAGTAGCATGGGCTGATGAAATGGATTTTTTATAGGAATGTCTGTATAACTGCTAACGACCGTTTGCTTTGCCCTAATACTTGTAAGCAGTCTTTTTTTGGCCTAAGCTCAAGGATCCGGAGTTTTAAGGGTTTGAAGTTGTAACTCACTCTCATTATCTGTTCATTTATTTCGATATATTATATAGAACGCTATTTTAATTACCCTCTGTAACAAAGGGGACAATGGATAGCCCTGGGACGCCTGGAGACAATGTACATTCCAGTTTAACCTTATTTAGGGTAGACGATTAGATTAATTATTATTTTTGGCAGATTTAATTAGCAAAGTTTTATGAAAGCTTATCATAATTTTCTGGAACTTCCTGTGAAGCTAATAATAACTTGATTTGTAGGTGGTAAAAGTAGAACAGCAATCCTGCTGGTATACAAAGTTGGGCGCTGGGATCAAATAAGTTGATGACCAGGATAGATCAAAGCCAACTAAAGTACATAATTTGAAAGTGATTCCAAAACTTTGCAGAAATTTCCGAATTTTATTCACTCTTCAAGGTCAGTGCTATCTCCGTGTTACCTGTGCACCTTTCGCAACTCTTTTGTGAATATCTACATATATCACTTTTGCGAAAGCGTTTATCTCCTTTAGCGATGCGTTTTCAATCTACCTATACTTACGAAATGATGTCAAGCAATAAACTTATATTATATAAATTCGGAAGTTCCTTTTTCCATTCCATTCATTATTTAAGGTTTTAGCAAGAAGTCATGGTAAGCTGCTGAAAAACACACTAAACACTTCCTTAACATTTGACAGCACTTGTCAGAATTTTCTCGGTTTAGTCGATCCATAATGATTCACGATCCATCATAGCCTCAAGCCCATGTTTTATTATCTGCTACGACGTGCTACAAAGATTCAGCGGTCATTAATAATAATTGTTTTCACTTTTTCCACGTGTTCAAAGGCACCCAAGGCATTCATCAATGTTTTCAAAAAATTAAAAAAGTTTGGCTCACAATAATCCACCACAAATTTCACATTTTAATACCCTATGCAATTTATTCTGTGCTCTGATTTTTTTGAAAACAAATAACAATCTTAGATGGTACACAAATTCATACTGTATAAGCTTTTTAAATATGAAGAAATTAAATAACCGAAATTTATTCAGAAAATAAGGTGACTTCTCATCTTATTTTGTCCACTTGTGCCAGCACTTCTCCTCGAAGCACTTAATATACACTTTATGGTACTGCTTTAAGATATTCCAGCGATGCAGTCTTTATCTCCCCAATCGTGGCAAGTCTGCGTCATTTCATGGGTATTTTCAATGTTGAGAAATGAACAGGCTGGGGCTATGACTTTGGCCAAAGGCCAGGTGCGTTATCGTTAAATAACAGCCATGATTTTATTTTCCACAAATCCGAACCTTTCCTTCGTATTGCTTCACGCAAATGGCGCATAATTTCAAGATAATATTCGTTATGGTCAGGAAGAGAGGACCTTCCGGCAAGAACTCGTGACAAACCACCCTTTTATAAAACAATGAGAAAACTTTTCCATTTCATCAAGCTTGTCGTGCTTTTTTTCGGTCTTAGTTCTGTTGGACACTTCCATTGGGCTTTATTTGGACGTCACAACCATATATACATGTTTCGTCGCAAGTGATGACCATTTTCAGCAAAACTGGATCATCATTTACGTCATTCAATAGCTCCTAAACGACGGTCATGCCACAGTTCTTTTGGTCAAAATTCACCAATTTTAGAGAAAACTTTGCTGGCATAAGTTTCATGCATAAAAAAAATCATGAAAACATCAACGCATGATCTAACCAATATATGAAGATCGTCAGCAACTTCTCTGATTGAAATTCGACGATTTTCCGTAGTAATTTTCTATACTGCTTCAACGTTTTTAAGCGTTGTTAGCGAGCTAGAGCTTCCAGGGCGGGCATCGTCATTTCCATCGTCTCGTCCTTCTGAAGAGCTTGTACCATTTATAGTCATTTTTTTGCTCAGAGTAGACTCAGCAAATGCCGCAGTCAACATTTCAAGTACGTTGGAGCACTTAGTTTTATTGTTCACATTTTCCTTCCATTGATCCTTCCAAAATGATTGACAATATCAATATATATTGGGGGACATGAGTAGTAATATAATGAAAGAAAAACAATTGGAAAATCGAATGTAGGTAGTTCGTGAAATTCAAAAAGTCACCTTATTTTTCGAACAAGCTTTGCATTAGGAATTCACGCTGTTTTTCTCAAAATTTGGCGCTTTACCTGGAAAAATAACTACAGGTGTATTTTTGAAAGTATTGTCTGTCACTAAGTACAACATTTGCCTGGTCTTTCTGGAATCGACCCAATTTTTGGTTTCTTCGAAAAATCTAAAGTGCTTCTCAGTAGTACAGTTGATGAAGGACATCCTATTTAGTGTGTGTTAAATCTGCTAGGTAACGAGTTCCTGCGATGGTTTCATACCATTGCAGTAACTCATAATATGCCACCTCGATCTGGTTCCATTAAATACACAGCATGAGGTTCGGCCCTCTGTTTTTGGCTCCTCCGTCGATGTTGATCCATGACCACAGCACTCCAAATGATTTCTTCCTTTTGCAAACGAAATAGATCCACTTTTCATCACCAGTCACAAAACGATGCGAAAACTCTTTCTTTCCTGGTAGAGCAGCAGTTCGCTCCTGGAAAATACTTCACTCGATCTCTCTCGACTTCAACTTTTATGACACCCATATTTCTTTGCTTTTGGACTATTCCCAAGGCTTTCAGACAATAGAAAATGGCTTGCCGAATTACCGCCAATGAATCTGTATAATTTTTATGGGCTTCACACGGATTTTGATCGACTTTTTCACCATGTTGAGATCACTATTTTGGTAGCACTGAAACGATTTTCGACATATGTAGTTTCAATGGGAAAAATCGAAGGTAGCCTTATCTTGAATTGTTATAATCATTTGATGCACCTCAGCCGCAGATTTTTTCAAATTTAAGGCGAAAAGCACAACTTTCGACAAACTACACTCGAAAGTCGACATTTTCGCGCACAAAAGGAGGTCATGATGAAGAGCTGTTGATAGATGCCCAAATTTCTGATTTGACATTTCTGATCAGCATGTACCACTAGCGACATCCATCTAGTAGTAGAGTGGTGGAAACCTATAAAATATATTTGAAAATATTGAACACGAAAGAGATCTAATAAAATACGAAATCAAATAATTTTAGGACAAAAAATATCCTCCACATATCTATAGAAAGGTTAAGCCCAAAACAACTGTTGTTCCTTGGCTCATAATACTGTGAATCTAAAATGCATGCACATGAAAGTGCACATGGTGTTTCCCCATGGTATCATAAATACTTCTGTTCAAACGTCTAAAAAGCATATGTGCTTGTCGCAAAAAGGACATAAAGTATGGATCTATGTAGTTTTCAGTACCAATGTTTATGCTTTAAAAAACGGTGTTTAGTTTAAAACCACTCTGCATCAAAGCTGTTTAAAAAATGCATGTAACGACCGACGTTTTCAATGCAAACCCAACATTCCCTGCACAAGCAACATATTTTTTCCCACAGTATCGCCCAAGTGATAAATTGAAAATTTGTATGCGCGAAAATACCAGCACGCCATGCATGAGCATAGTTCCACAAAAAAACCATAAAATATCAAAAATACATTCAAAGCAAATGACTCGCACGTGCCCAGTGGAAATACCATTGAAATTGAATCTATTATACAGGAACACTCTCCGGTCTTTATGCTCGAATGCGACATAAACAAACAAGGTTCGCCGCACGGCCACACGAAATAAATCATTAGGCAAAACGTGTTTGCTAAAGAGATTCCTGATAATAGGTACGTACCTCCCCTAATATATAATTGAAATTGTCCATTTTTTAGAGCTTAAATCCAGTATCCGTGTTCTGATAAACTTGGGAGAAGTGGTAAAAGTTCCTGTTCCTGAGATTTATTTCCGTCCAAGCTTCATGAGGAGAAGAGGATTCTAAAAATAGAATTTGTTCTATAAATACAACTCGCTAGACTGCCTCTGGGCTGCTCAAGGCTACATAAGGGCTGTGTAGGAAATTAATTGATTCCGAGGGAGTAATGAAAACATCAGTGCGTCATCATCTTGTATCTAAACGACTTGGAGCAGTACGGCTAAACAAATTAGGTAGACGATTATGCGGCGTTAAAAGCTTATTAGCCCTCATCCGACGCCTTCGTCTAATGAGATTTTAAATGGCGCTCAGGAGCACCAAGTAAAAGTGGGTTAAATGGTAGTCAGGTGTTTCCTTAAGTTACACGGTTGTCAATTAAAATTGTCTCGTGTTAAGATTATTTTGAAATTAATTTGTCCGTGAAGAGGAGGAGGTGGAACTGGTTGAAATAGAAATCGTTTAAAAAAAATCTTTTCATTTGATATATATGGATTGGTATGAAGTCGAAGATGTAGTTTAAACTGCACCATTGCAAGTGATGAATCAAATCATCATTCAAATGTGATTTGTCAGTGCCATTGACAGGAATCCATTAATCAGAGAGAAACGAAAGAGAAAGGCTTGAATCAAGCCCCAAGGACCTGTGAATAGTGAATGATACTCGTTGTCCATGGGGGAGACAAATGGTGACAATTGGAAGATAAAAGTCTGTACTTTTGCAATTGGAAAATACTTTAAAACAGATTGTGACACATGTCTGCGGCAATAAAGGATGCTATTGTCTTTCATTCGTAGTAGAGGAAAAATGTATTGGGGAAGAAAATTGAATTTCAATTGTAGATGACATTGATGGGTGATTTTATTGAACAGGGACAACTGGTATTTCTGATGCCATTATTCGTTTCTGCGAAACTTTTGGTTGTCTATTTTTCTAGGGCTTTTCTTATAGTCACTTGAACATTAGAAATGATATAGTCTATGAACAAGGCTTCTTTATGATCAACAAGACTGAATAAGAATACTGTAAGTTGCTACAGATGCTAAAGACCAAGGAGAAGAACTACTGAACTAGAAAGACCTGCGCTGAATGCCTGATAAGTTGAGGATGGATCACCCAAGAATGGAGGTGACTTGCTGAGTGAGCAAATCACGATTTATCTAAGAAAGGTAAATTTCCTTAGGCGACAGAGGGCAATACAGCCATGTATTGTACTCTGCTGTTTCTGAAGGCATGATCTGCTTTCTGCTCAGCACAAACGATTAATTCTGTGAATTTTTCTCACACCCTTGAATTCCGAAAGGATTTGTTAATCACTCTATTAAGTCATTACGTCTTTTAGCGGATTAAGGGAGAGTTTGCTTTTTCTTGATTGGAATAGAACTCGATGTTGTTGTTTTTCCCAACTGTGCCATCACATTAAGTCTAGAAAGATTTGAAACCTAGAAACCTAGAAAGGGAGTTCGATCTGCCTAATAAGTCGATCTCGCCGCCTCTGTGTGATTTGATTTTATTTTTCTTGGTTACGCTATGCAGAGTATTATAACGGCCCTACACAGATTATGAGCTAATGCTTTATGAACTCAATACTTTGGGTGCTGTTTAGTTGACTCAATATTAGTCCATGTGTAGCACAGGGTCCCGGGGTCGGCCATCGAGGCAAACATCAATAACAATACCTAGCGATCTTAATTTTTTGCTGTAGAGCATTCTCGATCGATCGTATCTGCCGTGATATACAGAGATTCATTGGCCCAAATGACATTCTATCCAGATGAGGTAGAAAGGGATATTTTTAACGCTCTCAAATCTACTACGATCTTATCCTTTTCACTTATTCTGTTCTTCCGAGCTCTTCTCGAAAACGGCATAGGTCTAACCCGTTCATAAAAAAGACGAATATTCATTTTCCTTCATTGCAATTACCGACTCGTTGCAATAACGCCCCTTCTAGATCACGAAAATGCTGAAAAATCATCCACTAATGAAATATATTATAATAGGTCGCGGAAACTTCCCAATGACAGACAATATGGTTTGCAATTAACTGGTGTGCATTTGCATTTGTGTGCATTTCAAATCGATGTATCCATTCTTTAATTGAACACATTTGCCATGTAAACGATGGGGTTCCCCAGGGTTTCGTTTTATCTCCTACACTTTTTTTTATTTTTATAAATTGTCTTCCCACCTGAGACATGTAGTCTTTCAATGATGCCATCATTCTTAGCTTTGGATATTCGTATCCTGATTATAGGCTGTGATCTTCGGTAGGGGAAGTGAAGAGTTAGCAATTTCAACATTAAAGGGTTAAAAACAATTTTATGCTTCTAAAACACATGCTCTCTCTCTTCAACGAAACGTATATAAAGCGCTCCTTTGCTTATGTGTTTGTGACAACCCCCAAAGGAATAACCACATAACTGGTATCGCCAATAAAGCTACGTAATGGTTTGGGTTCTTACCTATATATAGGTGCCACAAATATTTCCAACAAATCCATAAATAAAAAGTGCTTTGATTAAATAACCACCTGCATTCCTCCCCTTTAAAGTTTTTCCCGTTACATTCACCTAACACGGAATGCATTTATACCCCTGGAGTCTGCCTTCGGGTGTATTGTCTAAGAGATTCTTTCTTTATCCGAAGCACAGAAATGTGCAGCTCCTTGCATCTCGGTATGACTTACGAACTTCTTTATTCCCATCCCCTTCAACTTTCGGCGAACTCACAAGGTTTTCCAATGGTATACGGAACCATTGGTATAAGGAACAGATTGACATTCCTAAAAATTTGAGAGATGTATTCCTGGGTGAAGGGCTAAATAGGGCCATTTGATGGCGATATGTTAAAGTAGAGACTTTTTGTTTACATCAGTACTAAAGACCAAGACTATCAGGAATTTCAGTTAAGTAATGGGTAAAACCAGGGAAGTGCACTTAGGGCAATGTCTTCATGGTTTCTTTTCCATTCTCCGTAAAGGTGCCATCCGATTTCCGAAGCCGATCTAATACATTTGTATGACCTTTTAATAGAGCTTTGTGTAGTCAAGATGTGATAAATAGCGAATCAAGAGTCTCACAGTGAATCCTTCAATACAGTCCCTTGAACTTCATAAATTGCATCTGTCGTTATACAGATGGCACTCGAACATATTTTGCTCCATTTTTAAAGATTTTTCGACTGGCAAGGGAAAGACAGAGAATCTATTAGCGCTGCGAATATTCAATTTTCCTTCCACAAAGGCATAATTTTGCTATAGCCTGCACGATTATGTTTCTTTGTCGAAATTTTCGATTTTTCGTTTTTGAATACAAAATAAAATAACGTATGCTTCGTATATGGACAACAAGTTAAAGGCGATTCTGGTTAAAATAATTCGAACAAGCCTCTTAACAAATTATATACCACTTAAATGGAGAATGGTTAGGGTAATATTTCATTTTTGTTAAGAATGATAGAAAAGCTAATTGAACTGGTCATAGGGTCAACACTGGAGAACGCAACCCTCCACAAACTACAATTTGGTTATCAAAAATGTAAATCTATATTAACCGCCCTTTACAAAGTCACAGACATTGTGGACAAATCCCTGAAAGCAAAGGCGGTCGCGATTGGCGCCTTTATGGATAAAGGAGGAGCATTTGATAATGCAAACCACTCATCATTAACAAATGCACTTTGTAGAAAAAAGTAGACTCCTTAATTATCAAATGGATAAACATCATGCTAAAAGAAAAGCATATATCAGTCAAATTAGGCACATCAGAGGTAGTTATGAAAGCTTTTATAGGTTTTCCGCAGGAGGGTGACCAAAAATTCTCTTGGAATGCCACACAAACAAAATATAGTCAAAGACCATAAATGCTCTTGGGCTCTAAAACACCTCGTAAGCAAAATATGGGGGCTAAACCCAAAAATGAGTCTTTGGCTCTACAATCAGATGATTAAGCCAACCATATTTTATGGGCTGCTGTATGGTCGAAAAAATGTGAACAAAGAAGCGGAATGAATAAACTCAATAAAATATAAAGTCTAGCGTGTATTTACACAACTACAGCAATAAGAACGACTCCGATTGAAGGGATGGAATCGATACTGACAATTACACTCTGCCATTCAGGCTGGAGCTTTAAAACAAGCCTTAACCTTAAAGAGAATCTACAGATACAAAGAAGGAGATCTTGCTGGGCATGTATAAGTTCTTAAAAGAGTGGACAACATTGGGAGCTAACCCGATAAGTGATCTGACGTCCCCTGAGTTTAACTTTAAAAAATATTACGAAGTACTCAGAGAGGAATGGAACAATAACCCCTCTTGGATGAATGATTAAGCCCAGAAATGGTATACAGATGGGTCGACATCTAGAACAAGGCAGGGGCTGGTATAGTAGGATCCAAATGCAGCTTACACATTCCCCTCTGCCATGAGTTAACTATAGTTCAGGCTGAGCTACTTGAAATCAATGAAGCAGCACATAGAATCAGCGACAGGAGACATACATACTAACACAAGGATAACAATATTCTCAGACAGCTAAGCGGTTCTTAAAACGTTGGGCACTTTTAACTAAGGCTGTCTGAGAATGTCACAAAACACTTAAGAAAAACAAACTGGCTATAAATAACAGACTCAAGCTGGGTTCCAGATCATGAAAACTATAAAGGCAATGAAAAGGCTGACATACGAGTACAAGCTAAGAATGGTGCTCAGATACCATCTGAGAGAGGCCATCCCCCCTTTATGATTTTAACAATTCGGACATAAACCTACATTTACACAAATGGATGATTAAGCAAAAGAATAAATACCGAAACCGACAGGAAGGTATTAAAAATTCAAAGGAATTCTAAGGAAACTATGGAACCATCTGCCCAAGTCTTGCCCGAGAAAGATTCAAAATGACAGGCAACACAACCATATCAGGGATAGACTTCCAGGAAATGCCATCTTGAGAAGTTGTCAAATGTTTGAAGGCAGTACTCGAATCCTAGAACAAAGAAGGGGGTACAATTGATCTTTATGGTACACAGTACAAGTGTATTCATGTGACACACCCCGAGTTCTCCAATTCAATTCAATTCATATATGGAAATAGTTCAAAAAGTAAAGGGAATCTATCAATTTGGCGTGTAGTATTGGTAAATTATATAAGGAGTATCTGTACACAGTTAGTTGAACTAGTTTTTCAGTTCTCATAGAGGTTATGTTTCCTGACGAATATTTCTTTGTTTACAAAGAAGAAAAGATAATGTGCCTTACAATTTTTTATAAAAGGAGTAACAAGGGCAACAAAGTCTTATAAATGTGAAATAATATTGTACTTTTATTTGAAAAAAACTGGGGCTTACGAGTGATACGAGAGTTTTGAAAATGTAAGTGAAGGCATACTTCAAAATCGGAAAAAAAATTCCAAAAGTACAGTCGAATGTGAAGTTGTTGGACTGGTACATCGCACAGTGCATCGTCCTTTCCACAATGTCACACAATCAGTAATGAATGTGTGCAACGACGTTTGCGTGGCAAAATAATTTATGGCCTTGCAACACCATAATAATCTCAGAATGCTCACATTTCATTGCGTGTTCGTAATGATGCCCCTATCTTGATGTCCGCCCGACATGACTCCGTGTGATATTTTGTTAGAATTCCCAAAGACTTATCTCTAGAGCTAGGATTTTCATGCACTTAAAAACGCATAATATGCGCTTAAAATATGCTCTTAAAAATTTGAAATATGCACTTTGAATATGCATTTAAAGCCATGGCGAAGTCACCTATAACGACGTGGTTTATAACGACCAGTAGCTTTTAACGACCAATTTTACCCCTTGTGGTTGGTTTTTGCACAAGTAATCTTTCTATTTTTGAAAAATTGGATAAAATGACCGTTGGCTATAGCGACCAGTTAAACCAGACTGTAGTTAAACTTTGCATTTTTAAATGAAAACCAAAACAAGATGTTATCCAGTTTTTAAAAAAATTCAGTCTTTTTATTTTAAAAACTAGAAAACAATAATGTTAATTAAATAAATGAAAAGGTAAGCAAAACATTAAGATTTTCATTTGAAAATTTAAATAACAGAAGCAGTATTATTTTAACAATTAATTTAGGTTTTTAAAATGGAAAACAATATAAAAAGTTTAATGGTACGTTTGCATTTTCACGGTCTTATGTTTTCTTTTTATTTTGAGTTAATTTTTTTTTTCGGAAATATGCACAAAATATGCATTTATTATTGAAAATATGGAAGAATATGCAAAATATGCATTTATAGTAAAATATGCAAAAATATGCACTAACGATTGGATGCCAATTTAAAGGAAAATTCATGAATCGGAAAGATAACTTGTTTTATTGCTTCTAATGTATCTCAAAAAAAAAAAAATGCAAATGCATCGAAATCCTAGCCCTACTGATCTCTTATTTCTCGAGTGACTTTTCTAGTTGTTAAATAAAATTGTTTTAAATTAATTTATGGTTCCAAGTAGGTTAGTTTCCAGGATCATTTTGAACTAGAAAACATAACTTAAGTTGTTACTCAGGTAAACCCCTTTATGGTATCTGGTTAAGATTAGCCTGCTTTTCTATGCAGAAACGTGAAACGTAAATAATGAGGATTTCAATTACTACTGCTGTAGCAACTTCCATATCTTCCGATAGCGATAATGAGCTATTTCGAAGGAAATTATGAAAAAAATATGTAGGTACTAATTTATTGGTTTTCTCAATTCATGAGAAACTGCAATCGCAGTCCCGAACGTATTTTCTGGCACATTTCGAGGTCTGTTTAGCCCATAATTAAAAATCAGCTCTAACGAAGAATAATTTCATTACATGAGTATTCAAGAGGCATGCAGTATCGCTGACTATGACGAATGACACCCGTTTTCCTCCTTCCATTATTGAAAGTCGTCTAAAAAATATTATTCCTGAACCCCATCACAAATTCAGCCGTTACAGTCAATTTCGATAAATACAAATGTATATGAGAACCCTATTAAATGTCCTTTTATAGTTAAAGTATTCAGGATCAATGATAGAAGATGCTGCTATACCCATCATATTTAACGACCGGATAGAAAAGGATACAAAATAAACTTTTCGAAAACATTTGAGAAATGTTTTCGTTCCGAAAAACAAAGTACTTTAATGCTTCTGATGTTTTCGAAAAAGAATACAGTCAAGAAACATTTCAGAAATGCCTTTTTAAGCAATTGTTCTAAAGCATTTCGGTCTGTCTGTCTTATAAATAAAAAGAGCCCTCCTCTCAGGAATTCATCCGAATATAAAATCGTACTTTTCCTAGTATTTCAATTGATCCGTAAATGTTAGTATCCCATGTGCGGATATACACGTAGGTGAAAAAAGCTTGATTGGTAACTTATTTGCTGTTTGGTTTTTCAGTGTTTTATTTTTGACAGCTCACGCGTTATTCGTGATATGTGTTAGAGTCAAAAAAGCTCATTGAGCGTTGGTATTTCCTTATGCAAAGACTTACACTGGTACAATGCTTGCAATTTATTGAATTTTACTATCGAAATTCGTGCTCTGTAAAAAATAAGTTTTGCCAATTCGACCATTGTGAAAGCAATTTAGGCTGTAGCGACCAAAGTTCACACAGTGAATATCAAGCCACTTAACTGCATGCGAAGAGTGCGTTCAGAGGACAATAGTGCTTCTCTATGCCAGTATTAATGAAGACCATGGTTTGTCATTCGTCGTCGTCCGCAGCATTATTCGACTAAGTGGAAGATTTTACGCAAGGATCTTAGTCTGAAATCTTACAAAATTAAGCTGGCAAGAACTGAAGACGAACGACCTGTCACAGCGTCGAATGGAGGAGCTGAAGGAAGATCCGCTTTTTTATCCACATTTATCTTCAGCGATGAAGTTCATTTCTGATTGGATGCTGTTTGAATGGGTGTGTTAATAAACAAAACTGCCGTATGTGGTGAGCACCCTCAGGCAATACAAGAGGTGCCTATGCGCCCTGGTTGACATGTGATCCCAGTCAGACAGCGCTACAAGTCACCAATAGGACCAGTTGAGAAATAATTATGTCGACAAATCAGTACACGTGCTATTAACGAGATGCCAATATGTTCGAAAAAGTGACTTGAAAATATATGCTCTGTATGGATCATCTAGAACGTAATAATAGTTAAAATTGAAAAATATATGGCAAATATTATTTTATTAGTTTAAATACAAATTGTATATATTTTGGCAAGTTTTAGTTAAGTTTTGTGACAATTAAAAACCAAAACCTTAAAAAAATCAAATATATCACATATTATAAGGATTTTCCATTTTAAATTTTTATAAAACATATTGTGTTTGAGATATCTGTCCATTTTTTTTTTTAAATAACATTTTATGACATATGACACCGCTTTGCTTGGTGACACCCATTCGGAATGTCCAATTTTCAGTGACTTTATCGTATAAATCTGACTAAATTTGCTGAAGCCACCAATCGTTTGCGGTTTGTTCATATTGACCTGCAATTCAAAACATTCCCAAAGGGAGAAGTGTAAAGGTGTTAAATCGCCCTATGTCGGTGGGCAGTTTACGTCACCGTTACTTTCAAATCGCTAACGTATAGTATCCGTCATGACATACTCTGTGAAGTTACTTAACGTTGCCGTCGGTCTGTAGGACTCGCCGGTGAAGGCTGACACCCGGCGGCATTGTCCATTGCCGTTTACCTTAAGTGCTTGGGTCAGCTGGTTATATATTGAAACAAACCCAAGTCCCGACGCAAAGTTCGTCAAGTTGAAGTCACAGAAAGACTAAGTTCTCGTGAACGACAAGAAAATGATTTTTCCTGCAGATCTTGTTTTAGGGTGGCGTACGGGTATTGGCTGATTATTATTTATCGAACGGATTAATTTAATTTGGCAACCAAAAATCGAATAGTCGTCGCAGCAGCACGGTTTTGAAGAGGACTAAAATCACGTAACGCGCGGAACTTTGTCACTGACTTTGAAAATAAAATTTAATGTCCTGCACACATTTTTCAGCGTTATAACCTTCCATGGTAATTTTCAATACATTATGGAGCAATTTGCATTTAATTTGACAGTTATTGAAAACCTTTCATATTCAAGGACGATAATACCATAAACTGAATGAAAGTTACATAACGTTCGAGCTTAACCTCTGATTTTAAGACCGATGGGGAGAGTCGATTTTACTAATTTAAATTCCCCATTACCCTCATGATCCCTTTGTCCTTCTACACAAGAGGACGCAAACCTATAATTATCAAACACATCAAATTATTCTTTAGTTAATCAACCATCCAACAAACCTAATCCTCTTATGCCCTTTGAACAAACTTAATTATGATAAAAGGTTAATCCGAGTACAAGGTTATAACAACAAATTAAGTTATAATCCTTGTATGCCATTAGTGTTCTCAGAGAGAACATGAAAATTATGTCTTCGAAATGGCAGGTAGTCCCCAAACAGATAGTTTTCAAGGTATCGAGTGCTCTGGAAACTAGATGAACTTTGTTAGAGTTCAAAAACTACACAAAATCTATTCGCAAAATTTATAGGAGGTGCAAAATCTTTAAGTGATAGGAGAAGTTGATAAGCTTAAAGTATATCACCATTATGGTTAGATGAATGGAAAAAACTTCTTCATATATTGACATACAAGTATGCATTCATCTTTGTTGGACCTGACCCGATTTAGAGGCAAGCAATTATTAATGCCAAACACGTGGCAAATCGACTTTTTCAATAAGCCTCTCGCCCATATACGCCACACGGCATATCGAACCCAGAATCGAGTTTATGGCCTGACAAAGAAGCAAAGTCAAAAAGTGGTCATCCCAACTAACAAGACATCAATCTAGAACAAAACAAACATCATTGTCGTCTAATGCTTGTTTCGTGTGACAAAGACCTTCCTTCCTTTTCCCAGTTCCATGGATTCTTATTGAAAATCGATTGGTTTTGGGCTCTTACCTCGAAGCCTGCACATTTGCCACTTGTCTCAGGATATACTTGTCCTCCCAAATACACCCCTCGAGTGTGTTTTCTTTTTCTTATGCTTTAAGGTCAAATGGGACAAAGGAATGCTGTTGACACGTTTTACAAAAATCTATTTATACCCTTATTTGGAAAACGTACACAAGCGTTTTTCTCGAGATATGCAAATATTGGGAGGACTAGCAAAGGAGCAGGACCAGAGAACAACCCATAATTGTTATTAGGAGCATTGTGGCATATCAATCTTAACACAACCTTGAACTGTGACAGATACCAACAGCTTTTAGGTTGTCGAGAAATAATCCCTTGACGTAAGGCACTTACAATCAATGCTGACATGGATAGTGCTATACTAATGGATGGGGAATATGATATCCAAAAATCGCAGTAAATGTCAACTTGATCACATGATGTAGGCATCTTAATTGCGATTTGATTGAAGAGAGAGGTGGTATTGAACATTCCAGAAACGAATGTACAATCGAATACCAAAGTTAATCAGATTTGGGGGTTTGGTTAGGGCTGGATATTGTATGCCTAATGAGCTATGTGTTCTTAATTGATGTATTACTGCCTGACCTTCAGTTAGGTGGTGGATCCATACATTTATAAAGCAGTGAGTGGGAAGGATGATTAGCTGGATTTAGGTCGTAAAAGGCCGTGATACTCTTGCACGCCACAATTTTGGTGGGAGTAATACTCTCATTTATTCGGCTTAGGCAAAACTCATATTTAATTTAATTTAATCCAGCTTAAAACTAAAATGAGTTGCTGTGATTGGGCTTAAGGCGGGATATTGAAAAATAAAACTTAAACATGGACTAATGAGGTTCAAGTGAAAATTGTTAATATTCGAATTAATACTGCCCGGCATACCATATATATCTTTAGTGGAGTCATAGAGGTGGGTAGCAGAAGTGACTAGGATTACTTATATCAGGAGGGTCTTATTTGTATATAGGGTCAGGCGGTCAATGGTACCAGGAAGGATTCGATGAATGAAGAGAATGTCGTGTGTCTCTCTTCATTCTTCCATCTTATCCAAGCTGATTAGTTCAAGGAGTTTAGTTTAGAGAGGAAAGAATGGTATAGGATAGATCACGAAGAACAATAGGTAGGAAATGACGTCGTCTGCTTTCGATTCAAGGGGTATGAATCAATTATTAAGAAGACCAATTTTGAGAGACATATTTAAGAGGCGATCAAAGATTATATAGAGGCATCAGGGCATGTAGGTGTTGAAAACCCATCGTTTCACAAAACGAGTTCCGAAATATGGAAGGAAATTGAGTTCCTGGTTACACAATATGCCCTGGCCTTACATCAAACGAATTGATTGTGCAGAAAGTTGAGATGGGGAGGAGAAATTGACTTGACATAATGATTAATTAGCTTGGTTTTAAGTCTGTTAACCCCAGATAAAAAAAAGGTTGAATTAGAAAAAGAATGTTCCGAGGAAATTGTCTTAAGGAACTTGTCATCGTTGGTGTAAAGTGATATGTAGGAAAAGAAATGGACCTAAGTGGTTGCCTTGCGGAACGCAATAAAAAGTTAAGAAAGACTAGAAAAGAAAGATCCAAAACGAAGACTATAATAGCGCTCCTCCAGGTAGGAAGATATTATCAGTAAAGTGGATTCAAAGCCAAGGGCAGTCAACTTGAAGAGAATTAGTTTGTAGAAACTTTTGCGAAAGGCTTTACTGAAATCGGTTGAAAACACGTCGACTTATTTGTAGCCCTCTTAGGCTGAGATGGTAAGAAACAGTAATTCGACAAGGTTTGTGGTTAAAGACCTGCATTTGAGGAAACCATGTTGTCTAAGGAATATTAGAGATTTGGACTGAGAATGTAAGATTTCATACGAAATACTTTAGAAAAGTTAAGAAAAATAGAACTCTTAACACGAAGATGATAATTGTTGTCATCGTTCTAAGGAACTTGCTGAATGGTTAGAGGCTATGAAAGAGGTTTTTCATAAAGAATGGGGTAAACTGACCATTTTTTAAAAAGGGAAGGATAACGTCTGTATTAGAATGGTCTTTAGAATTCATCATTAAGTTTTAGTTTTAGTTTAAATTTTTTGATTAGATAATTGTCGTCAGTATAGGAGAAATTTGGTAAATAAGGTACAAAAGTATCGTCGTATAAGGATTGCTTGAGAAAGGTGGCCATAAAGTTGGCCCTAGTGCAGAATTCATTTATAAAATTGGCTTGCATTTAATTAAATAGTAATTGATACAGGCAGCTGTAAAGCTTGGACAAATTCAGATAAGTTACCAAAATAGTTGGCAAAGTTAGCATGGAATTGAATACGACGTATTTATTTCGTTTCGCAAATAATGGAGCATGCAATAATACCAGAATGCAGTGGACGATTAGAAAATGAGAAAAAATGATAGTTGTTGAGGAAAAGGGGAAGAAGTGGAAGAGAGGAGTTGAAGAGATCAGTGAAAATGAGGTACAGTTGTACCTCTAGCCGTGTAATTTGAGATAGCGTTAACTTGGCAAATGTTTAAGTCACCTATTAGAAAAAAATAAAACGATCGATCATCTGATTAGATCCATTTAAGGTAAGGAAGGTCGTAGTGATCATAATTCCATAAAACAATTAAATAGCGAGCGAATAGGGTTCAATCCAAATAATATAAAGCGACTTTCTAGGCAGTCAAATATTACTTACTTACTTATTGGGCCAGCGACCCATGGAAGGTCTGAGCCTGAACTAAAACCGCCTTCCATCCTCGACGGTACTCTGCTTTCAGCTGTCGGGACGAGACCGAAAGTCGGACTGGTATGTGCCGATTTATGTGGTGCAAAAAGGCTTAGACGTGCACACAGTACGCTGGATAGGATATTGTAGGTAACACTAACCAGGGATATGCCTCGGTAGTTGATGCATGAGGTAGGATCGTCTTTTTTGTGGATGGGGCTAGACATGGGGATAGAGTTGATATTCCAGTCGTCGGGTATACTTTCATCTTGCCAAATTCTGCAAAGGATCTGCTGCATGCTCCCTACCAAAATATCGCCGCCAGTCTCGAACAAATTTGGTGGAAGTCCTCCGAATTCGCGTCCTTGTTGTTTTCAGCTTTTTGATAGCTGTGCTGATTTCTTCAATTCTGGTTGGGAAGATTCCTTCAGTTGCCTGGAGTTGGAATTTCTTCATTCCCCTTTAACAGCATCGCGTCACTGATGAACGACACGTCAAGCCTGTTAGACAATTGGTAATCATAAATCGTCGATTGACCATTAGAGATCTTGTTTTTATTTTTGGCACATCATTTTAATCAATTCGAACCAATTGAACCATTGGCCTCAGACGAGTCTCATTTCGTTTGGTTTCAAAAAGCGCTAAATTTTTTGAAAAAGAGTGTTTCACATTGTGTTTATTGGTTGTGATTATTTGCCGAAAACTTGATCCATATAGTTCCAGACCAATCATATACACTTGACTTAACTCCATGTGAATTCTGGCATTTCAATAAACTGGAACAACCATACCCGAGACATCGTTTTCAGCTCATGGAAGACATTCAACGTGAACTGCTGTGTGAACTAAAGCCCATTTCGGCAAATGAGTTTACCAACTGTTGCGAGAATCGGGTAAGTGTATTTTGTCGGAAGCGCGATACATGGGGGAGGACGAAGAATGAGTAGATTTAGAAGAATAAATACAGATTGTGCAATTTGTAACCAAAAATATATATGGCGTGTGTGGTATGGGACAGGGACAGGGTAGCTATAGCTTTTTGAGTGATCCCCTTCCAAGGCGGAATTTTCTCTACCAATTCTTCATCCAATGCAGAAAGCAATTTGCCACCAATTTTTTCTGAACGCCTATACATCCCAAATGAAAATCCCTGAAAATTAAATGGCAAATTATCATTTCATTGTCTTCCATTCTCGAGAACAATTGCATTAAAAGTCCTTCATTCCACTTCACACATCACGATTCTAACACAATTATCCTTCACATTTTCCAAGAGCGACTGAATACGAATATGCAAATCAAATCAGTACAAGAATCTGTTCACCATCCACTCACTCCCGAGTCCAGACCTTCTATTGAAAAACTTAATTAGAATCCCATTTACGCACACATATATATTTGTTTTTTCTGCCATTCACTTGCCCCGAACCTACCAGCCTATTTCAGGAGAATCCTGTCGGGTGTACAGTTCACTCATCCGCATCGTTTACACTTGACAGTGTACCTACACGATACGCAGGTGTTAACATACGAGCTAAGTTATCTATTCGTTACAACTCATCTACCAGACAAGGATCTGAGCTACCAGAGCAACCCTATCTCGCAATCAGCTGGATGCGATCTAAAGAATTTATTCATGAAATAAAATAAAATGAATACAAATTCCACCTGAAATCCCCAGGACACCATCGTATCTTTGGAACTCCATAGCTCTCGTTTACTCCGGAACTTATGTATCTCTACATACCCCCGTAGCAGCTGAAGCATAATCTTGAAAACATTTCAAAGACTAAGTGGCAGCCTCATGCTGGGTTTGCGTTGCTTGTGTTTACACGACACAATGTCAAAATTTCGTATTTGATCTCAACACCCAATGTACACAGGTTGTGCCACGTGTAAGCTATGAAGGTGATATTTGTTCCTGTGGAATGTGAAATAATGGAAAAGGGTAGAATAGATATGGGATGTTGGGCGGAAACGTAAGAAAGCTGAGGAATTTCGGTCTAAAAATTGCAGTTGAATGGTGAAGCGGCTGAGTCCTGGGAAATTTCCAATTTCTAAAATCATTTTCACAGAGAATTTAATATAAAATAGTAGCATGTCGTATTGACTTTTTGAAAATAGCTTTAAGGACTCACGGAAGACAATCTATAAATATTCAGTTCTAAAAATAACTGCAAAACAGCCTTAAACGATCCAGTATGAATTTTGCTGACGGCACATTTTGCTAAATTAGTTTTTTTTGAGTGAAATGTTTACGAAGGAGAGTAGGGTCCTTAGGCACCAAAGTGGATTGGTATATTACTTAGTATGTTACATTTCCACAAGCTTTTTGAATATTGCATCTGTGGCTCTTATCCAAATATACGACTGCGCTTAATTGAAAAGCAACTAATTTGGTACAGCTATAGTCGGTCCTTGGTGGACTTCACCCTTTTCAACTTCTCATTTAGAAGTTTAGAATTTAGTGTTGTGGGTCCGATTTTTCGAGTTGAAAATATTCACATATTGCTTGTTTATTTTAGAGAAATGTCTATATGGGCGTGTGTATGTACGTTCTTATGTTCGTATATTGATCTTTTTTTCGTCTCGTGTATCTCGAGAACAAATAATGATATCAACTCCAGAGCGGTTTCATTCAATTCATAATTGCATAACGAATTTTTGGTAAGATTTGCAAAAACTCATAACTGGCGGTTGATTGTTTATAATAAAAAAGAAAGCTATTTCATGGTTGTTGTTAGTAGAAGTATAGGAACTTGCGATGACTTGGTGGTTGTCGGGCTGTGGATTACACTAGCGTGTACACAACATGACTAATAGTGTGTGCTAATTGAATTTGGTCTTATCTGCCGCTACATTTGATGTAACTTTGAACTGGAGCCAAATTTTTTTGTAATGACAGCCAAAAATATTTTTTTCCATATACTGCACGTAAAAAATAGGTGGAGCAATCGGCAAAGAAGTGCTGTAGGTGTTAACGTTCGATACAGTGAGCAACAAAGGCAAATGTCATTTATTTCAAGAACGATTATCAACTTTCTAAGACTAGGATAGAATGGGTAAAATAATTTTAGACGATTGAATTCAGGCTTTGCCAATATACAATACGCTTCTTCAGCCAATATACAAAGGTAGGTTTGTTCAAAAAGTACCAGGAATTGAACAATTTCACGTATTTATTTGCGCCTGATTTGCCCGACATTTTCATTGTTATGTTGGCAAGCTTTTAGGTAGACGTATACTTGTAAACATTTCTGAAGCATGATGGTAAATATGTCTGATTCATGTACAGATTGCTAGTCAAACCTGTTGCTTAGTCTCGAGTTAGTCGTTCGATTTGAATTAAAAAAAAATTCTTTTTGGACCTTTAGAGTTCGAATCTGAAGGCATATTTTGAGAACAAACTGATAACTTATAACACAAATTAAGGCAGATTCCTTAGCATCCTAAGTACACTGGTCTCTAGAATGCTACCAAAAGAAAAATTGGGTGTTTGAGTGAACCCATTTTTTTATTACTTTGTTTTTTAAGTAAGAGTTTTTTTTTAAGAAAATAGTCTTAAATAAAAGAAGAAGAAAATAGACTTACAAAAAGGACACTGAAATTTCTACTGTGCCAAATAAATCAATTAAGCGAGTAATTCTTCAAGCTTGCTGGAGATTGAACCATCAGGAATAAAGGAAAATGAAGACACGAATTCTCCGAGGAAGGTAGGCTTCCTAAGGTGGCAGAAAACAATTCACCGACATGGTGTCTGAGTTCATCATTCTCAAGACAGAGTCTCCATTCTCTCTCGGAAGAGATATTTATTTTATTAATATGATACTACAAACCGAAGTGTCCGGAAGGACAGCTAACAAGTTTTTACATTGCCCTTAGTAAATTTTAAAATACTCAGTATGTTGGACAATAGTTTCCTTCGATTGATGTAGTTTTTAAGGGGGTAGTCTCACGTGAACGTGTACGTACATTTTACCTTTTTTTAGGGTTTGTTTTTATTTGTATCTTAAACTGTATAAAATTGCTTTTTTTTCTTATTTTATATTTTTTATATATATATTTTTTTTAATTATATTAGACACCAAAAAAAAAAAACAACAGGTCACTGATTATGGTAATAGCTGCTGTTCATGTTGTCTGAAATAAAAAAATCGAATGGATTATTGTTCAGTAAGTCCGTCGCTATCGGCCCTGCCAAAATTAATCAATTTCATTGAAAAAAAAAATGGCGGACTGTATAAAAAAAATCTTGTTTTTTGTTTGTTAATTTTTTTTGTTAAAAATCGTTTAAAAAAAATAAGAAAATATTTTCAAAAATAAGCTATTTTAGTACGGCCGATAACCATTAATGAGTAGAAGAACATATGTACATATATTGATTTCAAAGCAATGGGTTGAATAGTTTTTTTTTCGGACCATGTCAGTTTTAGAAAATGATGTTTCGAGAAAAATGCGTTTAAAGTTTCAAGAGCAGAATTTTCGTGGAAAATTTATACTTACACTAATCAGCTATGCCTGGACCATACAATAAACCTTCGGTGGCTTCATACGCATCATTTTCTGCCAGTTTATGTGACCTCAAGGAAGCCCTTACCTTTTTGGAGGCCTCGGACGTGGATCGCTCCGCATGGGTTATTCGTCGTTCATCGTACTCCTCAGCATACGAGTAGGCGTTTCGGCGAATTTGCGTACCAAAAATCTCCATTATTTTAAGGATGGGTGAAAATCCTTCATTAAACATGCACGCAGCTGTCCATGAACAATTTCCAGCGTATTTTTTTTCAACAAAATGATGCTTTGGAGCCAAGTTCCAGATGCAACTATTAAACGCCTCGTTGTTGTTCTGAGTGTTTTTTATCCCAAGCACCTTTGTATCAGATCATCAGATGATAATTCTTCGTAAATTGGTTTCAAAAAACTTGCTGTTTCTTCGTCAAATGCTGGAGGATGTGTATGAATTTCCTCTGTATTCTCTGCCGTATGTTGTAAATACTTGCACCATGCCGTTGAACACTCTAGTGCTGTGGGTTTCCATCGGTTGAAATGTAATGATAGTATGTAGCCCACACTTCTTTCTTCATTTCTTCTTGAGAATCTAGTTTCTCAAAATAGCCAAACTATAGTATGTACAGAGACGGACATAATTATTCACACAGCAGCATATGCCATACGAAAATCGCTAATAAACCAAAACTAATCCATATATTAATATTTTATTGACTTTCATTTATTTATTATTATCCTGTCTATTCATTACTTAACTTTTTTTTTTTGCTTTTTTGAATAAGTCAAAGAAAAATGGAAAATATGTAAATAAGTCTTCCTTATAGCATGGACAAAATTATTCACACAGCTTCACTTTTTCACTTTTTAATGTTTATATTAAGAATTTTTTTTGTCTGGCAACACCAAATGTTCTGGATTTTGTGTTAATTGGAAGGATACCGTTAGAAATTCAGTGTTTTGTTGGTTTCTAGAAGTCGAATATAGACTTTCTTTATTTAGCATTCGCAATGGGTAGAAAACAGAAGGAAACGACGGAATCTGAACGTAAAATAATTTTGGAGCTGCGTAAACAAAACAAATCTTATGCAGAAATTGGAAAAATTGTTAAAAGAAGCCGATACACCATCTGCAGCATTGTAAAACGTTTCGCGGAACAATCAAACCTTAGAAGCCGACCTCACACTGGGCGTCCAAGAAAACTGACGGCGAGAGAAGAAAGCCTATTAGTAAGAAAAGTAAAAAAAAATCCAAAAATTACATCATCTCAGGTGGCAGCGGAAATAGAAGAGGAAACGGGAAAGGAAATCAATCCGAAAACTGTGCGTAGGGCGCTGCATCGTGCTGGCTACAAGTCCAGATTGGCTAGGAAAAAACCTCTAATAAGTAACGCAAACAAAAAGAAGAGGTTGGAATTTGCAAAATCCTATAAAGATAAGCCTAAAGATTTTTGGAATAATGTGATTTTCTCAGATGAGAGCAAATTCAATATTTTTCAATCAGATGGGAGAATAAGAGTATGGAGAAAGCCAAATACTGAGCTCGAGAAAAATAACGTCCTCAGCACGGTCAAACATGGTGGTGGGGGGGTTATGGTATGGGGCTGTATGGCGGCAAATGGTGTGGGTAACTTAGTATTTATTGATGGGACAATGAATAAATACGATTACCTCAATATTTTAAAAGAGAACCTTCACCAAAGTGCGCAGAAATTAAATCTCGGGAACAATTTCTACTTCCAACAGGATAATGATCCCAAACACACTGCTCACATAGTGCGTATGTGGATCATTCACCATGTCCCCCATATTCTTCCAACTCCCCCCCAATCTCCAGATATGAATCCGATAGAGCACCTATGGGACGAACTTGGTAGACGGATGCAAAAACATACCATTTCGGGAAAAGATCAGCTAAAGCAACTATTACAGCAAGAATGGGTCAATATTGGAGCTGAAACCACGCAAAAATTAGTCCATTCAATGCCCAAAAGATTGGATGAAGTTTTGAAGAGAAATGGCTGGGCAACAAAATATTAATAACATTTTGGTATTTTATTTAGTACAATTTTTGATGGCTGTGTGAATAATTTTGTCCCTTTAAGTATTTGAACTGAATAGTATATTTTTATTTTATATTCTTTAATATAATTTTTGCTTTGTTTTTTTGTTATGTTTAATTAGATATTTAATCAGTTATTTGTTTTTTGTGAACATATTTAAAGTTAGCACTTTTGTGTAATAAATATTGAAGTTTAAATCCAATCCTCTTTGATGTGTGAATAATTTTGTCCGTCTCTGTACTTAGCTTAACCATCATGGCATTGGTCAATGCAAGAGTCGACTTTTTTGTTGCAGCACTAGTGGATGATATTTTTTTCGATGTACATTTTGTGACAGCAACTTCACCTGCTTCATCTTTTTGATTATTTTTGGCCTTCTTTTTTCAACTTCTTCCAAGCCTTTTTAGCTTTTAAATACTGGTTATGTGTTTTTTAGCTTTTTACTCGTCTATACATTCTTTTTTTGACGTGCAAGACGCACTCTTTTTTTTTCTACCACAGGATCGCTGTTGTGAAGATCGGCATCCAGTAAATTTTTAATGTTTTGCTGTCACCATCTCAATGTATTTACTATATTTTACTTTAAAGTATTCGACAGACCGCTGAAACATTTCAATCACACCGTCAACTTCCTTCATGATTTGCTTCACAATGCTCAATGTGATTTTCATACCACTCCAAAAACTCGTCTGACTCTCCCCTGCCAATCCATTGCTCGCATGCTTTACACACTTTTGATTTGACAATTAAATCTACAATTTTATTAGAATATTTCCCTATCAAAGACCCAACACCCAGTAGTGAGGTAAAACCACGATTGACCCATGATCCATCACCAGAAACCGTGATTTTATCTACAGCACAACCGTTTTCAACATTTAATTTTTTTCCTTCTGCAACAGCTTTTTTGAAAACTACTGACTTCACAGCAATATAAATCTGGTCGAGCATACCATAATTTCCATTTTTACTAATTCTATCACACAAGTCCATTAGCGAACAAAAAAAATTTATTCCAGCCAGACCGACTCCAAGTAGTCGCATAATAAACACAAAACGTCTATTGATTTCGTAAGCATTTTTTACCATAGAGGAAGAATTGATGTCAAATCTTGAATCCTAGTCCTCGCGGTAATTTTTTCAAAAAAATTAACTTCACTATCGCACAGCTTGCACTTTAAAATTGATTGCAAAGCTGTAAACACTAGCGAGAAACACAGAATGCTGTAGCAATCCTTCGCCAATCGGTACATCAAAATCACTCTTGCCTTTTAATTTCTCAGCTGATTTGCTCACAAACTCGGTATCGGTTTCAGCAGTATACTGATTCCCCCGAAAACTTCTTTTTCTTTCTTTTTACCCTGGATATCTTGTGGATCTTCTCGAGTCTTTTCGATCCATTTTTATTTTTTTTCCTGTTTGATGCTGACACACAGAGCATCAAAAGTGTACTGCTAAATTTGTTATAGGATTTTATATATATTCCCGACAAAAATTTATACACACTATTCCACATATACACAGGTAGGTAATGTACTAAAGTTGACCGTCAGAAACTCCGTACGCAGGTATAAAAGACCGGTGACAACAATAGAAAGGTAGCAGCTGCACCCCTGGCGCGCGGCAGACAAGTCGCTTACGTCAAGTCAATTCGGCGAAAGATAAGGTTATATTCAAAACGTTCATGCAGAATGGCATTGATGACTCTGCTTTCTGGGACGTAGCGCCATCCTGCTGGAACCACATGTCGTCTAGGTCCATATCGTTCAATGTGGGCTTTAGGAAATTGGTTATAATCGTTCTGTAGCGCTCGCCATTGACGTCGACCGCCTCACCAACGTCGTTTTCGGAAAAGTATGAACCAATGACGTCGCCGGCCCAAAATTCACACCGAACGCTAACTTTTTGAGGATGCACTGTCACCTGGTGAACCTCGTATAGATGGTTCTTCTTAGATGACGTTACAACTCACGGAGAGCCAAAGCCAAGCTTCTCCCACCCACTTATGGTGTGTGCGATTTGTTTTTCACACAAGTGAACGGGACTTACAGTTTAATGCCGATTTCGAACAGCGAACGCCGAGAAGCTCTTTCAAGGAAAGTGTACTACGTGGGGTTTTACCAGTACCCCGCCGAGAAGAAATGAACATTCGATGGCGTTGGTGCTATCGGGATCCGTTAACACAGCCATACCTCAAAAATGCGCCTCATCGCTTAAAATGGTTTTTCGGGCAAAATTAGAGTCTTCTTTCAAAGCCCAGTTAGCGAACAAACGGCGTTGTCTAGGGTCATGAACTGTGAACTCCTGGGTCCGTTGGATTTTGTTAGGCCCAAGATTTTGTTGGCAAAATCCGCCAAGTTGAAATCTGCAAAAGGCCGAGTTCTTGCGCACGGCGAGGAATAGACTGTTTCGGGTTCTGCTGTAAACTTTCTCGGTCCGCGGCAATATTCTCGGCCGATCTTGTGTTCCTTTGTCGCATGATTTTGGCTGATTGGTTATTGAACCGGTCGTCTCAAATTTGGCCACCAAACGTTGAAGAGTCGTCTATGAAGGACCACTACGTCCACCGTAAAATGGGATCAACGCGCATAATGTTTGCATTAACATGCTATTTAATAGTGTAACTTACTATAGTGATTTGGTAGCTGAATAATAAACAACAAATTTGACTGATGTTACCAAAACAACGTGGCTGCCAAAATCTACCCTGGCCAATTGAAAAACCCTTTAATAAGGTTAAAAAGCACAAATTGCAGGTGGGCGTTGCGACCAGATAGATCTGATGTGTCACAAGTAAACCAATTTGCGAGTATGTGCTGCAATCTTGTTGCGGAATTATCGCATTCCCGCGCATTTCCCGAAAAAGGTGCGCTTCCTAAACAGGGCAAGCTACTCACATGGCATGTGTTCTGCAGTCCCATCATCCTCAAGACAAAGTCTTCACTGTGTCTCGGGAGAAAGATTCATTGTATTAAGGTGATGCATATGTCAGATCGGAAGGCAACGAACAATCTTTATTGAATTTTAAAATGTTTTCACAAATTATGTTTGAGGTATGAATAGTTTTTTTTTTATCAATACAGTGCTCGAACTCTTTCTTAGTAGGGCACTGGGAACTGTGTCCAGCAAATCGCACTAATTTGATTTTTTTTTTTTTTTATCCTTGATCCTGCAGAGAATTTTAGCAGTCTTTAAGGAATTTTAAGTTAACACTCTTCGCAACCTCATCGCTTTGAGTGCAGTTGAGCTTTCGATAAAGGAGCTTACCTCTGTTGTTAGGGATTTATAAAAGCACTTAGGTCGGTTGGGGAGACTCTGAGTTATAGTCCCAATTCCAACTTTGAGCGACATGTTTTTTGTTTGGTCTTTTTTCATGATGCAACAGAAGCATGGGTCTCAGTATCGCGGTTATAAGCAAAAGATGACTGAGACTTCAATTCTCAGAATCTACCATAATTGTGGCAACAGAACTATAGTGCCCACTTAATTCATCGGTTAGTGGGCTGATCGACATTTTATGAGATGGCGCCCTTGTGATCGAGTCATTGCCAATATTATCAAATCTTGATCACCCTCGTCATACCCTTTAAATTTCAGCTAATTCTTGTGTGTGCAGTTATGTATATTAGATGGTGTAGGGCGTTCTCGTTTGAGGGATCTAACACGTTTTTATTTTATATCATATTCTATTCCATTTCTGGTATAAACATTTGATAGTAAATAGATATCAACTCCATATACTCATTTGCGGTTTTTTGATTCAAATTGATCAAAGTCTTCATTCCACCAGGTCGTTTAAAGTCCTTCTTCCAGTCACTGAACTGGAGCAATCGAAAACCTTGTTCACGTCCGAAATCCCCATGTAAACGTCTTACGAAAATAAGAACAAAATAATTGTTTCAATCCCCTAAGCAGACAAGCATCCCTTCAGCTCCTGACACGCGGACAATAAATCGCTTTTTTTTTATCGAACAACAACATCTGAACAACCATTTACCCATGTTATTAGACTCGCAGGCAAAACATAAATAAATCGGTATTACGCCAACCCCTTTGTGCGCCCATGCATTACGCGTGGGCAGCAATAGCTACATATACACCCAAAGGGAATGTAAATGTAATCCCCAACCCATAGACGTCAGAAGGCAGCAACAGAAAGAACTGTTGCCGCTGTCATAAAATCAACAACGAAAAGCCATTTTTCATCGCCCTATAAACCCCTTTCAAGCCACACAATCGATATTTAATTTATTTCTGAAACCAAGTCAATTGAATGCGAGTACCCTACTCCAACTGCTATTTTCAGGTCCAACCGCAGAGTACAGATGACGGCAACATATCGCCCTGTGAACTGGAATCAATAATCAACCAGCTAACAAATCCTAGTCCCGAATACCAACTTCACGTAAGTAACCACCCTTAACGGCAAACAATGGATTTGATTCCATGTTCCAATGACTTGCTTCTCCATCTTTCATTCAAGGTCTCTGCACTTCGCAGTCAACTGAAGAACCTACTCCGAAGCAGCCAAACCCCAGCAAGCAATCAGCTTAACACGGATGACTATGACTTCAATGAGGAAGATAAGCGTTCTATTGCATCGTTGGCATCCGTCGGACAAGGATATATGAATAGACCATCTGCATACATACCCAAGCGCAGTCTGGCCACCTTGGCCAAGAACGGACAGCTACCAACACCTGAACCCGAGGAAGCCGACCAAACACAGAATCAATGGGAAGCGAAACGTTATCTCGGCTCCCTCGCCCGGGCTGGTGGAATGAGATACACCGGCAAACGAAACATCGGCACGCTAGCTCGCGATTTTCAACTCCCATCAACCGGAAAACGTAACCTTGCCACCTTGGCCCGTTTGGGACTACTTAATCCTGGCAATCTGCCAAGCAGTCCCAAACGAAATGTCGCTGCTTTGGCTCGCTACAACTCTGCGTTCCGCGGCGCTGAAAAGAGAAACCTCGGCGCATTGAAGGGATCACCCGTACATGGTAACCACCAGAAGAAGGATGTCATGGATCAGGATGCTTTGGCTGACATAATTCAACGTGACATGCTCGACTATTCCGATCAATCGAATGGACTATACCCAATTTACGATGACTATCCCGAGATGGAGAAACGTTTCCTAGGTAAGTTCCCACAACTATTGTAACTTTGATGTGACGGTGTACTTGAAGCATGCAAACTAAGATGAGATGGTATAGATATATGATACTCATTGGGATCCAATTATATATCCTGTGCCCTCTTCCTGCCTTTAATTTTATTTTCTCTTCAAATTGGTTGTCCATGAATAAGCGGCGGAAGCCAGTCAATTGGAGTCAATTGACAACCATCGCCATGATGATGATGATGCGGATAGTGTGGATGGTGATTATGCTGATGGCAAAGAGGATAACAATGTATCGATGAGCATATCAGCTTCCGACATGTCATCGGGCACAATGAGAATGATGGCGCCTATCTCGGAGGGGAAACGTCATATCGGAGCTCTAGCTCGTTCGGGATGGTTGCCGAGCGGATTGCGTTCAATTCGGAGCGGACGTTTTAGTCGTTCCGGGCGTGCCAGGCAAATAGTAAAAAAATACTTATTCTACTGCTCGTACTATGTACTACCTACCTACGTAGATGCACTCTAATTGAACGGAATAGATGTTAGATTATTGTATCTTTGTATTTTCTGTGTGTTTGGCGTATCGACGTGAAGGATGTTGCCAGAGGGGAACAAAATGTTTTTTGCTTTATTTTGATTTTATTTTATTTTCGATTTTGATTGTGATATCTGTTTGTATTGGTGTTGCATGAAAGGATATTTCTTCTTCTTCCTTTGTCACTCTTCTATCCTTTATCTCACACTATCACGACCCCAGCGAAGGATGATGAGAACAAGTTTGAATGATAAATTCTCAATAAAGCAAACGATCCGGATCGGAGTTGAGATTTCGAACGGACCTTTTACGGGTAATTGAAGGAGACAAGCAATCCAATTTAGACATTAACACAATTTGTGTACGAGTATAAGGATTCATTGTCATGAAGAGATGGGGATAGGACATTACCACTCTGCCGAAGGGTTGAAGTCGGGTGGATGAGATGTGGTTTTAGGGTTCAGATTGTGCTTTATTTGGTGAGGTCATAGAGTTTTCTCGTTTCTTGCTTGGGGCATTTAGATTGACGTAGTTGTTGAGTGTCTCGACAGAGGTTTTATTCGCACGGGGTTTATAGAGTTCAAATGTTGGAGCAGGAATAAATGTACGTCAATGAGGGTTCGGCTTCAGGATGAATGAACTTTTAATTATTGAAGACAATTTGTTTGATTTCAAATACTTGCTTTTTTGGTGATGAGTTGTTGATACGTGGATTCTCAGTTATATGATGCCGATAGCTTTAAATTGGGACAAACTAGATGATAATAAACCAAGTCGCTTTAGAAAGCAATCGATATACATTTATGTACCATTACAATAGTACCCGTTACAGATTGAAATTCATTCCTTACTATCACCATAAGTTGTTTCAATATTCTTGTCGAAAAAAAAACAAGAGCCTTTCAAAAACAATTAAGTCTTTTCTTCTGAGGCAAACCTTCGATCGTTGCTAAATAAGAGGAAAATGTCAACATTGTTTAACAAGCTTCAGTGAGCAAGTTTCCTTAGATGGTCCAGATCTTACCTCGTCCCTAACCTCAGTTAAATGAGGGCAAATATTACTTAGTCTGAATGTGAGCTATCTACTGAGATTTGTTTTTCTACATCCTTAGAATTTTAGGATATTTAACAGGATTTTATTAAAGGGACTTTGTATAAACTATTTTTTAACTATGCAAAATGCAATGATTTCAGCTGTTCGAAATATAACGATAATTTGTGACTTTTAAAGACATCTTTATTTATTTTTCTTCATCAATATATGTATATGGCTCTCCCAGGGATGTGCTTTTAACTTTACCTACATATGTATGCATGCAAAACGAGGTTTCAAGTCCCTTTTAATTTTGGAGGCAAAACAAAAAACACACACAAAGCCGGCAACTCATTATAGTGCAAATATGCAGGAGCAGGTAATGAAGCGTGAGCAAGTCATAGTGCAAAGTGATGAATTTTGTCACAAGTCCGGTAGTTTTTGTCACACAACGACAACGCAGTGAGAACAACTTCTTATACCATCTGACCTGTCGACATTTTTCTGGTTTTCATAATCCAGACTGTTTCCACTGGGATGAATAAATCTTTCCCTTGTTTTTGTAAGTCCGTTTCCTTTCATGGCACGTTTCAGTAGTTCAACATTGTTATTGACTTCATTGGGCGGCTCCTGAGCCATTTCCATTCCATTCGCATTGTTTTCTTCATTTCAACAGTATTACCAATACATTTCCACAACACCCAAGAAAACGCCATGCTAACCAGCCTTGTTGACTAGTAGGACTGTCCGGGGTTGTCAAAACTCTTAGCTGTAGCCCGTGTGAGAGTTAACTTTCAAACATGCCAGTTGTGACAGAACGTACAATTATCAAGATGATAATAATAGTTGCGCATTACATTTTAATCCTCATTTGTAAGTCCTTAATAGACACTCGAGCAACAGCAGTTAACTACCATAATCGGAACTGTACGACAATCCAATTTATAGTCTCGAAAGTAAATTTAAATCAATAATTCAATATATTGCCTAAATATTGGTATTACGAGTGGAATATAATACCTACCAGGAGAGTTCTTGCAGGACTTTTTTCTGACAAGGTTATTTCGATGGCTTTTCAACACATATCGACCACTGTCTCAGCTACATCTTGAAGACCATTCGTTTGCAAAGCGTCAAGAGCTCGTAAATTATATCTCTTAATTATCTTTTGCATAATCTCACCAAAGGAATTCCTTAACATCACCAGAACTTCTTGTTTAAACCATATCCATATCCATATTTTTAATTTGAAGACAAACAAATTTGGTTAACATTGGACTATGACGTGAAATCAATAGATTTTACTCTTCTTCAAAACCTCCACAGTCGCAGTCTGCTTTTCTGCCGTGCATGAATTTCGTTGCATATCAGCATTACATTTTCTGTCTAAGAGTCAGTCTCTTCGAATTTTTTTTCACAGTTTTGCCTAGTATGCTCAAGTGGAAAATTGTGGTGACTATAATCTGTTCGTAATACCCAAAACGTACCTTCTATAGAATCACTCTATTCTTAGTAAGTTTTCGCAATTTTAATAGCTTCAGCAATTATAATGAAATAATAGTTTGGTTTAAAGTGCGTGATTAAAACAGGGATATAAAATCCGGACCACTAATTGGATAACTATGTACTTAAGGTACTCCATAGATCACATAAGCCAACAGTGTTTTCCTATAAGTTTCCGCTTAAGACTGCGATACGTGTACATATCTTATGTCAATGCCAATAAGGCCCCGGAAGCTTAGGTTTTTTTTGTTAATGATTTTCAAAAAAATCGAAGGAGTAAATGCACCGTAAATTTCAGCTAAGATGTATTTATTCACACAGACTTGCGACTTTGATTTATTAGTATTACAATTATTGACATTGCAACTAGTTGGGGACCAGAGGCCAAGCTTCTTTCAATCATCTGTGTTTGTGAATCATTTTTTCCCATAGGTGAAAGAGATCCATTGGTTTTTAAACAAGTTTTTCTAAGCAAGTGTACTATGAAGGATTTTTCAGCGCTCCGCTTAGGAGAAACAGCGCGAGTTTTAAGATCCTGTCAAAAAAATGTATGCAGATTCTACATAGTGTTCTAAAAGTTTTGATCGTTGGAAATTGTAACGTGCATGTCAGCTGACACTCATTGTCTCCGTAACCGCGTTAATTACTATTTATTTTTTTTATATATTCGAAGCAGTAATAGTTGGCATATGCTACAAAAATAAGTTTACCTTCATGAATAAGTAAACTTGTATTATTGGCATCCAGCCCTTTTGACTGGTTTCTCTACTTCTATACCCCCTCGTTCAGTAACTTATTCCTACACAAAAATTCGAATAAAGTTTTTAGATATTTTTAGCTTTTCCCCCGTGGTTCCTTAAATAAACTCTAAAAGTAATTTGTAATCAATAATATATTAGAAAAAAACATTTATTTGCCAACATGACAAATGACTGGTAACACTATACCACTTCACAAACTGACACCCCGTTATTAGTCGTAGTTCGTAGCATGCTTTTAGGAGTACACTATACAATCTAACCGGAAGTACCTGAATGTCCGTTAGAGTTTTAAATGTTAGATTGTATTGTTGCATGCTGGAATGGATTTTCAATGTAATCGAAAACGATCCAACCCAATCACGATAATTTGCTCCCACGTGTGTATACACTTCCACATCACAATGCTCCACAGCCCACATGCGATCCAAAAATAAACAGCAAACAATAGTATACCAAAACGAAAAATAAATAAATAAAGTAAATTTCGTGTGAGGGCTAGATAGAGTGTGAATGTCAAATAAGCATTGACATGTTGCCGTCAAGAATCTCTCACGTCACCAACAACTGCTCATTGAACCCGTAGTATCCATAGAGGATGTCCTGAATGCCTGCGTGTACACATACTCTCTGTTTTTTGATTTTTATTTGATCGTATGTTTGCATAATAGTTGATGCAGTAAGTTGTAGTTGAATGTATTCAACAGCGATATCAAGAGATACAATTTTTTTCTCTTCTCAATGCATTCTCTAAGTGTTTAATATATATTTTTTGTGAACAAGGTCGAGTACTACCCCCAACCAGAGCGACTACGACAACCCACCGCAGCCGTTTGTAGACGATGTTACTTGCCCTATAAGCCCGTCGTTAGTTGGGGTAGCCGCGGAATGCAGTCAACATCATGGGGTACACCACCACGCATAACAGCCCAATATCGACGGAGTTTTAGACGACCGACCTACAGATTTTAAAATAATTAATAATATTATTCTATATCTATATATAATACATACACACATAAACACATACCGCATACATGCATACTATATATACGTATGAACTGAATCCAAGATGAAATTGATTTAAATATTTTCTAGATTTTTGTTTATATTTAGATTTAAGATCGTTAAAAAGAGATCTTTCAAATGGTAAATGTTGCTAAAGTTGCAATTCATTCGATTCCTAAGACAATTGACAATAAATATTTTGAGAGAATAATAATAAGTGATGAGATGAAAGGCGAAGAAGAAATGAAATCAAGTTTATATCATGGAACGAACCATATCAGGACAATAAGATAAAGTTTTTTTGACTCCAAGTGTTCTATGCGAATCCATATCCCTTTAAATCGATCAGTGCTAGTGTGGTAAAATCGATCAATATATTGCCTACCTCAAGTGAGCCTGTCTTTAATTATATTCTTCTTCTAAGACAAAATCGGGAAAGGGGTTGCTTGAAAGGGTATTTCCACGATCTCCTTTTTAAAGGCTACATTTTGATTTTACCATTTTGTTGAGCTGGAAAAAAATTATCACTTGGCTTCAGCATTTTTAGAAAATCTTCCCAGAATTTTGCCTTTTAACCTGTTTTTATAAAAGGAAAGCTTCTCGTGATCACCTGATCCTGTTGAGTTAAAATTCTTTAGTTTTCGATTTGCTAAACATTTTTCTTTGAGTCCCATTTCTTAGACGATCAGTCTTGATCACTGATGTGAATATCAATTGATCTATTCCTACCTGAAGTAGAGTCCTGAAATAAGCTTCATGGGATGAATGGATCATTTTCATTTTACAAAAATTAAGACGCAACTAGCACTGATTAAATAATTAAATAAAAATACAATTAACGACACCACCCCCCCCCCCTATATAATAAAAAATGTACTCGCCCTTAAGGTTATTTTAATGAAAACAAAAACGAGACAATAAAGAGATATAAATCTTGTAAACCAAAAAATCTCAAAATTCTAGTTAAATATCTAATATTAAATATTTATTTTTTAGAAATTAAAATCCAAATTATATCACTGCGTCATTGACAATAAATTGAAACATAATCAATAAACAAACAACCAAAAAAACTTTACTGAAATATAAATGTATATTTGATGTTTTGACAATAATTACGAAAACTATTTGTAACATTTGGTGAAATGGTATAAATGTATAATATTTTCAACAACAATAAATGTAATTGCAAGTCTGATTGAGTTTGGTTGTTGTATTTATTGAAACGACAATATTTAAAATTAAATATTTATAATAAAAAAAAATTAAAAATAATTAAGGTTTACTGAAACTTGAAATTACAATTAAAGCCGAATTCTAACACTTCAATATTAATAAAATTATTTTATGTTACTTTAAAGATGATTTGTGTTTTCTGTGGTTCCTAAATGGGTAATGTTACTTAGAAGGTAAGCTGGAAGGCATTGGTTTTGTTACGAAAGTTTACGAAGATGGTCAAACAGTGTCTGACCCCAATCACTGGAGTTGTTCGATGTGTTTTACAAGTAGCAACCTACTTACTTTACTTACTTAGGTGGCGGAACAGTTCGGGGTGAACCAAGGCCTCAACCAACAAGCCTCTCCAGACGGCATAATATGTGGCTAGCTGCTTACAGTGCCGCACGCCCAGTTGGTTCAGATCCCTTTCCACCTACGATGCAGTCGTCCTCTGTTGCTTCGTCCTTCGGGATTGGAATCGAAGACTCTTCGGACCGGAGCGGTTATATCCATTCGCTCTACATGGCCCAGCCATTTTAGACGTTGGATCCGTAGACGTCTAACTAGGCCGATGTCGCTGTAAAGCCTGTACAGTTCTTGGTTGAATCTTTTCCTCCACTCTCCGTTTACACAAACGGGACCAAAGATTGCACGCAGAATGTTCCTCTGGAAATGCCCAAGAGCTTATCATCCGCTTTTGATAATCTCCAAGCCTTGGCGCTATAGAGGAAGACCGGGATGTTTAAGGTTTTGTAAAGGGATACCTTCGTTTTTCGTGAGAGGGCTCAACTACTCAATTGCCTCTTGCGCCCAAAAAAGCAGCGGTTGGAAGGAGTTATTCTACGTTTTATCTCAGCGCTGGTTTCGTTGCTGCTTGTCACTATCGAGCCAAGGTAGACGAAGTCCTTGACTTCTTCAAAAATATGGCTGAAGAAGGTAATCAAGACGTCGGTGTTGCACGTCTTTGATGATAGCATATATTTCGTCTTGTCCCCATTTACCCTTGGGCCCATTTTAGCCGCTTCTGCTTCAATGCTTGCAAACGCCTCATTGACGTCTCGCTTTGTCTGTCCAATAAATGTCAATGTCAGCTGCGTAGGCAAGCAATTGTCTAGACTTGAAGTATATCGTACCTCTTGTATTGGCCGCAGAGTCCCGAACGATCTTTTCAAGTATGATGTTAAAGAAATCACAAGGCAATGCGTCACCTTGCCTAAATCCTTTTTTAACATTAAAGATATCGGTTAGTTCACATCCGACCTTAATGGAACAGCGGGGATTCTCCATAGTCATCCTGCACAATCTGACGAGATTGGCAGGGATATTAAAACTTGACATGGCTCTGTATAACTCGTCTCTATAAACACTGTCATATGTGGCTTTAAGGCGACAAAGAGGTGGTGTGTGTCGACGTGAAATTCACGGGTCTTCTCCAAGATCTTCCGTAGTGTAAATATTTGGTCTTTTGTGGATTTTCCTGGCCTGAAACCACACTGGTAGGAACCTACCAGATTGGCCACGAACGGTTTCAGGCGCTTATACAGTACGGCAGAGGGGATCTTATACGCAATGTTCAGGAGACTTATCTGTCTGTAATTGGCGCAGTCATAGGGATATCTTTTCTTATAGACCGGGCAAACAATGTTGGTCATACTCTCTTCCGACTATATCTTGCAGATGAGTTGGTGCATGTTCCTGACCAGCTCATCGCCAGCTGTTTTAAGTAGTTCAGCGGGAAGTCCGTCTGCTCCAGCAGCTTTATAAGACTTAAATTTCGATATCGCTATCTTAACATCATCTAGCTCGGGTGGACGGGATTCTCTTTCGTCTTCGTCCATTGTGAATGGTTCGTTCTGCCTGACGGCATCATTTTGATTATCATTGCCGTTATACAGTCTGCAGAAGTGGTTTTTCCACAGTCTCAGCGTCGACTGTGACTCCATTATCAGTTGTCCGTGTTCATCCCTGCAGGCTTCCGCTCTGACTTTATAGCCTTGGCACGTTCGTTTGGTAAAACTTACGAACGTCATTCCTGCAATAGCATCCCTCCATCTCCTCGATATCGCGCTTCTCATGTTCTTTTTTTTTCTTCTCAGAAGTACATACTCCTCCCTTCTTTTCTCTTCATAGAGCTGGCGGGCAGCTCTCGTCCGTAGATGCAGTGTAACCATGTATGCATTCTGTTTCTCTACATGGGCCTGTCTGCACTCGTCATCAAACCAGGGTTTCTCGAAGGCGCTGGCTTGAAACCGAGTACATCTGAGGCGGCCTCTCTGATGGCATTCTCACAACGTCTCCATTGCTGTTCTATGGTTTTTGCGAATTACATCGGGTCTTGAGAGAGCTTGAGGGAGACTTGATCGGCGAAGGTCCTAGCGGTCTCTTGCGATTGCAGCTTTCCGACGTTAAATTTTGGCGCTCTTACTCGACTCTGTTGATTCCGAGAAATTGGCATCCGTACCTAGGCTGCAACAAGGTAATGATCCGAGTCAATGTTGGCTCCTTCAAAGGTTTGGACATGCTGGAGGAGTGTCTGCCGTCGATCGTAATGTGATCAATTTGATTGGTTGTCGATTGATCGGGAGACCGCCTGGTCCTCTTATGGATGTTGGGGTGTGGGAATCGTGTACTGACTACTACGAAATTACGTTCTGCCATAAAGTCCACTAGCCTTAGTCCGTTTTCTGACATGGTGTTATGTAAGCTGTGCTTTCCTACGACCCAAGTTCGCATTGAGATCTCCTAGAACGAGTATGTCTAGAAGATCATAGAAGTCATCTTTATATCGGTCGTCTTTCTCCTCTGTGAGGGTGTGGACACATATTAAGCTTATATTGCCGAAATTGGCCTTAATGCCAATAGTTATGAGGCGTTCGCTTACATGTCGGAAGCTTAAAACGTTTTGCCTTAGTCTGCCTTGAATAAGAAATCCGCATTCGAATAAACGTTGTTTATTTTCTCTGTAGAAGTTTTCGTAGTAGATATAACAGTTTCTCATCCGCTTTTTACCTGGCCCATCCCATCGCACTTCTTGGAGGAAGGTAATGTCTGCCTTCTAGAGATTTGATCCGTTGTCCGGCCGCACCTGGTCTGTTAAGGGACCTAATGTTCCAGGTGCAGATCCGGAATTCGTTTCCTTTTAGACGTTTGCGGGGGTCGTCAATATATAATCCATCCGTGTCAGAGGCTAATGGTTGTCTCTGAGCCAATGGTTATTTTTCGCGATAGGGATGTTAACTCTAGGCGCAACCCCCAACTTGGAGAATCAGGTTCTTACTTACGCTAAGAACAAAGGGCCGGCTGTGCCTTTCCTTATCGGCCTGAGCTCCAAATGTTGCCCGAAATAAGGTGTTCACCAGATAGTTCTTCTCGCTGATTCCATCTTGGGAATTCTTCCACTGCCGTCCCGAGGAAGGAGCTGAGCCCTGGTGGCGACTCAGACCCCCCCCCCCCCCCCCTCTCATTTGCGGCCCCCAACAACCTCACAGGGGTGTACCCGACGTACTAGGCACCCAGGAGTCACCGTGTGGAGGTGAGAGTAGGAGTTGGTAGACAGAGGCTGGAGTGTCGGCGCTTGTGCCTTCATATGTTCGCGTAGTCTACCCCTTTAGCAACCTGGGAGGCAACACGCAAACCAAAGACGAATTGGATGCTTATCGCTGCAATTGAATGTCAGGTGTCTGACTCAAATTTTTGTAAGTAGTTAGATAAACCGAGGTTGGTCTCATTGCAATCTTTTTGAGCGATTGAAGGAGCATTGTGCGTTCGTTATCGAAACTTTTTTTGTTTTTTTTACATAAGTGTGCGCCGGCAGTTTTGTTTTGCGCATCTGGGATCTATTGAAAACGATTGGGTCTCTGCTTGTGCTTGTGATTTTGAAGGCACCGAGAGTCTATGATTTTAAAAGCGTTTGGTCTTAATTTGTCAAAAATAGCAGAGGAAAATTGCAAAAGTGTACAAAATTTTTATTTGAGTTGATAAATCATTTTTAAGTGGTCTATGCGCAGAATCAAATTATAAGTCACTTTTTCGAGCATACTAGCTGGTATCTAATAGTATGCGTAATGTGTTCTTCCAATGCTGCAACTGAGGCTGACTTGTCGGCAAACACAAGTGATTTGACGTATCCTCATAAAAACAGGTTGAAAGACCTCAAATCGCACGATCGAGCCGGCGAATTTACCTCACCATCAACGGACTCATTTCTAATTTGGTTCATCGATTCGTGATTTGTGTGGCATGCAGCCTCTTCTGTTGGAACCATATATCGACCAGGTTCAGCCCAGTGTGGCTTGGACAAAAAAATTTCGAAATCATTTGCATTGGCGCTATAGATTGCAACTTTGTTCTCACTGACATCGGGCCAATGATTCGGCCGGACCACAAGCCGTACCAAATAATGTATGCTTCCGGGTGCATTGGCAGCTATTTTATTGCCTGAGGTTGTTCATCGGACCACAAACAGTATTTTGGCTTATTAACATAATTATCCAACCATTTTAAGTACCTGAAAGGAATCGATGGATGAAAAGAATGTCAGGTATACATACATAGTTCTTCTTTCCTTCAAGGTTTTTATGTTGATTAATTTAAGACTGTCTTCATAGGATGGTAAAAGCAAAGGATTATTCCAGGGGAGACCTCGAAGATCAAAACTTAGAAGCCGGCGTTGGATGCTCTCGATTATAGAAATGTGAGTTTGTAGGTAGGAAGACCACACTTGAGAGGCGTATTCAAAAAGTGGCCGGACAAAGGTTGTGTAGAGAGATCAGGTAACGTAAGGGTTGGAGAATTCTTTAGACCGAGTGCAGAATTAGCTATAAGGATTATCTCGTCGATATGTGCGCAAAAATCTAGGTTTTGGTTACATAATTGTAATATGCCAAGATCACGAATAGCCTGAAGGGTCGATATGGGTTGATTATTGAGGAAGAAGAGACGAGGAGGGGGTTTGATTCGCTTACGTGAAAAAGTGATTGGCATTTGGAAATGTTAAGCTCCAAGCAATTTTTGAGGCACCAGATGGAAAAACTATTGAGATCTGATTGAATACGGGAAGAGCCATGATTCGAGGAAATGGTCTAGACGAGCTTGGTCGGCATATAGTGAGATGTGGGAATGTTTAATCACCATTTCGAAATCGTTAATAGTAGCTAGAAAAGACAAATCGGAAACGAGCACTGTTATAGCAATTTTCCAGGTATCCACTTCAAAGAAATTGGGTCGAAGCCAAAGGAAGACAATTTGAAGAGTATCAGTCTGTGGAGGATTTTATCAAAAGCTTTACTGAATTCGGTTGAAATAACGTCGACTTCTTTGACATTCTCTGAGGCCGAGAGGGTAAAGGACACAAATTCAACAAGGGTTGTGGTTGTAGTTCTGCATTTGAGGAAACCGTGATGTCTAGGGGAGATTAAAAACTTACAGCAAAAACTTAGAGTTTCGTACAAAATACTCTCGAAGAGTTTGGGTGTATGACAGCTTGGCAATGCGACGACAGTTGTATCGTTTTTCGGACTTTTTTGTGTATAGGGATTAAAAATTAGGTTTTTCATAACGGAGGAATTCACCTGGAGATAAACTGTCATACAGTAAATTCATCATTAAGTTGATTTAATTTGTTTTCGGTGACATAGGGATCGACTGTCCTAGGAAATGGTCCAATAGAGAAATTCGTTAAATAATCGAAGTAAGCGAAAACCGGAACAAAGGAGTAGTCGGTGAAAGATTGTTTAAAAATGTGGCAAAAAAATTGGTGATGATATTGGGGTCATTTGAGGTTTGATCATAAAAGGAGAGTGAGATAAGGTAGCCATCAGATTTTCTTTTGTAGTTAACAAACTTAAAGGAGGACTTAGAATCACTTATAGTACGAAGTACACACTATAGTACGGGATTTAGTACGAAGGAAGATTGTCCACTGCTTATTTCTTTTATGAGGGGATCAGTTGGGAATATGAAGTCTAGTTGTCTACCCATGTAGTCTAAGACGCCGCTAACTTGGCTAAGGTTTGAATCTGCTAGGCGTTCCAAAAAAAAAACATTCTTTGGCAGTAATGGGATTAGTGGCAATACAAAACGATTGATCGTCTGATTGACCCCATTTGGTTGAAGGATTTCATCCTGAAGTTCTCTTAAATCAATTATTTATTCAATTGTGTTAATGGCGAGGATAGAATTCAATATGTGGTAAGGGCAAGATGTAGAAACAAATAATGTATAATGTCTTCTGGGGTAGCACAATCTTAACTGAAACAAAGTCGATATGTGGGGTGTATGATATTTCAATAAGGGAAGAGTCAATTGTATTAAGCACGACTAGTAAGACGGCTCGACAAGTGGGTTGGCTGAGTCGCGATAGACATTAAAATTCGATGGGAACAGTTCGAAGTTATTTATGCTTAGGTTAAAATTTGTTTCGGTCAGAGCAAAGATTTCAAAGGGTAGAGCATGTGACTGTTATAAACAGCTTGGGTTTTTGAGCGAAGATCTCTTACATTCTGATAATAGAAAGTAAGGGGGACATTTTGGCATGGTGAGGGGGTTGCAGGAAATATTGAAGAATTCATGGTAATAAGGGCTTAATTTATAACAGAGCACAAACTTAGCATTACAAGGAAGGCGAATATAATATTTTTTTGTTTTTTATTTTACCACCCCACTAAGTACTAATGCCGATATTGACTTTCAAAGTATCAAAGTAGCTGCAGTGATGAACGTTTTTTGGTTTAGAAAGTGGGTGAGATTAGATACCTAGGGCTAGCGAAGGGTTGCCAACAATAATCTAAAATTCCGAGTTTCAAATGGCCGTTAATAATACTAATACCACATCAGTCTGTAATTGATTATTGTTTCTGAAAGGAAAAATGCCTACACAAGCAAAAGACGAGTTGGACGCTGTATAGGGGGCACTCTGCACCATCATATACAGGGTGGCCAGAAGCGGATTTATATTATTAAACACTTATATCTTATACAGTTAAAAACAGAACACAACGATGTAAACCAAACGAATTAATTTTATTTACAATGTCACACTGGCCAGGACAACAGCGTGCAGTCACTATCGAACAGTTTTGTAAGAAATGCAATCTTTACAATCTTCAAGTTACAATATTCGGCGGTAGAAGCATGGACCAAGTGTAAATTCAATATGATCTAAGGATACAAAGATCGTGGCAAACTTCTTCAACTCTAAACATACCTCCACGAGTGCCAAGCAGAACATCAAGCACCAGCAAAGCTTTTACGAAAATCCACGACCTTCAACTGAGAAAAGAGTGTCCATCTCGGGCCCCCAAAATTTGTCGTTCGGGGAATTTTAAAGAATGAAATTTTACTTTCATAAAATATCATTACTGCAATACCTAAAGGAAAATGGTTTCAATTTACGCAAAAAACCTTTGTATTGTATTGTATTGTATTGTTGTTCTTTATTACATATATCCTTAAAAAATTGTGAAACTATGTTGGAGAAATCCTGTTGTAATGTTGAAAACGGAATGTTGACGAGGGTTCCATGAATACATAAGCCTCGTTTAAAACACCAGCAGCTCTTACATCGGTCAAAAGTGATTATAAGGGCCAAATTTTTCTGTGAAATAGCTGACAATGAATAGCTCATAAATTATTTTTTAACTAATTTCATTCATTTTACTCATCACACATGTGGTTTCAATAAAATAGAGGTAGCTTTAGGAGTGAACACTTCCCAGAAAAACTGATCAGCTCTTTAATGACGTCCAGTGGCTACCGATGTTGAAAGACTTGACCCGTGTGATTTTTTTTTGCGGGCGTACCTTGAATGTAAAGTCTACGGTATTAATTCGTGGTTCATCCAGCCAAGCTTTCAACAGAGTGTGCGAATCAAGGGACAGTACTTGGATGATGTAATTTTCAACCCGCGTTCTTAATCCACATATTTCGAAAACATAAATTTGCTACTAGATACCGTGAAATTTTGGCAAACTTAACCTAAATAAGGTCGTACCAACTTGGGAGACGATAAATCTTTGGGTTGGTCAAAAATTACAGCCACTGGCGACGACATCGCTCACCGAATGGTACTAGATCAAGAGGACAGAAAGTAGAAGCTATAGAATACGTTTGTCCTAAATTGAATCAAGGAAAGGTCTGTTGGCGCATTTTGAGCGCAGTAAGTCGAAATTTCGACGGCGATTATTTACTGAAGGTTAAACTTGAATACATTATTATATCCCTAAAATATAAGAAATAGTGGACTGCGAAGGGGATATCTGCTCTTAAAATGAGAAATTGTAGAAAAAAGATGTTTCATCAAAATTAGAATCCCTTAAATACTGTTTCCACTGTCTGACCACCCTCCTTACTTAGCAGATTAAATCCCGAGGCGATTTTGTTTTTGTTCCCTAAGCTAAAGATTGGGCTCGGAGACCTTCACCTTCATCATCATCTTCGTAAGCAGAGGAAGACGTCGAGTAGTGGAAATATCTCTGGCAGAAGTGTGTAGACTACTCATATGGAATATAGAAAAATAAAAATAAAATTCGGTCGAGGACTACACACTAACCTAATGTGTACCAATGAAATGAATAAAAATGCCTCTTCCTTTGCATTTCAAAATACAATTGTTACCGAAAGCTTTGCTTCTTTTAAATAGCCATTCGTTCACTTATTAAAATTGCCTGAACATGGGCTTTAACCATATTCCCAACTACGACAAGGTTAGAAAAATGAGGGGAACGTTATAATACAAGGTAGCGCAAAATTAATCATCCAATTTTGTTTTTAAATTACTTTTTTACTAAATGAAAAGATGAAAAAAATTTCGAGTGGTGCAAATCTTTATACGGACCTTTGCTATTTTTTTTGTTTAGTGAAAAGATGATATCCATCAAATGGCCACCGCCAATGTTGATACACATTTGTACCCGTTTTATCGCATTTTCCATGACTTTCCGCAAGATTTCCGGTGATAACTGTTGTCATTCCTGTTGAAAATTCTCATTAAGAGCTGCGATCATCTGAGGCTCGTTGGCATAAGCCCGCGACTTCAAGTCACCCTAAAGAAACAAGCCTGGGATGGTTAATTCGGGCGATCTTGCTGGCCATAACAAATCGCCAAAATGGGACATTACACGACCAGGAAACGCTTCCTTCACAACATCCATTGTGGCTTGTGCTGTGTGTGCGATTGCACCGTCTTGTTGAAACCACATGTTCACGAGGCCCCGCTCATCCAATTCCGGCAGTAAGAAGTCGTTCATCGGGGCCCTGCAGGGTTCGCCAGTAACAGTGACCCTATTGCCGATGGTGTCCTTAAAAAAAATACGGCCCAATCATTCCTTCCGGGTTAACGCCGCACCACACAGTGGCTTTGAGTGATCTAACAGCTTTTGAAAGATCAGAACAGGCTCCTAGGTTTAACTTTTATTACAAACTTTATTTCATAGCTTAAGATATCATAAGTTTAATTCTAAATTTCAATATATGTAGTAGACGAAAGACATAGTATTAGTTGTATTGTTTATTTTAGAGCGTCCGCCTAGGGCCAGTAAGATATTTGTAAGAAGAGTTAAGCTAGTTTTAAGCAATTTTGTCTAGCGTAAGATATATATAAGCAAAGTTTAATAAAAATGAATTTAAAATTTAAAAAAATAAGCTTTGAGTGGATGTAAGGGTTCTTCGTGCATCACACCAGAAGGGTTTCTTTGCCCCAGAAACGAGGATTTAAATGAAAATGCGCCTCGTCACTCATGACGATACAAAATCATTCTCTTCGTTATTGAGATTAAGGTAGGCTTGACAGTAGTTCGCACGCGACTGACATTTAGCAGGCATTAACTGATGCATTGTTTGCACTTTGTACGGAAACATGTGTAAGTCTTTCACTAAAATTCGCTGTAGAGTCTATCTTGTGATACCCAATTGCGTGGCCCGTCGTCTGGTTGATGTTTCTTCGTTCTTAGCAACATCGGTAGCCGCAGCCGCGATATTCCCGGCCGAACGACCAGTCCGGTGGCGGCCATGCGCCTGGTCTCCTGTGGTTCCACTCTGTTCGAGTCGAATAGCTAAGCGCCGAAATGTTTACCCAATTGGCACGACACGATTAGGAAATCGATGTCGAAATCATGCCGCGCCTACACAACCGACCGGTTATTGGTCAAAAAAAAAATCGACACAATTATTCCACGCTCTTGCGGAGTATAGCGCTCCATTTCTTGTCTGTCAAATATGATTGACGTACGCGACATTTGCAAAAATTATAACATTTTCCGATAGGATGATTCTCTATTCTTCATTCCAAAGACCAACAATTAATTTTCCTTTGTCTTGCTCAGGACCAGATACCATCGAAATAGAACTCAACCTGAGTGACTGAGGAAGTTTGTAGTACAAACGACGAGACGCAAGATCATGACATGAAAGGCACAAGCAGTCCCCGGTCTAGTGAAAATTTAAAGAGTCAGAATTGGAGCCATTACTGGATCAAATCTATATCAAGTGCAGTAGCAGGATCGTTGGTCGTCAATGAACATAGAGAGCGAACGTTTTCTTTTTCTAACATCGACCTGCTTCACCAATAGGAAAGAAAGGGTTTTCTTTGGGGGCATCAACATCGACGGGCAAGCCGAACATCCATTGATCGAAGCTGTATAATTGATAGGACCAGCTCGGAGTAGTATTTTTTATTATGTATTTATTATGTAATACGACCAACCTCAGGAAAAATTGATTTTGCAGTATGACAGCGCTGGGACACATATTGCTCAAGTTGTTAAAATTTACCCCGTAGCCAGTCGGACATCCTACCTCGCCTACCGTATTCTTCACTACTATCTACTACGGATCGATGGTTAAACAGCATTTCCATTCGATAAAACCATAAATTGTAAACAAAAATTTGTATGTTGCAGTAAAGTGGGCAAAAGTCGTAGCTAGCGATGGACCCATTTTTGAACTAAAGTTCCAAATATTGAAATAAAAAAAGGAAAGAAAAAGGAAGATTATTATTTGTATACATGACATTAACTTATAAAACCTATATAAAACTATAGAGTGAGGTTTTCCATGATACATTGTATCCAGCACACTACCTTCAACCTTTGAAGTCAAAATTCCCTTTTTCAAGACCTCGATTCTACCCTCGAAAAATACTTTGGAGAAAGCACGAAGCTTGACTTGGTATCCGGCCGATGAGACAGCTACTAGTTGTCTCTACATAGCTTTCAGCTTCGTCTTGGGTTTTCCTTCGAATATCTTCATCACTCCTTACTTTTCTTCACCAAGTTCTTTCAATAAATTTGTTTCTTAAATTCTGCACTAAGAGCGTTTTTCTTTTCGTTTACTTTTCACCATCTTTTTACTTGCCTTGTTGGTCGATCCAGCTTGAAATGGGAGTGCATTTTAAAAATATGTGACGATTAATGCTTGATGTACATATGCCTTCCTAAAATGAGCTCATTTACGGGAAGCCTATTCTAGTGTTTCAAAGAGAGTTTTTAAAAATGCCCTTGAATAGGGTGGATATACTGGGGTATCGGCTTCTGGGTACCAATTTTTTTTATGCTTTACGAAAGCCAAGTTTTTCCATCTCGCGGTGGCATGTCGTGGAGCTACACGATTTTCGTCAGCTAATAAACCTAAAGGCTGGTAAAGGCTGGTACGGTATACGGGCATGAGCTTTTTTGACAGGGTTTGATCACACCCACTTTCCTAAACATTGAAAGGATATAGGGCAGATGTAACAGTATGGCTTCCAATTACGGTTCAAAATGTCAGCTTTACAGATAAACAATGAAGTGAAGATCCTTTGAAGTTTTTGACGAGTCTAAGCTCACTGCATTAGGTATCGAAAAGCTCGAGCTAATTTTTAACATAAACAGGAAAAGCTATAAGTTTCATATATTAGTAGTTTATTTTGTAAAGTTCACAGTGAGAACAATTAAATAATTAACTTAAGCATATCCAAGAGATTCTACCTTAAACCTAGCCCTAAATTCTCGTCAAAAAAAAAACATATAAATCTATCCTATCAATAAGCTCAGAAAAATATTGTTTTGTGTTTTGTGTTATGCATTTTCAAAAATTTAAAGGCCTTTCTTTGCACATTCCTTCCGTAGCACATTGGGTTTTGATTGAAAGTCTCACGCCCAATATTTGGATTGCCCTTGCGCCGGCAGTGGATGTTGATAGGCAGCTGCAGCTGCTGCCGCTGTATTCAATTGATTGCTATGCGCCGTCGAGTAGTCATTTACCGGCGCTGGATGATTGTATCCCGCCGCAGCTGTGGATTGGTTTAGATGATAGGCTGCCTGGGTCCAGTTGGGTGGTGCCTCTAGCTTTGGATAGTTCTCAGCCAGATGGATTGATGGGGACATCTTCGAGACACTTTCAGCTGTAAGCTTGCTAAAATCATCCATGGACATCTTGGAATAGTCTGTGAGAGGGCAAGGTTATAGGTACACGGTGTGGTCATAGAAGATCAAAGACTTACCTTGATGATAATAGTTCTGTCCAGGGAAGTGACCATGTTGGAATCCGGTTGCGAATCCGTGCTGAGATTGTGCCATCAGATCATAACCGGTCATTTGGTGATGATGATGGTTTTCGTTACCCGCAACGGATTGGGTAACCGGCGTGTAGCCGGACATGGACGAAACTGGGAGTGCACTGAATCCTAGACCGCTGTTCATCGCCGCCAGGCTAGTACTCGAGCCGGAATGCTTGCGTAATCGTGCTCGACGATTACTGAACCATACTTGGATACGAGCTTCTGTTAGGCCGGTCGTTTGAGCTAACTCTTCCCGCGTGTATACATCGGGATATTGTGTCCGCGTGAATGCCCTCTCGAGGGCTTCCAGCTGCTCAGCGGTGAAGGTAGTTCGAGATCGTCGCTGCTTGCGCTTGAGTGGAATTCCCGGCTCCGATTCGGTGTCACTGGAATCAGACCCCCGTCCTGAAATGATAAAGGGCAAACATGAAGAGATTTTCATAATCCGGAAAAGATGAAGGTCAAATGGATGCCTGTCAGGCATCAAACACTATTTGTTGCATCCTTGAGAGCTAATCCTTCATAATTGGCAAAATGCCAAATAAATGACTTCGACAGCCCCCGTGAGAACCAATCCTTAGTTACACAACACCCTCGGCGTTTAACAAAACCCACCAAACAAAGCAAAGAATCGCTCAAAGTCACGCCGCCCAGCAACAAAGCTATTCGCCAAAAAGACTAACCACCGCCAGACAAAATGGCACCCTCAATCGCCTTAATGTTTTGATCTTTCGCCTCCAGTGCCCGGATGACAACAGGTCAATCGAACAATCGGAGGAAATCTAATTCAGCACAAATACCCGGGACAAGTATTCAGCCGCAACAATAGCACCAACATGATATCCTTAATTCAGGCGAACCACAAAACGACCGCCGCCGTAGCTGCTGCTGTCAGCCACCCGCAAAATGGCTTGCACCACATGCTTCATCAAATAGCATCTTATCTCGCTCTCTCTCCTTCTCCACCGAGCTCAATCACTCCTCGTCCCGAAACCCATTGTCGGCATCTCGTGTGTTGTGTGTAAATTATTTCACACCTCCTGAAGAGAAAAAAAATTATGAAAGAGAGGATGAAGCAGAGGAGCAGAAGAATCAAGACCATTAATTTCTTTATCTCGGTAAGGACCTCTGCGCTTGAATGATTGCGCAAAAAGCAAATCCCAACAACAAGCAGCATCGCACCAACACACGGAGACCACTCGCCGCCAGAGATACAATGGACGTAACACACATATGGGTTAGGTGCTTCCTTGGTCATTTACCATAATTTCGGGCACAGCCCGAAAATGTCAACCAAAACAAAAGCGCCGCACGTAGATCAAAGGATCATAATGCCCGGCGGGCACTTTGAAGTGCTCACTCGGGGCGCAGCGGGATACCATACGTATGAGGCGGTGCGTTAAGATCTTTGTGTTTTCACACATTAGTAGCCCCCGTAGGGCTTGCTACTTTCGGGACTGACAAATGATCTACGATCATGATCGCCACGATCTTGTGCATTCAAAGAGATTATTAGAGATTAATCAGTGATGTGATTCGTGGATAAGAGCAAGGGTTCTCTGCCATGCACTTGCTTGTCATCGTCGTCAGCATGTGTGTGGCGTAATGAGGCCACTAGACTTGTTTGGAACTCACGCATGAGTTCCGTTTTATTACCCTGTGACACTCAATTAAGCGGTGTGACGATACTACAACGACGACGACGACGGCGGTCCCCCTAAGTAACCCGATACTTAGTTCAGTCGATAGCTAAACTGTTGCTTAGGACTGGCTACCTATAGTACCAGACACTATTCCAATTCACATACAGCTGACTGTGTGCGATGAGATGACGCTAATATACGAGTATTTTTATGACGTAACGACGCCCATGACAGGGGAATATGAATGAAGAAGGAATTCCCACATCGCGCGAGCGACCATGCGGCTTCTTTGACACATTCGTTGCGGTCCTTATCGATGTGCGGTAGATGTACGCGGCAGCTTAAGTAGATTGGCTCTGGCTAGAGCCAATCGAAGGGTTGTCCATTCGCCTAGGCTCATTGGCTCTCAAATGATGACATATGTATTATGGATGTAGCTCTGGTGCTGGTTATTGGTCAGAGCGTAGTACTAGTAGATCGTGGGAGTCGCGGGAAATAGAGAAATCAGTTCGGATTCTTTACGACTCGGAAGGGATTTTCGGGCGGATTTTCAGGGCGTGAACTGACGATTGTAAGTAGCTGTCGTAGGGAGCGTAATCATAATTCATGAATCGGAGCTGAGCGAACGAATCGGATGTTAGATAAGGGGATTTTGGTAACGAGTTAATTAAGACAGCCATAAGTACATGCATGAGCTTGAGTGATGGCAGTGAAAGTGATACGAAATCTTGGTGTCCTGTACGAAAAGATCTGGTTTCAAACAAGTTCCACAGTACTGAACTTGCTCCAATTGGCGGATTGAATATCTAGACCCACATTGAGGTATTACATAATCCCAAAGTGATTAACCAAACAGCCATGGGCTATATGCACACACATGTTGGTAATTTGATTGCTACCGGCGGCGTTCAAGCTTAAAACGATATGATATGACAGTTGTATGTCCAGTGATTCAGAATACCAGTTGGTTGAGGAACAATGACTTGATTCTAATTGAAATCAATGGAGTGAGGCAGGAGCTTGATGAATGAGTTGCAATACTTTTAAGTGGAATGGTGTTGTGGAGTTGCGAGTGGCACCTGTGGGGAAGAATTTAGCACGATAGTACTTTATAGTTGAATTAGAAGGAAGCACAATTAACGAAGAAGGAAGCGGATGGGATGATTCATCTCCAGAAATATTGTCGTAGTTGGATGGATTCAGCTGGAGCTCTTGTCAGACAATTTTCCTGTGTCATGTCACCTTGTTTATCATGTTCTTACAAAACCAGAAATATTTCTAGGAAAACCTGATATAAGCACGTCAATACCAGACGTTAATGTCCACATTCGTATCCAAGAATCCTGTTTGGATAACATAGCGTGGGCTTCTTTGGTGAAAAGTAAAAGGGCAAAATGACAAAAGTATACTGTTGTGTGTTTTCGAAATAATTAAGTCACTTTTGATAGCCCGAGACAAGTATGAAAGAGTAGCGTTGTCAATACCACGTTAATATTGCCAATGACATGGATGTTTGCGGGATTCGAATTCCAAATCATCAGTATCAGAGACCAACTACTCAAGACCAAGAGCGTTTGGATGCTGTGTACGGTGACTCTTCTCCTTCGATGCCGGCCATCAAAAATTGGTTTAACGAGTTTCAACGTGGTCGCACGTCGGTTTTTGATGAGCCACGTCCAGGTGCCTCAAAAACGGCTACCACGGAGGATAACGTGACATGAGAAAGCTGTATGTCGGCGCGATGGGTGCCTCACTCCGGACAACAAGCGCAACCGTGAGACCGCTTCAGAGCAGTGTTTGACGCTATTTAAGCGCAATCCGAAGGAGTTTCTGCGTCATTTCGTGACAGTCGACGAAACATGGATCCACTGGTACACACCAGAGACCAAGGAACAATCGAAACAGTGGACTTCACCCGGCGAACGTGCTCCGAAGAAGGCGAAGACAGTCCCACCTGCCGGAAAGGTTTTGTGGGATTCACCAGGTGTGAACCACATCGACTACCTGGAGAAGGGCAAAACGGTTGCAGGGCTGTACTATGCAAAATTATTGGGCCGATTCGACGCCGAATTGAAGAAAAAACGGACCCACTTGGCGAAGAAAAAAGTGCTCGTCCACCATGATAACGCACCGGCTCACACCCCCGCCCTCGCCACGGCCAAATTGGTCGAATTGTGCTATGAACTGCTGCCCCATCCACCGTATTCTCCAGATTTGGCCTCGTGCGACTTTTTTTGTTTCCAAACTTGAAAAAGTCACTCGCCGGGCAGAAATTTCAGTCGAAAGAGGAGGTCATCGCCGCCACGAAGGCCTACTTTGCAGACCTCGAGAAAACGTATTTTTCAGACGGGTTAAAAAAGTTGGAGCATCGCTGTGTCAAGTGTATCGAGCTAAAAGGAGACTATATTGAAAAATAAATCGCCATTTCTCCAAATTTTTTGTTTTTTTTTTGTAGGCTAAGTACTTATCGGACCACCCTCGTAATCTAGCTCTTTGCCTTACATTTACTAGATGAAGAAAATGTGATTGTTGGCTCTCGCCACAAATAGGCCAGACGGAGAGAGGGAATACCAGAATTGTAGTGGTCTTCTTCTTTCAATTGACTCCAAATTAAAGACTTCTTTTTTCGAAGGTGAGCTAAACATTTTTTGAGGGCATCCAGTGAACTTGATTTCGACATTCCGACATTGCAAGTTAATACCTCAAGGTGCCTAATTTTTCCCTACATCAATATTTGCCTTTCAACATATAGCAGTTCCCTTTAAATATAATACACCAGGACTTTTTTTCAAAAGGCAAAAAGAGTTCTTCGTCTAAGCTAGGGCACGTCATATTTTCTCAGTACTTCCTTTAATGACCCGAAAACAGTTGTCAATTTTTTTGCCCGCTTCTTCGACGATTTGTCCATCAAACAGGTCCTTCAACAATATCATGAATACTTTCGTCAGACGTCTCTAGCGTCAGTGAATATGATCTCTGATTCGTCCAGTCCTGATTAATACACCTCCTAAGTCCTCCAAGACAGCCACCTCGGCCCACTGATATTCATCATAATCATTAATATTGTTGTAAAATTTGATATAAAAATTTCCAAACATATATCCTCCTTTGCTGATTCTTGCTCCTTCTAATACACCCTTTAACTGTTTATTTTTATCAAAAACATCTCGTTTCAATGTTAGCAAATGTTAAGCTATCACTTACTCCTCTAAGCTTTTTTCTATGTAGAAAAAACTGTGCGACATCAGTTTTGAATGATCTAAAAATGCTGAGGAAGGAATATAACTTGCAGAATAAGATCACTTCAAAACTCATGCTCTGTGGGGCCATTTCCAACATAACACCTTAATGACATGGAAACAAAAAAGTTACTGTGTACCAGCGCGACAAAATTCAATCCAATCCTATCTAGGACAACTAGCCCGGAGAGTAGTGAATGAACATCTTCAACACAAACCATCTGCACCCCGTGCAGGTTGTGTGACAAGCACCGCAAGAGTGTACACTCTTGAACCTGCGCGAACCCTATTAAAAAAAATTTAGTCAACTTAGACGTTATCTGTGATCGAGAACTTAACTTTCACATCAATAACATAATCAAACTTCAAATTTCGTGCTCAGTTTTGCGAAATCGTGGTCCAAGGAGTTCTCAAATCCTTAGGATATGAGGGTCTTGAACAAGATCTTTTTATCCATGATTCGGTAATATTGACTGCCCCTCACTGCTTCAAATAATTCTCCTTAACATCATTCCCCGAAACCTTCGGTTCATGCTTCCGCATCAACTCCCGTTGCAGGAACTATGTTGTTTCTTTCTTTGTTAAAACTTGCATCAAGCCAATAAAGTGGCCGATGGAGTATCAAATTTGGCATTTGGTGCCAATGGCACAAGACTGAAAGTACGCCATCGAAATCCTGGTGACAGAGCACACTCTCCTCAGCGGGGTCCTATTAATATTCAATGTATACACCATGTTACCAAACTGGTAGATGTTTTAAAGTCTTGGACAACGAAATAATTTGGTGAGAGATATTGGACGTTCCACTAAGACTATGCCACAGCACCCAAAACACGCCTTAGCCAAGACTGATCAAAAAAGTACCCCCATTGCTTCATTTGCTTCATTCATTCATTCAGGTTGGTTTTAGTTTTGGGAAGAAAAGAATCACATATAGGTGATTGAAGGTAGCTTCGGCTCTATTCATTCACGGGCTTTAACGTGGACTTATTTTAAGTAACAATAAAAAGTCTTAAGAGCCAAATTTTAAGAATATGGCAGCAGTCGTACCACTGTAGTGTAACTTGTGCCAAATATTAACAAAAAAGAAATAAAGTGTGAGCAAGTGCATTATCCTGATGTCGTGAAATATTTCACTAAAATGTGTCCTTCTCTTGGATTGCTTCACGAAAATGTTGTTATACTTACTGGTAGTTTGATGTTGGGGCAAGAATTCATAGTATACAACATTCGTTTAAATCGAAATTTACAGTAAGCATGACCAGTCTTGGCAGTCCAAAATTACTCGAGTCTAGTTTTACTCAGACTTACAGCGGACTCACTCATATTTCTGAAACATTGCTACAATAATTCCGCCCATATAGTAAATACAACTTCCCTGGAGCTTAGACTAGAGAGGGTTAAGGAAGTCAAGCACTTTATTTCATCCACTTAGCAAGCTTTAATACAAATACGAAGAAATAATTGACGATCATACCAAAACATATGCAACAAAATTGACAGCTGATAAGGACTAGTTTGACAAGAAATAGAGGAAAGATATTTTTCCAAAGCGAAAAAAAAAAAGAAAAAATCGGGCGCCAATAATAAAAAAGAACCGAATAAGTAGTAATATTGTGCAATCGGCCCAATTTTCACGTCATTTTTCGAACAAGCCTCATATAGAGTTCAATAAAAATGTCGAAATGTCAGGCGGATTTTTCACGAGTCGTTTCATGGTTTGCAAATATCAATTTAAAAAGAGCAGCATTTAATAAGTTTTACCCGAGTAGTTTGGCAATAAGCCTATCACAAAGGGTTATCCAACAAGAGGTGTCGTTTAATGTAATTGGAGAAATATTTTTTTTTTAAAAGGAGTGGTGATATTATAGTATTATTTTTACTTACTTCACGTAATAAGGTAGAAAACAAAATTGTAAAAGAAGGAACTATGAATATTGACAAGCTCTAAAAGAAAACCCAAACAGGGGCACGTCCCTTTCTGCCTAACAAGGTTTCTTTAGCCGTGTTTTGTGAGAACCTAGAAATGCTCCCCAAGTCTGGAAAATTGATCATCCACCAGATCCAGAGAAGATCCAAGATCCATCATCATATATAAGTCGACTTATGACACGATATACTCGCATAGGGAGGAGCTATAAAGAGTCCTGCCAAACAAATCAGGCCATATATGTAGTACGAAGATGGGAAAATTCCACGGTTCCATCAATATTCCGAAAGCGCTTAACTTTCATTGTCAATTTTTTTTAGACAAGGTAACATGGTTACGACATAATTCTAAAAAAGGATGTGCTAAAGTCAGAGGCTAACACGAGCGGTGCGATATAAATCAAACTTGCTTACCTATACGGATGATAACTTGATTAAATGGAAGCAGCCAGCCACTAGCGAGGCAGAATGGCTGAAATGCATCTAGCAGTCAATGAAAGAAAGTAAAAACGAACACAAACCATCAACGTCTTGACCATCATTTTACCATTAAGGTAATAGGTCTCAGCTCCTCACTCCATCATTGCATTGATTTGCCACAGAATCACATTCGCGGTTTGTTAGGATTCGGGTGATATTGGACCAAAATGATGGCCGACAGACTAAGAAAGCACACTCCAGAGATGTGAGATCTCCAATCATATTTGTATTAACCGAGGGATTGATTAATCATGCGAAAGCTCAGTGGGGAGCACAAGGTTTTTATATGACCTCAACCAACTTGGCTTACGACACAGGAATTAGCTGGCCAGAGATCTCCAACTGATCTTCTCCCCGTTGTCTCAACGGAGTTTCTTTATATGCTTCTTACTTCGTTTTCGTGTATTCTCGCCTTCATTGTCAAACACAGACATTGTGATATTGTTTCAAAGCTCAACGCATAGCGTACGGCACGTATAACTGTCCCAATGGTGTGCTTTGATCTGGCTATCAACAAAGGCTGGTGCAATTGCAGCTTTTCTACATCAAATGTTGGAGATATGGCTTGACTCCGCTGGTGATCCAAGTCAATGATTGCCCTTCAAACGGCTCAGAGATGTTGAAATGTCCGATATCAATCTAAATGCATTTTCGGATATGGTTTCACGTAGGCCATGTTTCCCACTACACATTCGAAAGTAGAATTTGTATAACTTTGATGTCGAAGCTCTTAGTCTAAACCATATAGATTGTCTTTTGTAGTGACATTCTTATGCTCTGCGAAATGAACATGCTAATAGGACTGATGTTGTCTAACTTTGTTATGAGGTGCTCACTTTCGCTTCGAATTACAGAACCGCAGTCGAATAAGAATTGTGATGCAATTGCATTTCGCAACTGAAGCTTTCCTTTATGAGATATTTAAGAAAAGTTAGTAAAATATGTTATAGGCTTTAGTTAATGCAACTCTGGAAGCTGGCGCCGACCCTGGCCAGTGCGTTTTGTCTCCTGTAAAAAGAGGCTGCTCCAGCCTATTTGGATAACGTTGTCAAAAACCTTGTTTCATTTTTAAATGACACCAGCCAATCTAGGACGTTTGTTGGGGTTTTGGTATATATATGTCCCGTAGTTCCTAGGTGGAACATAGGGCCTCAAGAAAGCCATGAATTTTATCGGTCGCCATAACCTGCTTGTAGAGCTATCACTTCGACTAAACGTTTCAACGTGTTGAAAATCTAGGGCTTCTCTTGTGATGTCGTCATGGGGTTTGGGAAGTGTATGGCTAGTCTACTTCCACTTGTGGCGATGAATTTCCAGGTAACTGAGTATCTGCCTCATCGAATCTCAGATGTCGGCATTTGTAATGGTGTTCGGCCAGGAAGCGCACATAATCTTTTGGAGGCTACGATTGATGAATACCTGCAGCGCTAGTGTTTTGCGTAGTGTTGCGTTCCACGTTTTGCATCCGTGCAAGAGAATTGATTACACGTTGATTGGAACATTTTTAGCCTCGTGCGTTTCGATATGCGAGATGACCAAAGGCGACGCGACCCCTTGATATTCGTTCTATATGTCAGCTGCTGAGCCGCCATTTTTGATGATGATATTGCCGAGGTAACAGAATTCGTTCACTACTTCAACGTGAAAGCCGCAGATGTGAAGGTTGTGCAATTCATTGCTGTTGACGCACATCATCTTTGTTATTGCGACGTTGATTTTTAGGTCCGTTTATTTTGCAAGGTGGCTAACTGCCTCTATTTTAGATATTATATGTGAATATTTATGAGACAGTAGGAAGATATCATCCGCATAATCCGGATCTTCAGGGCTGCCACCCATTATCCAGAATATGCCTTTTCATTCTTTTGGTTCAGGTACTCCTTAGCATGCTAGAGCTCTCTATATTGCGTCATGTCTAAGAGTATCGAGCGCTCTCTGGAAGTCGATGAAGCAGAGTGGTGTAGGTAGAGTGGTGTACGCCACAAGGAATTGGATAATCTTTGATTGATTATGTATGTTCTGATTTTATTCACCATGCTTAGCAACTTTATGCCTCTCCAGTACTTGTACTAGCCCTTTTTAGGAAATAGAGTTATAACGCCTTCTTTCAGCTCATCTGGCATCCTTCCAGAGGTCCATATGCCTTTTAGTAGAGGGCATACAATTCAGGCACTCACCAGGGGGTCAACTTTAGGCAATTCTGTGGTGGGAATACCACGTCTTGTTGGGTAGCGTCGACAGTCACATTGCTGAATGGGTTGTGACAAGGTTTTTACTAATAGTTTCTCGTAATACCTCACCCAAATTTAAATCTGCTTGTCTTTAGATGTCATTATTTCGCTTTTTTCTTCTTTTAGCGTGTAGGGTAGTAAAAGTTAGGTCAGCGGTGGGTCCCTGCAGCTATCTGTGCTTGCTAGCTAGGTTGTCGCTACGTATTCCTTGATCCGTTTTTAGGTTTTTCTAAATTTGTTTGTCGATGGCGCTATAACCTTGCTGCAGAGTCTCCTAATGGGAAAGTGACGAGTAAAGCATAGCCTAATGAGGCAAACCTCATAGAACCCAAGATCTTGCTCAACAAAGTCAGAAAATTAAATTCACTGACACTCCGATGAGTTGGCAAGGATGGGCTCAAAGGACCGAAACCGGTTGGCCGAGTAGCCGCTTTTTCTACGGATGGATGCCCAATCTATGTATATCAGCCAAGGACAGTTTCCATTGACCTTACACGGAAAGTATTTTTAGTATGTTGAGTCGTTGCCCCGGTAGACTAACTTTCATTTTCTTTCCTATCCCACATTAATTATATTCCGCATCCGAAGACTACATATATTCCACATTCACATACACACATGCACGCATTATTAATCAAGTTTAAATCAAGCGCCTATTCGAAATTCAAATTTTCAAATTACAGAGACGCCGCATCAATTCATCATCAATTTAATAAGAGGATTAACCACGAGCAAATGATAAAAATTCAAAAAGGATCAATAAAAAAAGAGTTAAAAAACGTTTCAACGTTCGAGTGTTAATTTGTGTGTAAATTTTGTATTTTTTTCTTGTAGGCTTCGATAATCTTTGTTATCGCATCGCGTGGGTTATTGAAATGTCATAATCCATGCTTAAGGGCGACAGTAACACGCAATCATCGATGTCCATTTAGTCTGGGCGTCCCTGGTCTGGGCTTGGCCATGTAGTCGTAAGAGTTAGATGAGTTCGCACGACGAAGAAAATTGAAATTGATAGTAGAAGAGAAATAGAATTCGACACGGTGCTTCCGAGAATTCCATCGAACTCAATTGATTTTGTGACAGATATGGGATTCAAGTTAACGAGTATGGCCTCTGTTTGACATCGAAAATCGCGTCAAATGATATTTGTGGAAGAAGTGACAGGAGCTTTGTAGTCAATCTATTTTTGGGCGATATTTACAAATATTTATATTCACTTATCACTACCCCACAGACGCAACTACAGAAGTACTTCACTGGTTTTCTCGGTTAGTATCATAAGTACTCGTCCGGCAGACTTGTTATTGATTTCGGGGAAAACATTTTTAATAAAAAGAATAAGGATATGAATGCTCAGGAATGTTATTTAGAACAGTGAACCATTTGATAATCAGAATGAGGTACAGTGAAAGTTCTTTCGAAATGTACCTGCGGGTATTTGTACCAGTGAAAAATTTGATTTACTCTTAAAACTTTTAAATAATTTTTATTTAAATTCTTTACATAAACAACCTTCCTTGAATAATATCAAGAACTTTAAACCGGATTTTTTTAATAATTTCATTCTGGTGAATACAGAATTAAGAACGAGTCTAAAATGTCGGCGGTAAGATAGTAAGGAAGTTAAGTGAACATGAAATTGGTAATGTCCATTAAACTGCTCGGCATTTTTAGGTTTTGAGAGGAATTATCCATGGATGGACGGGGAAAAAGCGGATAATACTGTAGCATCTGTTACGGAAATTTAAATGTGGATTATTAGAGGCAGACTTAAGCAAAAAGTCTCAAACGTCTGCCATGTGAACGAACGCCTCATAACAGTTTGCATCAAGCCTGCCCTCGGAATTATACAGAGAAAGATTACCGAGTCCAGAAGAAGTTTGCTTAACTTGAAATCTGCACAAGCCATAGAAAGTAATGGAGATGTCAAAGCGATATCAAGGATGCTGCCTTTAATACGATCCACTTCAAGCCCCTATCTACAAGAAATACCTGGCTTTATGACGAAGGCAAATAGGCCTTTGCAAAAAAACAGTATGTATAACTTGCTAAGTTGCACTGATCGACGAATACTACTCGTGATCTCTATGACCGAAAGGAGGAAGAAGCATTCGTTTTGGAAAAACAAAGATGGATCGAAGGACGAGTAGCGCAAGATCAAGGCGATCAGGGATGAACACGGACAACGTGTATAAAGTCATGCGCTCTTCACAGTTGGTGCAGACAATAGAGTATTCCCCTCAGTCGGCTACGAGGTAAAGATAGCGATATTGAAGCTTAATTCTACAGCTGGATAGACTAGTTGGTTGGTGTCATGCACCAAATTATCTGTACGATTTGGTCGGAGGAAAGCCGATGAATGGAATCTCAGCTGTGTCTGCCCAGTTCGTAAGAAAGGGGTTCGCTATCACTATAGTGTCATAGGTTTCCTAAGCATCGTTTATGCGTGCTGTGTGAACACCTGAAACTGTTTGATCAGCTTGAAAAGTTCCTGTCGAAATGGTTTTAGGCTTGGAATACATTCGACAAACCAAACATGAGATCCAGGTCAACACCTATTTTGTTGATTTTAATACACATATGAAATGATCTATTGAGACGAGTCACATGCACAAGCCTATCCAAATTGAGAATGGAAAATTCTTGCTTCTCTGTTAAGTCCAGTCATAACTTTCCATTTCCATCCATGTTAAAAATGGATTCAGGCAGTGCGAGACATTGTCGTGTGATTTCTCACTGGAATGCATAATGCTTTTCAAGTTTGCACAATTTCTTGCACACCTAGAGGGCAATAACATGACCCTTAATAGAGCATTTGAGAGCATTTGGCAGATATAACTTTGAAATTGTTGTCCATTTCGTCTACCCCAATTTTCTGCTCACCAGTAATAAGCGGCAGTGACAATAGCAACGAGATAAGATGCAAGATAGCTCTTACCAACCACTGCTTTGGGCTCAGGAGATATGTAGTTGGGAAATAAAATTCTCGAAAAACTAAGTTAACTTTTTATAATCATACTCCGGTCTTCCTCTATGCCGTAGAGGTTTGGATATTTTTGTAGTTGGATGAAGAGGCCTTTGGCCGATCTTGTGCTAACGGAGAGTGCAGGTGAAAGTACAATCCTCACCTTTCAATCAAAACCTTTATATAGTGGCATTGACTTGGTCATGCGTCTACGGATCCAACATCTTACATGGCTGGGCTATGCAGGCAAATGGAGTCTACACCTGTCTGATGGTGATATTTCAGTCTGTTGTACTCGTACCTCGTCCCTACTCAGCTTCTTCAATTGAGGTGGTGCTTGGACTCCGTTCCAGGGGTACACTGATGCCTTTTTGTCCCAATCCACCAAAGTTTGACTTTCTTGTTCTTTGATCGGCTGAGCATCATTTTCTTAATAGATATGTAAGTGGCTGCCAGAGACGAGAGTCTTAGTTTCTATCCGCTGTAGTTGTTTTTTATGTCTTTATGAAGTGGTGTAAGTCCAACCAGTGCCTCTTGGGTTGCCGCTGCGCAAGACTGCATGGCGCCTGTTATGTCGCTACTTGTACCTAAGTCTCCGATGCCACAAAACTCGTGAAACCTAAGGGATGTGAAGGAGGATATTCATTTAAATCCAGCGTGTGATGAAGGCGTACAACCTGCAACGTGCCAGTGCTGAGCGTTCGCAGAGAAAATGGTGTAGGGTTTCCTCTGCGTGTTGTGACAACTACGGCAGTGGGTGTTAGACCAGATGCCTATTCTGGCAGCATGAGTTCGTATAGGCCAAAGGAGTACGGTCTATTCGCCACGATTCTATTCAAGTTGGTGCGGTGTCTATTTAAGAGGTTTTTTGTTTTGTTTTTTGAATAGGAGGGCCAGGTTTTTCTTCGTATCCTGTATCTAGTTGATTTAGACTGATTTAGACTGAGATTTAGACTGTGTGGCCTTTGAGCAGGTTCAGCGACAGGCCCACAGTTTTAGAAGGGGAGTTTGAGGTGGTACTGAGTTTGGCTAACGCATCGGCCTGTCAGTTCAATTCAATTCAATATAATTTTATTACGTATAAATTCATATGTATACATGTTTTTTTTTTTATCTGCGAAGCCGGAAGGGCTTGTCTGCAGAAGACTGATTCTTAATATGTTGTTACATTTTATGTGTTGAGTTCTTTACTTTAAAAGATTTACATTAAGATACCTTCAACTGATTACATTATATACAATAAATTTAATAAAATACCAAAACTAACATATATGAAGAACGAAGAGCGAATAAAAAAGAACATATTTGAAATTATAAATTTAAGTACATTTCTTTGGCTTTTTTCAATACTTCATTTTTTGTTAGGTTGCGAAACTCTCTTGGGAGTTTGTTAAGTACCATTGGAACTGCGACATCATACGTCCTTCGTCCATACTCGTTCCAGTACCTCGGAATCTCATAAAAGTGGTGTTGCCTTCTTCTAGTGTTTATTGTCTGTTGCGTTTGGATTCTGTAGGTATTGTCGTTGTAGAAATTAGACATGATTTCTAAATCATGGATTTGGGAGATGTTCAGCATATTAATCGTCTGGTTTCTTTGATGCTGCTCTTCGCTGTTTTGTTTTGCTTTCCGCACTATTTTTTGCAGTCGTGTTTGAAGCTGTTGTAGGGTTTGCATTTGCGACGCTCTTCCCCACGCTAGTATACCATACCTCAGATGTGATTCAACCAATCCGAAGTAGCATTGCTTAAGCACTGCCGGTGTGCAGAGAATGCTTAGATGGAAGAGTGCGTAAGCTGATTGGCGTAGCTTCTTTTTTAGTTCGTCAATATGGTAGCTCCACTTAAAGTTGTAGTCAATCGTTAGCCCGAGATATTTGTAAGTTGACACGTTATCTATATATTCTTTGCAGTCGTCATCATCTCTTATTAGGTCGCTACATCCGGTTTTGTGCAAGCAATCTATATCATGCATTTTTATAACAATTTTGGTTTTTGGGATATGCGGCGGACGAATATGCATCACCTTTGTCTTCAGTGCGTTGATTATTAATCCATGATCATGGCACCAGGATGTGACTCCATTAAAGTCTATTTGCATTAGTCTTACAGCTTCCTCTACGTTTTTATGGCTGACTACGATCGCTGTGTCGTCCGCATACGCGTATCCCGTACTGTATTTCAGCACTGACAGCAGATCGTTGACATATATTATAAACAATAGTGGACCCAATTTTGATCCTTGCGGAACACCATAAACTACTTTTTCTTCTTCACTGAGAGATTCACCGATTTTTACTTTAAATTTTCTATCTCTTAAGTAGTTTTCGAACCATGCCAAACAATTTCCTCGTACTCCAATCTTTTCCAGTTGTCTCAAGATTTGTTTGTGGCTTAATGTGTCGAAAGCTTTCTTAAAATCGATGAATAACACTACTGAGCTATGGTTTTTATCTAAACTTTTATATATTTTGTTTGCGAAGTTTCCCAGCAGTTGATTGATGCTCTTGTTTTTGCGAAAACCAAATTGATTCTTTTCTAATATTTTATATTTCTCAACGTATTCGTACAATCTTTTTGCCAGTATTTCTTCCATAACTTTGTCTACAGCCGATAAAATTGAAATTGGCCTGTAATTCAAAATGTCGTTCTTTTTTCCGCTCTTATAAATTGGTCGAACAACTGACATTTTCAGCAGTTTAGGGATTGATGTTTGATCAATACTCATATTAATAAGTTTCGTTATCACTGGGGAAAGAGTCTGTGCATTTATTTTCAGGTCTCTTGGCCTTATTTCATCTATTCCCGCCGATTTGTTGCAGTTTAACGAGCTTAGAATATTTTTCACCTCTGTAACAGATACCTGATCGGTGTAAATGGAATTTGGCACACTGTTTGAATGACCAAAAAAGGTTTGTTGATTGCATTCGTGTGCTATGTTGAGGACTTCGGATGAGAGTGTGTTAGCGAATCTTTTAGCAAGATCCTTAAAATCCATTTCGTCTGAAAAGTTCTTTTTTAATATGTCATCTAAATTTCTCGGTTTTCTCCCTAAAATTGAATTGACGACTTTCCAAGTCTCCTTCGGATTATTTTTACAATTTTGGAATTTATGTTTATAGAAGTGAGCTTTTGTCCTCGCTATTTTCTTGTTCAGCTCGTTTCGATATAATTTGTATTCTCTAAGATAATCTTCGTTTAGTCTGTTGTTTTTGTATCGTCTATATAATCTATCGCGTTCCTTACAATCATGTTTCAATTCAGTCGTTATCCAGCTATTTTCTGTGCTTCTTTTCTTTCTTAACACCGTTGATGATGCAACTATCGTATTAATCGTTTGTTTGAATTGTAAATAAAATTCGTTTACATCCGTAAAAATGTTTAGCTCTTCCCAATTAAACTCGTTTATTTTCTGTGTAACTATATGATTTAAAATTTGGCGTTCTACATTCGATTTCTTTTCAATTATGGTGTTAGTGTTCACTCCGCAGTATAAGGCATAATGGTCTGAGATACATACTTCAATCACCGCTGATTTAATTTCCGCATTCTTTATCCTTACTAAATTATGATCAATCAAAGTTTTTGTGTTTTGGATTGGATCAACACGAGTGTACGAAAAAATTGAGTTATGGAGACCCTTGGACGCTATCATAGAAAGATAGTTACATACATATGTATTATTTTCGTCTTTAGTGTTAATGTTTACGTCACCCATAACAATCAAATTTCTTTTCGCTCCAACTGCGTCGATATGTTCGTTAAGTTCATGAATGAAGCTATTCATATTGGACTTTGGTGGTCTGTAGATTGAGATAACTGAAGCTTCAAAGTTACCACGCTTAACATTTAGGGAGATGTTTTCATACGTCCTTGACACTCTTTCTATTTTTTCGTATTGTACATTGTTTTTTATATATACTGCTACTCCTCCTCCTGATTTGTTTCGATTAAAAAATTCGTGGTTGTATCCTTCTATGTTATACAAATGATTCTCCTCCTTAGTTATATTTATTTCGCAAAGCATTATTACATCAATACTCGACAAAAAGTCATCTACATACAACACAAAAGCATTCCAATTCTCTCTCTATCTGCGCAAAACCAAAAGAGCGTAATCTTAATGCAGCCACCAGTTTGTTTAATTTCTTTCTTGCATTGATTCACGAGTTTTGAGAAGATGGTAGAAGACGAAAAAGTTTCAATAGCCGCTTGGCTTGGCTTTCGCTACAAATTGGGCGAACTGCACTGAGTGTTTTACTTGCTTCGGATCACAAGCACTTCAGCTTGAAAGATGCTCGGGCGATCGGGGAGACGGAAAGAATTTGAGATATTCAGTTGAGTCGGGAATGTTCCTTATCCTTCACATTGGTCCGACTTGGAGCTATCAGTGAAAATTAGAAGTTGTACGCTTTTCTTTCTTCTCTAGAAAGAAAGCTTGTTTTTTTTGTTTTTTTTTATAATTCGTGCAGGTTAAAGAGTGTACGCTCTTTTGGTGTTTGTCACACAACCTGGACGGGGTGCAGACAGTTTGTGTCGAAGAAGTCGTTCACTACTCTCCGGGTGTGGTTGATATGACTTGAAAAATTCCACTGAATTTGCGTTGGTTGTAGTTCACAATAACTCTTTTGTTAAGGTGTTGTATTGGAAATGCACACACAGAATATGAATTTTTGAAGTGATCTTATGCTGCGAGTGTTATGCCTTCATCAATCCTTTTTGATCATCTCTCATTCACAACACAACTAATGTTGTTGCACAGCTTTTCCGTATAGGTATTGTTCTTGACTATCTTGACTATGGACGGACTTGAACTGCAGCTCAACAGTCGGTGATGATTACCATTGCATCACGACCACCCCTCTGAGCTGAGGAAAGATGTGATGCATTCTGTAAGAAACGAGGTCAAATTCGTCTGGGTCAAACGGTCTGGGTGACCAGAAGCCCGCTTCCTTTAGTCTAATGGCGCCGCAAGCCACTGTGTATTTGATGTGCAAGGAGAGGAGATGCAGTAGGATATTAAGTGCTTCCGAATGGCATGTTCTCATGGCTCTCATGACTCCAATTCCTGCTGATCTTAGAATCTTATTAAGTTTGACGATGTTATAAGCTTTACTTAGGGCCGGCTACCAATCTAGCGAGCCATAGATGAGGATAGAATGAATGGACAACGGCTGTATACATCCACAGGGTTAGCTTTGCTGACAGGCGTAGAAAATTACATTAGCTTTCTTTATCCGATTTTCTGTATTGGAGTTCTAGTTAAGCTTTGGATCTAGGATAATGCAAAGGAAAGAAATAGTGTCGAGTTGTGTAGCTGTTTAAGTTTAAATGGCGGTATTTTGATTTTGGTGGTAAATAGCAGCAGCTCAGTTTTTGGGTTTATGCTTAAGCCACTGTCTACATCCCAAACATAAGCTCTGGCCAAAGCCCGCCCTGTGATTTCACTTATTATAGAAGAGGACATCCCTGATACTAAAATTACCTCGTCCTATATGTACATACGCTACCACTTGTATTCCCTTGCTCTCTTGTTCAATTCGGATGCGGTTGACGACTAATAGCCATAAGAGGCTTGGGCAGTAACTATTGGTCCTATTGTTGGTTTATAATATGTTGGGGATTGGAGATAGCTCGTTTTTTATCGACACAACATTATTTAAAATAAAATTAGAATTTCTCAAAGCATTGTCCGTCGCTAGTCACTACTTCTTCTTCTTTTCCTTTTTCCGGCGTTGTTATGGTCAGAAGTGTAGGACCATAACCTTCCCACTTAACTGCATTCCTACTGGTCCGCTTGTGGGGTCCGCCGGTTTGACCTCAGAAAGTAGCGGCAGGCTTCCCGGTTTGGGATTACTTCATCGCTGAGGCCAATCAAATGCTGGTGTTTTTGCATTTGTTTGCACCAATTGTTTTTCGGCCTGCCTTTTTTTTTTTTTTTTGTGACACGGGCATGCTCCAGATTTTTTTGTTTGATCTTACTCTTACAACACCGGTGATGTCCAGTCGTGTCAACCCACTGATTTGCATGTACACTTGTGGCTCACCTTGGTGTTTTCTAAATTGCCTAGATGTGATTTTTGTTTACCTTTGTTTTAGTCGCCTTATACGACAAGCGAGAGGTATCGCTGCAGGTATATTCTTAACCCGTCCCTGCACGGAACAGCAAGAATACTAACCTATATGACGAAGTAATCCTCACTTGAACTTTAAAAAATTGTCAAATTGACACAAGGAATCGATGAGGGTTATGAAGCATCAAAAGATGATTGCGAGAGGATATAAACAAGAATAAAAAAGAAAGCCCCGTAAATCCAAACCAAAAGCCTACAAAGGACATTTTGATTTAAAATCACTCTTTGGAGGAAGTGTTTTGAAAGGATATTCCTTAAAGAGACCGATGTCGCGCTCCGCGAGCCCGAGTACCTTAGATCCTGTGGATCGGTTTCATGCGGACACTAGGTTCAGCCTCTTCAAGAGAAAGCCAGCCTAACACAAATGGCAGGCTTATATAGGGTAGGGTAAGGTAGGTAAGATTAGGACACAAGAAAAAAAAAATAAATAAGTAAATAAAACTATAAAACAAAAAAAAATGTAAAAATGTATATATGTAAATATATTAAAATTTAAAAAAAGACACTACCCGAATTGATTATCCTCACTTAAAATTTCTACCTACATAAATCATAAAGGGGTAATATTTTTTCGGACCCATTATTAAAACTTTTATTTTCACTCTCTCTCTCTGGTACCTTATGACAAGCTTGTAAAAATGTGACGAAGTAAAAAAGAAAATTGCCATTTTCGGCTTTTGCCTATTTTAAGCGGGACACATAATTACCCTCACCAGTTTTTGTTTAACATTCAAAGCGCAAGGTACTTTAAAGTAAGTAAAACTGTGTTCTGTCGCATTGCCAATTATCATTTATTAAAATTGTTTTGGTTTTAGTTGCATTTCAGAAAAGACGAGTCGAAATAAAACTCTAACCAATTTAGAAGCTGGCGAAATTCTTGCATTCAAGCAAAAAAAAACGGTCAAGATCCACAGAGTCAACAATTTTCTAAAAGGTCGAGAAAATTACGGCAAAAACCGAAGAGGACGCACAGCAAGAGCGATAAGAGAACGAGGTCGCAGGTCCATCTTACGCGAAGCTTCGAATTCCGCTGCGACCGTTCGCAAAATAAAGGAGAGAGTTTGAACTTCAGGAAGCGAACGAACAGTTCAAAGAGTGATTCAACAGTATTCACATCTCGGACAGCAAAAACCGAAGAAAAAACCATTTTTACTTCAGCGTCATAAAGATCATATATTGGAATTCGGCCAGGCTCACATAAGCTGGAAGAAAGAATGGGAAACGAATTTTTCCGACGAGAAAGATTTAATTTATATGCCCCGGATGGATTTCAGTATTACTACTCGCTAGTCACTACATTTGGCATTTATCGGGAAAGGATACCAATAAAATTCCCAGAGTCCGTCACGTATGTGGATCCAATCCACGATCCATTTTTCAATCATAATATGCTTCGACTCGGACAGGCTCTGAATCATTTCGTGAAACAAGTGATAATTAGAAAGAGCGCGTCGGCGGATAGGATAAGACATCCCTTTGGGGGTTTCCAAGTACGTTTTGAGGAGTGTTGCGACGTGCGAACGTTCATTGTCGTGCTGCAAAACCACTTTGCCGTGTCTTTTGGAGCATTCCGTCGGTAGCAATCTGCAGTGACGGTTTCATTCTGTTGGAGCAGCTCATAGTAGACATCACCAAATATAGAGCATGAGCTTGGATCAATGAATTTTTAGCTTGAGTATTGATTTTAATGTTTCGACGGGCTTGACCCATGACTTTCGGCGTTTGGGATCGCTATTGTGAATCCACTTTTCACTGTGAATAGCTGTTCAACGACAATTGGTCTTCCTACCGTTGACAAGTTAGTTGTTTGTTGAGAAGCTAAGTGTTTGACGAACATTTGCTGCTGTCCAGTTCTTTCTTTGTATTCCATGTTGGCATCGGCATTTTTGAAACGTTCATACCACTTCCGACACGTCTGCTATCGATCTTTCGTCGATGAAAAGTGATCAAAGAAGTGGTAAAAGGGCTCCACTTTGTGGAAAGCCTTTGCAGCTGATACTGTCACGGACAACTCACTTCTTTTTCTTTTATGAGTTTGGCAATGTATTTTTTTTTTTTTGGTTTTGTGAAAACGCTTTTGTGATTTAATTTCTGTATTTGAAATTGAATCTATTGAAAAAGTTCGTAGGAAAAGACTTTTTCTGATTTTTTTTTTCATTTGGAAAATAACGCTCAATGAAAGTTGGTTATTCCTATATAAAAGGTTTGCTTTTAATTCACTGTTAATCAAAGTAAATTTCAAATTCCCCGAAAGTACTCAAATAGATATGGGTTCATATAAATAGACCATCCACTCAGCACCTACATTTCCGTTTTTTGTTTGTTGTTTTCCTAATTAATTCTGTGAGAGCAGCAGTTAATTCGTCTTCCATATACTCCAAACACTCATCGGTATCTCACGAAATCAAGAGAAAAAAAAAGAACTGAGTCCTAATTCGAGCTCTCATCTTCCAATATTCATCTATCAACACATAAAACCACTTCAAAATATTTAAATACACCGGGAGATAAGAAACGAAACCCAAAGAAGGTGTTTACCATTTTCAAGATAGGTGTCAACAAATACCATACCGACTTCCACGTTACGCCAAGCCGCGTCCAGCAGTGAAGCCCAGAAGCCCGTTGTTTCAATTAACGCTAAGTTTAGATAGGAATGCAGTTCGGTACACAAAACAAAATTAAAGACGAAATAAAAAAAATTCAAAATCGATAGCCTTATCGTCTAAAACGAGTTTTTCTGTTTTTGTTTTTTTTTTTCGTTTGAGCAATCTAGACCGTCATGCCGCCCTGGCTACGCGTGTGGTCAACTTTTCTATTCTCTCCAATTAATATGTCACTTAGTGCCTTTTATGTGCTGCAAAATGAACCATAAACACCATTCTCTAGATCGCATAAAGAACTGGGGAGATTACCTAACCCAAGAACATATTCTGTGCGATGTGGATGTCGTCACAGCTAATTTCAATCTGGTATAAGAATGTCTAGTTTGAAAGACTCGCACTCATATTCTATTAACCGCGGTGATAAGCAGTCATGGAGTATTCATGTATCGCTCGGATTTCGGTGGCATGAGAATCGAACGGGGGAGCGAAAACTCATTCTACGAACCGAAAAAATTAATTATCTTCACTGTCGGACATCGGCCGCCGACATACGAGAGAATTGGTACGTAACGTACTAGTGTCGGAAGAATACGAATATAATAAGGAAATGAAGTTATGAAGGAGAATGAAATATGCGAGCGGATACCACTTGATCATGGAGATCCATAGTGGCAGGATGCAGTCCTCTGTATTCGATGGGCAAAAATTCAAAGACGTCCTCCCTCCCATGCTAGCGCACAAATTTCGAATCATCTCGAATACAATGAGGCTAACGTATCATCGGTGAGTGAGATCAGATAAAACACGCCGCTCGTGCATCGTATCATAGATACTATACATGTGATAGTTGACGCGAGACCCGATGGTGATGGTTAGAAGTTTGGAATCGAAATCAATGACATTTAATTTTGTTAAAGATTTGATCCGATTTTAACTACAAGATACGATGAATGTGGGTATAAAAATTGTCATCAATCAAGTTAATCTCAAACCGTTGTTGTTGTGTCTAAGACCGTCACGAGCTGAGCTGAAGCTGAAGGAGACAAGGAAACAACATACATCGCACGGCATGTGTCACTCAAATTTAACACCGAAGCTACCGGTCCATACGACCGTATGTCTACTGGGGACAGGTTGTGTACTTCAAACACTCTACAGATACATACGTATACAAGTTTGAAATTGAATCTCAAAGAAATTAGTTCAAATCTTTTACCTCCCTTTCCTCTTATTCTCTGGATTCCTATCCATCGCTCGGTGTATACTCGTATCGATTGGCCATTGTCAGAGATTCGCTTTGATGTCGAGCGCTATGCACGCAGATTAGACACCACGCTCAATGGGAGAATGATTTTTTTGTACACATAGTCAGCGATCGACGATCGACTTCGATCGGGTCAATCCAAACAGAGCCGGACAGTCTCGCCGAACAGTCTTAACAATTAAAATTGTATTACCAAGCCCGTTTGGTCGATAAGGAAATGGAAAATCTATCGATTATATGAGTAAGAAGCCTAATTAATAGTCAGGTTGTCTGTCCTCCAAGGTCGGAAGTTGATTTTTTCATTTTTTCACCTTGCTACCCTATTGTTGGCTTATTACAAGACGCGTTACAATCTGTAAATAGAATGACCATAAAAGTGAAGCCGACAAACATCAGTAGTGCACCAGTAGTTGACGTTGAAGAAATAGGATTACTACTGTGATTACACTTTTTGGATTGCGGACGGTGATCTGGGACTGGTGAGGCCTCAGACTGGTTGATGGATATTAATTGGCGGTCGTTAATAAATTTATTTTGTTTGTGCAGGTGTTAGATATTGAGTCGGAGGATTGAATTCCATGGGTGGGAAAAGGAAGAAGAATTGTCCAGTTAAGCAGTGGCAATTTGGTTCAGGAGTTTGAAAAATCATCATTTGGGGATTAAAGCCTGAAAGACCGAGAGAAGGTGGAGCCGAGCTATGAGTTACTTCCTATCAGTAATTACCTGATTTGGAATGAAGGATGAATCGACTCATTGATCATAGTTCTGTGATGATGCTAAAAAGGTCTGAATGCAAAAAAGGCAAATAATATTATCCGACAAAACATAAACTTGTCAGTCTATCAAGCTTCCAGTTCCGGTTTTAAATAACCGCCGAAAAAATACATTGATTATGCGGATTTTATTCATATTTTCATAATTTATGGATTAACATGACAATGGGCTTAAAATAAATATGAAATATTATAAATTCATTTTGAATTCTGTATAAAAATAGCGCTGAGTGCCAATTTTAGATATTAAAAAGTAAGTTTATTTGGGGAGATTGACCATTGATAAAGAAAAACACAGAATTTATGAATTTTTTTGCATAAAATTGAGGGGTAAGTGGTGAGTAGTTGAAAATATTTTAGGGTTATGCTCATGAAATAATTTTCTTGTCATCATATACCGTGGCTTAAAGTGAAACTCGGACACTAGTATGTAATCTAATAAAACTCGATGCAACTTAGTTTGATTTCTGTGACTTTTTTAGATCAAAAACACATAAAATATGATTGAATAAAATTTGGACAATGGCAAACTCTGATTTTTAAAAGCTATAACAATAAGTGATGTTTTTTTTTTATATTTTGTTGATAGTTATTAATTTGTCTTCTTCCTATTTGAGAGCTTATGCAAAGACCATTTCTCTACTATTCCTCTAAGTCACCGTTGATGTTGAGTAACTTTAAGATCCGGTGATTGTGTCTTTTCACAATTTATATTTATAAAATAATATAATAAGGAATAAGTAAAATTGCACTAGTTTACTCGTGAAAAACTAAATATAAAAATATTAAAAAAAAACATTTTTATAGATGTTATCTTTAATCTAGTACAACAAAATCAAAAAAAGTAAGCGGAACAGGCAGGCTGATTTCAATAAAATGTTGTAAAAAATCAATAGAAATAAAAATAATAGAAATTACATAAAATAAAGTAGGAGGGTGGCACATCAGTATCTAGTTGCGTAACCCTTAGCAGCAAATAACGACGACCTTAAAAGTATCCGGAGAAGCTGTGCAGCGTATTGCGAAGGTTTTTTTTTAAAGCTCGATTTATAAATGTCCAGTCATTCATATTTTAGCAATTTGAGCAGTGTACTTTGGGTCGTTGTCTTGTTGAAAAGACATATGTAATTCCAAGCTAAAACCTTTCTTTCTGTGACTCTTTTCAGAATACATTTCTTTTAAGAATGTTGAGGTAGTCATATTAGTGCATTCTATGTGTATAATCAATAAACTGCATTTGACCACCCCCTTCTCAGACGTTCACCCCCACATAATGACATTACCACCGCCATGTTTCACCGTCACTTCCAGCTTAGAATTCGTCAAACCCTTTATTTCCCGTCATGACTTAAGTTATAGTTGCTTACGTCACTGTCTGGAGCCACATTACCATACTCTTTGGCGAATACGAGTCCGTTTTTTTTGCTCTCTGCCCCTAAAATTATTCGAGCTCCTAACCCGCCTATTTTGACTGAGAGTGTTTTTTTAATGATTAAATGTAATTATTTAGAAGTGGGGTTCCAGACCAAACTCGCTCCAAAAAAAATTTTAGTCATTTAGGGTAATTTCTGAGTGTTCTAATAGTAATTTCATAGCGGGGAAGGCTTATTTTTTTTATCATAACAGTCATTACATGACGTATATCATATGCAATATATTAATTTATTTTACCAGAATAGATGATTATAAAGTGTTGGGTAATGATGGGAGGAGGAGGGGGGAGGGGGGGGGTGTGTTTAAAGTTAGCCAACCTTTTAACACTCCATCCATTACACCTCATATCTTTTCACCAACATGTCAAAATAAACAAAAGTATCTTTTTCCTTGCAATTTCTATTGATATTGATATAAGATATTCAAATTTTTTGCATCGTAGTAATATAATTTCGACTTCCAAGAATTTATGTTCTTATATGTTACTTTTCTTTTTATTCACACGCTAATTCAGTATTTACTTTTACCATGGTGTGTGAGGGTTGTGAGTGGACGATTCAGCGTGCATTTAAAATACAATAATTAATTATTTATTATAATACTATTAAATAGTTACAATATTTTCTTGCTAGTTTTAAATTTTTTATTCATACATTTTTCATTTCATATAAAATCGTTTTTTTTTTTTCAATCAATAAACTCATAAAAAAGTGCCTCTCCCGCCTTAAAATACCTAATTCTATCCTACAAAAGGGTTTCCTGGGGGTGAACAAATTTTTGGAGCGAGTTTGGTCTGGAGCCCCACTTTAAATAATTATCTGATTAAATGATAATAAACAAATAAATAAATTTATCGGTGTCTTGGGGTTATGCTTGATTTTCTTGAAAATATGCTTCTCATTTAACTCCGTTAAGAATTTTTATTTTCGAACTCTACCTTTCTTATGTGCTAAACAGCCCTCGTTTTTAGACTTATAGACAACATGCCATCATCATATGATATATGATTTTCTAACAACTTTTACAACCTCTCGATAGGTTTTGCCTTCACAAACTAACTTTAAAATAAACCTTCGCTCTTTTATTTATTTATTTATTTATTTATTTATTTATTTATCTACAATCACTTAAGTGCTAACAGATATAGAAATATGATACATACATATAAATATTATAATTCATCAAATATTTAAATACGAAAAGATTTTAAATTGGCCTCGATCTAAATGAATGTCCGCAAGATTACTGACTTCGTTAAAAACTTTAACAGTGCGTGTAAGAGGCTCATTTGTACCATAATTAGTCCTATGATAGTCGACAAAAAGAAGATGTTTTATTCTCAAAGGCCTTGCAGGGACATAAAGTCGTATTTTTGACAAGAGAGTAGGGCATTTTATATGATCACAGAGTAGATCTCTAACAAACAGATCTCTACATGTAAAGTACGCCTAGTTTTCAATGATTTTATGCCAAGAAGTAAACATCTGGCTTCATATTTGGGGCAAAAATTCCAATGCATTTTGTGAAAAATAAATCTTGTGAAACGCCTCTGGACACGTTCGATTCGATCGGAGTCAGTACACAGATTGGTATTTCATATTATAACTGCGTACTCAAGATGAGGCCTAACGAGGGAGGTGGACAAAGACAGGAGAGAAAAAGGATCAGAGAACCCTCTACAATTCCTCTTAATAAAGCTTTTAAAGAAGCTTTCCATTTTTTTAGTCCCATTTTACAGAAATATTTTCTCAGAAATATCCTCTATTGCTGCTTGTTGCCTCGAACTTTAACATAATGAGCGGACTTTATAACACAACGTTTGAACTTGTGCGGAATGATAGATGGAACTTTTTGAGCGAATACTATTACGCCATCATCAGTCAGATTTTGTATGCCATCATTAACTGGTTAGATAAAATTCTTCAAATGCAGTGTAATAATTTATTTGATTTACTCTCGAACAACTTTTTTTTCAGATTGTTCAAGTTCAAGAAGTTCGGAAGAGTACTCTTAACTAGCATCGTCACTGAATTATCGACTTAGCGGTTTTTGGAACTTCATCCACTTTAGGGAAAATTATAAAAATGACAATAAAATAGTCGAAAGACAAATTAAACATTTTCTGTTTATTTCAAAGTGTTCGCAGGAGGCTAAGTTATTTTCAAATAGTTAAGCTAATAAAACAAAATAAAGATTAATAAAAACAAATGAAAAATAAACGAGATTTTTAGGAATTCGTAACTTAAATTCGGTAATTATTTTTTGAGACTCTAAAGTGTGCTAAACAGACTGTTCTCTTTCTTTCAGGAAACCAAGTGGAAAGTTGGTTATTTTGGGTAGCCCATTTACACCCAATAACCTATTTTACGTGATAGATTAAAAACCCATGAGAGAGCTAAATGTTGTCCCAAAAATAATTTAGAATTTTTTTTTTCAGAGGGCGAAAACACCCCAAAACTGCAATTTCCCGCCATGTTACTAACACACCTCGAAAAAACTAAACTCAAGGTATTCATGTATTATACCAATTTAGAAGAACATACGTTTGTAAGATTTCAGTGTCGATTTAATTTCTTGTCGCTTGGCTTATCAGCAATTATTTATCAACAAGTTCTATCGTTTAGATTCGTTATTTAATACTTGTTACTTTTGTAATGAGTCCAATTGTGATAGTGCTATTTCTAAATTAATACAGTTTCAAAGGCATGTGCCTAATTTTTTTGATAGTGTAAAAAAGAAACATTAAAAGGTCACGAATGGGAACATGAAGTTCATTTAACTTCGAAGCCTAGTGATTTATCACAGCTTATAGTAGGCCCCCATACTACGTATTAAATATCTTTGAGGGGCTAGCAAGGTATAGAAGTCCTCTTAAAACGTATAAGCTTCGCATCTGGAGATTATTCCAATCCGCCTACTTTTTTGATTTAAATATTTGACGACATATCTTCAAGTTTCGAGGTCTCAGAACTCGAGTATGCCAACGTGCGTACACTAATTTGTAAGTTTTATATTGACTCCGAGCTAGTTTCATTAAACGCATAATTCCAAAATGAAAACGCGAAAAGGTTGGTAAAAATTTCAATAGTCCGTTGAGTATCGTAAGAACAGGCAGTGATATCAACTTGTACCCAATGTCATTCAACCAATCAATGAGCGCCTAATGATAAGGAGCTGTTTAAGTTCTTTTCACTTTAATTCGTTAATTTTTGCATACCTAACAAATAAAAAATGGAAAAACCTTTATGTATTCTGGACTCTAATCTTCAAGGGTATAAAATAGGAAGGCGGTAGCTTGGGTAGACCAGCCCTTTTTTGTGTGATTTTATTAATAATTTTAACCAATTTTTTTTTGCTCAACCTTCATCATATGGCATTGTCACTTCTCAAATTAAACTTCAAATATCAATTATCAAAATCCAGTTGAATCCAATTTTTTAAAAAAAGTGTCGCACACTTTTCCGTAGTTTCATAATCTCTTGAATGTCGTCTTCAAACGCCTAACTCAATAGGATAAAATCCCTTTGATATTTTTTCTGTACCTCAAGGATTAGCATCCTCAATATCATTCCTCCTCAACCAGCTAGTTATCATGTTGCCTTTTATCTCGCGCCGACATGACATACCCTTAACTCTATGGGTCATACAATTTTGCAAGTGCACAAACGAAGGCCGACAGAAAGGCACCAGGATGTTCCACCCTCAATATCCGTAAACAAGGAACCGCACATAAAGGCAATGTCTTTTTGCGTCACCTTCACTATCAAGTTCCATTCAAAATCGATGGCACGGAGAACGTAAACGATATCCGTGTTTCAACTGCCATTAAACAGTGTAAAACGAGGGTAAAAGATTCCTTTTTCCATTCCCACAAAACAAAAAAAAAAGAATAAAATCGAAGAAGGGAAACTCCGACACAATGCAGGAGTAAAAGGCTTTCACCATCAATTCAATTACAACAAAAGGGTACACCTTGCACGGGACACCAACGCTCGTTCACAGGTTCTTCCTATGCCTGGGAGATTCTGAATCTCAATCTTACAACCAATTCAAATCTCAATCTTGATCTCAATACAAATCCATATTCCGTATCTGAATCTGAATCGATATCGAAATCGGAATCGGAATCCCTTTGATGCTACACTATCGTGTATCTGTATACCATGACGAGCCACCCAGTTGGAAGTGCGACCAGTATTAGCCTTTTCCATCACCATATCCCAGTGTGTCTATTCAGCCTTCCGTCAACTGTGAACTTTCCAGCCGAGAAGCCGATAGCCCATCGCGGTCATAACGACGACGATGATGATGCATTTCCATTGACGTCCATCGTTTACCGGACCGTATGTCATTAAGCAGCGACGAAATCAAACGAACCGAACGTTCGACTATATCGACTATATTGTATCTAATGGTTATTATTACAAAATACTCAGCTGGTGCGTCGCCTCTCGAAGTCGGTAGACCAGTAGACCAGCTTCTTAGGGAATAAATTTTCATTACAATAACCAACATTCGAAGTTTATTGCCTATAATTTGACGATTTTTATTACGTATCTGAGTTAATGTTAGACGGTTGTGGCTGGGGGGCCCTAGGGTCCTTGGGGCGAGAGCTTTGTGGATTAGGATTATTGAATTATTGAATTGTTGATTATTGATTTGATGATTGGTTTCTCTTTAGTTTCCTACTTACCACCTAATATCCCATGAATGCTATAGTCTTTACGTCCGTCGTCGATGGTACGATCCGAGCCGCGGAGTAGGCGACTTATTGACGATGTTGATGGGGGATCGGTGACTCCTTCCTGAAACGAGAGAGAATGGGTATTGGATGAGATTGTCGATTTTTATCGATGGTGATGAGAAATTCGGAAGACATGTTGACAAACACTCACAGCGGGGTGAACCGTCATACTGTGCAATTGGATTAGAAATTAATGAAAATCCAGTCCAAGGGCGAGGTTGTGAACAAAACCAATAGGCGTGAGTGCCAGATGTTCCAAGTGTACAGAACTATGACTGTTAGCTTTGAAGGGAATGAAACGTACAGTATTTAATATCTTCTATTTCAAACGTAGACTTAAGGCTGAAACTTTTCTTTCGCTAGGATGTCGACGGTAAAACTCCTTTTGATTAAAATACTCTTATTAAAGACATCTTCTATTTCTTTCCGAATCCAGTTAACCCTTTAGGAAATGTGATTGAAATTTTGTCAAAGTATGTATCCTTTGGACTATAAGCTTATATCCTCCAACTAATTTAAAAGCCTGTGTGCAGTCAGACAAAACTTGTGTCCAAAATTTTCAAAGGAACATCTTAGCTAACTGATGATTTCATTCCATGCCATCTGAGGGTTGCAGACAATTCGTTAATCCTACAGTTCAAAGATCAAATGGATGACTGATGTTCACAAAAGGTATTACAAGCTCCGTGAGATCTTCTTACTTTTCTCGAAGACTTTAATAGATACATGCCTTTGAACGAACATGAGCAAACCATACAGCGAGATCGGATTCATATCAAGTTTCGCTCGACTTGAAGATCATCTAAATGCTGGATTAAGCTTACGATATTAGACGGATAATATGCTAAACCGACTTTGACAAAACCAAAAAAGCTTATTGAAACTATAATATCAATAGAGCGAGATCCAACTAGCTCCATGCTGAGCTAAAACCTGATGATATTAACGTATTGTTGAGAGTGTTTGTGTCCGAAATCGGTGAAAGTCAGGCCTCAGGCCTTGAGCCTTCAAAAGGGCGGTGAACTCCTGAGCTGAAACTAAATAATTTGCGTTAATGGCATGATTTTTGAAAAATGGTAATCAATTAGATCCAAAATGTATATTATAGAAGGATATTCAAATTATAGTTCTAGAATGCAATAAGTCTCCTCCTTATCATACTTGTTTAAATCTTCTACTCAATGTCTTATAAAAGAAGACTCGACGAAAGGGAAAGTGGTCAATCATTGCAGACCATGTTTTGTAGTAAGATTGTATTCAGAAGTGGAAAAGTTGGAAGAGTGATTCTGACCATACCGAGTTGCATTCGGTCGAAATATAAGTGGGACTGAGTAAAACAATATACGTAAGTCAACTATTCATCACTTCATCAGCATTTATTTTGTCTCCTTTAAAATAGGCGCCATTTAAGCGATTAATTTCTTCCTCAGAACAATCCTTAGTGAATATATGATTTTTTTTCTTGTTTGAATTGACTGAAAACGGGTCCCGTGAGGTGTTAATTATAGTTTTTATATTGGAAGGATTTTTGATCAAAAAGTCGTTAATAAGGACAGATCTGTGAGATAGTGCCTTCTTCTTCTTAGATGGCGTTACAACTCATGGAGAGCCAGAGCCTAGCTTCTTTTATTCACTTATGTTGTGCGATTTGTTTTTCACACAAGTGAAGTGCCTTATCAAGGTGCAATTTCAAGAGGTTTTCTACCACAATTTCGGTGGATATTCTCTAAAAAAATATTGTTTTTTCATTGTTCGACCCACCGGGAAAAAAAGTGCGGGTGAACAACACCACGGGTATCGAAAAAATCGTAAAAAACAGTGAGTGAAACCTTGACTTTTAGCGACTTTAACATGTCATCCTCGTAAGTCCAAGTCTTCAGCGAAGCCTTCGAATGTGGTGGCGATATTGTCTCGTTCTATCATGTTTTACGCGGTGATCCATTTGAGTAAAATTCAGCTCTTATGGAACAAGCCGCTCTGCGACGGGCCTCAAGCACAAAACATAAACTAACATATGACGAGCTGATTTGTGAGTGGTCTATAATTTGTGCGACAGCTCCCAAAAATTAAAGTGTCCAAGTCGATATTCTCAAGCAAGTTTTCAACAACCTCTGCTTTCTAGATACTGTACCACTCATGGAGTCGCATTAGGCTTTCTCCAAGCGGCCGAACAAAAAAATTTCAAACAAAGTTATTGCTAAATATTTTCCCCCATAATAATCAATCGCCAATAACACTTGAGATGACTAGTGTTTGTGGTCAATGACAACAAACTAGTTGGTAGATAGCGGTCGAACTCAACTATAAACAATAAACTTTATAAACAATCAACGCAGGCCGTTTGAGCAGTCAATCACTGTGATATCAAACGGAATTTCAACAGGACTCAACAGATGATCATCACCCAAAATACCCTTCGAGCTCATTGATACCCATTTTTCAGCGTAATTCAGAGTCCGCCATCGATCTGATCCCTATTAGTAGTCCACTTTCGAATTTCACATGACGACGGGCTTTGCAATCTCAAGGCTAATTTTGACACACCCACCAAATTGACAAATTGTTTGATAAAGACGTTAAACACTAACTAATGCTTTAAGATGAGTAACACACTCACATATAGAGATTTTTCTTTACGATCTATATAAAGTTTCTATGAGTTTTGTCCAAAAAATAAGGTGACTTTTTTTTCTAGAAAAATTTGTTTTCATTCATCTATATCTATTTTAAGCCCTTCAAAGTAATCTCCCTCAGGTATAATGCACAGCACTTCTGATATTCGTTTTTTTGGTATAGCATGGAGCTTGAGGGAAGAGAAAAAAGTCACAGGAGCCCACAGTGAGTTTCATACGTTGGCTGCGGGATAACTACAGAATTGTTTTTTTGACTTAAAAATCACGCTCAAGCAGCAGTGAGTGAGCAGGTGAATTATGGTGACGCCATGTGTTTCTTACCAACAAATCAGAAGCAATATGAACTTCACGCAAACGGCACCACCTTCCCGCAAAAATTCATGATGAATAAGGCCATTGCAATGGATGAATACAGTGAGCATAACTTCCATATTTCTCAGAATTTGGAATTTGGATTGGAAGTCATAAACAAACACCCTATTTCGTTACAAGTGATGACCCTTTTCAGCAAATATGGATCGTCATTCACGCAATTCAACAACTTCGCTGACACACGCCCAAAATATCTGGAAAATTTCATGACATGCGCCAGTCGATATACCCCGAGCAATTCATCTCATAGTGTTTCGACAGTTTTTCATAACAATTTTCTACACTGCCTCAACATTTTTATCCGTTGTTGACCTGTTGGGACGTCCAGGGTCGGCATCATCACTAACATCTTCTCGGCCTTCTATGAAGAACTTGTACACTTATAACTTTTTTTTTTGCGTAATACGTAATTTTATTTTACTTTTCATTTTATTTTTTAATGCAGATTCCTTGATCCACTTTTTTCAATACTGAAAAATCGCCACAACACGTCCGAACTTTATATCTGTTAACAACAAAATAGCTGACAACGTCAACATATATTAGGAGACTCGTGTACGAACATAACAAAAATTAAAATTCAAAACTCGAATGTACTTAGCTCGTGAAATTCAAATCGTCACCATATTTCTTGAACAAATTTCATATAAATGCCTCCTTACTCATGCGATTTGTTTGGATATGGTGGTCGGAGGGTATTAGATATTATATTATAGGTGATTCGTATTATAGGACATCCGTGCAGGGACGGTTAAGAATATCCCTGCAGCGATACCTCTCGCTTGTCGTAAAAGGCGACTAAAACAAAGGTAAACAAAAATCACATCTAGGCAATTTAGAAAACACCAAGGTGAGCCTAGGGACACATATACCACCATTAAACTGCCCCACAAGTGTACATGCAAATCAGTGGGTTGACACGACTGGAGATCACCGGTGTTGTAAGAGTAAGATCAAACAAAAAAATCTGGAGCATACCCGTGTCACAAAAAAAAAGGCAGGCCGAAAAACAATTGGTGCAAATAAATGCAAAAACACCAGCATTTGATTGGCCTCAGCGATGAAGTAATCCCAAACCGGGAAGCCTGCCGCTACTTTCTGAGGTCAAACCGGCGGACCCCACAAGCGGACCAGTAGGAATGCAGTTAAGTGGGAAGATTATGGTCCTACACTTCTGACCATAACAACGCCGGAAAAAGGAAAAGAAGAAGAAGAATTATAGGTGATTCGTTAAAAAAATTAACAGAAATTTTGATATTTCGCGGCATGTGTAGTCTTCGATTCCTCGTAGCCAATTCAACCTAGCTTGCTATCAGCTGCGACAGAAGTTATTTTACAGGTTTGTTTCTGTAGATAGTCAATTTGCCACTTAAAAGTTGATTTGTGGTTAGAACGTTTTGCCATCTTACGATAAACAGACTAACGCCAGAATAAGGCATGTAAATGGTGGCCATTTTGAAAACCATGGTTCGGTTCACCAAACTAATCCTACGCTAGATCCATTTTACGGTCGACATAATCGTCCAAATGAGCAAGTTATTCGGAACACGATGAATCGTTCTCGCACACTGTACTCAGCCAAAGACGAAAAACAGTGCTAAGGGAAGAAGTTATTGTTGATATCGAGCACAGTGTTGAAGAGAATCCGAATGAGTTGACTCGCTGTCATGCACAGCAATTGGAACTATGCCCATCCACTTTGTGAAAGATATAACGGAAAAAGCTTATAATATATTGTCTTAAAAGCTTATAAAATCCAGCTTATGCAGGAGATATAACCACGTGAGCATTATACGAGTCGTAAGTTCGATGAATGGGTCGAAATCTGGATCCAGCTTGAACCTCATTCTCAACGCAAAATTTTCTTCTCCGATGAGGCCCATTTTTGGTTAAATGGCTATGAAAACAAGCAAAATTTACGAATTTGGAGTCTTTGTCGAGACGTCTTTACAACCATTAAAACTCACTGTCTGGTGTGCTTTATGGGCTGGTGGAATCATCGCCCCATATTTTTTTAAAGGACGATGCCGGCCAAAATGTTAACGTCCCTGGAGAGCGCTTTAGAAACATGATTTCTGACTTCTTCGTTCCTCTATTGAATGGCATTGCCGTGATAGAGCTTTGGTTTCAACAAGATTGCGCAACATGCCACACGGCGCGCAACACCATCAGTTTATTGTGAGAAACATATGGAGAGCGCATAATTTTGAGTAATGGACCTGCGAACTGGCCTCCACGATCCTGTGATCACATTTAGATTACTTTTTTGGGGGTATGTAAAGTCACTAGTCTATGCTTGATAAACCAGAGATTTTGGACGATTTTGAAGTCAACCTTCGCCTTGTTACTGCTTATATCAATTAGACCCCAGTTGCCCGAAAAAGTTTCCGAAAATTGGACTTCACTGTTGCGCTTCCTACGAGCTAGCCGTACACGCGTTTGTCCAAAATCATATTTAGACACTAATAGCACAAAATTATCCATTAAATAAAAAAACACACAACACAAAATACATAATGTGAATAGAATAAAAGTTAACAAAGCTTTAGAGATCTTAAATAATGTCTTTGAAAAGTTTGTTTTTCTTCTTCTTCTTCTTAGATGGCGCTACAGTCCGTTGTGAACCTGGCCCTCATCAACAAGCGTCTCCAGCTGGCACGATCCTTTGCCAGTTGTTTCCAGTGCCGCACACCCAGTTGGTTAAGATCCCCTTCCATCTGTAGATTCGGTCGTTCTCTGCTCCGTTGTCCCTCAGGGTTGGATACGAAGACTTTTCAGGCTGGAGCCATGTTGCCCATTCGCTCCACGTGGCCTAGCCATCTTGGATCCAGAGACGTCGTACTAGGCCAATGTCCCTGCTCAGCCCGTACAGTTCGTCGTTATATCTTCTCCTCCGCTCTCCGTTTAATAAACGGGACTATAGATTGAACGCAGAATTTTCCTCTCGAAGCGAGCGACCAAGGGCATCCTCATCCGTTTTCGTTAAGGGTTGATCAGTGATTTAACTATTGCTACATTGGTTTTTCGAGAGAGGGCTGTACTTCTTTTGAGCCCAAAGAAGCAGCGGTTGGCAAGAGTAATTCTGCGTTTTACCTCAGCGCTGGTGTTGTTATCGCTGGTCACTAGTGAGCCAAGGTAAACGAAGTTCATGACCACTTCAAATTTGTAGCCGTCAATTGTGACGTTCTGGCCAAGATGTCGGTGTTGTGCGTCTTTTTTGAATGATAGCATATATTTGGTTTTACCCTTGTTCACCTTGTTCACCGAAAAACCCTTTTTAGTCGCTTCTGCTTCAATGCTTTTGAATACTTCATTGACGTCTCGCTGTGCTCACCCAATTATGGCAATGATATCCGCGTGCGAAAGCAATTGCGCAGACCTCAAATAGATCGTACCTCTTGTGTTGGCCACTGAGTCTCGTATGATATTTTCAAGCACGATATTGAAAAAGTTACTTACCTAAATATATTTTTAAACGAATTTCACCACCAACCTTAATGGAGCAGCGAGAATTCTCCATTGTCATCCTGCACAATCTGACAAGTTTAGGAAGGATGTCAAAACCAGACATGGCTCGGTATAGGTCGTTGGGTCTTTACCAATATCAGCAGCGTGAAAATGTTTTCTACTGTTTATTTACCTGGCCTGAAACCACCCTGATAGAAACCTACAACCTTTCTGGTGTTCTCACAGTATGATAGAGAAGATCTTGTACGCGATGTTAAGGAGACTTATTTCTCCACAGTTGGCGCAGTTATAGGGGTCTCCTTTCTTATGGACTGGGCAAACGATGCTGATATTTTATTCGTCGACCCTCCTCTGTCCATATTTTATAGATGAGCTAGTGCATGCGCCCTACCATCATCTCCAGCAGCTTTGAATAGCTCAGCAGTCTGCGCCCGCGGCTTTGTTAGTTTTAAGCTTCGAAATAACAAGCTTAATTTCATCTAGGTCAGGTGGAAGGAATTTTATTGAATCTTCGTCCGTTGCGAATGGATCATTCTGTCTGACAGCGGTATCTGATCTATCGTCCCCGTTATACAGTCTTGAGAAGTGGTTTTTCATAATCCCAGTATCGACTGTGACTCTACTACTAGCTGTCCGTCTTCATCCCTACAGGCTTCTGCTCTGGCTTTATAGCCCTGGCATGATCATTTTACTTTTTCGTAAAACTTGCGAGCATATCTCCATCTCCGTAATCTTACGCTTTTCGTGCTCTCCTTTTTTCATCCTTAAAAGCCCATCCTTAGGGCGGTTTGCTTTGCTGTACGGGCTTGCTTGCATTGCTCATCAAACCAGGGGTTTCTTGCTGGCGGTAGTTTGAAACCCAACACATCAGAGGCAGCGTCTCTGATGGCGCGCTGGCAATGCTCCCATTGTTGTTTTGTGGATTGTGCTGGTATCATCGGACCTTGCGAGAGGTTGAGGGAAACTCGATCGGCCAAGATCCCAGTCTGTTTTTTTTTTATAATATTTTAATTGGTATCACAACCTGTGTAGAATAAAAATGGTATACGTCTTTTCAAAAGAAGCCAATTGAAGATGGCAGGCTACATTGAAGCTCTAATACTAGTTTTTTTTTTCAATAAGGGCATAACAAATTTATATTTGCCTTCGGCACAGAATAATCTAGACATCGGACTGAAATTTATCCCAAGTGAAGTAAACATGTTAAACTTAACTAGGCAGATCAGTATGCACGGGCTTAACTCCGCTACTGAACATTTTTGATCGAGCGAGCAAATTTGTTGTTTTATCAACCTTGCTCTCGCTCCGCATGGCACTTTTCTAAACTCGTTATTTCTCACTATTTTTCAATCAAACAATTTCATTTGATAATTTATGGCTCATCTACAGACCTAGATCTATCGAATGACATGCTGCACACATGTGTGGTTATAGCCGATATCTACATTTAGTGCGTACAAGATTAGTCCGAAATCGTTTTCGGACCACTATATTCTCCGTACATGCACGCGCTAGGCCAAAAAGTGGGTGATTGCTCTCACTCCGCTACGCTCCGCTCGATCAATTATGAAATTCGATATCGAAGCAAATTTACTATGATAAATTCTTTGGAGCCAATTTTCTTTCACTCTTCCACGGACTAACTTAACTTACTAACCATTTTAACTTAACCTCATTAAAATGAATCCAACAGCGTTAAATTACATGAGCGAGATGGCCATTCGATCCGACCATTTTTCGAGAATACACGACTACCGAAATTCTCTTTCAATAGATCAATTGTTTGACCAGCTATGTGGCATTCGCACCAACTTGTGGGATATATTTATCACTGATATGTCAAGTCCATTCAAATCTGGCCTGATAGCGACCTCTATTGACTATATCATGTCAATTATTTTTTTCGAGGTAAAAATACATGTCGGTTGGCTGTACATTAAGCCAATCTAAGCTTCATCGCTGAAAATTATTCTTCGGTGAAATCCACGAATTTGGTCAAACTTTTGCAGAGCATAGTCGAATAAGTCTCGGCGTTTCGGATAATCAAGAGGCTTCAGTTCTTGAAATGATTTCATCTCGCAAAGGCACAAATAGAGTTTTCTGATAACTCTGAACTACGTGAAATAGACTGATTTGGCTCTTTTTAGTCTGAAGCACTTAAGGCTGAAATATTGTCGGTACTTCGACGGGAGCGTTATCTCAATCGTATATAAAAATTCAATAGTAAATATTAACTTGAATTTATTCAGCTTAGCCCGCAATGCCTTTATGGTGGGACGATTATTACGGCCAAAATATATAGTAAGCGCTCTTAAAGTTCCAATCACCGACTTAGAATTTCCTTTCCAAACATTGCTCGTTCGTGAACTTTACTATGATAAAAACATATGTAGACTTGGTTAAAGTTTGACATTGATCGATCATAAAAAAAGTTTACGAGTGCATTTATAATGAAATACAAAATTGCTATTCCCCTGTAAAGAAACAACTGATGAAAAATTTGTACAAACCTCGAAGCACAATCAGTGAAGGCGGCCAATTTTCGCATGTCAATGATCTCATTCCATGAAATTTTTGCAATGACTTGGGCAGGATAGGTATGGCATAAATTATTTGAATAACTCTGTAGCATTATTGGATAACAGAAATACCTACGTGAAAACTAAGGTTCAATCATTTCAGTGTAAGCACTCGGCCACACCAACTTGACAAGTACCAAAGACGATCTGGAGTACTCCAATTTTGCCTTGTCTCTACAAGCTACATATATTCACAAATAGCTTTAAAGTGTCTTAAAATTTTTTTTAGGTGAAACAAAGCTCTGCAATATTCTCAGTATTGGCGATCAACCCACCGCCTTTCCCCCGACTTCTTGTCTTGATCAAAGATCCATAGAAGTAACATTCTAGGGGTTTTGAACCTATTGCTCTCTTAAACCTTAAACAGCTGTCGTTGTTCCTTTGATCCGTATAGGCTTAATCCTCCAGGCTAATTAAGTTCTTAAACAAAAAAGTTAGGCTTGATCTACCGTCCTTCTAGGATCAACATTATAATGTTATTCACTCCACTTCAAGCCACGTTAGTGTTATTGAACTCCCTTGCTAAATCACCATAAATCTTCATTAAGCAAATAGCACTTGATCCATCATCTCAAATTAAGCGTGGCAGCTACCTTAATTTCTTTAAAAGCCACCAACGTCATAAACATCACTTACGCCAACGTCAAAACTTTTGCCACACCTTCCTCAAGCGCCGCCATTTAAACTTCTAATTAGATGCTTTTGTTTTCCACAAACAAACAAAAGAATCTCCCCGCACGCTCCGCACATCTATCAAACCAGTTCGGTATGCTCAAACCTTTGTATCACTTCCATCCATCTTCTCGAATTTCTGTGCGTTTTTATTTCAATCTTTGACGAACTAATCGATCTGTCTAATCGAAATTGATTATCAACATTCCACACATCTAAACAATAACTTGTAACCTATCACAAGCTACCACCGGCCACGATCCGATGGATATCAATTTTAACTCGTGCCACAAAACATGACAAGTGTGTACCGCAAATAGCTTATTTCACATAGCTACCGTCTATCATTCCCATTTATCACACGAGCAATAAATAAAGAAAAAGTAACTGATCAACCCTAAATTCTCCGAAAAAGAAAAAACAACAAAAATGTATCTAAGAATTTTATGGCCGTATCTATTACACGTACGGGTGCTCCGAACATTCCACTGACCGGCGTGTAGCTGACCTTGAGTACCCAGCCGCTTAGGTATCCATCTAATTCATCATTCAATTGAAACAGTAAGGCTCCCCTTTGGAGAACAAAAATTAATTATCTACTCACGAAGGTGGTGGATAGTAACTACGGAGACTGTTGCTTACCCGTATCGTTATATCATAACAGAATTAATAAGAGTCTGTGGAGTCGGTGAGACATTTGACACATCGGCGAGTCGCATTCCCCTGAGGGCAACTATTTTGTAGCACAACTGGTCCGGAAAAACGGAAAGGGGAAAAAATAAAACGAACATTTACAGGTACGACGGCGCAACGCATGGATATAGTTGACGTGAGGTGAGAAAAGAACACGATATATCTACAGATGACAGATTACAACAAACCTGACGTCCGGCCGGCCGGTCAGTCTGGTCCGGTCAGCGATTGTCGGTTCTTAATGCGTAGTTCTTGGATCCGACCGGGTTGTTTCGATCGCTTAGTTTGTCGATTTCTCAGTTTCTTGGTTTTGCTCCAGTATGACACATGGTATGTATATCTGCTCGAATATATAATTGGATTAAGGCATCCGTCAACTGTGCGGCGAGTGAGACGTCATGTCAACTTGCTGCACTGGGGGGGTGATTGAGTCTAATCCCTGTGAAACGGAGGGTCTTAGACGGGATTACCATGAAAAGAATGTTTTTGATTGTGATGTAGGTGATTGTCGATCAGTGATCACTGAACATGTCAGGATTCCAGGGTGATGCTCGCATCCCCGATCAAGTAATCCTATCTGCGCTTTAAGCCAGGTACACCAAGTCAAATGAGTTCAATCCCCGATTGGCGTGCAAATCAAAATTTACACAAACTTTTAGAATGTGGTGTCTAGTCGACTTGTGATCGTGCACTGATCGTTCGATATGGCTTTAAAAGAACCGAAAGGGAGTTGTCATGTTTCCGGTGAGTCAAGTGCCATCCGATCAGACGATCGCTGTTATGAAAAAATCGGCATCTTCTGAAAAGTTATTTTCTTTAATTGGCTATTAACCGTCAGACAGCAGGTCGTCAAGTTCGCTTCACAATATTTCACTTCTCTAAGCGCGGGAAATTCGAAAAATGGAAAACAAAAAACCAAAGATTTGAACTGAAAGTGATCGTAAAACAATATTCGAATTATCGCGTGGAGTAGTTATGACTTATAACAAACGAAACTGAGCACTGATCGTAACAATGTTTGATGATCGACATTCGCACAAATTCGTGTTGTGATCGTACAAGATCAATTATTGTCTGAATAGTTTCGAGATCGGTGATAATACTCGCGATGAATTCATTGATCATGTGACCGCTAATTATTCTCACGATCAGTTTGGGATTTTTGCTTCACTTTTTGTCTAGTATATCACGATCAGTTGATGATTTATAAAGGAAACAATGTTTTTGTGTTTCCGGCGGATTTGAATGCCATGAGTTGCTTATTTTATTCTTAGCCCAAAAAGCTTTTTGAAAGAATGCTGATCTTACTCGTGATCACTGAATACGTCTTTCACCCCCGTCTGATCGTATACAATATGTCCGCATACGATGCTCATCCTTGCAGTGATCCTTACCAGCATTTGTAGCGAATCGTCTGCCATATCCTTCAGCCAATTTGTCACAGTTTATCGATCGCATGCAATCAATGTAGGCGTGCACCGTGGAGGTGTATCTACGGCGATCTCAAGGCTCAAAGTCAACCAGTGTAACCGATACAAAATCAAATATTATGCTATCGGGCACAAGCTCGCCTCTTGTCACGAAATCTGCGTTGACTCTATGTACCGATACGATACACCTACTCTCAAACAGATGCTAAGTTTCATTTTCCTTTCCCTGTCATGTCCTGCAACCATCCTAACATGCAAGTATGTATCTGTGTGATCTGAATTTGGAGTTTGTTGCCTACTTATCTCGGGATCTCTCTTATAAGATGAAGCGTGAAACGCACCTGGAGGCATCGCATCGGGTGTATCTAATTGCGGCAAGTAAAAGTAAAACAAAAAAAAAGAGAACTGCCCGGTGCACAAGTCACCGACTACGAACAATAGATACATGACATAACCAAAAATCGTATACACTCGATCAAAGTCGAAACACATGAGCGGCATGATCGACGACAAAGTCTTACGAATAAATTAGCATCCCTGCGGCTAGTTCCTTCCGGATGTGTCACCTTGACTGGTTGTGCAAAACAAAAACCCAGAACCTATGCACCTCACATCGATTTGGGTGGTTTTAGATACTCAGATGGTGTGATGACAAATTTGTTCACTATTCGGAGATAGATATAAACAAAGTCAGCGGGTGGGCTTGGGCGGTACCTATAGCCTGTTTGTTGTAGGAAGTGTAACAAAATATTGTCGTGGTTGTCGGAAGCAGTTTGCGTTCGAGAGTAGCGCGTGACTATTGAATGGACGGACATAACACTTTCGGCAGATCAATGAGTTCCGTTTGGTCCTTTGTGCAGGAAGCAGTTGTTTATAGTTTATCGTCTGTGTTTTATGTTTTTCTGTTTTTATGTTACGCTTATATGACTTTTGCGAGACTGTGACTGGAAACGATGATTGGAAGCGTGTGATGCAGGTGTGCCTATGGTAGCATGGGGTTTTGTTTATATTTTTCTCTTAAATAGCCATCATGGGTTGGCCTTGAAAAATGAATTGATGAAGTCTGGTGCACGAACTTGCTGTTGTTAATGGTTTTTTTGTTAACTAATTGCTGACCAAATGGTTTGAGTTTACTCATTGCGGAAATATCGAGGTAGTCGAGAGAGGCGACAGCAATACTGTCTTTACTTCTTAGTTGAAATCCCGTACGCTAGAAGATTCCCAAATATGGAAAAAAAATTTTGATAAAACCTCTTTGAGCCAGCTTGATTGGAGAATAGAAAAGTAGTATAGTGATGAACTTGTTTGCTTAGTCAAAATCGATCAATTTTTAAAATCAAAAGTAAATGTCATGTCTAAAAATTTTAAAGAAATTTATGGGAAGGGAGCTTAAGGTTATAATATGGAAAGTTAATTTCATGTTTATTAAAGTTCGGCAAAGGTTACATAAGGCTAATCACCCACTGATGTCGCGAAAAACTAAATAAACAACTAATTAAGAAACGCGTCGACTTAAAAAGACTTGCCGCCGGTTGTTAAAAACCGCCTACTCACACCGCTTTATTAGGTTTTTCATGCAGATCCGAGGTAATTTAAATAAATTGGTTTAGGCGTTTATATTCATGAATTGGTAAGGGTATTTGACCTTTTTCGAAAGGTACGTGGGGCTTTCCATTTGCCGACGGTAATATACTCGTACATGTAGGTGAGCAAGCACAACCCATTTGTTTTACATCCCAAAAATTAGTGCGAGGTACAATTATTTTTAAATGGATCCATTCTTTCCATCCACGATTTTATGATTTTATCGGAAATTCAAAATTTTCCCGTTGATATTAGTTGGAAAAATGGAACAAGTGGTAGGAGGATTCTGGAGAATCTGGCGGATGGGATAGGATGTCTCATTTTAGTAATTACAGGTTAGTTCTAACTACGTGAACAACAAATGGTCGCGAGCTGTCGAGCTGGAAAATCATGAGTTGATTGTGTTCAGTAACGAGCTCCTGCGCTAGTTTCAGCCTGTTGCAATGAATCATAATATGCCTGGCCAAACTGGTCCCATCAAATACTCAGAACGAACTTCTATCCACGGATGTTTGGCTTTGCCATCTATGTTGGCTGCGGTTCCCCCATAATTTCTTTCTTTTTGAATCATCGTACTGGAGCCACTTTTCATCACCAGTAGCAGCATAATGAAGAAAATCCATTTCTGCCGATGAAGTAGCAGTTCTCTCGTGAAAAAAACTCCAATCGACGTCTCTCGGATTCAACTCGTGTGGCATCTTACTTACTTGTTTTAGACCATACCCAAGGCTGGTTAAGCTCACAATGAATCTGTAAGTTCTAAGTTCTCCTTGTCTTCTATTTCAAAATCACATCTCTTGTAGCGTTGAAATTATTCCGACTAATTCTTTTAGTAATAGAATTCTGAACCACAGAACCTCGAAACTCTATATTTTCACGCATAAAAACCGAAGACGAATTGTTTACTGATGCCGGAACTTACCACGTGACGTTTCTGATCTGTAGCGCTAGCGCCATCTATTGGAACAGGACCGATTCCCATCTGTAACCTAAGCCCCTCATGAGAATTATTATACCCATTATGATCATGAAGGATCAGTTAACTAAGCGCCATCTGTTGTTTGTTCAATCAAATATGTTTAAAAAATTACTGAAGTTTTGAAAATAATATTACTTTATTTGGCGCCTTTAAAACTGCCTTTTCGAGCAGGGTTCGCGCTGCGAAAGTTGTCAGAAGCCACGAATCTGAAGAGCAGACTCAAACCCGCTTAGCTTTAGATGGAGAGCGTCACAGAGCTTGAGTTGTTGACACTCATGGGCAAAGTCAGACGCAGTGGCTTTTAAATGCTGAGCGTCTTGCATGAATGGTTGTTGCAGTGTCCTATGAAGAATCACAAAGACGACGTGTTCGGTGACAAAGGAGAAGTGCATTTACACGTAGTACATGGGAGTTATTTTAAGACGCCGCTTTTGATTAGACCCTTTGATCAATTATATTAATCATCGATTAGTTCTCATAGGATGGGTGGAATGAAAGTGTAGACTTTGTGAAGCACTAAAATGGAAAGAGGAAACTTCGGGTATGTACTGCTCCGGTGGTAAAGTTTCACTTTCACCATCACTTGATGAGCCAAAGGAACCCCTAAAATATTTTTTTTTGTGTACGATTGTAATGAATCGCGAATAAAAAATGTTTTCAAATGACGTCGTTTGGGTTAGATAATGGGGTTGTTACGCTTGGGTATTCCACTACGTTTTCAATCCAAGGTCAGATTTATGATAGGATTTACTCTTTACTGTCTACAAATGATCAGCCATTTTTTTTTTTAAGATTTACTTCATGAGAGACGAAAATAACGAAGTTGACCGCGGGTGTCAAAATATTGAGGGCTTTGAAAGGGATACCGTTTGAAAAATTCAAAGAATATTCACGATACTAACAGCTTCATTTACACTTTCAAAATAGTATTAGAAAGAACACCGAGAGAAGATTAAAAGTTGGTTATGCACCCTGACCGTTTGCCAAGTGGGGAACATAGATGACGGTATATTACACTATTAATCAATGAAATCGCAGCCGTGATCTCTGGCGAACAGTTTGCTTCTCATGATATTATTTTACACGCCCGTAATTACACATTAACCAGGATACCAGACACACACAAATTTTCCAACACGTTGCAATATTCAGCAAGGGAGAAGAGTGGTATCACTTTCAAATACCCCAAGTAAATCCTGTGACGGCTTGCCCTTACCCAATAAAAATATGTGATCAGAACGCTGGGAGCGAAGCTCTTCTTCACGTCTTCTACCTTGAATTTTGCAAACTTTAACCTGGATCTCAGGAACCACAGTAGCGTAGTAATAGTAGTAGGGCTATAAAGCCAGTCACTATGAGCTCAGAATCATGTACTCTGTAACACGACCAAGTTTCGGACTCGTAGTTACTCGGTTAATTTAGTTTGATACATGTGTACGGAGAGACAGGAAAGTCTTGCTTTCCCATCCCAGCTTTGCAAGGCAGAAGACTAAAAAGTATCGTATGCCTTGTAGAGTATATCATGATTGATAAAATGATTTTAATGCTTATACTATCAGGATGCAGACAATTGGCTAATCAGTTTTATATTGACATACTCACGTAAATGTTGAAAGTGAACGATTACGATACATATCATTAAACCAAAACCAGTTAAGAGCAGAGAACTACTTCTATCTACAAGATACTGTAGCAAGTGACGGTAATGTTAATCCTAATAATTTAGGATGCATGTACACACGCACACATTTTAGTGATTGAAAGACAAATTGAGACCCGATCAAATAGATAAAATCATCAGTGCTGAATTACCGGATCCAAATAGTAGCAAGACACTCCATGAAATTATTGTTAAAAATATGATTCGTGGTCCATCCGGTCCTGAAAATCCCCAATGTCCTTGTACGAAGAATAGGAAATGCACTAAAAACAATCCTCGCAAACCTATTAAACAGACTGTCCAGAATGACAATGGATATCTACTGTATCGTTGAAGAGCGGCAGTAGACGGAGGCCGCATCTGTCAAACTCCGAAATGGTAGTTACGTTACGATTACGCGATCATTAGGCAACCTGGGAAACCATTAGCGGTGAGCCATATGCTCCAGTATATGAATTTAAACAGACATGTGAGCTTTTATTTTGCTTAGAAAGCCTGGAAAGAAAGCTGCTTCACAACTGTTCATTTGATCACAGAATAAAAATCATGCGCTACGTTGTCCTAATAAAACCCATCATCGGGTATCTTATATATTGTAGAAAAGATTCCTGCGTTCTACGAGCAGTGCCTTAGGAACTCTCTTAGAATGTACCAAAGGCCAGAGTCCCAGTTCTTTGAGTATTTTCCTTATAAGATCTCGTATAACATAGCAGGCCTAAACAAAATAAACAACTTTCTTACTAAAACGACACGAAAGCACATTGCAAGGACTTTGATTAACGACGATAATCTGATCTCCGGGGCTTACTATCCCAATTATACAATAGGTACAACGAGAGCAAATTTCGATTATTCCCCTTAAAGCAATTAGCCATATTGATTCCAAAAGGTTTGTATGAAATTGATAATTTACCACCGTCGCTGGAGCGCCAGGGACCAACGGCTCAACCGTGACGGATACGCTGATAGTGCGCATGACGTCATACATTTTGCAGCATGCGCCATCTCATATGGGTCGATGTAAATTTCGAATAATTTCAACAATTCTCAACCGATTTCGGAAATTCAAAAACTTTTTTTGGAAAACAATACCAACTAAATGACCGCCTTTATTGCCGATGCAAAAATGGACTCGTTTTCGCGCATTCTTCATGACATTTCCGAGCATTTCGGTCGAAATTTCTGCGATTTCCGCACGAATGTTTCTTTTGAGCTGTTCTATTGTCTTCGGGCCGTTAGCATACACCTTGCTTTTCAAGTATCCTCAAAGAAAAAAGTCTGGAGGAGTCAAATCCGGTGATCTCGGAGGCCAGTCAATATCGCCCCTTTTTGACACCAATCTTCCAGGGAACTTCTTACGCAAAAGGTTCATTGTTTTGTCCGCAGTATGGCATGTCGCGCCGTCTTCTTGAAACCAAAAGTGAAATAAGCCTTTTTTACGCATTTCTGGGACCACATAATGGGTCAACATCCACCGATATCGATCGCCATCCACTGTAACGCCAACTTTGAAAAAATACGGTCCAATGATGGTTTTAGCGCATACACCGGCCCAAACAGTAAGTTTTTGATCATATAGCGGCTCTTCGTGAATAATGTGTGAATTTTCGGTGCCCCAGAAGTTACAATTTTGTTTATTAACTGAGCCAGTGAGCGTAAAATGTGCCTCATCGGTCATCAAAATTTGCTGCCAGAACTCCGGCTCAGCACTAATCATTGCAACGACATTTTGTGTGTATGCCAAGCGCCGTGGCTCATCTTGTGGCAAAATTCTTTGAGTTATCTTCTCTTTGTATGGAAATAAGTGAAGATCATCCTTTAAAATTATCCGCAAAGTGGTCCCACTGATGCCTAACTGCTGCGAACGGCGCCGATATGACAAACTTGGGTCTTCTTGAACACTGGCCTTCACAGACTGAATAGATGAGTTTGAACACGGCGGACGTGGCCTAGGTTGCTCAAGAGGGCTTGCCATAGAACCAAATTGAAAAAAAAATCGAGGCTCAACGATGAATTGTATCTTTTTTGGGCGCAACACGATCACGATATTTTGCACGATAGGCACGTTGAGTTAGCACAATCGAGCGTTCTATTTACGCGTGTTCTTTTGGTGTGAAGCGATTCATGGTTAAAATTGTACTGAATTGATTTTCCAAATTGCTATGACATATGAAAATCGGTTGACAATTGTTGAAGTATATCGACCCATATGAGATGGCGCCCTCTGTAGTACATCAATGGCAGACTGCAGGGAGAACAGCACGCCGATTTTTGATGTTTGTCGGGTTAAAAAGCTCCTTTCACTCCTTAGCTCGTAAGTTGGGTTAGGGTTAGCTGGGAGATCTTTTGTGGGCGGGAAGCTTCGTCATGCTCAGATGAACCTGAGCCTTAGTTTGCCTTGGTGGTTCTCGGGCATTCAGAGCGAGCGATATGGCGAAGCCTAGCTAACTTGATTATATTTCAGTTTGGCACTAAGCAGCTAAGGGTAGGTTAGCCTAGTACAAGCAAAACAAAATAATAAGAACATGAATCTAAGTTTTTGACTGAATTTGCCTAAAAAACTCTATTTGGAAATGTGTACACAAAAATGAGAGTTGCCGCACAAGGCAGTAAGACATTAATTATTAAATGCTGAGTTTTTAGAAAACAATTTTTTCTTAGCTTAAGTTACCCTAACGTAAGTTCTAAGTTTATATTTAATGGTCGAAAGACAAAGATTTAAGTTGTTCCGTTTATTTTAGAGTGTCCGCCTAGGGCCAGTAAGATATTTATACTTGTTAAGATAGTTAAGCTGCTTTTAAGCATTTTTGTATAGGGTAAAATAGATCTAAGATACTATGAAATAAAAATGAATTTACAACTAAAAAACATTATTTATTAAAATATTTTTAAATTCAATTTAAACATTTTTGTCGTTTGATTCTTTATAATTGCTTGTCTTATCTGGATGTTTATTTTTGCCTGAACGAAAAAATATGCAAAGGGTCACATTTTGCCTGGGGAAAATAATAGAAACAGAGAATTGAGGCATTTCGCGTTAGTGGCTCTTTGGAGAAAATATGTTCAATTATTTGTTAAAGTACTTATGGAAAAAGAATACGTTTTGAAATTGAAATTGGTTGTGAAAATAGATCAAGGAACCCACTGTGCTAATTCCGAAAGGGTTTTGATTAAAATCTAAGAAATGCCGACAATGAAGTGTTCTATAAAGAAGGTATTTATTATCATCCCAAAGGGAAATAAGAGGCCGGATGGAAAAAACAACACTTCGATTCGACTAACGTCATCTCATTGCGTTTTTTCTTCGGAGGAACTTAAAAATGAATTGAATCCACCTGTAACAAGGCAATTGTTCGCCTTGTTCAGAACAGGTTAGTTGAGGCAAGTTTAGTGACAAGGAGGCCAAGAAGAGTGCCTTTTTTTTGCTAACGGCCAACTCTACCGTAAAAACTGAAACAACGTATTAAGGTCAGATGAAACAAAGATCAACAGAAACCAAGGTATTATTAAAACCAAATTGAGACGGTTCAATGTAAGATAATTTTTCATTTGATTTAAATTAATCCATGAAAAATATATATATATACGTATATATTCGATGATATTGCAATAACTTTACGGACCAATAAATTTAAGGTTTATTTACGTTTGCTTTCACGTTAAAAGCTTCCATATTAAAAGGTTCAAAAATATTTTGTTTCTATTGTATTTCCAACACTGGCGTACATATAGGTGAGTAAAAATTAGGAGGTTGTGAAATAAAGATTTTTATGCACTCGTTCAACAGGTTGAAATAGTGAATATTCACTACAAAAAGATTCATAACTTTTTATTCATTAAGCACCAGGTATATTTCGAGATGTTCACACAGATTGGGCCATTTTGCAAAACAATCTTCGTTCATGATTATAATTTTTTTCGCAAAATTATTGTGAGGGTTAAGACTCACGTTTGATTATTTATGCTTTAAAAACCAACGAGGAATAGTTGATTAACGTCTCCAATGTCAATGACTTTTGGGCTAGCTATATCCTTGGACCATACTTTTTCTGAAAATGATGTTGGTGCGAAGGTTTCATTGAATGTATTGTTCTTAAGGCTTTTGCCTAAAATTCGCACGTAGGCGATGTTTATATTCAGTAGATGATGCCACATACCACACTGATGGTGAAACATAGTCTTTTTGGTCAGCCGCTGTTTGTACAACGGGAGCCATGAGAAGCACGCCGCAAGCAGGGTTGGACATGATTTCTCATCTCCTCCCCCTGGATCTATTCATAAAAGGCTGCGCTGCAAAGAGCGCTCTCAGACTAAGGGAGTCCTCTCTGTGGAAGCAAGCCAACTATGGACATGCGGCCATACTTAGAATAATAGACGACCTGGGGAAGAGACTGTAGCACTGTATAATGATATCAAAGGCTGTCATGAAATGTCGCGACTCACTGAAGTCCATCATACAGCACAAAGTCAAACTCTGCTGGGTCCCGGGTCACAGCTCAATCGCAGGGAACGAAAGAGCGGACGAATTGGCCAGGCAAGGGTCTGAACGGGACATCAGCTAGGCGGACACGTCATTGCAACCACCAAATGACACAGTCATCAAAGAAGCCAACTCGTCTTGGCTTACAAGAAACGACAGCTACACGACAAGATCATCGTGGTCACAGCTCAATATCGGAAAAACAAAGAAGCTCTTAGCGATGGACCGAAACTCGATCCGTATGCTCGTCGGAGTGATCACAGGACAATGTCCCATTGGAGCAATGCTCCGGAAATGGGACTCGGGATCCAGCGATCTCTGCCGGAGCTGCGGTGATGAGAAAGAAACTGAAACGATCCAATATCTGCTTTGCCACTGCCCAGCTCTCCAGAATCGACGCCTAGCGTCGCTGGGCCAAAGATTCTTTACAGAGATTGCGGATGTGGCAAATGCAGATATATCGGATCTTCTAAAATTCATAAAGAGCACGGGGTGGTTTCAGCCACCACGTGATAAGACAGGTCAATTATATGTGTACTCCACAAATGAAGGGAATCACAATGGGCCTTTTGGACTCGCAGTGGAAGTGATGCTTAACCATCACACTCCCCTTCTTTAACCTAACCTAACCTAGTCTTTTTGGTTGAAAAGTTTCGTGTTTGTGTTATTTCTAACATGGAAACAAAAGAGTTACTGTGAATTACAACCAACGCAAATTCAGTCGACTGTCTCAAATCCTATCTAGGACAACCACCCCCGGAGAGTAATGAACGAACATCTTCGACACAAACCATCTGCACCCCTCCAGGTTATGTGACAAACACCATAAGAGCGTAAACTCTTGAACCTGCACGAATTACAAAAAAAAACTAACTGCTTTTGTAGCTTTCGTCCTCAACTCATCATCTTTAGGCTTTATCAGGTTTATGGGTGTTCGTTTAAATTGTTTCGTCACATAATCTTACAGCACTTAAACAACACTCAACCCGAATTTTAATGAATGTGGATACTAAGTAGGTTTAAAATAGTCGATTAGAAGAAATTTATATAAACTATAGTTATATAAATCAAGTCAATGGAGATTATTCGTCATATACTAGGGTAAATACCCTATATTGAAAGAATGAGTCCTCAATGTTTCGTGAAGAGGCATAGTATATGTAGACTCGAATGAGCAACAAAAAAATCACCTTTTAAGATTGCTAATGTCGAGTTCAACATGTTAAGTGTTTCCATTATATTTGAAATTGTTTTAATCAGAGACCCCTGGATGTCGCATAGATACTAATGTAAAGAATGTCCTTTTATTCGACTCCCGCTTAGGCGCATAATATCTTGAAGAACTCCTTCGGATTCCATATCAAACAAACTTAGTAATAATTTCATTCCAAACCGATATCGACCCTATTTCAAACTTTGTATAAAAAATGATACATTTGGATTTTCTTTTGCACATAGCTTTTTCGCCGTTATTGAATCCGTTCTTTGCGTCTTTGTCCGTTTTCAACACAATTACATCTAATCAAACTTCTGCAGTCTTTCTAAGGAGTCAGCGGTTTTTTCTTGTTCATTATATTTTTTAAAAAATTTTCCGATGTTTTTGTACAATTTGTTTGGAAAAATATCACCAAAATCAAGATTTTTGACCCACGAAGTAGCTATAAATGATAATGGTAAATATGTGTCGGGAGATGAAACCGATTAGGTGTCAGAGGAAGACGTACAATCACCAGAAAGTGATGATATTGGTGATGTAGAAGACAATCGTGTTCGTTTGGCATTGTTTGTAGTCCGTATACGAGCTTGTGATGACTAGATAAACTAGATTAACTGCGATTGATTTATTGTAAATTAATGTCATTCCCTCAGATATGACAAGACATGAAACGAGCTGAGATCCAAATTTCATGACTACTTAGATGTTTTGATATTGGCTGAGTGCGTATTTATTTGCAATTTCATATTCGGATTTAAAAAGGAAGCAATACGCAAATATTGTCGATGCTAACTATGGACGACTAATACTTTGTAATTAACACTGAACCGAAATCTTTGGGAAAAAGGGTTTAAACTTTTCCTAAGTACTACAACCCACATGATTGCATTATACATATAATACTAGATGAGCAGATCCATTACTTCAACACTTGATGTATTGTAAACTGCCATAGCATATAGTTTACAATTTTTATCTCCGCTCAAACCAGTTGGTTACATTTGGGAAATCCAATGTTATAAAGTCAAGGAATTCGTGTTGTTTTGGTTGGTTTTGTGCACTGAAGGGCTATAATACACTTAAATATCTGTGCCTTTACTGAGGATAGTTCCCACTTGCCTTGTACATGAGCCATAAAAATAAATGCACGGTTGTAGTAAGTGCGATGCACAATGAGCCTAAAGTTGGAGACGATGAAGTTTACACTGTTGACAAGATGCTAAGTGGCACGGATATCAAAAGGAAAAATAACTGATGGACAATGGCCATGAATAAAATCTCCGTTCCTCTAATGTTACTAGAACTGCGTGCATGTAATTTAAGATGGGAACGTATCTACAAAGAAGTACTCTAGACAAGCTCGAAATGCAGCTCAAAGTTGGTTCGCCGAAGTGCAACCATTTTTTTTCCATAACTTTAATCATGTCTAGTTTCATGCTAAGAAAAGAGTACTTGCGGGGAATTTTATTAAACTATATATTTCATTAAATTTAAATAAAATCTGTGACTGAAGCAGACAACATTTTTGTTGAACTGTATGACAACCAGGCTTAGTCGGAAACGGCATGCTGAGTTTGGTTTCAACGTGTTGAAAACAATGACTTTGTTGTTAAAAATAAAGGTGGGGTACCGAAAATGTTTGAGGACGAAGAATAAGAGGCGCCTGTTACACTTACGCAATCATTTAATCACTACTGATATAACGGCAGAAAAGAATCGGTTTTGCATTGTATCGCAACTGGTGATGTAAAGTGGACTGTACGACAACCCTAATCATAAAAGATCCTGGAGTAAGTTCATTCATGCATCAGCATTGTCGGCAAAGGCAAACAGATATGGTTTGAAGACTCTGTTCAACAATTGGCAACCCAAACTGAACGAAACCGTCATAGAAGTTTGCGATCGAGCAATGAAGGGGAAACGGCTGCTGTACTAGAAAAGACACGACAAGGTGATTTTGCTACACGACAGCTCTCGACCACATGTCGCTGCAAAGCTATATGGAAGTGTTTAAATGGAAAGCCTTACCCACATGAGCTTACCCACAATAGCTCAAAAATGGGTCGAGGTTTTAATTTTTATAAAAAGCAGCTTGAGCTTATTTAAGGTCCAAATATATTCAACAAAGTCAAGCGAAACTGGAAGCTAAATCAAGAACATGTGAAACAATAATGTTTTATGCCTAATTTGGCTATTTTGTCGGCGGTACAACATGTACGACATTTTTTTGTGATTTTATAAAGGTTGATGGAAGGGCCACGTTATATTGGTTACTTTTCCACAATTAGTTTCCTACATTGGAAAATTTGCTAAAAAATAATGAAGTCGAAAGACATATGTATGTAGTTTTAATAATATGTTGTCTACCTTAGAATGTGTGCATAGGGCCAGTTAGATAATTTTAATTAGTTAAGATAATTAAACTCTGCTAGCGTACAAATATAATTAATATATATATAATATATAATATAATATAATCATATTAATAAAAGTGCACAAGAAATTTGAGATGAGCCTGTGGAAAAAATCACTACTTACAGCGGAGCATAGAAAGCTTGACATGGAGTTTGAAAATAAGTATACAAATTTAAGTGAGCTTGACTGAGGGAATCTAATTTTTTTCCAATGAAATAAAAATGGGATCAAAGGTCCACCCTTTAACGGGTAACCTTGAAGGAAGTGCAAGAATCGACCAAGTTTAGCGACGATAACAAACCAACTGGAATCTGTCATAGAGGTATAGAACTTTGAAATGGAATAAAGCAAAGATGATTTTTTTAAATTGACATAAAATTGACTTTATTCGAAAGATAATCTTCTAACATTATAATTCAAATATAATTTCTGGCATATGACCGCCCAAAACAAGATTGCCGTTGATCCCAATTTTCATAAGCGAATTTTGTTTAGCGATGAAGCTCACTTTTGGTTGAATGGATACGTCAATAAACAAAACTGCCGTATTTGGAGTGATGATAATCCTCAAGTGTATGTTGAGGCACCGTTCCATCCACAAAAACTGACTGTTTGGTGTGCTTTATTTGTTGGTCCGTAATTCTTTAAAAACGATGCTGGCCAGAACGTTACAGTCAATGGTGACCGCTATAGAGCCATGATTACTGACTTTTTCGTTCATCAATTGAACAACCATGATGTGCAGGAGCTGTGGTTTCAACAAGACGGCGCAACATACATATCACACAGCTCGTGCCACAATTGATTTATTGAAGGAAATGTTTGGTAACCGCATAATTTCACGTTACGGACCCGTGAATTGGCCTCCAAGATCGTGCGATTTAACTCCGCTTGACTATTTTCCGTGGGGATATGTGAAGTCGCTAGTCTACGCCGATAAACCCGAAACGATTGACCACTTGGAGGACAACATTCGTCGCGTTATTGCCGATATACGGCCATAAATATTGGAAAAAATCATCCAAAATTGGACCTCCAGATTAGACTACGTCCGAGCCAGCCGTGGCGGTCATATGCCAGAAATTATATTTAAATTATAATGCTAGAGATCATCTTTCGAATAAAGTCAATTTTATGTCAATTTAAAAAAATCATCTTTGCTTTATTCCATTTCAAAGTTCTATACCTCTATAAAAAACACCCTTTCAGCAGGATAACGATCCGAAATTTACTGCAAGGATTACAGATTCAAGGAATCAAAAGCCAGGTTTGAAGTTGCGAGTCACACAACGCATATTTGTTATTCAAACAAGAAATTACATTTCGTGCGATTCGGGCTATTTTCTGTCAGCATAATCTGCCTTATAAACTCGCCGAACGATCAGAAAACCTTCAATGACAATTTTATGGCAAACAATGCCGTCGCCAGTGAAGAGGCTAACACCTTGTTTATTTCGATATAACCGCAAAAAGTTTGTTGTGACAAATACCAACGTGACTTCTACCCAAGCATCAACTTGCACCTCTCAACTCGCCTCTCAGGAACGAGAAAAATTGGCGCAGGTTATCAATTTTTGGACCGGACGGGCATCCGCGGCCGAAACAAAGTGTAATCAGATACCTTGACAAAAGGGCTGTTTCACAGCAGCCAACTTGATTCTAGGCTGAAGATAATCTGCTACATAGCCCTAATCAGGCCCATGATTGCCTATGGATGTCCGATCTGGTTCAACGTGAGAGCCAGCTTAATGGAAAAGATTTGGGTGTTTGAGAGATAATGTCTTAGAAACACAACGCGACATCATGCTAGTTATGGTAGTAAGCGCCGGAGATCAGATTATTGCCGGAAGTCATTGATTTTGCAACGTGGCTCCGAATCAGATTTATCAGAAAAATATCCACCCGTAAAATTCTTGCCCTATTGTACAGGACCTCGTTCGAGTAAAATTTCGTGTACTCAGATTCGGGTGTCCTATGAAGCCTGCATTTCCGTGGAACGACGGTTCCTCAAGGAACGTGATGTCGCCCTCCACGAGCCCGAGCGCCACAGGTTCAGCAGATCGATTTCACGCCGAGATCGAGAAGTTGTCGTCCGACAGCATCAACGTCTTTGGTGGTTGGAGCGGACTGTGTAGTGATTAATTTTACTAGGTCAGCCTCTTCAAGGGAAAGTCTGCAAACCCCTATGGTAGGCTAACATAGGCTAAGACAGGTTAGGGTAGGATAAGGTAGGTTATTAGGTGGTGCGTAGTTTAAGTGTAGCTTAGTTTTATTTTTATTAAAAACGAAAAAAAAATAAAATAAAAAAAAAAATAATTCGCCGAATCACTTATGGCCCGTTATTGGGACATTCAAAGGGTTAATCCTTATTTGCACACCTACACAATTTTAATCTACCAGGGAAGAAACAAATGGATATTGTAGCCATTATGCCACTTATTCTTCAAAAAGTCATTAACCATTTTTACCTTGTGATGATCGTCTGCAACGAAAGCTGTGGTAGTTACATGAACAATGTTGTTCAGTCATAATGGCCATGTACTGAACTTCATTGACCAATAAGTTTCAATATTGTATCAGAAAAGTGTGTGTTTAATTTGGCCTTCTACAATAGTCGTTGGCTCACCCTATATACACGGTATTTGTTCATTAAGTCAACTTTCGATTACTAGGGAATTATTACGAGTACCTCCTTCTCATTATTGTGCTTCTTCTATGTCGCAGTTCCATCTCTGCTAAGTATATCCTCCGATCTAGGGCTCGGCATTTCTATAAGTAATTTTTCCTCAGGTTCTCCTCTTATTAATTGTCTTATATCTTGACTACTCATTTGTCTATATGTCCTATATGTCTTGGTCTTCTTGATTTTATTACTTACAATTAGACAATGCTTAAGGCAGAAGAGAGTTCGCCGAGTCCTTGACTGTGTAGTTTTCTGTTTCTCCGTCCCGTTTTCTAGATTTTTCCTAAAATCTTATTTTCAAAGACCCGCAATCATTTTTCCTCTTTCGTAGTCAGAGCCCAAGTTACATAGAGAATGCATGCACCAAGAGACTTATGAGCAATTTTCCTTTTTCAAACAAAAAAAGAATATGAACTCTACAGCAGCAAATCAAGAGATTAACGATGCTTTTGGTTTGGATGCGTGTGAGAGAAACAGTGTTACCTATAGTAAATTCGACGAACAACATTTTTCAATAGAAAATAAGCCAAGAGGCAGACTAGAGGGGTTATTGATAATGAAAAATTTTCAGCAAATACACTTGTTCTGTGCCTTGCTACAAGGTTCGAAGTTTCAACTGCAAGAAGGTACTTATAAAAAGGAAAACTAGAGAGATGCCTGTCCCAGACTTCAACTTTAGTGGATATACTATGGCATTTGACTTTGATTGTTAAGCATCGTCTTAAATCCTACTGCATCCTAAAGATAATCGAAAGATATCAGTAGCATGGGTGGACATGAGTGAGTCTCCTAAGCGAACAGTTTAAGGCATGGTCCCAAACGGCTGCATGATAGTTCAAGACAACAGTCAACCTTTCTGAAGCCGACTCAGTTGGAATATAGAGATTTCCTCATCCGCCTCACTCACCAGACTTATCCCCGACCGATTACCATTTTTTCTGAAGTTTGGGCATTCATCTCCAAACTAGACAGTCCATAAGCTATTGCTTACGCTCAATCTAAGGCAAATGTTTAATGTTTCCAATAAAGCGAATCTTCATGTAGCATAAGCATTAGATGGATGTACTGCCTTCTGCTTTTTATAGACTATTACTGACTTTCCCCCGTATCCACTACCCCTCAAAGCTTGTCTAAAACGACAAACATTTCAATCGACTTATAAGTACTACTAATGCAATTTTCTTCAAGTTGCCATGCAATACATCCCTAATCCATGTATTCTTGGCGATGAAGAATTTAATTCCAATCTAAGAACCAAAAGCAATCAAAATTTCCAGACTGCTTAAAACCGAATTAAGGCGAAATATTTTAACCAGCAGCCAAGCTCTCAAATCAGAGAAGAGTCTTCCAATAAATGCCCCAAATGATGTCCCATCTAGTATTAGTACAAAGGAGTGAGGAACACAATCATTAAAACGAGATATCGTAAAGGCAAGGAACTTTAATTAAGCAACAACATAAGCATATGTAGCCAATTGGCATTTGGCGATATTAACTTTGTAACCCGTCTGCATAGGAGAGTACACTACGGCTGTAGAGTGAACAATATAGCCTTGGTGAAGAAGCTTCATAGGATATTAACTAATTTCAGGAATTTCGTTTCGTTCTGCGGTTTTCCTGTTTGACGTTTTCAATTGTCAGTGGCATCCGTTTGAGATAGAAATGTCTAGTGAAAGAGTATATGAATCTCAAACAAAGTGCGTGATGGATGTAGAGCATTAAATAAACTACTTCATATGGGAGATAAATTACTGCTTTTAAGAGAAAAATTACTAAGAATATTGGGTTTTAATGGAATCAAAAGGATGGTAGGAAGGCGAGCCACAAGCTAACAAAGTTATGGAACGAAATAATCTGACAAATGAAAAAAACCAAATAAAATAGAAAATAGAAAATACCGACGGCTAGACAGCGATCGATATAAAGTGTGCCGAGATCTCCTTAAAAAATCTTAATGGGCTAAAATTAATTTCGATAAACAATTAAGATCGCGTTCAGAAAAGTATTTCAAGCAGAAAATCACTCCATGATCGATACGTTAGGATGGCATTTGAAATCAGTCCTATACGGTCTCCTTGAAGATCAGAATTCGACATAATTTTTAAGTAGGTATGTTTTTGATTTAAAGAAAGTCAAAAAAGGGTACGATCATCGGCATCAGTTTTGAATTGATAGACCTGTAGAGATCAGTTTTATTGTCGGAGCATTCTAATCACATGAATAGAAAAAAACCTCGCGAAACTAAGACAAGTTTTATTGGATAATATAAGCTCGCAAGATCATTTTTATATCAAAGGGGATCATTGTTTCTCGGATATACTTTTACAACTGACTAAGAATTGAAAATCAATATGTGTTATTGAGCTTGTAAATAGAGAATAGGAGGAGTTTTAAGAGTGTCGAACGTTGCACGATCAAATTTTTATGGACCTGTAGGTCACTGTTCAAACTTTTCAACAAAAGAAAAAGGTTTCGTGAGAATTGAGCGAACGTATTTCCTTAAATTTCGATCAGCTTTTAATGAAGGCAAGTCAACAAAAGAGGTTCAATAGAATCCAAAAGGCGATCTCCTTGAGGATCATTTTTTAAAATGTTTTTATTTTTTTTTAAAGCGCGCTTATGATGTCTGAAGTGCGTTTGTAAACAAATTTGATGGAATTTTATAGAATTCCAATATCTACCTACTTTTGTCGAAGTTAGCCTTTCAGGGAAGACTGCTACCCTTAAGAAGATCGAAATGATCGGACGAATTCAAACAAGATCATATGCGATCGTTCATCAACCTCACAACCCAAAAACTGCCAAATAGCTTTCAGAGAACCCGTCCACTCAGATGGACACTAACAAGATCATCAACGACCTTATCAAGATCATGATCTCAACCAGCTCTTCTGATTGTGTCTTTCATTCATAGTCTCTCAACCGACCACAAAACTAATTTATCTGACATCAATGTGTTGATTTGCTCCACCTCAACTCTTTCATAAATTACGCGCTGTAACTAAACGCGGCAAATATATTACGCGCCTGTTCACCATTCCACCGCTCAACAGTGGTTTCCGCTTCACTTAACTAAATTTATGTTCTCCTCAATGCTTCACTTGCGGTCGGCATAACCATCTCCTATCAGTCACACAACGTTAGTTTCTCCTTCTCCCATTGCGATGAATTAAGAAAAGCCACCAGATTCGTTGAAAGGAACCATCCAGATCTTAATCTAGAATTCCGCCACCCATCGAGCAGTATAACTATGAAGCAACAACAAAAGCTAACCTTAATTAGTTTCTCTCGTATCTCCCAACTAAATATTCCCGGATTGGCTTTTCTCAGTTCCTCGATTCTATTCTCGATTTCCGGTGAAGTTACCTTTGGCTTGGAGCCTCCAATCACACCGGGCCGAATTGACCCGGTCTCTTGATAGCGATTCAGGATTTTCGACACACATCCGTGCGACACACGCAATTGACGGCTTATCACACACGGCCGTATTCCGGAAGCGGCCATTTCCACGATTTTCAAACGAATGTGATTGGGTAGCGGGCGTCCATTGATGAACACTCCGCCAAGCTGATTCACTCGACCTTGTCCTAATACAATAAAGAAAGAACGGATAGATGAGATGGCATTCGAGCAAGTCGTGTGGAGTTTTCATACCTTGAAAGGGATATCCAGCGAATAGAGGTCGCATGTTTAATGAATTTGCGCTGGACATATCCATATCTGTACCGATTGTGTTCGTTGGTATATCTAGAGAAATATTGTATCTACTCCGCGCAATCACTGAACCATATATCGATCTCCGTCGCAAAAACAACACACATTTTTCACCCGCGCCGTAGATAGACACGTACCTATTACCCGATATTTAGTTGCTATCCAATATCCAATGCGTTTTTAAAATATTTTTTTTAATTAAAAAAACAAAAAAAAAAGATTTTGTATCGACAATCCGTACGATAATCAAGACGACAATCGAACAAAGTGGAAGAAAAACCGCACGAGATACGACGACAATGCGCGAGAATAAATTAAACGCGCAACAGCAGCATGCCGCGATCGCTGACTACATGGTCGTCATCGCGCACCACAATCCAACAGATACGAAAACTATCTACGCGCACAGTGAAGTACGTTCTGGGCGGCGCACATCGAGCTGCTCGCCGCCGGGCTTAAACATGCGCTGAAAAGAGAGAAAACCAGTTTTATTTTCCTCCCGCTTTTCTACGCGATATGGCAACAATCAAAGTTCTAGATACACTATACCGCTCTGCCCCGCGGTATATCGCTTCGATATCAAAATGGTTATCAAACGTTCAGGGAGAAACCACGCCTCCGGTTTGGATGTTTTTTTTTTCTCTGTTCTCCTTCCCGGTTTCGCCGTTGCATTTTGACATGATGTAGTGGTTCTACTCGCGCGATTTGATGACGCCGATTGGTTGAGATAGTTTCATGGGGTTATCGGGATTCGAGTAGGAAAGCAAGGAAATCTCGTGGCAGCTGCTTGGTTCCTGAATCTTACTACTCTCGTACGCAGTAGGGGGAAACCTTTAGACAGAAATTTAATTGTGACGCTGGATTAAAGCGTGAAGGCTGTCATGGAATAAAAATGGCACCCACGGAAGGACATGCCATGGGGATGATGGCAAAAAGGATGCATTTAGCGAGGTAGGTCGTTCTGTTGTGCATTTCTGTTGTTATATTGACAAAGCAAAGAGATGTCATCGATGGGATGATTCATATATCGAAGTGAAGATCATCCTGATTGATGATTCGTTACAGTATCTCGGATATTTCTTTCAATGGAACACATCAAGGGAGAAAAAAAAGCGCAAGAGTTCCTTATGGAGATGCAAGGACTGACGGACTGACTATGTGCTGAAATATTTCTAACACACACCTGGAGGTTAAAATTAACCGTGAAGTTCCTTCGACCAACTCGACTGGCACAAGGATACGGAAGCTGTTGATCCTTGTTTTTTTCACGAACGGACTTCCTTTACCGGTAATAGGAAACGAGCAGAGTCCATGCTCTCAAATAGATGTGAAGAATTTAATTGGATTAAGGATTTGTTTTCTGATTTTAAATGCTGCTTCTGGATTCGATGCAGCGTTTGGTGATATTGGAAAAAAAGGACCACCAGTCATGGTTGGTCGGGTTGTTGATTCTACTGTTGCGTAGAATGAATTTTAATTAAAAAAGGAGAACTCTAACATGAAATAGTGAGGAAATGATTTTTTTTTTTGTTTTGGAAATTGGAGAAATTGAGTTTCACGCGGCCGAGGTCAAGCAGTTGTGGTGGGAATTGTTCAATGGAGCGGCGATCTTTAAGAGAGTGTAAAGCATGATACGGGAATTGGAGGGACATTGGATTTTTTCTGCGTCATTTAGAAATGATCTGCTACATAGGTGGTCATTTACCCTTGGAGATCTTTGTATGATTTTATGGATGGAGTTATGAAAGCATTTCCTGTTGGGTTTGCCATAAAGTGGAGATGTTCGATCAATGATCTTGCTTGTTTGTTCTTTTTAGGTATACTAGTTACATTTGATCAGACAAAATTGTACCCAGACAGTGAATATCAATAAGATGCCCCCGTTAGAATTATTTCACATCCAAAGCGTTGCCAAAAGGTAAGAGGTGTGAAAAAGCTTTCATATTATGGAGTGTATATTTTACGGAATAAATAAGGCAGTACATGGCTTTCCAAAAATAAATAAAAGCAGCGTAGACGATAAAAAAATTAGAATTGTCCTATACTTCTATTGAAAGTCTTATAATGTCTTAGATATACTACTGTCTAGAGAGAGCTATCAGTAAATAGGAGCTAGAGAGATTCCCATCCCGATATCAAAGTAAACTAAGTAGGTACATGGAAGCCATCTTAGATAGCAAACTTTTTTGGTCAATGCAAGTTGAGTAAAAAACCACCAAAGTGCTGTCAGCTTTGTGGTAATGCAGAGGTCATCTAGATCACGGCAAACCCCATAGACGGCCCAATTGGAATGCAGTAAAGTGGGTAGACTATAATCCTCCTACTCCGGATCACAACCATGCCGTGAAGGAAGAGACGAAGAAGAAAACGATCCTCTTGATCTACACGACAATGATAAGACGGATAATCTCATAAGCATCGGTTGTCAGTTGGAACAGGCTAACACGCAAACATGTCGTAGCCTCTTTCACTAAAATCCAAAGAGCGGTTTGTCTCAGCTGTACGGGGGCTTTCCCCAGCACGCCGGGCACTGCTCTAGATGCTAAGATGAACCTTCCACCCCTTGATCATTTATCAGAGAGCGCGAAGAGAAAAGATTTTCGGTACAACTCGCTTTGAAGTGATGTATAATACGTGAGGAATATCTTGCGATTCCTGTCTCATGGATAAGGTTTTCAACGCAATGATACCTGCCATCCTGTTGCGCTATAATTTCACAGTTTAATTTCCGTTGCATCAGGACTGGCTCTGGACAGATACTGAACCAGGAAAGGACTCCAAATCGAGTCCGGGGCTGGAGTTTTATTTGAACGCGAAAACAACCGACTGCCATTCTCATTAGGAAAATATGCGTCTGTCTTTCAATCAGAGATCTACGCTATTTCAAAATCACACATAATATAGATGGCTGAAAAAAGTTGGGCTCTGGCAGTATGTAGTTTTAACGTTGGCTTTATACATTACTTCGCGACAATTTACTGATTATTCCTAAGGTAAGTAATCCTTGTGATGTGATAGAAATTGAAAATGATGACTGTTCGAGGTGAACTAAACAAAAGGTACTTAGCCTCATAACGATCCGTATCAATGCTAAATTTTCTAACATCAACCTGACCTGCGTTCACATCCCCACGGAAGACAAGTTTGACTCCATCATGGATGAATTCTACGATCTCCTAGACAGAACGTATGCCCAATGTCCCAGCTATAACATCAAAATTGTACTCGGAGACTTCAATGCTAGGCCGGGTAAGAAAAGCATCTTTGACCAAGTCCTCGACCAGTACAGCCTACACGACACCACATGCGATAACGAACACAGGCTAATCGATCTGCCTTCTAGGCAGTAAGCGCTTCCCGCACCTCGAAATACACAAAGACACCTGGCGGTCGCATATAAACATATTGATCGCACCGCGATCGACGTCAGACACTCCTCCACTATTCTTGATGTTCGAACTTTCCATGCCAAGATGCGTCTACAGATATCACAAACGCAGCGGAGTAGAGTAAGAACACAAAGTTATGACATCAAAAAGCTACTACTACTTAAGCTCACTCACACAACTCAACCCTCCATTCATTCAATAGAACAACAATAGAACATTTTTAAACGAGCCCTGCATCTGGGCTGCAAGAAACACCTGGTTCGATGACAAGTGCAGAAGGATTGATAAAGCGAAGCAGGAGACATACGAGTATAAAGCCTCGCTGCATAAAAGAACGAGAGCGGCTCGTGAGCATTACAAGTTAAAAAGATGGAAGGAACATAAGCTTCTCAGGAGAAAGAAGACAGAGCACGAGAAGCAACAAGAAGAGCATGACGATCGAGGGTTTTGTCAGCAGATAAAGCGAACATGCCAAAGTATTTAAGTTAGAACGAAAGCCTGTAGGGAAGAGAATGGACAACTAGTAGTAGAATCGCAGTCGATATTGAGAATATGGAAAAACCATTTCTGCAGACTATATAAAGGCTATCTTAATCAATATACCGCTGTCAGGTAGAATGATTTATTTCTTAATAACGAAGGTCGCAGAGAATCAGAGGTTGAGATTGCCATATCAAAATTCAAGTCGAATAAAGCTGCTGGCGCAGACGGACTGTTTTCTGAGCTCTCCAAAGCAGCTGAAAATCAGCTCATCTGTAAGATATGGTCAAAGCATGCCCGAGGAATGGAGCCTCAGCATCGTTTGCCCGATCCACAAAAAAGAAGATCCCTTTGCGCCAACTTCTTCAAAAAAGCACGCTCCCTAACGAGGTTTTGGCCAGAACGTATGTATTGGCAGTATTGGGCTCAGGAGGCATTTAAGTAATAGAGCCCTTTCCCAGGCAACCGAGTTGACCGTTATCATTCCGGTCCTGCTGTACGGCGCAGAAGCACGGACCCTATCAAAAGCGAGTAAGGAAGTCCTTGGCCGTTTCAAGAGAAAGATTTTGATTTGGCCATGTACAGCGAATGGGCACCGCAGCTCCAACCTGTAGAGTCTTTGAATCTTTTGAAAATAAAGTAGACAGGTGAAAAGGGACCTTAGCCAACCTGGATGTGCGGCACTGGAAAGGACTAGCGAAGGCATGTTGGCTTAGGCCCAGGTTCACCCTGAACTGTAGCGCCGGGGAAGACGGCTAAATATAAATGAATACAATCAGCTCATTAGGTTCGGTTTTTTCCTTGCATAAGCAATGCTTGCAGCAATACACTTTAGGGCGATTTCAACCCGTGCTTTTGGTTTGGCTACATGAAGCGAAAGAACCGTTCGAAACTAGTTTACTAAATTTTGTTGAAATCGGGCAAGGGGTAAACTAGAGTAGGTCACGGATTATCTAAAAATCTACAGTGCCTGAAATCGAGGTACGACTATTCTGAGCTTTATAGGAAGGCTCAATTTCAACCATAAGTTGCCAACTTTCATCCATCGGAAAATTAAACAACGCCATACACAAGCGAATATTCCGCGACCTGTGTGAATCCTTGATAACCTGCGATAATCGGACGGGATAATCGGGAGAATAGGTTTGAAATGAATGACTTGCCAAGGCAGAACATGATCCCAAGAAGGTAATGCTGGCAATATGATGGAGGAGTGAGGAGCTGTTCATTATTCGTTTCTCAAACAGGAAGACACATAATCGAAACGAAATCGATATAATGCATAACAAATCACGCAAAACATAGGCTACTCATGCTGCTGCTCTACAATGAAAGACCACAAGCAGCCGTTGTCTGGCGCAGTAGGGATATGAACTTTTGAATTATGTGTCTTACCCACCAGATCTAACCCCGATATCTAACCACCTTGTTTGAAGTTTGGACAAAGCAGAGTGTTGGGGCTGAGTCCCAACATAACATAAACAGTGTCAGCAAAAAAAAAAAGATAAGAACTTTTTCGGAAGTGGCATATTTGCTTTAGTGGAATTTTGGAAAAATACCACCGTTTTTCGCTTCATTTTCATTTTTCAAATGAACTTTTTTAATTTTTGAAATAGCGTTGTTTAACTTTACCCATGAAAATCGGCAAGAGTATATGTAACGACATAATATATTATATATTATCGCTTCTCTCACGTGCGCTTTAAATACATTCACCCTTGCGTCAATGTGAAGCTTTGAGGTAGTTCAATGCTAAATACCAATGTCAATGATGAAACATTTCAGATCCTTTTTATCTTCAAATAATTCATCAACTCTCTATCATGGCATCAATCTCTGTGGCTGTATCATGGGAGGAATTTTCGTGATTTCTATTTTAGTAAATGTCAATTTATTATCTTTGCTCACGATCGAGAAGGTACAAGATGCCCTTTTGAGCTTATAATTGAATTGTCTTTGTATCTAACGAAGCTATTTTTCCCCATTAACTAACAGAATCTAATTTGATAAATTAATCAGCACAATTAAGGTCCACTTTTCGTTCTACAGTACGTCCACCGTCCTGAAGTAGTGCATGTTGGCATTTTGAATAAAACATTCGGCTTGGAGTGGTTAAGTCTTGCTGATTCTGAGATTAAGGACCATCATTTACATTAGCCTAATCTAGTACCAGTTTCAGTTTCCACTTGCCCTGCCTCCGAAAATAATGAAAGCACGTGCAAACGAAACATCACCACGTTACTATTTCAATAATAGTGAAAGCAAAGGAAGTCCTAACCTTTTGCAAGAACATGAACACATTACAGTGACCTCTCACTTTATATTCTACATCTTACGTCCACGCCAGCTAGGCTCATTAGCATGTTCATAGCTTGAATTTAATATTTTTTTCATCCATCAAATAATATAGAATGCTATACATATATCTTCTGAATTATACATTTGATATTCATATATGTAGCTGATTTTACTAATCAGAACCTAATCATTTCCTCCATATGTGAATGAGACTAATTATCGCCAATTCTAAACGGCAAATTTCTATTAGCTTATTCAAGACAAGTCTCCTATAATCAATTTTGCCAATGTAGAATTCTAGTCGGCATCTGAAACTAAAACATCAAGCTGGAGGAAGCTCCGTCATGGACTCTTGAGCATTCAGCTTCTTCAAGGCAAGACCTCTCCAATCACAGGCTTATATAGGTTTGGGTAGGTGTATGTATGTTTAGTTTATTGTAAAAAAAAAAGCAACAAACAATGACAAAACAAAGGAAAACAGTAACTGATGTACTCGTATATATGGTATACATATGGATGGTATAAGGATTTTAATTAAGGTATTTTAAGCTAGCTTTGTTAGTCGCGAGTTTATAAAAAAAACCAAAAAATTCGATGAGATGCTAATTTTTTTTTTAAGGAACCCCCGAAAGGGCGATCGAAAGTAATTTCGATCCATTGTTATGGAGAATAGGTTAGATATAAGAAATAGAAAATAAAAATGCCCTAAAAAATCTTTGCATGCGGATTAAAAATTCTACATTGGAACAAATCAGTTTCCAGTAATCCCAATTCACAATTCACATGCTTTCATTCACATTTGACACACAACTCATTTTATTTGATTTAGACATGCTGAAACAAAAACCGTACAATGTCCATTTTATTTTATTTTACAATTACTTTTTTGAGTCGAAAAATCTCCTACCGCATGCTTATAAGATTCACCCAAAATGATGTTTTATCAATTTATTTTATATTTACATATTTATTTTCATTTTCCCAAAAAGTCAACTGTAGCCTTAAGGAGGGAAATAGGTATAGGGGTCTTTTTTTTCATAAATCGATTCTACAACTATTATCATCATCAAGACTTAATCAAACGCATTTTTCTTAAAAGTACTTTTTTTCGAATTTGTGTACACTCTACCTCGCATTTGAACTTCAATCATAAATAATATCTTTATTTTTATTTATTCTTTATTTCAAAAAGGAATAAAAAATCGGTCGAAAATTGTACTTAATTTCACATTCTAAAAAAACCTGGAATGTTTTTTATTTTCTTGTGATAATTTTAGCTCAAATAGAAGACACTTATGAAAAAAGTAAATTAAAAAAAAAAAATTGATTTCTGGTAAAAAATGTGACCTATAGGATGTACACAAACTGCCTATCCGGGTGGCAACTTACAATGTGCAGCAGCTGATATCTCCGGGATTTTTTTAAGAAAAATGCTTGAAAAGTTCAGTGAATGTTGTTCAATATGTGGACAAAATATCCTCAAAATCTCAATAAAGTGTATTTATTCTTCATATGTTAAAAAAAAAAATTCATGAAAATTACTCTAAATACGTCGTCCTACACCTATTTCCCCCTTAATGAGTATCGAACCATAGCAATTGTGTCCCACATATCTACAGTTTTACAAAGCCATCCTAACTCAAATACTAGACCATCTATACGTTGACAGCTTGCTTAATGACAATAGGTCAGTCTTTCCATCCAAGCGTAACTTTAAAGCGGCTTTCATTGTTTGTCGTTAATGAATCGAGGAAAGGTTTTGATGAAATAGAATTAACTATCCTCACTCTGATTACTCAAAAGCGTTTTATCACTCTGATCTTTATAATACGTTATTGAATGCTTTTATATCCTCGTATCAAACAGCAAAGTTGATCTTCTCATATCTGACTGATAGAATGCAGACTGCGGTAATAGGCGATAATATATCTACCTTTCTTCCTATGAAGACAGGCGTACCGCAAGCTTCTATCCTAGCTCCCATTCTATTTCTTTTGTACATCAATGAACTACCTAATATCTTAGAGCATCGTTACGTACTTGAGAGCTGCATGAGTGCACTCAAACACTTTAGATCTCAGTATATTCAATAGTGTTCAAATATCGAATGTAATGAGTATTAAGTATTTTAAGTGAACAGTGTATGAATGTTTTTAACATTCAAAGAGAAATGAATGAATGTGAGTGAATGTGGCGATCGGTTTAATGAGTGAGTTTTTAAGAAATCACTAACAAACATTCTCTGTACTCAATGTACTAAGTATGTGCTCTTGCTACAATAAATAAATACATTTAAATTTGTGGAATTGTATATTGTTTAAGACAGTTTATTAGTAAGAAATGGATCCCCAAACTTCTTCCGAGCGTGTAAGTTTATTTATTCGTATATATTCATATAATTTGTATTTACAATTGTTTTAGGGATCTCAACTAATTGTTAATTGTTAGATTTGTCCGTTGGAAGTGTTTGTTTTTGCGTCGTTGCTTTGTGTTTCTGTATGTTTATTATCAGCTTAGAAAAATTCTAATTATTTTGATAAAATTTTAGTGAACAGTAGAATTCGAGATCTGATAATACGGAAACTATCGTTTCAATTTAGAAAGAGGAAGCAGTAATGTGTGGGATACCATTTCGAAAATTAACGATGCTCACAGAAAAGAGTTGTAGCTTTTAGAATATGCTACAATATGTACAGGTTTAAAGGAAGCACATCCAACTTAGCGAAGCACAAATGCTACACACGAGTAAGTGCCAGCTGCAATCCAAAGAATATTAAGGAGGTAAGTGTGAACAAAGAAACAAAACAAGAGGGCATACGATTGATGATGGAGTGAGCGATAAAAAAATGCTGTTCTTTTAGTGATTGACGATTCAGATCTCAAAAATATTGCCAAGCTTTTGATTAAAGTAGGAGCAAAGTTTGGATACAATGTACACTGTCGGACAAAATAAAGTGCAAAAACCAATAATTCATTTGCAAAACGATGTTACTTGGAAGATCATTGACCTATATCGTCTAATTGTATATTATGATACAGCTGCGCTCAGATAACATCAGTTCTGATTGCGACGCGACATAATAAAGTGCACTTTTCATTTTGTGTGAGGCACATTGGCAGATTGACAACGTTTTGCATTATTTCATTTATTTTTTGTGTCAAGATAGAATCATAAAACTTAATTTTGGAACTTTTTAGTTTAAGTTTTATTTTAATGCTTAGATTTAGTAATGAAGTCGTTAACGTCTGAAGTGAAGGAACTTTTGGTCAAGGACCGAGAAAGTGGGCAGAAAAGTATTCGCTATCAATATCAGGAGTGAGAAAAATCTATTTGAACTTTATAACACGAGGATCAGTTGAAAGTTTTAAAAACCATTGCGGAAGAAAGCGGAAAACCACACCAACAGATGACCGGGAAATTAAAATTGAGGCCAGAAAAAATCCCTTGTCATCTGCCAGGAACATGAAGGAAGATTTGCAGTTCAACATTACGCACAAGACCACCAGAACCGTGCAAAGAAGGCCCCGAGAAAGTGGTTTACAGAACTTTATAGCAAAAAAGTATTTGTCCAAGCCGCAAACATTTTGGAATAATATAATTTAGTCCGATTAATGTAAATTCGAATTAAAAAACTCAAAAAGTAGGAAGCAAGTGTGGTGCAAACCATCGGAAAGGCTTAGTCAAAGGTGTATATAGAAAATCGTGAGGCACGGAGAGGAGTCTGTTATGGACTGGCGTTGTTTCTCTTTCAGCGGCGTCGGGAATCTTGTCAAAATCGAATCCAAAATGACGGGTCCTGCTTACTTCAATATCATAAGGGAAAATTTAGCTTCTTCCGCTTCACAAATGTCTTTGGGGAGTTTTGTTTTCCAACAAGATAACGACCCAAAGCACACAAGCAAAGTCGCAAAAGAATATTTTTCCTTAAATCACGTTGATGTGTTGGGGTGGCCGACCTAGTCTCCTGACCTCAACCCGATTGAGCACCTTTGGACGATCCTGGATGATAGAATCCCATTGGAGGCGCGTTGCAGCTGACCAGCTTTTTGGGAAAGTTTAAAAATTGAATGGGAGGAAATTCCAGGTGATACCTTAAAAATTTGCTTTAAGCATGCTATAAAATCTAAAGGAGGATCCACTAGTTATTAAGTTTGATCTAATTTGCACTTTATTTTGTCGTCTTGAAATATTTAACCTTTTTGTATTTTTAATTTTTTTCTTCTAATATTTTCCTGTAACATATCTTTAAATGGCTATATTTTCTTGTAAATGAAATAAAATACGCAACCTAAATTTTTTTTATTAACATTTCTTGTACTAAGAATGGTTATACACTTTATTTTGTCGGACAGTGTAAATGTTGAAAATCTGTTATCACATCCCACAACGGTTTCGTATAACATAACTTAATTGTATGGGGCTCACTTCGATCCAATTAAGGAAGAAATATTAAAATATAAAAGTTCCGGTTGCTCGATAACTAGCAACATATGGACGAATAATTTCTTGAGGTCATCTTATCTATCTTGCAATGCTCACTATATAAAAGAGGAGTGATCATACATCGTCGTAGATTACGGAGAAATTTTAAGACAATTTGGACGCGATCTGGAAGGAAATAAGCCAGTTATTGTGACTGACAGAGGATCGTAGCCTTTCGAGACGGTCGCAACATTCACTGTCCAAATCATTTACTGCATAGTATAATTGAAAAAGCTGTGAAGAGAGTATCGGAACTAGCCGAAACTGTGAGAAAATGCAGCAAACTAGTCAAATACTTCAAAATATCGGGCGTAAACTGCAATTTACGCATATCATTGAAAAGTCATTGCCCGACACGCTGGAATACAGTATACTATTTTCTTAAATCTATTGAACAAATTAGGGTTAATATAACCAATATATTAATTGCACAAAGCTCAATAGAAGGCATAAATATTACTTATGTAAGCTTAATTGTGCATCTATTAGCTGCGTTTGAAGACGCTTCAGAAAAACTTGAAACCAGCAAATTACCCACCATTCATTTAATTATTCCCTATATAAATAAACTAAAGAAAAAGAACTAATAGTTTCACTGTTTCACAAAATTTGACAACATATCATAAGATTGCACTTTTTCTATTTCCACACTACTCCAATTCACGGCACTTGAAAACATGATTTTATAAAAGCGTGCAAAGAAATCATGACAATGAATCCTGCAATGAAATCATAGATATGGGCAATGAACCGAGAATGCGGCTGGTAAAAAGGACAACGTTTTTGCAGATTCCATTGAAACACAAAATTAAGGCAATGGTATAGACGATTAAATTGCCAGAGAAATTAACAGCTATTGCAACCTAAATGTTGTTTATACCGACGAATTTGATTGCATTCAATGGTGGAACTTACACAAAAATAATTTTCCTCTTTTATTTAAAACAAGTCTTAATACAGAAAAACGTTGGGCTCTTCCTACAACTTCTGACAAAATAAACAAAATTATGTTCCTCCATTACAAAATTGACAATTTAAATATGTAATTTAAAAAACAACATTTGCCTTTTAAATGTTAATACCTACGATTGCCATTATTTTCTCTTTAGAAATAGTGACAGTGTATACGAGAAAGTTTGAAATCTTTTAAAATATAATGAGTACACGGTTAACATGGTATAATTAAATGGGACAATTGAATACAACAAATCAAACACGTTTTTCGGTGCATCATAATTCATATTCGTTCAATTCGTACCTTATTCGTTCGAATGGTGTGAATGTCTTTCTCATAACAAGACTCTTATTTATTTTATTCTTTTGCGAATTCACTCATTCATTTTAGTCGTGAATCACCCAAAAGTAATTTTGAATGCATTCATGCAGCTCTGTGTTACGTACACATGTATGCAGAAAACGTGCAGCTACCAACATAATTCCCTCAACCGAACAATACATTGTCAAAACTAATAACATTTACCTCAATACCAGTCAGTTCAAGCCACTTGTTATATATACCAATTTGGTTGATACTTCTACCTTTATGACTAACAAAACTTGGGCAACGCAGTATTGACTATGTTCAGAACCGTAAGAAACGTCGGGCCAATTTTTAGAGGAATTTTAACCTGGGACGACTACATTAATGCCAAAGTAGGAAAGGTATATGGTATCCTGCGAGCTATATGGCCTACTCAACATTACATGCCCAACAAGACAAAGTTGACTCTCGCAAAAATTATGAGGACTATGATTCGAAAAGGAGGCCTAATCTGACCTTCTATAATGTTGTTCGATTCATTTCTAATAACACTAGACGCGAGCACATATCCGCATACTCGAAATCTGTATTTGGCTGCTCAATCGATAACATTTTTAAATATCATGCTCTAGTCTGGTTTTACGAACAACAGCGGACTCGACGACCTACTAAGCTTAATTCCTCTCTCTCCCACCGGACGTGCATTTTTATACAAACCATGTAGATATTGATTGTAAAGAGTTGTGTTTTTATTTTATGTACCGGTGAACCAAAAAAAATTTTTTTTTGCTTTTTTGCTATACCCACTAGGTTAAAAAAAATGCTGTAAAAATCACGATTCCCAGGAGGTACATTCATTTGAGTACGATCCATCGAAAGGATAGCATCAAGCAAATCTGCAAAAAAAAAACAGATACATACACAGCGACTCGGTGAAAATATTGGGTGCTCCACTTCTTCATATTCCACAGTAGCTCGCTGGTCGGGAACATCCATTGAACAAGGACGTCTCTCACTGAAGATAACGTGAAAAAAGTTGAAAATGTTGTATTGGCAGATCGAAGAGGGACCATCAGGCATACATATAACTTAGGTCACAGGCAACTCATGTGGTACCGTTCAAAGAATCCTTTCGAACGGAGTGCATATGAAAATGGTCCCTGCGTGTTGTCCCTGGTATCGAGAATGCTAACCGACGAACAAAAGAAAAAACGAGTTGACATTTCGAAGGTAAACCTCGAGAAGTTCCAAGAATATCAGGACATTTTTTGTTATGCTTCGTGACTACATACGAGGTCTGGATTCACCTGGTAGAATATTTGGGAAAGCGAGCCACTATTTCGGAATCTTATTACGTAGATTATATAAGAAGATTGCATGAGGTCACTACGGGACAATCTGCGAGCTGGAGTGCTGTTTTACCATGACAACCCAATGGTTCATAAAGCCGTAATTGTGATGGCTGCCATTCAAGAAACGGGACTCGAACTACTCGAACACCCGCCCTATTGACCAGATCTACATAACTCCCAGTGACTTCCACCTCTTTCCTTGACACAATGAAAACATCCGAGGCAAGAAATTTGAAGACGAGAGCGAATTTATGACTGCTGTCGAGGCGTTTCGAGAGGGTCAAGACAAAGAATTTTTCTCGAAGTAAATTCTGGGCTTTGAACGAAGATGGACTAAATGTACTAAATTGTTAGGAAACTCTTTAACTATAATTACTGTGTTTTATTTTTATTACTTTTGGATCATCCCTAAGTAAGTAAAAAAAGAAACGAAATCTATTTATTAAGAGAAAACAGGCCCAAAAGGCATAACCGAAAATAACTTGATCCTAAAATTTACGCAGGAAGGAAAATTTTAAACAGATGTAACCAGACTCATAGGCAGTTCGAAAACATTTGCTTTTAATGCCTTAAAGCCACCAACTCTGGTATGCCAACAGGTCGACCATGAAAAACGTCTTTAAAAGATGGCGCCCAAATAAAACGCATATCGAGTAAAGATCCTTTTAAGTTAGGATGGAGTCAGGATGGAATTAGAATCGCCAACTTATTTCTGGACGATGCGAAGAACATGTTTTCCAAACAAGTTCCAGAGTAGTTCCTCTTGTTAGTAAAAAGAACCGGAAATACCCATTTAAATCCGCAAGAAACACATAAATTGGATAGATGAAGAACATGAAAATAGATTGCGAAATATTCTTCAGGCCTATCAAATGAAGATAAATTTGGTGGGGTCGGATGGCAAAAGGTCGGTCGGGCCATAGAGTCGGTGTTAAGCATACAGTAGGAAGTGTATTGGTGTGGGCTTGATTTTCGTGGTATGATATTTGTCCAATATTTTTGATCAGGGTGACCATGGACAAGCATCTCTACGCGAATATGTAAGAAGAGGTCATGCATGCTAAGTGGGAGATGCCATTGAAATGGCAGCTTAATAATGACAACAACGTCCACATTCGCTGGCCCGCCCAATTGCCTGATCTTAGGTTAAAGGTTAAAGAAGGGGAGGGCTAAGTATCACTTCCACTCGGAGACCAAAAGGCCCATTGTGCGGAACACATATGTATAATTAACCTGTCCTATCACGTGGTGGCTGAAACCACCCCGTGCTCTTTATGAATTTTAGAAGATCCGATATATCTGCATTTGCCACATCCGCAATCTCTGTAAGGAATTTTTGGCCCACCGACGCTAGGCGTCGATTCTGCCCAGCAGTGGCAAAGCAGATGTTGGATCGTCTCAGTTTCTTCCTCATCGCCGCAGCTCCGGCAGAGATCGCTGGATTCCGAGTCCCATTTCCGGAGCATTGCTCCAATGGGACATTGTCCTGTGATCACTCCGACGAGCATACGGATCGAGTTTCGGTCCATCGCCAAAAGCTTCTTTGTTTTTCCGATATTGACCTCTGGCCACGATGATCTTGTCGTGTAGCTGTCGTTTCTTGTAAGCCAAGACGAGTTGGCTTCTTTGATGACTGTGTCATTTATGATCCGGTATAATGGGCTGATCGTTGGTTGCAATGACGTGTCCGCCTCGCTGATGTCCAGTTCAGCCTGGCCAATTCGTCCGCTCTTTCGTTCCCTACGATTGAGCTGTGACCCGATAGTGGGATATCGGTTACCTGTAGGTGTTTGGCTGCTTTCTCTATTGCCAGGATTTCTGCTTGAAAAACGCTGCACAGATCAGGGAGTCTGAATGATTCCTGTTTGTGGAGGGTATCAGAGTAGAACCCGGCCCCATCTTAATCTCTAGGAATATTTATCGGGCATCCTACGAAAGTCCATTGGCTCTGAAAAAACTAAAAGTAAAGATTAACGGTGGAAAAAATACAGGCTTGTTACGCCATACCTTCCAGTACTTGTCGTATATCCTTCCTTATCAAGAAGATAATGAAGTTATCAGAAATAATTGATAATCCACAAAATATTTTTTCTTTTATATTCTATGACTACAAGAAATAAGAAACTACCAAGAATCCGACGTTTAAAATGTTATCCCTAAAAATATTCAGTGGCCTTATTGTTCCGTCCGTAACCGTATATAATTTGTTTTTTAAATCAAAATTTAAAAATTTTCTAAGATCCTAAGCCGCATTGCTAAATTTGATAAGACATAAAACAAGCACCTACTTTGCTCCATTTGTCGCACCGCAGTTGAAGTTCATTTTCGTTTACTAAGTTAATTTTGTGAGGCCATAAAACTTAATGACAAAAAAATAAGTAACAAGACTAGACAGGTTCTGTAATCGGTTTCGATATATCGCAAAAATATTTTTATGAAAGACACCTGATACCATATCCGTCGTTTCAGGTAATTGCAATGTTCTTGTCGTGACCAAGTGAAATAGTTTACATTCAAGTCCGTGTGATCAGTACCTATATCTAAGCAGCATTGCCACACTACCCTCCAACATCTGCTGTTATGCAATGAAATTAATGTGCTTCAAAGGTTACCATTTTATTAATAAAAGCTAATAAACTTGTGTTTATTATTGTTTGATCCAATCATACTCATTCTCACTACTTCTCTGCATCTAAAATAACCTTTACAAACTATTAGTCTCCAGTTAATCACCAGCTATTTTAGTTGCCATTAAAGTGTTTCTTGTGCTGTTTTCCTTTCATTTGGTTTTGTTTTAGTAGATTGAATCTAATGGGAACGAAGGAGCTGTCACCCCTTTGGGAATTATCTTGCCCACACCTTCCACAACGTGACAAAATACTTTTGAAGTTTGTGTCAGAATGTGAACGAGCATTCTTGTTGTTGCGTAATTGTTTCATACTATAAACCAAAAACCTTATGATTCCTTGGTATTAATAGCTGATTTAGCCTGACGTCACCCTAACCTTTTTTCTCACAAAGAGTCAAAGCCAAACAAGTCTAGCGACGATGGTCTTTTATGGTTTAAACATCAACTGTCGATGCCGCTGTAGGCGTATCTCCTAATTGCAAATTTAAACCAACTAATTACCCAAACTTCCCGTAATTACGTGGAGAAATCATCGAATCCACTACACACTTGAATCGCTTAACAAAGGCCAACACCAAAACCATCAACCAATGTAAGTGTAGGCGCTTAACATCCGAAATTTATCGCCATCGGATGTCACTAAATTATCCGAAAGATAAACAGCCACCACCCAAGACAATTAACTGAAAGTATCTCTCTCTCTCTTGGTCGAAAAAATCCGCTTCTAATCGAAATTTCCATGGCTACACGATGATGCTGGGTCGCTCTTTCTGTGTGCCAATTCCGTTCTTCTTCCTTGTTGCCCCGTCTCTTGCTTTCTCCCTTGTATTGTTATAGAATGACCGTAAGACAAAAACAACCCAATTAACGTATCCAAATCGAATTGATTTCCACTTCCAAAAACAAAAAAAAAGGGAAACAAAACAAAAACAGAGATACGTATAGCCTGGCCCTGTTGCCATCTGTCCGCCTCTGTTTCGGCATTCAACCAGCCCTCAAATCGTTACCTGTTCCGGTGTCCGGCACAGCACGAACACCCTGTATTTATCTCAGGATGTGTTTACAGATTGCCTTGTGACGCAAAACCCATCTGAAATGGAAATTTCGAAAACAAGCAAATGACCCATCGACAATAGGTCTTTGTCTCAAGCCCATCGGAGGACTAATCATAATCGAAACGGTTCCGGGCACATTAGACTGCTGACATTAAACTGTGACGATACTACCGGGGCACCCTGGTGGGGTGTTTATTGAAACCAAATTCGAGAAGATGATCGATTCTCTACACTCGTCGTCGCCTTCGGAACGGATGCTACCTATCGTGCATTGGACCCTGCCGATTGTCGAATTTGTCCAACCTGATTGACGATCGATAGTACCGGATATGCGCGTATCTCTATTTATCTTAGGGACCATTAATGTAGATCGGAAAGAGTATACTTCCCCCTAATTAAACGCATGCCAAACACCGTCATCGGGAAGAGATACTATCACCTATTAAAAAGGCACAATAAAAGCCAAAGGGAAACCTAATGAATATGTATTAGAACTTGAATCCGAGGACAATTTGTTTTTTTACGGCACGGCAGGTGCCGCGCATTTACATCTCTCCTCCCTTTAGCTCCCCCGATAATACCGATTGCGCCACACCGCCACATCACCACACACAATGAGTGTATCTCGTCTGGACCATGACAGAACTCTGACCCAATGTTCCCACCGCATCAGCATCATTGCGAGACGTTGGGTTCTTTAGTCTCTTACCTTAAATCGTATATCCTTAGTTAAGCTCGAGTCAAGCCGGTTGGTCGGTCGGATACCCATCCAAGCGCAACCACCGAAAAACTCAATTTATTTGCAATTAAAGTGGATCCTCGTAAAACAGTCACTGTGATGAGTTCTCAGGTTCATCATGTTCGTCAGAGTTGCGATGTCTCTCGGTTTTGTCGGCGCGGTCTCCTTTGTGCAATGGTGTTGTGCGCACGCCATGTCACTGTGGCATAAGTCCACTCATTTCGGTATTAATTGCACTCTTCCGAGCTCGCACCGGGGTCATAAACAACGTCGAGTTCTACGGAAAAACAACGATCCGGTACGGGTCTGGCTTCTACGCAGCTTTACTTAGTTTTTTTTGTTTTTGTTTTTGTTGTTGTTTCCCCCCATCTTCTTCATGATCATTGGTTACGTCCTGCTCCTCGTGAGCTTCCTCGCGTCCATGGGAAATGATTTCGTGCCAGACGAACTGACGTCGTTTGCCAGGCGTTGGCAATTTGTTCGCACTGGTGTTGATCACACAAATCCTGAAATGGTTAGGTTGGTTGGTGTGGCGGCTGGCGCAATCATCTCAATGTACACCGTGTACGGGGGTATCTGCATATCCAGATAGGTACTCCTCGGATGATTGAATCCTGTCAGACTGATTTAGATTAATGATCGTGCGCAGAGCCGCGCACGATCGCCCCGATATTCCGTGTCAAAATATGTGGACTGGGTTTGGGAGTGTGAAGATGTATATGTTTCTGTTCTTATGCACATCTCGTCGGATCTTCCGTTTTTTTGTTTTTTTATTTTTTGCAGTCTTTAGTGATTGTTGTTTTGTTGCCCCGTAATTTACAGTGACATATTGGTGGAGTATCCGTTGGGATGTTGCGAAATGATTCCTACCGCTGGGCTGTCATGCTGACCATCGCTTGAAGCGATGATGAATGCGTGTGCTTAAATATTGTTTACGATTGAAGTTTGGAGGAATTTGAGAATCTCACGTTCCCAACAATATGTCATCTGAAACGAGAGCTCAGTTTTATCTTTCATGTCTTTGAGATTCGGTTGTGCAAGATGGTCAACTACTCATAAATGTAATGACGTTGTGGGACTCTTTATTGCAAGGAACGCCCTTAGTAACACCCAAGAATTTCTGCTTTTACGAATCTAATAGAGGAGCAATGTGGCTCAGTGATAAAGGTTTTGAGGCAGATGATACGGGGATGGAATTCTGTAACAGCCAAGGCCCCAAAATTATATTTTCGCATTAAATCCATTTGCAACCATATTTTCCAACATGGCAAGATCTCTTATGGATCTTTTACGGATGCACTGCAATGATTCTGTTCTTTATAGAATTGATGAGAAAAATTTATTGATTCCCTCATCACTGTGCTTAATTCTGCAGGTACTATTCCCTATCTATCTATCTGTAAAACAACGAACAGAGTTGTTGGCACGAGCACTGGTTACATCCAACCCTTCAAATGAAAAAACAACATAGCCGAAATATAGTCAAGCGACTTAAACTCAAAGAGCGTAAAAAAATTTCGAGATCATAATAACATCAAAACTCCATTTGATTTCTCCTCCTGGTTCCTACTATTCCCGGAAGAGACTACAAAGACAAAATAATAAACTGGTTTTCCAGTATCAATAGGTAAAGTATAATTCAATTGCCAATAAGGTTAGATGGACAGAAAATCATAATACAAAGCTGCACGTCTTGTGCGAGTATGTTGCAGTCAAAGAAATGGAATGCGAACCAAAAGGCGTTGTTTAAAATAGTAGGAGTGATTGTTTCTTCTAGTGAAAAGAAGTTATAAAAAAATGGGAGAATTGACTCTTCTTTGCAAATGATATTCTCTCTTCTTTTATGGTTACTGGTACGAGGAGAACACACTATTCGTGAAAAAGAACATTTGAATTACAGATTGTGTGCTTTGGTGGATGGGGTGCTGCTACAATTCTAAACTATTTAAAATATTCGGAAAAGCCAGAAACTCGCTGACGAAAAAAGAATCATCTAAAGCAGTTCACCAGCTTATCGTAAGATATCGTAGTAATGCCTCAGGGATATCGCCTAGAGTCATACCGGATCAGTTCCAACTTTTTATCAGAGACGCTACGGTTCATATACAAGTCGCAGGGTTGCACTCTTAGCCCCTAATACTTACAATACTTCGCCTAAGTATAAAAAAGTCCTAAACATTCTTATGCGAAGATCATGGCCCTAGCATGATTCTCATGTATACATTTAATAAATAAGATGATTGACCAATATGTGCACAAAGCAATATTAAAAAAAGCTGTTAACATATGTAGATTAAGAAATTTCTTTTAAAAGGGTTTTCAACATGACCACGACAGAAAATAAACGTCACCCAACCTGAATGCTATTGATAATGTGTCGTTATTGTAAAATCACGTGTCGGATGCTAAACCAACCATTAATAGTAAACAAACTAGGCGCTGTAGTTCAAGAAGTGTGGCCATAAATTCGGAACACAAAATTTCAAAGTTTTAATTTTTTTTTTGTAAGTTTTTTTTTTATTTTTTATTCTTATATCTTACTTCTTCTAGACAAAAATGCTTACGTCTAGTTTAACTACCTTAACTAGTTAAAATTATTTTACTCTAACTTTCTTCAGACCATGTTCTTCGACCAAAGGATTAACTTAATTAAAATGAATGAATAATTAATGAATGAAAAAATAAGCCGAGCATCTAATTCAGCTCGAGAATTAAGAAGAGTCTTGTCAGGGGAGCCTCATTCGAAAAGTCACTTTTTTTAAAATCTCAACAACTGTGGTTTAAATGAAGATATTTTATTGGTCTTTTTTTTTGTTGTCTTCAAAAAAGCCGGCTGTTTCCAAATCTGTAAAAAAAACTTAAATTATATTTATAATAGGAGCCTAGATTGCGTATAATTTAAAAAATATATTCATAGTATATTTTTTTTAAGTATATTATGAAGTATAATATTTGAAGTATATAATATTTAAACATCGGTTTTATAGGGAACCCGTTTTAGCCCTTGTGTCAATGGGTGTTTTAAAATCTTCCCATCAATGGAATAGGTGTGGCTGGACCTTCATATATTTTGAATGAAAATTAATGGAATTCAATGAAATAATTTAATTTTTTTTGTTTTGTTTTGTTTGTTTTGTTTTTAAATTCATTTTTATTTATCTTACACTATGCTTATTTCCTAGATAAAAATGATTAAATCTAACTTAAAAATAACTTAATACATATGTCTTACTGGCCCTTCGCGGGCACTCTAAGTTTAACCATATTTCTTAATTACTAATGCCTTTCAGCCTAAATCTATCTATTATGTTTAAACTTATAATTTAGCAATGGATTTTCTAGTAAAAAATTCTTGAAAAAACCTAGATTATTAATTTGACTTAAATATCTTAACCTACCCTAAGCTGCTTAATCCTAAACTTAAGTATAACCGGGTTGGCTACCATTTATGGATTTTATTCCGCAAATGTCACCCCCCCGATTGCATCTTCCAGCAGCTTGGATTTGCCATCTCACTCATTCAGCATGCCCGAGATCTCACCCAGACTATGGGTCAGTTCTCAAGCTCACTTGAATGTGCTGACGCCCAGCCTCCGAAAGATCCCCTAGCTAACTCTAACCTAACTTACAAACTAAGGAGTAGGGAGGACCTTACCGTCGTAACGCACCGTTCTGGGGAGCATAGGCACTTGCCAGCCACCAGAATTCAGCATGTTGCTTAGCGACGTCGGCGAGATCCCAATCCGCCATTGCGGTGCTAAAACGAATGAGCTCGTGAGCACTGTCAACATACCCGTCGCGGATGAGTCGTTTGTCCCTGGCGCTGCGGTGGCGGTGATAGATTACCGGGATACCATCTCTATTGTGCACTAACCTTTCGGAATCGATATATAAAAATGCCTCTGGGGGAATAAAGCCTGATCGGAGTGTGCTCTCGTGATATATGTAATTCGGGTAATAAGCTCCAAAAATCAAGTTATTTTCGCTAGTCATACATCTGACAATGTGCTTTCGAATCATTTTAATTAGAAAATTGTCAATTCTGTTTAGTCCTGCTCCGTTGTACAGGACCTTATTTGGGTAATACTTAATGAACTGTGACTCTGGCGTTCTGTACATTCTAAAACAGACCCTAAGGCACTGTCTTTCGAACATACGAATCTTTTCCATATAAGATGGCGCTACATTAAACCACACTGGACAACCATAAGCGATAATGGGCCTTATTAGGGCCACGTAGCATATGATTTTAACCCTACGGTCAAGTTGACTGCTGTGAAACAGGCTTCTTGTCATACCGAAGGCTCTCTTAGCTCCGGAGAGACAAGCATCTATATGTCTGTTGAAATATAGATACTGGTCTAGCCAGATACCAAGATATCTAACTGCGTTTCTCACCGCTAATTGTTGTCCATGTTGCCCGATGATTGCGAATTTCCTCCAGTTCTTTTTCGTATCCCTTGAGGCCATGTTCAACGGAGTTCTAAACAGTATCGTTTCCGACTTTTGGAAGTTGATTTTCAGCTTCCAATCATCGCAATATCTCTTAATATAATCGAAGTCACATTGCAGCATTGCATTGATAGTTTCGATTTTTGGGCTTGATCTGTACGCTACTAAATCATCTGCGTACGCTATTGAATGGTTGAGGAAACCTACAAGATCACTTGTGTAGATGTTAAATAGTATTGGAGAGTTCACCGCCCCCTGTTGTAAACCGTTTTTAATGTCAAAGAATCTGCTCGAAGTAATATTGTTACATTTAACAACAAACTTCTTTCCCATAGTCATTTCATAAATCATGTATAGCAGGTGATTTGGCATGCCTAACCTAGTGAGCTTGTAGAATAAACCTTCTAACCATACGGTATCGAAGGCTTTTTCAAAGTCGACCAGGCAAGCACCCGTACATTGGTTTTTGGCCTTATTCCACTGAATGTCGGAAACTAGTTTTGACGCGGCGTGAATGGTATCATGCCTCGCTTTAAAACCAAACTGGTTGTCCGGTATTATTTTCTTTTCCTCAACCCATTTGATCAGAGCTCTATTTACAATTCTTTCGAACACCTTGCTAACATTCGGAAGCAAACTAATTGATCGGAGATTAGTAGGGTTTGTACTATCTTTATCCCGTTTAGGGATTGGATGGACCACCGCTGTTTTCCACTGCACTGGATAGTGGTTATTATTCAGAGCATTGTTGAACAGCGTGGTGAAAATATCTACTGCCTCAAGTGGTAAGTGTCTTAAAACGACGTTTGGGATACCATCTATTCCCGTTGACTTCTTATTTTTTAGTGAATCCAGGATGCACAGGAGTTCATCCTTTTGCACAAACAAAGATTGAGAAGTTCGTTCATTGGCGACAATGCCGTTTGCATGGTTTTCATCATTGAATACTGTGAAGCTGTTATTCTCAGATCGCCAATTCTCTATTTCTGCACGAAGATGTGAGTGGTTCAAAAAGGCCGCATTCTCAAGTTCGTGATTTCGATGAACAGAGTTGTTCACCATGTACACAGACTCGAAGAAAGCGCCGATCGAATTAACTTTCTCCTGTGGATCCTCGATCACAAAAAAACCGTCTCCTGTCTCGACACTTTCTGGATTTATGCCCACATTCCGTAGCATCGTTGTATTGTCTGTCGTCTGGGGGATTCGGACATAAGGAATATCGTTATGATCTTTTCTCCTGAATATTTTATTTATTTGCGGGAACATATTCGGGCTATTGGATTTTATAGAACGAATCTTATTGCCCCAGTGCAAACTTACAGCTATTCTGTAATTTTCTTTTAGTAACTGTTGGATATTTTTGATCACCGATTTTAGCATCCTTATCTCCGGGTCGTGTGGGTCTGTAAATTGTCTGTATAGCCGTTTAAGCCTAGAGAGAACTCTACTTTTTTCCCTGTGGAGCGCGTCGATTGCTGGTGTTCTATATCTATCAGTTTGGTCACTTGTCTGTTCTATCCGAGGGATAGATTTGTCCATGGTTCGTTTAATGACGGTGCCCATTTGTCGCAGGTAACGGTCAATTTCGTCGTTAGTCAAGTTTCGGTTTACCGGTGGATTAATTCCGCTCAGGCGTATCTCTCTTCTCAACGATCTTGCAAAGAGTGACCAGCGTGCCTGTTGATAGTTGTAGGTGCATATTGGTTCGTATTGTTCCAGTTGCGAAAGTTCGTTAGGTATTCGTATTACTGTAGCGAGTCCGTTATGGTCACTGTCGTAGTCGATGGTTCGTAAGCAATTTCGACTGTAGCGATTTGTGGTAGTTAGTTCAAGTCTTGCGTCTGTTAGGGCTAAGTCCAAAAAAGAGCCGGTTCTTGGAAAGGATGGCGAATCCGTCGCGTACATCTCAAGTCTGTACTCGGCCGTATTTCGACACCACCAATTGAACAACAGATTACCCCTAGTATTTGGAGTTGCGTTTCCCCATGTTATGTGTTTGGCGTTAAGGTCACCGCCAAAGAAATAATAATTTTCTTCTGACTGCAATTGAAGATGTCGAAAAAGTGTTTCAAGCTCTGTAATAAACTGACTAGGTTGAGGTGCATCAGGTGCATAAAGAGCAACTACATACATACGTCTCCTACTTTGGAGAGGAATGCATATAATACACGCTTCTAATATTCGAAACCTTCGTACGATCCCGCTATACACTACACTATGGCGCAATTCTTTTCGTATTAAGACCGCAACCCCACCCCCTTTTGAGGGGTGGGGGCGGTCTCTTCTAACTACATTGTAGTCTTTGTAGCCTAATTTGTGTTTCTGATTTAGTTTAGTTTCACTAACCAAAAGCACATCAGGGCATTCGTTTAACAACATGTTCGAGAGGCTAGCTCTTCTCTCAATTCTGACCAGTGAATTTACATTCACTGCAAGGATCTTAAAGTTTGTCTCATCCAGCGTATCCATCATGATTTATGGCGCGCCAGACTCGGCAAACAGCGTGGAATAGATGATGTCTATTCGAGTCGCTTGTTCATTCAGTTGTTTCTGAAACTGATCGATCTTACCATGGAGGGACATCAAGATCGCTTTCATATCCATATCTATTACCTGGGACTTTTCAATAACCTTTGGTACATCTTGTACCTTACTTTTGGTTACACCGGATGCCATTTGGGCATAAGACGTGTTCGGTGTCACGATGGTTGAGAACGAGCGACTCTTTTGACGTCTCTCTTCATCAGCTGTTTGTTTCCGAGCCTGGATCTTTTTCTTTAGCTCCTGAAACCTAGGGCATCCTCTGAAATTAGCCGGATGCCCCTGATTTTTGCAGAGCACACATACAAGCTGACTCCTATCTTCTACTCTATTATTACCCAGAGGACATTCTCCATGGTTGTGGTCCTTATCGCATTTAACACATCTATACTGCATGTTGCAGTTAGCTGCTGCATGGCCGAACCTTTGGCACCGCATACACTGAAGTACACGATCTGCCCTTTTTAATTTTTCCCAATGAATAGTATGATGGCACAGGACATGAATGTGTCGCAGTCTATCTAATTTACTATTGGGTGTTAGTTGCACCAAATAAAACGGTAAAACACGGTTTCTACCCCTAGCCGCGGCCGTGGTAAACGGCTTGACCCCCACGAACTTGAGGTCGTCGCTCTCTACTTTCTTAAGCTCGTTTATGAGCTCATCCGTCGTAATTGCGGGATCAACGCCTTTTAGAACTACGGTTTTTAATTTTTCATTTTTGGGCGTGTAGGTGAAGTATTCGGCCTTAGCTTTACCCAGTGCGGTGCGGGCCTTATGGTAGTCCTCCATATCTCCACACATAATAATATGTTTTTGGGCACTAAGCCTTTTTATATGAAAATTCTTACAGGCTAGCTTACATAATCTAATACTATCCTTAATTTCTAGATCACTTACATTTATTGGAGGAACCTTCTCTTTCACGGGTTGGGGTTGCATTAGCTTCTGCTGCTGTTGGTGCTGCTTCTGTTGATGTTGTTGTTTCTGCTGCTGATGTTGCTGCTTCTGTTGTTGTTCTTGTAGCTGTTGCTGCTGCTGCTGATTTTGTTGCTGTTTCTGCTCCTCCTTTCTTTTCTGCTGTTGTTGTTTTTTTTCGTGCAATTGTTGTTGCTGCTTCTGTTGTTCTTGTTGTTGTTGCTGCTTCTGTTGCTCTTGTTGTTGCTTTTTTTGCTGTCGTATTTTGTCGCGCTTTGCGACCAGTTCTTCAATTAGCCTATCTAATTCGGCTTCTTCTTTGGAGACGTTTTCATCTTCCATGTTTTGTTGTTGTACCAGCTCGTAGAATTGGTTGTCTTTCCCAACATATTGTCTTCTACTATCAGTTGAGTCATACATATGAAGTATGTGCACATATGGCATTTATGTAGCTGAATGCTATGTTGTAAACATGCTGGTTCTTCGCAGGTAGTACACGCAAATCTGTTTTTTCTTTGTATTTTATCGTTTATTCTGCAAATTCTGCACGACTTTCTCTGGCCCGTTTATGTCTGACTACCGGTGGGCAGTGGAATTTTGCAATGGTGCTCCGAGGAAAGATTCGATGTCATTTCGAACGGAAAACACTCCAATTATCCTTGGATCGTTCATCCTTGCTTCGATCTGAGGGGTCACTAACTACTTAATCAACGAATGCAAAAATTGTCTACGTGCATTGGTTTTGTTCGTCGTACTCATATCATTTAATTTTTTTGTAAATTATAAAAGATGCTAATGCTGCGACATCCAGCATGTTGTAGAAAAAAGCCAATGGCCATCGCTTCGTCAGTCGTTTATACGTACATATATACTCCCAACATTTGATCCATGACGTCGATGCCAACTTTATGTTTGTTGTAAAACAGAACTGTTTGTGGCTTTCTTGCTGGTCCAACCAATTCGGTGTCATAGTGAACTGTTGAAAATAAAATAAAAGCTTTCGATTTTCGATAAATTTCGCAGGCACGTAAGGCACTGCTGCGACATTATCCGTAAATCCAAAGATTATGGAATGGGTTAATCGACTATGATCCGGAAGCATTTCTTTAGGAATGCACTTTTTATTCCGTCGAATAGTTCCAACAAAGGCCAGTCCAGATTTGCGAAGTTTTTCCACACCTTCAAAACTTGTAAAGAAGTTGTCAGCAACAACAGTTCTCCCGCTGGATTTTTACTTAGTCGTTAATTCAATCATCAACTTCTCGCCCAAATTTACAGCTCTCTGATGTTCGTCTTCTTTTCCTGTATACAGAATTCCTTTGCAAGGGTATCCGTTGCTAGAATCACAAGCCCACCACACTTTTATTCCGTATTTCGCAGGCTTCGATGGTATGTATTGTGTAAATCGTATGTTTCCTCTGTATGGGAATAGTTGTTCGTCAACGGTCATAACTTTCGTCGGTGTATACGCAGTTTCCAAATGATGAGTTAGCATTGTCCACATGTCCCGAACGGGAGCCGCTTTATCTGCACTTTGCCGTTCGACACGAGTCCTTTGATCGTCTAATCTTATAAAACGATTTATAGCCCAAAATCGGTTTAGCGACATCGTTGCTCTGAATACGGGGTCCATATTGGTTTTCCACAACTCTACTGTATGCAGCATGTTGGCGTGATTTACACCAGCAGCTAGACAAAGACCAAAATAGGCATATAGTTTATCCTCAGTAACAAATTTAACTATTTGCTTCGTCGGGTTATTTTCGTTATACTTCACAATTTCCTGTAGAGCCTGTTAGTTTCTCGCATAATGATAATGATCATATATTCTGATATCATTTTCTTGAAGATACCAATATGACTACAAGGCATTCCTCGTCTTGAGTAGCCACCGACTTCTCGAATGACATTGTGTGCTCTTAGACGGGCTGTTGCAGATGGTTGTTGGCACCATTTTGTTCCATCACGGGCCAAATGGTATTCCTCGGAAAATTGTCTTTCTTGCGCTTGATGAACTGGATCATTTTCTGCTTGCCACTCTTCTAGCACCTCGTCATCATCAGTATCTTCTGTATCTGATATTCCCCCTACTACTAAGTCCGTCTCCGCATCAGAATCATCTCCATGGGGAACATAGTCCTCATCGCCATCGCCACTAAAATCTTCAACTTCAGACCCATTTTCCCGTCCTTCTTCGCTCATGCGGCTCCAGTTGAATGCATTTATTTCGTCACCCATAATAGTTTACCTTCATATAAGTATGTTTTCCCAATATGCTTCTAATTCGCTCAGGTAATGACTACTGATTAACAACAATGATACTTTCACTCTCTTATATGCCCATGAGCTGAGCAAAACTAATAACGGTAAAATAAACTAACTGCAAACATAAGAATAGGTAGTGTGTCGGTGTGTAGGCGCCGATGGTAATAAAAGTTGTTTTTTTTTCGGATAAAATGTTTAAAAAAAAAGTTTTTCCGTCCAATATGTAGGTCTGGCCGGACCTATTCCATTGACTCTAGGGGTTGTCCTGCTTTTTTCCCCCTCCACTTAGATTTTAAATTTATTGCCCACACTAAAGCATTAAGAATACATAGGCTGACGAAGTCAGGAAATTTGGCAAAGATAGCTACACAAACAAGTGTGAAGAAATGGTGTCGACAATGGAAAAGGTCTGGCCAGACCTACTCATTGACAGAAGGGGTAAATAATGTGTAAAAATTTGGAAGTCCTAAGTTGACCGTAGCCTGAGAAAATTGTACCGAAAAGTGTGAAACCCCGACTTTACAGGAGAGATTGAATTTTCCTGGGGTAACGCAGTCCAGTGCCTGTACCCGAAGCTAAACATTAGCCTTTGGAAAATGTAAGCAATTAAATAAGAATCGGATTATGTACCAGTCTAGTCAGAGAAGTGACTCCTCGCACCTCGGTTTTTGCTAAAAATATCAAATTGTATACTACTTCCGGTTTGAATATTATCAATATATTTACAGAAAAGCCCAAAGAATTTTTTGAGTTAAAAAAAATCATTTTATTTTTCACTTTTCAAGTGACCTGTGAACTGAATGTCACGTGGCTGTGAGGCTGTGGAAAATTAGACAAAATATTCAATTAAAACATCTTAGAAAATGAAATTTTATCATATTTAGACTTTAATCTTACAATTATTAAAATTAACGCAGACCCTCAACATTTTTTTAACCACAAATCCAGATATTGAAGTAAACACTTTCTTTCATTAGTGTTGTGAGTGAAATGTAGTATTGATTTTTAATGTAAAGGATGGTCCAACCATAATGCACGATGTTAATTGTGAGTCACACCTTAACGTCAAGTTTTTTTGCCCAACTTAATTTGACATTTCTTTGTTTCAGTGTTTGACAAATTCAACCATGGAGAGGTACACAATTGAGCAGCGCGTTAAGATTATTGAAGCCTTTTACGAACATGGGCGTTCAAATCAAAATGCATTTCGGGCACTTCGTGATTTTTTTGGTCAGCATAATTGGCCAAATGTGTCCATAGACGGTAGAATTGTGCGCAAATTTAAGCAAACCGGGTCTGTAGGAAATGTGAAAACACCTGTGCATGCTCGCCCAGTTCGTTCTGCGGAAAACATTGCTGTTGTTCGCGATAGTGTGGCTCGTCATCGTGCCCAACAATTGAACATCTCACGAATATCACTGATGCGAATTTTTAATAAAAATTTGAATTTACACGCTTACAAGGTTCAATTGACTCAAGAACTGAAGCCTACTGACCATTTCAAGCGTCGTCAATACGCCGAATGGTTGGTTGAACATACAGAAGTGAATGGTGACTTTACAAAGAAAATCATCTTCAGCGACGAGGCACACTTTCACCTAAGTGGATTCGTTAACAAGCAGAATTGTCGCATTTGGGCAAATGAGAATCCACGACAGATTGTTGAAAAGCCGATGCATCCATAAGGAGTGACTGTTTGGTGCGGTTTATGGGCTGGGGGCGTCATCGGGCCGTACTTCTTCGAAAATGAGGTCGGCCAAGCAGTTACCGAGAATGGTATTCGCTATCGGGAGATGATAACGGACTTCTTGTGGCCAGAAATTGACGATATGTGCTTCCAATAGGATGGTGCCACTTGCCACACAGCCAACGAAACAGTGGCTCTTTTGCGCGAGAAATTCAATGGTCGTGTTATCTCACGTCATGGTGATGTTAATGGCCGCCACGATCATGTGATTTGACACCGTTGGACTTCTTTCTTTGGGGATATTTAAAAGAAAAAGTGTACGTCAATAAGCCAAGAAAAATTCAAGAGCTAAAGGATGAGATAATTCGACACATTAACGACATTGAACCTCAATTATGTCTCAGAATCATTGAAAATATGGACCATCGGATAGAGGTATGCCACCGAAGCCGTGGCGAGCATTTGACCGATATTTTATTTTGCACATAATTGTCATAGATCCTTCTATCATAATAAAAAATATTAAGATAATTCGCTGAAAACTTTTTGTTTTATTTACAACTAGCTGACCCGACAGACGTCATTCTGTCTAAGCCAAATATGTTCGATTGGATGAGGTAGGAAGAAGTAGAAAAAAATAAGTAAAATTTAAAAATCAAGTGAAAATGTAATTTTAAACAAACTTATCTATCTGGGATATAAAAAAATAAACCAATATATTGTTGGTCAATAATTTAACTCCTTGTTGGCCAAGCAATCAAAAAGCATTTTTTTTTTTGATAATTTTTGATTTAAGACTGTTATTAGAAGGAAAATTAATGTTTGGTTTCTCAAGGAATTCAAAAACTCAGTTGGATAGTTGGTTGCTTCGTCTTCGTTTGTTACACAGTCGATAGATTTGAAGGAATCCAGGGAACCAACGATTTGATTTTCAATTGTGCTATTTAAGTGATCCACATTCTTGTTCTTTGCCGCTAAAATTGCTCTTTCACTCAACCAATCGTAGTTTTTGTGGTTAGCAATGGTGTTCGGAAACACTTTGTTGATGAGCTCCTCTTTCGTTGAGATGAAATTGCAAAATGTATGTCAGGTTGAACTATGATATTGATACTCACCATTCAATGGATTTATCATTTTGATATTAAAATAATATCCATCTTCTCCTTGCCAAAACATCAGCGGGTATTGCAACATGTCATATGAACGATGTGTTTCAGATATTTGTTGCAGTTGCCCAGTATCGCGACGTGTAAGCACAATATCGCGTGTTTCCAAGTTTTCACCAACAATCAGGATGGCAACTTCGTTTCACGGGCTGCTTCGCTTTGTTCTTATGATTGAGAAGCACGAAGTCGAGCCATACTAACGTGGCGCTCTTCACGGGCAATTTCTTGTTCTTCTTCAGTCCTTTCATTCGCAATGTTTCGTATCCTTCCTGCATTACGGCTTTGTCGGGGAAGATTCGATCGTCTCGGTCGCGGCATTGTTAATGATGATTCAAAGAGAATACAAATTACAGATGATTATTGTTTTCTGACAAAATTTATAATTATCAAATTTTCAACCATACTTAACCATAGACAAAATTACGTTTAGCTGTCATTTGCGTTTTGTTATTCCATGTCAGATACTTTTTTATTACACCAAGTTTTATAGTGACTTGTATTCTATTTGACGTTTTATGTCACGTCACACGGGAACGCGGTCGAACGGGATAAAAAGTATCCGTCTCCTGGTTCTAGGCTACCTCCCCACCAATTTTCAGCCAAATCGGTTCAGCCGTTCTTGAGTTATAAATAGTGTAACTAACACGACTTTCTTTTATATATATAGATTATCATCGTGCGTTTTCGTTGGACCACCCTTTAATATCAAAAGAAAATATGAACAACGCTTGAAAAAAAAATTAATCGAAATGTATACAATGTTGTTAACAAAATCGTTTGTTTTTATTGATGACTTGGGTTATTTGTTCTTCAACAAACAAACCATCAAATTATCATAGAAATACAGTACATATGTAAGTGGTACTTGGTATGAGTATAAAATCTGATCTAATAATTTTTGAAATAAGACGACTTCTCTCATTGGATTCTCATCTCCCTATCGCAGATGTAAAGTCTTCCTCAAAACCAAGTTCGTCATTAACCAGAGTATAATTAAACCTATTTTGATTGATTGTATTTTAAATTGGGGAAAATGCGTGGAACGAACCAAGCTAGCAAATTTTGTCATTGTGTTCTTTTGGCATACACCGACATCTTAAGTAGTATCTTTATAGTAGCAGATGAAATAACAAAATCAAGCAGATGTCACTAATCGAAAATTTTTAAACATACTCGTAGTAATCGCGAGGTCACCGCCCTTTACCAGACGAAGACCAAAAAAAAAGCTTAATAAGTTGATCGAATTAACGTAAATAAGAAGCACGTTTTCTTGATAGGGTTATGCATTAAAAAATGTCAAGTCTTAACGTGGAATTACTAACTATTAAACAACTATAACTATAAAACGATATTAAATAACTCGGCGACAAGTTATATATTTCTTCGTATAATCTACTTTGAGCGCAAAAACTATGTACATAAAACAAATAACATAAGTAACAGAGCTGAACAGACCCGTTCGAAGTGCTTGTTATATTGTTTGTCTATACATTTACATATGTACATTGCACTTATTTCGATTTTTGCCATTTAGAAAAAAAAATTAAATGTTGAAATGTGAAATGCAATGTTGCTTAAAATTGGACCTAGGTAACAGAACAGAAAATAAACAAACTAAGCCTGGCATGTGGTCGTCTATCTATTACCACTTCGGCAAAACTTTTAAAATCACCCGCACAACAGAATAATCGATAAATGAAGGATCTTGCCTAAGACTTGGCAGTAGCACATTCAAGCCGAAGCACATTCATCCTTCGCGATATTTTTTAGGTATGCTTACTACAAATCTCCAATCAGCATGTCTATCACTCGAGCCAGTCGGTCGGTCCATCGGCAAGATGGTAAATTATTGTCACGTCCCTCCAATATAATGTGAATCCAGATGCAAGAATATTTTAGGTGGAATAGACCCACTTTCCAAAAGCCCGAAGTAACATTTGTTAACGTTTGCTGAGCGCGAAAAGTGATTTCTTACTGGAGGCATCTAGCAGTTTCTTAATCGAAATGCAGATAATGATTTTTTATATTAGAAGACAATTCGCAGCGTTATCAAAGCAATTCAAAAATTATATTATTAATATACATATATATATTTTTGCCACCTTTACAGCAGAGAAAAATATCATGTCAGAATCCATCCATTCCATTTTTGGGTACTTTTTATCAGACGTTATCATCTATATCTGACTACATCTGACTGAGTTCGTATAAGCTAATATAATCACTAATTTTAGTCGGTAGTGATTTCACTTGGTATCAGCAGTTCATTTGGTTTCGCCGTTGATGCCGATGTTTGGTCGGATTTAACCCATGGCTTTCGATGATTGTGGTTGTCGCAATAGATCCACTTTTCTATCGGTGGAGTAGTTGAAGGGACGACGTCCTTTGGTTTCAATAAACTACGCCTAATAACTCTTGTCTGACAGAAAATATTTGCGGTGTGTTATAGGTGCATAATGCATTACCTAAGCCATCTGTGGAAGAAATTAATTCCAATTCCAAATTATTTTTTTTCCAATGCACTTTTATTTTCATATTCTTATACATATTTAACTTATTTTAGACAAAAATGCTTAACCCTAGCTTAACTTTCCAAGCTTATTAAAACTACATTACTGGCCCTCTACAGGCACTTTAAAATACAAAAATACAAAGCAGATTCTTAAAACTATGTTTTTCGATTAAAATTGGTTTACTTAAAATAAATTAATAACAAAGCTAAGAAAATTTCGAAAATTCTTAGCGTCGGTTTTTTTATTTTTTTAAGCCTTTTTTTTATTATTTTTTGTTCTTTTTTCTTCGTTTTTTTTTGTGTCTTTTCTTGATTGTATTTATTTTTTTATTCTATTTAGAAGTAAATTTAACTAACATTCAAACTGAAGCTCCATTGCACTGGGCCTCGTAGGTATTTTGTTTTGAATAGTCAAAACTTTTTCATATGTGGTGGTCTGAATATAATTTCCATTCCTTGAGTAAATTAAAAGCCACCCATGCCACAATTATGTAATCTTATATATCAGAAGTACTAAAAACCCAGATGAATTAATTACACTAGCTTACTAGAATTAAAGACACTAGCTCTTACTCACATATCCCATTATGCTTCTACTAAAAAAAACAAGAGAAGCAATTGGTCTACCGGAACTACCAACTTCGCATTCTTGGCTCTCGATAGGTTCTGTTTGCAATTTTGAAGATATGTATAAAAAACAATGATAAAGACGAACAGATGAAATCACCATTCCCGTAACTTTTTAAGTAGACTTATGTACATGTGCTGACAGAAAAAGTTTCAAGGCACAAAGCGTGGGTTCAGCCTTCAAAAATCATTTTTGAACAATGTAACCAAAAGTTTTTTCCCATCCTGCGAGTTATATTTGTCTCTGCTGCTCAATATATCAACTCTTACTCTTTCATTTTCATTTCTGGCATTTCATTGGCATTTCTATGCCAATCGCTCCTGTCTTTGTCACCCGCAGTATATGTCTATCAATTACCACCAGCTCCATGAAATTTTTTATAATTGTCATCATTGAAAATAAAACTGGCTCCCTACCTTGGTTACATTCATCACAGCAGCATCTAGGGCAACATTCATTTATATTCTTCCTCCCCCTCGACCCACATATTTTAACTCGTATTGTCATTTAATTACGTTGTGTAGACGCCAGAGTTCAAGGATTTGTGTAAACTGTGTGCTTTGTCAATCCGCATAACTAAGATTATGGTTGATTCACACCATTTTCTCTTTTTTTTTTCTTTCTCACACCGATGAACACTTTATAAATCGAGCTGCCAGTTTATTTCTTTTTGCAAACTTTATCAGACTTTTATAATGTCATAATGCGATGGATGAATTGATCTCAAGTAGATATCGTTTTTTATTTTTGAGATTTGCGAGACGAAAAACAATAACATTTAAGCTTTTTTCATTTTCGGCGATCTAAAATTCCTTTATTGGGAATAACTATAACTGAACCTTAGTTACCACATTATATCCGTAAGCCCATGCTTCATGAGCTCCTTAGCCTCGCCGAGCGATTCATGTCAAGTTTGTCTGTTACGGAAATAAATTATTTTGCTACACGTTGTACGCCAAAAAAAAAAACCAAGAAAATTTCGTTGCATGGAATAATTGTGACAACATTTACAGCAAATTCTCCGAATGTGATTCGATGATCGTTAATAATCTGTGTATTCATTTAACTGATTAATTAGTTGAGGAAATAAGTATTCTATCCTTAAAAATTTGTATGTCAGTTGACAGGACATTATATTGCTAATTTGGATGGCAGTGTACGGACAACTTTCGGATATATCTACTAACATAACACCGAACAAATTGTGCTTGTAGGGTTAATACACGGTCGAATTAAACAAATTCCTATTACTTTTTGGACATGCTTCGTCAGACAAACTGATTGGCGTCTTTTTTTCATAAAAAGTAGTCATATAACACGTGCAGCTACTGAAGTCATTCTTCTAATCGCCCCAAATAATTTACAACCCTCTCATAAACCAAATGCAATGCTACTCAATAAAAAACATTACGCTTCTATCCTTTCATTAGCACTCATAATTCAAACCCATCTTTATACTGAATAGTAGCCAAGAATCCGGCACACTGCCAAAAGTCAGTATCCATGGTATCGGATTTTATTGCACCTCCGCACAACAAACAAACCACACTTCGCTCGTGTGATTAAAAGACCCAATAAAACCATACAAATCTCTAATGGGAGTTGTTCAACGAACTAACTTTATAGCGCAGCAATCATCGCCGATGAATGACTCCAACAGAAGCGAAGATATCCATACAAGACAAAAAAGAACAGTTTACGAGCTGTTAACTCTATCATCCTCACACTTCAGGATATTCTCCATCATCCTTTCATCGTTATCTCTCCGAATTAGTGTGCATTAATTCCGTCGAAAAAGATTTACAATTGCTATCCCCCGCCGGTATCCTTTTCAATGGACGAATAAGCGATTTTCAAGCGAACGAGCAAAAAAGGCAACATTGATGTGATCATAGTATAGTCATAAACCTGTCGAATGTGCTATGTGTCATATGTGTTGTTCGTGTCATACTCGTAAAAATCGCAACACGATCCGACTGAGTTCGATGGAAGTTGACACCAGAAGATGAGAAAGGCGACTTGTAGAGGAAGAGAATTCCGAGAAGAAGAGAAAAGGAAGCAACTCTCCATTTATGACTTCTGAATGGCCAAAAAGTAGCTGGTGCGGAGTTCAACATTGCACCCTGGAGCTACTGTTCACTGGATGTCCTATAACCGTACTGTGTGATCAAGGACGACTGGGTCTTTAGAGAGTAATCTGTCAAAATGGCAAGCGAAAGGATATGGTCAAGTATCGTGTATGTAAGACGTTCGATGTTTGATTGATTGAATCCTTTGAGAATATACCAAAATTAATTCACTGAAATCCAGTGAAATCGATGAAAACAAAAACTCACATTCATGCACCAAATTCTCTCATCCCACCTGGTCATATTTTTGTCACTGGAACTGGGTCAACTTATTAAGCGCGCATTCATTGCCCAAGAACACAAGTATCAATGTGGACCGCACACGGTGTGTCCAAATAACTTGAAAAATTCGCCTTGAAAACGGCTTCTTAATTTGTCCCATTGTATCTGAGCCACTGTATCGAAAACCTAACACTTCACATCACATCAAAGCCGGTTTGGTGACACAATGCGCGACTCGTTCCGCGAAAGTGTTCGCTAAATCAAGTCAACCATCATGCCAGCCGAAAGACAAACAATCCAAAGAATTTCCTCAATTCAAAAACAGATTTATCTAAATTCAATAATATGATGTACTCGTATCCATACGAATGTGAAGTATCTGCGGCGGTCGTATTGCCACCTTGTCGGCATTATTAGATCTTTTCAATCTCCAGTAGCAATTCACAGAAATAAAAAATGATAGAAAGCAAAAAAAAGACACATAGATACAATTGAATTGAGTGGAACAACGGCAACTGATCGAGTAGTTAATGCCACCCAAAGATAAGATCGCATGATGAGGTCAAAAATTCATTTTTTTCCCAAACCTATAGGTATACAGTAGCTGGAAAGTTGTCAAAAATGTTGAATGATTACCTGTTGCCGTTGTTTTATTGCGAAAAGAGAGGAAAGCGATAGAGAGAGAGAAAAAAATACCACATCTAAACACCCACAGGGCAATTGCTGGTTGTTGGGCCTGGTCAACCGCCAGATCGGGCTACCGAGCCCATACATTTCATCTGTCATCCATGTGAACTATCAAGTAGTGTCTTGGAGAAAAAATATCTCTTCAGGCTATGAGCACAATGTAGCCTCTATACCGTGTCTTCGGGGGAATACGAGTAGGTATGCGAGGCGGTGCGGCAGGGCGTACAGTAGGGCTGTAGGCAAGGGGGGAAAAATGCCAATTATCGCATGTGTGCTCCACACACAGCACCTATCTATTATGCTAATAGCTGTGGGCGTTTAGAATATATGCATGGCCGGGCCGGAGAGTAGGAGAGACGAAACGTGGCGTGTGTGCGTTGTCCGTGTTGCGTGGCGGTTGAAGGCAACTATGTGGCTGCTACTCCTGCTGGTTAATTGAATAATGACTTTGAGTTGATGTGTGGAAATGGTGGCTCTCGGGTGCAACATTCAATCAACACAATCAACACAAACGGAGCACGACCACGACTGCCGCGACTTGGCGTCATTATCGTCATCATAAGCATCAACAGCTCAACACCGCCGTCAATGTTGGGTTTGTTGTTTTTTTTTCCGTTGTTGTCACATGTCTCTTTGTGGCTCTGGTGTTTTTAAATATTACACACATGCGAGTTGGACGCGTTTTAGCCCTCCGGTGTGGTCGCAGGAATTCATGGCATTTCAGAGGTACTAATAGAAGCTAATTGGGTGCTGTGTTGAGGATATGTTCTCCTTGCAGGAATGCGGTAATATACAATAGTTGCAGGTCATGACTACAAGGAGATCATGCTTAATATATTAAGTTAAATCCTGTGGCGTTTATGACTTTGTTAATTATTTCAGGTTTTGTTTCAATTTTGTGTTCAACATGATTCGTCCCCGGATGTTATAATGTACTTGAAAGAGCGATTGAGGAACATGTTACGGGCTTGGGGTGGGAATACCAAAACAGATTTCTGAACATATCTATCATTCGGCAATGGGGTTCAATTGTGTCAAATGTTTATCTTCCATCTGAGGTTTTTTGGACGAGGTATGTCTAAAAAATAACAGGAATTTCTAGAGTGTTTTTGTTTTGTTTTATAATTCGTTCAGGTTCAAGAGTGTACGCTCTTATGGTGTTTGTCACACAATCTGGACGGGGTGCAGATGGTTTGTGTCGAAGATGTTCGTTCACTACTCTCCGGGGGTGGTTGTCCTAGATAGGATTTGAGAGATTCGACTGAATTCACGTTGGTTGTAGTTCATAGTAACTCTTTTTGAAAGGAATTTTATTTACTTGTCCAAATCGACCTTACATTTTTTAAATCAGTCACCGTGCGATATTATGCATAGACATCCAACGCAAAAAAGAAGGCGGATGCTCAAAAAATTTTCGATTTCTTTTCTACTTTTTTCCATTTGGGAACTTATTTTATGTAAATATTTCTAACAGTACTTGTGTTTTGCAAGTAATACCAAAATAATATCAAAGAAGCACAACTGTGTTTACCTCAAGAAGGCGTTTTAATTTCAATGGTTGACAAAAATGCCTATATTCGTAGAATAGCACATAAAATGCAGATTGGGAATAAAAAAATACACGCATTCGAGCCTTGAAGTTCCATTTAAAAGTGCCGTCCAAGTTAGATAAGAAGTGCAACAATCATTTCAAATGGATATCTCAACAAAAACTATTCAAACTCGATTGAATATATTGAGTGAAGGCAAGGAAGGCTGCAAAAAAAATGATTATTGACCAAGAAAATAAAGAAAATCCGTTTAAACTGGGCAGGGTAAGGACAACTAGATTAAAACCGACTGGTTGAGTGTCATATTTTTTGTTTTTTTTTTTATTTATTTATACATAATCTAAAAGTCACGTACATATAACAAAAAAAAATTAAAAGAATAATTTGTTAAAAAGTTGACCGGGGCGAGCTATCGAAATTCTACCCTAGGTTCAATCAGAGGATCATAATATAATTCAACAGACCTTTGCAAAGGTCTTACAGGGGCAAGTGTGATAGCAAAGCCAACGTTAAAAAAGGGGGTCCAACGGGACATTTTTAACCTTATATTTCACCCTCAGCGGGGTGAGGTAAGTGCGCGAACACCGCGCATTCGCGGTTGAGCAATATTTAAAAACGGGTGAATCGTTAGTGCGCGTCGCAATTTTTGTACTCACTTAATTTACGCAAACTGAGTGATTGTCCAAGCACGCAACTTATCTGGTCGTGGGGGAATGATTTAGACAAGAAGGGACAATAGTGCCCAAACAATCCTAGGGAACGCGATCAAAAACGTTTACATAGCCCCAAAAAAGACGGTTTGCCATTTCTGCCCGAGGGATAATTGGGCCAATTTTTTTAACCAACAAGAGACAGTCGTTGCTGAAGTGTATTACCGAATGATGGACGAGTTTCTGTTTCCCCAACTGCAGCTGTTCCCCGGGTATAACAACAGAATGCTATTTCAACAAGACGGTGCTACACCATACATGGCTAGGATCTCGATGGAGAAGCTGAGGGCTATTTTGTCAAACAAATTGATCAGCATGCATGGAAACATACATGCTCTGCGAACCTCACACCATGCGACTTTTTCTTGTGGGAATACCTCGAGTCTAGGGCTTACAATAACAATGCTCGAACAATTCAGAACCTCCAAGAGAATATTCGCCGCGATTGAACCAGCTCTTTGTTCACGCGTTAATCGAAATGTGAGAGTCCGGCTGCAACAGTGCCTGGAAAGAAACGGGCGTCATTTAGGGACTTAAAGAATAAGAAGAAGTTGCATTTACTTGTATTTCGATTTGAGTTATTGGTGTTGCACCATTCCGAGACATCATTTGTGTCTAATTATATCAGTTGGTAGTCACAATGCACCTAAGGATTTTGAATAATTTTTAATTTACAAAATTGATGTAAGATCTGGGCATTATTCATTCGGATCAACAGTCCAGACCTCAATCCGATCAGGTTTTGTTCAAAATATAAGGTGACTTTTTGCGTTTCTCGAGCTGTGGTTCGATTTTCGAATTTATTTTTTTTTGGTTATGTTGGTACACATGTCGCCTAACATATGTTGATATTGTTAGCGAATTTGGATGCTATGTTTTCATAGGTGTAAAGGTTAGACGTGGCTTGGCCAGTTTTTTCTATTGAAAAAAGTGGATCAAAGAATCTGTTTTAAATTTTGTGTAATAAATAAATGTAAGGGCCTCAGTGTACATGACTGTGGCATTTGGTGCGTATACTCTGGTAAACTCTGAGAAGAGATGTTAATGACGATGCCTGCCCTGGACTCCCCAGCACATCAACAACGGATGAAAACGTTGAAGCAGTAAAGAAAATTTTTATTAAGAATCGAAGAACTATTAGAGAAGTTGCTATTGATATTGGCACATAATAAGGAATACTATTTTGAAGGTTTGCGCTGTTTGTCTGAAGCAATAGATTTGGGTGAAAAAAAATTATGGCTGTTGCTTGTGCGTAATTGGCCTAAACCAATTCCGACATAATGTCTCAGCTACGTATTCATTGGACTTGGGCCTCTGCAACTTTTTTCTCTTCCTAAGGCTTAAAACATATGAAATTACGGGGACTCGCCACGATTGAGGGGACAAGATATACCTATAAGCGCTTATATTAGAAGTGCTTCCACTATTGGAAATGCGTTAGAGGAAGTATATTGTATCTTAGAGAGATTACTTTGAAGGTGACAAAATGGATATTGATGAATAAATAAATATTTTCGAGAAAAAGAAAAAGTCACCTTATTTCTTGAACATCTTCTTTTAGTACAACAAATGTCCAGAACAATGATCGAACTAAACAAGTGATATAAAAATTAGCCAAGAAGACACTTTGAAGAGTAATTAAGTTCTTTATTTAATTTTTGTTTTCAGTTTTTTTATTAAAATTTTTATTAAAACAAAAGGTGGCGTTACAAAGTATTAGACAAAATTCTTTCACTAAATAAATGAATTGACATGTTTTTAAATTTGTAGATTTTATGTATTTCATTGTGCTCCGCCTTTCCTGGGGTTTGGTGTATAACAGCGTTCCTTTCAGGGATCACAATCCACGTTTCTTGCACCCAATCTTTGGAATATCATTATTTTATTATACATAGTCTTTCAGAAGCCGAGTCTAGGTGTCAGCAACAAATAATTTCTGAATGCTACAAAATGAAAAAAACTAATTTTGCTGTGGTAAAAGAAAAAGTCTAACAGACCCAAAAGTGGACTTTTGATACCTAATACATTATTACTGTTGCACAAAGTGTCGCTGACGAAATGTCAGCATCGGTATCCCTATGTTCTCAGGCATTAGGCATTCATCTGTCGACTGTTTGACGTATTTGAAGAGAAAAATATGTATGAAATTCAATTAGCACAGAAATTAAGCCGATATATCATGATCGAAGCAGATCTTTTGCCAATTGGTCATTAGAACATAATGTCAACATATAAACTTCCAAGTACGGTAGCCAGCTTACACCACCTTCCTTTTAGAGACTATTTTGGATATTTAAGAAACTCTTAGGGATGTGCACTTGTTACCTAAATTGGAAGCAACAAGTATCAGCTCGACCTTGATACTTTCCATGATGTCTTTCTGTCATTGTCTAAAATTAAATACCCAAAGCAATTCCATGATCAGACATTGATCTAATCCCTGATCATCAAAAGAGCAAAAAACGAAAAACAAAAAAACTAAAAAGTTGAAGAATCGCCCTCACTTCTCGAAGGCGTTCTGATGATCAATCCATATCACCTCTTCCCTAATCAAATTCCTACAAAACACCTTCTGACATCTCTACCGCCGATCGCACCTCAACCATGCGGTGTCGATCGAGGTGGCGCGGCGGCAGCTTAAAACCAATTTATCCGTAATTCTATCAAAATAACCTCAAGACAGTGAAACAATACAGAATATTTGGAAAAGAAAAGACCGAAATGAAAAGAGAGAAACAAGAAAAAGGTCTACCGATCGGGCGCTAAGGGTCAGGTCAATCAATGTTGTTGCGCGGGCGCGTCGCAACTAACACAATATCAATTCACCCGTCCATTTTATCCATACGATGGATACATTCTAGCCATTCTATCTTCCCGTCTTGGGAATATAGTGCATTACGCAGTGTGTGTGTGGCAAAGCCGACATCGATACCGCCTTTGATGGTCAAATGCAATGCAACACGGATTCCCATCAAACCGATATTGACGGCGGCTGCTCTTTCTACTTCTTCAGCACCACTACCACCGTCATGATGATGATTTTCGCCTTCATGATCGTTGAGAAGAATGTGTGGCTGAACTGCTCATACCTTCTTACCTGATATCGTTTAATGTAATCCTTGTAACGGAATGTGTTACGCGTGCCTCGTTCCACAGACCATCAGTCTAGTTCCTTCTTTGCCGACATTTTTTTGCCAGACCAACTGGCGTTTTCTGGGATTATTAATTTTTCAACATTAAATTGTTTTACGAGAGCACGAAGGAGGAGAGGATAACGTGTGTGAGTGATTTATTTGTAGAACATTTGTGGCTACACCGCTAAGCGAGATCAATGATGGGTTGTAAATCATTTAGACCTTTTAGTTGGTGGATTTTAGATAATTGGTTCTAATCATGGAAGATGGAAGTGTCTGCTCATGACTAGGCTGACAGATGATGGAGCTGCCATCAGGTGCCAGGATGGGAAGATGCTTTATGGTTGTGGGCAGTCAGAATGGTTTTGATGACTGATGGGGATAGGACTGGGCCTGCTTTCGTGTTTGTTTTTGAGATTCTTGAATCGGCAAAGATTCAGTCGCCCCTTCGGCTGTATTCGTTTTAAATTTCGGAGATAAGAATTGGTCGCTAATTTGATTGCGATCAGTTTCACAGGAAGCGAGATTACTGATCACAGCAGGGTCACTGCTACTCCTGCTATTTTTATGCATATTACCCGCATGCTGAGTTCAGATCAGTTCTTGTTCTGCACTCATAACTCAAAAACGAAGCTTGGCCCAACTGGATAATCCGAGTTTGTAGCTTTTTTCAAGAAGTACTGGCGATAATACAACACAATACAACTCGCCCCAACAACACGATCATCATCTATTATCTACTATACCACGATCAAATCTCGAAGGGCGCTTACATCAATCTTGGCAATATAACTACCTCTCTCAACAATACAGAGAGGATTTGATCACCACCTAGGTCAAACGTAATAAGCCATGAAAACAGTGTTTATACGCAAATTGCACTATCCGTGCTCTTCTTACCTATCTACCTGCACCGCTTATCAAGCACGGAATTAAACAAGTTACTCGTAGAAAACTTATAATGCCCGAACAACAAGGTCGAAGCAGCAACCTGCAGGGAAAACGCAGTCAATGATAGGAGAACGGAACAAAACACTCTTGCACACTTGCTGCTACGATGACATCTATCATTTCGTTATTAGAGAGGTATCAGAGAGGTGAACGAAGTCTTTATGAATACGCAATCGGATTTCGAGCCGAGGTCTTTCAATGTTGTTGAGATCCTTTCGTTGAGAATACACATGTCTTGAGTAGACTCATAGTTTTCAGATTTATGAGCTGGAAGAGAAGAATTCAGAAATTGATGGGAAATTGGCAATTTTGCGGGTTTTTCGTTATTGTATTTGCAAGCCCATAATTCCATTTCTAGTAGGGGAAAAAAATCATAAGAAGTGCTGCTATAAGTTTATAATAAGGAGCTATCCAACAAGAGGTGTCAATTTAACATTTGTGTTATTGCTAAAATTTTAACATCCAACTATCATTGCGATTAGTTCTAGCAGGTGAAACCTACGTGAGTACTCAATATGGATCGACATAAACTCTCATAACATTTAAAGCATAAACAGTTAAAGCGTTTCATAGTTTCGTACTATATTTGGTCAACATCAAACGCCTTTCCGCACAGCTATTGTACCTTCAATCAATTAATTTGGTAAAATGGTAAACCGTCTCAAATAGATAAGAGATGTGAGGACTTCGTCTCATATTCATCTGGCAAGGTCAGAATCAGTCACATCTGAGAGTGTAAGTGAAGATGATGTATCTATTTTGAGATGATAACAGGAATTAGGCATATTCCTAATCACTTTGCATCGAATCCTGCATTAAGAACTTAGCCCGCACGCCTAATACGACCTCGTGAATATATGAATTAAAGCCGATAGACTAAGAACAACACCGAACTGTTCCCGATTAAGTCCTGAAAATGAACGAATTCATCGAATCTTAGTGATGAAGCTCAAAAACCTTTCGATTTTTAAGCAGTAATATGTATACCCGGTTGTTGCTCGTGTAATGTGAGATTTCGAGTTGATGTGAAGTTGGATGTGATTTCCATATTAAAAAGCGCAACGGAACAAGCACAGTGTTCGGACAGCATCAGTTTAGTTTTAGACATCAAAGTGACAGCATAACCAAGCCGAAGGACAAATATTTTAACCAAAAACGATTGCTTTTTCTTTACGAGCTTAAATTTGATCACATGTGGCGGAAGCAGCCAAAAACATCAAAAGTGCTTTCGGATCTAGAATAGTAAACAGTTGAACCCCACAGTTTTAGCTTTAAAAATTCCAATCGGTAGACATGACTCTTGAAAGTAAAGCAAGCCATTCATTTCCACAAAATGTTCGACGTTAGTGGAGGTGTTCGCAAACATATTTCAGTGTTCGACGTTTTGTTTGCGAAGAATAGTAATGTTTCTATCTTGGCTGTGACGAACAAATTCGCGACGAATAATTCATGTGGACATGCAGCACCAGTCATTGACAGCGACGGTCTGTGAGCTTTAGTGGAGTCGACCCTAGCTAAGCTGGTAAACACGTTACAAAGAAGCTGTATACTATTCGACTATTTTCCGTCCGTTATAAGCGCTAGTGAAAGTCGGACTGAGCAAATCATGATGCACTTTGCCATCTCGGCACAGGAAAGATAATTTTCCGTACAGGCTAGTGGCATATGTTGAGAAGCGGATTCTCGACGATGATCGTTGGCGATCTGCACTAAGGCTAAATGCTGATGAGACACAGAAATCCGTCGTCTGCTAGTATTATCTACTATACCTTCTTGGTGAATGGTGAAAATTCAAGAAGTTTTCAATGATGAGAAGTATTGGAAGAGAACTTAAATTGATCTACGGCGATGAAGTCATCAAGCTATCAATGCTCGACCATCAACAATTACGATCGTCAAGAACTACTATCTTAAGAAATAAAGCACGATGCAGTATGAAATTCTTTTTTATCCACCATAATAACCTGACTTTTCGCCAACATCTTTTCAAACATTAGGATCCCTTATTGGTGGGAAACCTGTATTTCCGCAAAACTGTTGTACATACAATAGTGCCTATTTTGGATAATTTGGTTAAATAGAAGCATCAAAAGGGCTATAGTCGGTTAAAATTTCACCATCAAATGCGACATTACTTGTGGAACAACCTAATAGTTTGGTTAAGTCTTTGGGATTAGTGGTGTCATCGGGCTAGAGCAGCCCTTTCGGTGAATGGATTGCGTTACCTGATGATGCCAGCTGACTTTTCTGTTACAAATTGGTGCTACTGATATGAACAACGTTTATTAGCCACATACACATAATGTTTATTTTTTGAACAAGGTCAATATTGCATATGATGGACGAGATTTAGTGCAATATCAACCTAGGTAAGTTTTAACGTGAAAAATTACTTAAACATACTGAGAAAATTGACATCGGGGAATGATGCAGTCGAGGATGATTGCGCCCAGAGTGGCGTCGGTTGAAAGGGCTCTCCAAGAACTAGCAATGCGTTACTGCTAGCTTGGTAGCTTAGTTATACGAGTATAAGCAAGTAAACAGGGAATTACGATTGCCTTTGGATAAAACGTTCGTTTATCCATGAAGGTCTCTATGCACGATCCATTCGTTAGGTTTGAAAGTGTCATAGCTTAGTGGTTAACATGGGGATGGATCCTCACAATTAGGGAGTTTCGATGGGTACGGGTGGTTCTTCATTAAATGTTCACGTGATTCATTATTTAGAAAGTCCGAATCACTAGATTTCTTGTGAAAGGTGGTATCATTAGGAAAAATCAAACGATAGGATCCGAAAGCTATTCATCGATTTAATTTGTCAAAGTGCTGTCTGAACTTAGCACCATGTCATGATCTATTTTCTTTATACATATAAAGCCTAATGTCAGGTAAGAAAAGGAAAAAAGAATTTACAATTAAAACGAACCTCGGAATAATCAGGTTCATCTCACAAGCCCCTTCAAAACAAAACGACAAAAATACCCAGATACCGCTCACCCGTCGTATCGGCTGTAGGGGCAATTGCATCTCAAGCGAAATAGCACATAAAATAATTATGAACACTCATGTGAGTACGAGTATCCATATTAGTTTACGTAATGAGATGCTTTAAAGTCGGAACGTTTTTGTTTTATGATTCATATAAACTTCAGTTGGAGATTTGATGTGAATAAAGGTAATTAATATTTGGTTGAAGGTACAGCACGATTGTGTTTTATTTCAAAGGTCGACTGAGTTGAGGATATTTGTAACAGCGATGTATTGTAATTAAACGAAATGTTGTTAGTTACTCATCTGAAGTGTTTATCGATTTGCCAATACTCGATTGGTCGACGGATGTGTATCGAAATAAAGTGAAGCGGTATGAGGCGAGAAGTAGGTGAGCGGGTTATGTAAGATCGTGCCGCAATCATAAAATAAATCAATGCCTTTTAGCTTTGTGTCTACTGTTTTTTTGTTTTAATGTCGTTTCATGTTTAGCTAAATATGTATTGTACGTTTACATGATGTCCAACTTTGGAGTCTTATTCGAAGCATTTCAGATGCAATATTTTCAACAAAACAGTTTTATTTTATGCAATGTGTATATTTGAAAAGACCGCAATCAATGCAGCAATATGGTCGAGCCTTAACCACCATTCAATAACGATATCATTCGAGCAAATCAGTAATTTTAGACATGATCAGAAGGGAAGAGTCAGTGGATATAATCCCAGGAAAGTACTTTCTTTAACAACCAAAAGAGGCAGTAGAAGAACATTTGAGCTTCAACGATTCAAGATCTAATATGCCAGCGAGGGCGCTATGCTTAGTGAGTTTATTTTCACAAATATTTGAAGGACCTTTTCCAGAACGGCTCCGAATTATATAAGGTCGTTACTTGTGAAGTTGCTTATTTTTATGTGGAACGTTTATGGAAAACGCTATTTCAAAAATTAAAAAAGTTTATTCCAAAAAATAATCTCCATTTACATTTTTCGAATGTTCCACAAAAGCGAAAACGCCTTTTATTAAAAATTCCTTATCCTTTCCGGCTAAGAAGTCCTTAAAGTCCTGTGTTATGGTATCTGGGCTTATGAATTGTTTGTTTTGAAAGTGATTGCCCAAAATTTCGGAAAAGGTGGTAATCGGTTATGGATTAGTTTGGTGAGTAAACTTAATAACCCAACTCCGCCAGCTTCGACTGTGCGATATGTGACTATTCCTATTTACCAATGGAGGCTGTTTTTCGATCAATGTTGTGCATTATATCGATTTTTCTACAGCACGACTCGGCCGTGACTGATTCTCCTCGTTTGAGAAAGGAAAAATGGACAACTCCCTCTCTCGTCCACCATACTATCACCATTACCTTTTTGGGGTGTAAGTCTGCCTGACAAGCTCATCCATATCCATCCATTCTCCGGACTTATTCCGATTATCGTATGGGATCCACTTTTCGTCACAGGTGACGAGATGCGGTGCAAAAAAGGATCCATACGGTATCTGTTGGTCAAAGATACTGGAACCTCCAAACGTCGTAGCATATTCGCTGGTGTTAGGACATAGGGCACTCATCCCTCTAGTTTTTTTACCTTACGATGTCGAATAGGTGGCGACTTATGATTGCAGTTGCCACTTTGAGCCTTTTAGCAGTCGTAGACGGATTTTCTTCGACAATTGCTGCACGTTCTTCATTAATAATGTAACAGTTTCGTACAGTTTTCCCCCTAAACATACCCAAATCAAAATCGCCTTTAATTTAATTTCTCTAGTCGCTGCGGCTGCGTTCATTTAGAACGCTAATTTTTAGCGTTAGAAAGATTAAACTGCACTCTTTTCTTAAAAAAAAAAAACTTTATTTTCAATTTCTCCGCACAACGTGGCCCTACAACGATCAGTATGATTGTTTCGTAATGATCGTTAGGTCGACTATTTCATATGTAACCACCTAATCCAAAAAAGGATCCAAAATTTCTCAATAAATGGCAGTACAAGCTTCTCAGAACTGTCAGATCGATACGTATTTTATTTGTGAGCAAATGTGCTGCTCAACCGCTTCGATACAGAGTTTTACGGTGAGGGGCTTCTCTTAGGATAAACCATGTCACGAAAGATTTCGACACCAATGGTGTCGTATACGAATTGGACGACAAGGAGCATCCCGGACCGGTGAAAAAAGTTGAAGACACAGATATGAAGACATTAATGGATCAAGATCCACGTCAATCGCAGTATATACATACTTGCATATTCATTGATCCTAACTAATTCAATCACTTGAATGACTTTCTAATGGTCCAAAAGCAAAGAATTAAGGTAACAAGTGATTTCATTTTGAGAGGCGTGGAATGACATTTTTTCATGGGCGAACTGTTGAGCCAGCGAAAAGAAGAGAAGGATTTTTCGCATCTTATTGAGATTGGTGACTAGATATCCAAGAATGGCTCGGCGTGGTATATTTTTTTGCATCCACATGGAGTCATTGAAGGGAAAACTGACGTAATATAAGTAAAGACACGTAACCTACCGGAAGAATGTGAGGTGAGGCATCATATCCTACCGATTGCCCTCGACTACCAACTGTTTATCTGGATTGATGCCGCATGTTATGTGCTGAGTAGAATTTCCAACCTTTTCGAAGCTAAAAGTTGGATCGATTCGTTAATCGCCACTGTTCCACATCGAATTTCGTATGTTTCCAGAATGATGGCAGAAGTTGTCGCTAACGAGGGAGACGAGATGCAAATATAGCCAGCTAAAAGTTTGGTACTCTTATAGGAGAGGTCTCGGAAACCGTATTGCTGTATAGTATGCAACTCCTGAAGAATAATTCTAAGACTTAAGTCTGACTATCTGATTCTCTCTCCTTTTTTACGCTGCACCTAGAGCCAGACAAATTCGACTGCGATTGGATTACTTTACCTGTAAAATACGGGTGTACAGACTTAGTTTCGTTCTTTTTGATATTTCATTTTTGAGCTCAATCTAAGATTTTATTACTTAGGTCTTCAAAGCTTATGTTAGGTTTGTACAACTTTTTTCTTCTGCTAGAATATCAGTGTCACGTGCAAAAGTGGCTGTTGTGCTGGTTTCTATTACTGGAAGGTAGTTGGTATACATAATGGGTCCAACTATGCTACTTTGTGATATACCCGCTTGTATTTCTCTTGGTTTTAGATTTTGAGTGTTATACTCGGAGACCTAGCCATGGGAAGTAATTTTTTATTCTTTTTGCGTATAACTTCTCATTGCCAGAAAATTTTAATGTGACCGTTAGCGCTGGATCTATGCAATCTCACATAGCGATATGTAAAGGTTCCGGAATCATGATGAGTTTTGCCACTTTCTACAAAACAGGGACTTGAAAGTAGGTAAGTTTTCCAATTCATCTGGTTCAGTAACATACATACATATATAGGGCCATCTAGTGGGTTTTTTTTAAATCATAGGTTATTTTGACACTGACAGCTGTTTTCCGCTCGAAATATTGAGAGAAAGTCAGTATCACACCTCTGCGGAAAGAAATGAGTCGTTTTATCATTAAACAAACTTAAGAAATATTGAAAACTTATTTCCAAAGTAAGTTTGGGCTACAAACAGTGCGTTTTTTAAAAATAATTTTTGACCGAAATGAAGCACCCACCACGACTGCTGTACGCAAGTTTATGCAAAAAGTTTGTGAGACTGGTATGCTAGCTGACAACACTCATGGTCACTGTCGTCGTACGGTGCGCACAGCTGAAAAGGTAGCTGCTGTGGCCGAGAGTGTGAGACTCAATTCACGAACATCAATTCGCCATCGATCTCAACAGCTTAACATTTCACACACTAGCCTGAGGAGAATTCCCCTACATTATTCCACTACAAAGTCCAATTCACTTAGCAATTGAAGGCGCGCCCTTTATATATTATATATTTATAAACTTAATTCTTCTTCTGTTCCTGTTAGTGTATTTTGCTTTTATTTCTTTCTTGAAAGTTGTCTACTTTGGTCTTGAGGATTCCTTTTTTGTTGCTGACCTTATCAAATCAAATCTTTACTTATAAGAGCACCATTGCTCAGAGGTGACAATCTCCCAACAGCTTAGTCATCGAAATCGCATTTCGAATTGTTATTCCTCAGCGCTGTACTGTCCAAGTCAAAATACTGAGGACTTAGATAGTCCTGTACTCGTCCAGAAAAAAATTGTCGAAATCCGCCGTTCGGAGTCGGCATATCTTTTCTTTTGTCTCTTTTACGCGCGAATAGAAATGAATCAAACACATCATATGTGATTGAAAGAAGCTTCGCCTCTGGTGCTTCACGGGGTGTAATGCCAACTGCGCTAAGTTGATAATAAAATCGCTATTAAGTATTTTGATTAAAGTATTTTAAACTATGTAGATATCGGTATATCTTTTACAATTTTTTCTACTTCTATCTGCTCTTTTTCCTCGGAGACATATCGATTCGATTTTGTCTTCCAAGATTTTTTTTTAAGAATCCCTTTTTCTGTCTGCTCGTTTTTCTGTCAATATACGAGTAGGTCTGGCTCTTGAATTACATTTTTAATGTTGGCGGATAATCGATGCTTAATTCTGCAAGCTTTGTAAATAGTTTCTAAGGGCAGGTTCGTTAAGCATTTCCTAACATCTAAATGGAAAAAAATAAAGTTCTAAGAATAATAGCACTTAGAAAACCTCTGCCACTTTGTTCACAGGCTCCGCATACGGCAGGCTGGATCTCGCCAATGGTTTGTATGATGCTGTTTTCAGTTGCTCCAATGTTGCTAGTTTGTTGGCATAGGCCAGCAACTTAACGTAGACCCAAAAATTATAAGGGCTTTAAATCTCGCAGTCTTGGCGGCCATTTCACCACTCTGGATATAATGCGTTTTTGAAACAATTTTTGTAACAACTCCAAGGCAAGACACATGTTGGAAATTCATATCTTCCAGGTGGATGTCTTCCAAATGAGGCCACAGAAAGCCAATTATCATAGCCCGATACCATTCGGCATACCATTTTCGAAGGAAAAAAAATCAATTCGCTGTACGAAGATCAAAGAAATTTAAATTTCTCGCAAATTCCAAGAAGAATCATTTCAAAATGAATAAAAAAAAATTCACCAACGGAGGGCATGCGAGTCGGCGTCTGGGCCAGGTAGGCTGACAATAACCACCTCAAGCACCGATAATGTAATACAGATGATCTCAACAAAAACTTCAGAAAATAGCTACTAAATTCAACGTAGAATTCTAAGTGACAGATATTGCAGAATTGACTATTAGAAATCGGTTGAATGAAAGTCACTGCTACTACAATTTTATAACGCGCGGAACTGGAAATGCAAAGAATAACACACGAAATATATTTTCATCCGATTCGTGAACAGGATTTGACATTCCTGCCATTTACATTCTTTAACTGAACTGTCATGCGAGACTATATATATAGTCTAAGGCTTGCCATTTTATTTTATGAAATTCTATTACAAATATAGAATCCCGTAGTAGGTAGGTTTCGCGCATTACGAACAGATTATGGTCGGCCATTGTCTGTGGTCTCAAAGATTTTTTCTTTGTTGCGGAAGTCATAAGCTTTACCGAACTTTACACAACGCAAAAATGTAACAAGAGTTAGTCAAAATGTTGTTACTGTGAACTACAACCAACGCGACACATTCCGTCGAACCTCTCGAATCCTATCTAGGACAACCTACCCCGAAGAGTAGTGAACCAACATCGTCGACACAAACCATCAACAATGTGAACAATTATTGTTATTATATTTAAATTTGATTTCGAGAACACAAATTAGATAACCCTGTAAAATAAAGTAGTACACTAGAATCTCGAAAAGATAAAAAGATATAAAACAGACCCCGTTTGGTTTCCGAATTATCCATCTTTCTGAACATTGAACATTTTTAAAGAAAAGCATACAGCTAAGCATAAAAACATTGTATTAAAAAAAAAATAAATTCATTTTATTTTTTAAGAACGTAAACATAATTAAAACAAAAAACAAAAATTATGAGAAGTAAAAAACGCCCATTTTTAGGCATTTTAATAAAAAAGAATGTTCTATAGTCTCTGTTGTCTAGAAAGAAGGTTCAATAAGGCAGTATTGTCGTAAATCTTGGTCAAACACTTTAAAAATGTGAAGCAATCTTTTGCAATCTTTTCTTCCAATTGCTGATCTTTCGCCATAGTGAATGTTTTATTTGGAACTATTTGTCAAAAAATACCATTTTCATCTGCATTATAAACTTGTTGTCGATCAGCTACTATCTTTTGCATTTTGTGTTTAAATGGCAGAAAAGCGTCTTTATTACAGATGAGATTTTCTCCACTGATTGCTAGAAGCCAAATTCCAAATCTAGCTTTACATTTATTAATCCATCTGTCGCTCGCATATGATGAATTCGTCTCCTTGAAAAGATAGTGCAATTTCTTGGCCTTGGACACTGGTATATGACGATGACGTTGCTTTAAAATGACGCGCTATATACGAAGAACTAAAGACAAAAGAAAAAAAATGCAATAAAAAATAAAGCGTTCATCTTTTTGAATACCCACATTTTAACGCGTTTATCTTTTGGAACACCTCAGTGGAAGGATAAAAGCGTTCATCTTTCTGAGATTCTACTGTAATTAAAATATTACTTTTCAACCTTTGGAAAGAGTGATGCATTTGAGCTCTCCGCTGATATTATTGTCGCCACTGTAGCGTTAGAGCAATTTTTGGCAAAGCGCACTTTCTAAGCAAGACTATAGCTATGTGTTTCCTTCCGCAAGACACACGCCTCTGCTGGAACGAAACCCTTTTTTAAATAAGCCGCTCTCTGTTGTTTCGATCTGCTCATTGGTGGGGTCATAAGATGTGTCCTCGCGACACTGTAGTGCAGTAAAGATCTAGGAATCAAAAACGCTCAAAATAATCATTTAGTCTCTTTTGCCTACTAACGTTGCCCTAGCAGACTAGCAGGTAACATACACAAGTGACTAAATCTTGCTATCCCAAAAAAAAAATAAAAATTCAGAGAGCACAGAGCTTGTTCATGCTCAAATGCTTATACCAATGATAAATACACAACCTTCTGACATCTGGAAGGTGTCTCATACAACTTCAATTGACGATGGGCTCAAACTATTTTGTGAACCTTTTTTCCATGTTTTCTAGAACTACAAGCGATTTTGGACAACCAAAACGTTCGATGGAACAGAGTTCGACAAACTTTTCAAATCATTGCTTTGCTTGAAAAGCTTTATCAACGCGCGAAATTCAAACTTTTCTCATTGGCCAGAAAAGTAACATCAATAAAACGATTCGCATACCCTATATGTTAAACATGTTTCTTTCAGCTATGCGCCTACCTACCTACATCCTGCACCCTTCTGCCACCCTCCCGACGGGACTGCCACTAGGTATTAATTCGTGGAGCTGGTAACCTGTTAATTCATTACTACTTCGATAATTCTGCTGTTTCTGTTACTCTACTTGCAGTCTCGGGCTTAGATATCCATCCAGTATTCTTCCGATTACTCCACCATCAGCCTAATTAGTGAAGCTGGATTTGTTAGAGTACCTTGCCATTTCATGGAGCGTCCATAGATATTTGCTATAATACCCGTGGCTAGGGAGGAACTTTGTTATGTGGTAGTTGCAGTTTTCTTGATTTTGGTATGTATCTGTCCTCATTGGTATTATTCTACCGAGTTTGGCATAGAACCATTGAGCCATTTTCTTCCTTGATTCTACTTAGTGCTTCAATTTCAGTTGACATGGACAGTCTCTTGCAATAAATTCCCAGTAAGGAGGGGACCCAGCACGGAACCTTGGGGTACCCCCACGGAGACGTTCTAATATTTAACTTCTTTTGTGCTCGATCTTAACTTGCTGTTGGTAAGGTAGTTGTAGACTATCTAAACCCTCTATAGCGTATAGTAGACTTCAGGCAACATACCGTTTAACCCTCCCAAACATCGCTAGCATTGCGGTGAAAGAAGAATAACCTAGAGCTGAATGCACAGCAGTTTGCTTTTATTGGTAACGAGTCATTTAGTGCTGATATGTATCTTGGGTCTTCAAACACAAGTTATATACAGTTCTATCTTTACCTGTTTTCACCAAAGATCCCAACAACACTTTTTGTGTAACTGAGACAGAAATCCGACAATTTATAGGTCTGGTTTATGTTATGTCATTGGTTCCCAGAGGAACCAACCACTTGGTACACCCCTAATTAAACAGACCTTCTAACAAATTTGAAAAGATCCGACAGTACCTGCATTGCAACTTCAACTCCAAATGTCTTCCAAGGACTCATTCTGATGCTGATAGTTGTGTCCAGTTGTTGATGCCTTGAACGAAGCATACGCCAAAGTTCCATCTACACCCGACTATGTGTAGATAATCAAATGTGTTCCACAAAAGCGCGAAATATGCTGAAAAGATACAACCCCAAGAAACCTCATAAGTGGGGCTATAAATAATATGTTTTGAGTGGTGTTTCCGGTTCCGCTTATACGACAGAAGCTGAAACTGGGAAAGAGAATATCATCAGAGCATTATGAGCCAGATTTAGGAGCCTCCTTCAATGTCGTACTGAGATTATCGAGGATGATTCCGCGGCACCAAAATTACAGAATCTATTTCGATAATTATTTCACTTCTTTACGCCTTTTGGAATGTTTGGCAAAATAAGGTATTCTTGGGCTGGGTACTATTAGGAGAAATAGAATTCCCGACTGCAAGCTGTCATCACAAATAGTAATTATGCAGAAAGATCGAGGATATTCTGAAGAATACGTAGCTAATGTCAACGGCGTCGACATACCTACGGTTGTATGGAAAGACAATAGATTGGTTACATTTGCTTCTAAATTTACCAGTTCAAGGATCTGCTCGACATATACCTCCGCAAGCAGTCCGCCAAGATCAAGTCGGACACTGGCCTCAATGGGCGGAAAAAAATACGGTGCAAGTTCCCACAGTGTACTGGCTTCACTCATACGGTCTGTGGGTGGTGTGGCATTATGTTATACCAAAAACCAAATTGTTTCAGAAATTTTCACCTTTCGTAAACGATTCGTTTTTTTTTTCGAAATATGGTTTATTTTTTTTCCCTTATATCTCATTGTTGCTTATAAGCTACATTCTCTTTTTTATAACATTGTTAATAAATAATTAATGAATTCAAAATTTTAAAAAGTACGTTTTTTTTATTCATAGATCTATCCGATTCTCCTTTTTTTTAATTTGGAGATTTTGAGTTATAGAGGGTTAAGCAGAAAGTAAGGTGTTTCCATCCATTTTCATCCAATGTCTACTACTATTTTAATGGAGTGATTTTCTGAAGACAAACTGATGATTTGATAGAGCTCCCGACTCCTCTGCTACAGTGAGCAAACTGACGAACATTATCCGCTCTAGGATCTTCGCTTCGGGGTGATATGTCAATGGTTCTCTCGGTGAATTATTTCCGTTTGGTACAAATAATAGCTGTTGAGGCTTCCGCGGATCTGAAAATAAGTCTTACCCTCTTTCTTTTTTGATGCATGTCGTTTGAAGGTTGGTACTTCCTACAAATACAAACTTATTAAGCGCTCTGTTAAAATCTTGGTCAGCTCTTAATCACATCGACACTTAGGTTCTGTTGCCGTTGATTCGATAATCATCACCTACCCAAATTCTGCTCAACATAATTTTTCAGCTTTTATTTGTACCAAAACCCAACCAAGACTAGTGAAAGGCAGGATTAACGCTATTGAAAAAGGATGTGTACAACGCATAAGCACAATCTAAAGAAATCCCTTAATTTACCAAGCTTTACGACTACAATATCAATCGCGTCATCAAATCAAATCTGCTTAACGTCGGCAACCTTCAAAAGCTCGCTTTTAAACCGTTGCGTTGTAGTTGTTGCTCATTCAAAAAGAAGAAGCTGCAGCGCGCAATCAACATCGATCTTAACCTCTTAACATCGATCTTAAATTCGTTAAATTTTCTGGTGACAAGCCAATACCGAATGCCAATAGAGTAAACCTAGTTTAATCGCATTATAAATTAAAGCCTATTCCATAGATATTTTCACCAATTTCTGGGTAAACAGCATTACCGCTGCATTATGACCTGTCGATGCATTAAAAACTTCACCCACCCAACTGCAGTTAGAGCCGAATTTTCCGCCGAAAACTAAAATCCGATAAATAGTCACAAACAACGTCTACAAAAAGCTGAAGAATAACTAATAGATGCGGTGAAAAACACGTGCTACAAACAAAGCGCACGCGTTCGCGACGAAATCGAATTTCGTTTAAGTGTGAAATTTTACACTTACTCTTCGAAAATTGTAATTACTTCCACTTCCACTCTGGGTATATTTAGATAGTTTTTGTGCTAGAATATCATAAATTGGATTAGGTAACATGCAGTAACCGAAACGACGTCCGCAACCGCAGATAATTCTGAAATCAAACAGAGTCCCAGAAAATATACGAGTGACGGACGAAGAACCCATTCCCCCGGGAAGATAGAAAGCATATCTATCCTTCTCGGTAGTGCATCGAATGCATTTGGTATGTTAATAAAGCTAATGATTGTATTTCGATGGCGTTAATTGGTTCAGATACTCACTGTTCCTTCAATAATTCATTTTTTAATTACACATATCCTTCGACAGATTGTCAAAGGCCTTATAAGTTACGTGTCTACTTTGTACCTTTTGGCGGTGTGTCGATGGATTATCGCGTTTCCCCATATAACAGATAAATAAAGTAAAAGGCAATCTGTTACGAATCAGGAGCGTCTCTAGTATCTAAATCCTTTAACAGCACATTAAAAAATATATATATCGCTACCAATCTGGTTGCGCAATTCATCTACAAATGTAGAAGGCGTGGCCAAAACGCAGCCATTCTTACTACGGCAGATCACTTCGACATGCCATTCCATCTCTTTCTTTCGCACTAGATACACATCTCAAGCAACTGGAATGTAGTTCCTCTTGCTTCAGTGGGTGTTAGTGGCTATGGAAACAGGTAGTCGTATTTTATCTTTCTCTTTCGCTCACATTACCGCATCGATTCGTGTATCTTCAACATGAACTGATCGATTGGACAGGCTCGGATGAAAACAAACGAACAGAAAGAACTGGAAAACCAACTTTAAGATGCTATACTTCGTGACCGTTTCGAAATCAGTAATCATCTGACAAGCAACCGAGTAAGGTGTCTTCTGAGTGGAGGGAAAAAAAGAAGCTAAATAAGAATTCGATTAGGATCTGTTAGATAGGATAATCGATATCTATTGAAATTTATTGATTAGAGTGCGACTTTGGACTTTTTGTTTGGAGAATTGTCTGAAAAAAAGGCAGATTTGTGACATTTAAGGTGAATAAGAGTTGAAGTGAATATATTTTGGTGCTAGAGAAGTGTACCTACAAGTTGCAAAATTGTCTATTTGGTGCTGAACGCGAAGATCGATGGCAGTATCAGCTTTAAACATGAGCCCATACTTTGCTGGATATCCATTTCAAGGTAAACATGATGTTTAAATATGAAATTGTATCGCAAAATGTATTTGCGTTTCATTTTTAGTAGTTAAAGTGTATTTATGGGTTAATTTATTGAGAAAAGTCATGTTCTTTTTGGTCCTATGATCGTTTCTAAGTTATAATTTGGCTTTTTTTTTTAAAGAACTAGATAGATCAGTTAATGATGTACTGAAATGAGTTTTATTAGATACTGCGATCAATGATCATGATTCTCGTCATCTTCACGAGGAAAAAGTGACCTCGCATACTGTTAACTTCACCCAACGCTATTCGCGCTATGAGATACATATATTGCTTATCTACAAGAACGAGCATAAAACGGTCTTAAAACGATCTTGTAACCTAGAATATAATAACTACAACACATGTACATACATATGTATGTATATCAAAGCCCATACGATGAGCAATTAAGCTGGTTTCGCATATTTCATGCGATTATGGGTGACATGATCACTGATCTTTTCATTGTTCGCAACACAAAAACCGCATTCAGACCTGCGATCTCCACTGCCCCCTCACAACTCACACCGTAAACGATGATTTTATGACTCAAACCTTGTTTGTTCAGTTGAAAATCTATATCAACACTCATAAAGTTCAAGCCCCAACCAATTAAAAATATATTTCGGGTTCTCATATTTTCATAACCCACATATCAAACATCCATAAGTCAAAAGACCCAATCTTTAATCTCATATCAACGATCATATAAACGTCAAAAAGTCAGTCCCACCGATCAGAGACAAACCGAACAACAAAGATACACGCAACACGTTGTTCTTCATTTTACTTAATAACATATTCCCCGGTTGCCTCTTATTCTTTTGATTTTGTTGTTATATCGAATATATATCATCCCATTGTGTCTTCAGTTTCTTCCTCATGGGCTCCACCAGGCGGCATGATCATTAGGATGATGATGATGATCACTACGTTACCTACCTTCATACAGTGCGGCATGCGCTCATATCGCGTATCCCAGTCAGTCAAAGCGCGCATACAAAACAGAAAAAATGAAAAAAAAAACACAAAAAAAAAAACCAGAAACTAATAAAAAAAAAGCACCAAGAAAGTGATCTCCACAGACGGTTTGGCGCGTCGGCGCTCTTTGATATCCCCTTTCTCTTTCCCTTTCCTTTCCATTACCTTCCCGTTTCACCTCGTTCTTCCTCATTCTATCGTTGTACTTCTCCGGTCGCGTATCTGTATCTGGTGTTTATGGCGCGAACAAACGCACTCACCGAATCTCTCACGTCTTATAATTCCCAAGATGATTTTTCATGTTCGAACGATAGAAATATGAATATCATCATCTTTCATTTCATTATTACGAGTATCTCTATCTTTTATTATCGTAATATATTGTACTTTTTTTTTATAATGTTTTTATAATTCCATTGCGCTGCCTTTTGCCCTCGATCGTCATCAGCTTATACGCAGATGGTGAACGATCTACAATGTTGCAATGTTAAATTGTCCGGATATATACGGTATATGCCCGGCTGGATACAGGTGTTGAGATTAAATTAAGGGAAGAACAGTAAGATATTGCGTATTCTGGGTGGCAACACGATCGTTTTCAATCCCACGGTCACTTCCACATGATTTCATTTCCACTTGAACTGACAAAACATTGAGCAACACCCAGTTATATTGTATGGAAATTTGGCTTTAGATACATTTTGTTAACCACCTAATTGAGAAATAATGCAAATTCGTATTGTATCGAGTGAACATGCTTATGTTTTCCTCGAGGATCCTCGTCATCCTGATCCTTATCTTCAAACAATAGGTAACAATCAACGAAATGAGATCAATTCGATTGTTATTTTGGGCAAACTTAAATTGGATTGTAAACTCGAAATCGTTCAAATGGCTAATTGAGTTTTCTATGTTATATAGGTAAAACCTATCTTCGATGAGATCGGTGTTGAACGAGAGTGAAGAAAAAGGTTCGCTCATTTGGAAAGTTAATGCGATCACTTTGGAATCCCTCTGGCTTATCTTTGGGTCTATTTTTATCACGAATAGAAAGAGTCAGTCCATTTGGTCGTCCATTAGCAAAGTGATCGGTTATTTTTGATTGGTGATCTGCCTGCAATCGGGGGTGATCTTCAATTACCTTTTCATCTCGAATGACATATTTGCAAGTAATGATTGTAGTCGACAATGGAAGATCGTTTATTTTTGGGTATCTGTCGGTTTCCTTTTTGCTTTCCACTCCCTTACAGTCTCGCATGACATAACAATATGACATTAAGTAGAAGTATAGTTCGGCGTTTATTTGATCTTTTGCTCTTGAGACCACCCACTTCTCATTTTGCATGTTGTTATGGGTTTTTCTAATTTTATTTCTGATTTTATCTTTTTAGGACAAGGACGTGTTAATCAGCTTGGAGGTGTTTTTATTAACGGACGCCCATTACCGAATCATATTCGCTTAAAAATTGTGGAGATGGCTGCCGCCGGCGTGCGTCCCTGTGTCATAAGTCGGCAATTGCGCGTATCACACGGGTGTGTTTCGAAGATCTTGAATCGCTACCAAGAGACCGGATCAATTCGTCCCGGTGTGATTGGCGGATCGAAACCACGCGTTGCCACACCGGAAGTGGAGGCGAAAATCGAAGAGATGAAGCAGGAGAATCCGGGTATATTTAGCTGGGAGATACGTGCGAAATTGATTGAGTTAGGAATTTGCGATAAAAACTCAGCACCGTCGATCAGCTCTATCAGTCGTTTGTTACGGGGTGGAGGTAAGGATGGCAGTGGATCGCACTCAATTGATGGAATTCTCGGACCGACTTCGTCCGGCGAAGACAGTGAAATTGAGTCCGAACCTGGTATTCAGCTCAAGCGAAAACAGAGGAGATCACGCACGACTTTCTCGAACGATCAAATCGAGGCTTTGGAACGCGTTTTCACCAGAACCCAGTATCCTGACGTATACACCCGTGAAGAACTAGCGCAATCTACTGGACTCACTGAAGCTCGTGTACAAGTCTGGTTCTCGAATAGACGCGCTCGCCTTCGCAAACAACTGAACACTCAGCAAATAGCCGCTTTCAACAGTAGCCTTCCTGGGCTCGCTTCGAGTGGTTTTGCTCCCACTCAATATCCAGCTCAAGCTGCTGCTCATAGCATGACCAACATGATGACAGCCGCAGCCTATCCAACATCCACTACAACCGCTCAAACTTGGCCCACCCAGCAAGCTTTTGCCCAGAATACCACCTATGCTCATTCAACCGGATCCACCTCAGCCTCACCATCCTGCAGCAGTTCGGCCTCCTTGAGTCCCAATCACCAAACCCACCAACCCACAACAAACACAAGCTCTTCGGTTATTCCCTCCACCTTCAATGCCTACAGCATGGGTCTCGACACTACTGCAAGCGGATACAATGCTGTTTCAGCTTATGGTCTTCATGCTTCCTCCGCAGATCAATGGCGTTCGCATCAAAGTAAGATCACCACCTCCGACTGGGACAATTACAACTTTTCATCTTCGTTCTTCCCCGGGAATCCACATATGACCAGCTATGGAGCCGGCATGACCAGTGAGGCTAAGACCGGATATCCCTACATAGGTGGCTTCGAGATTGGACGTGTTCACTAGGATTTGGCGGATGATTTCGACGACTTTCGAGTACAAAGACCTATCATTTGGAGAGACTGTTTTTAAATAAGTATTTTTGAGTTCAATTGGAATAAAAAATTGTAAGATGTGTGCCTAAAATTGAGACTAAGACCTTAAGACTGTTTTGTATTTAGATGATTATTTAAAAGGATTTTGATTAATTTTAAGTAAAATATTAAATAAAGTGGTTTGAGAAATTAAATGTTGGCATTTGTATTTGTGGCCATTCTTTGGAGACACCAGGCTTGTGGAGTTTATTTTGAATAGGTTCATCGTATTTAATTGTTTTTTCTGCTTTTTGGGCGCGAAATGTATGATACTTTTAATTAGCTGCCCCTACATCACTCCACGTAGGAACAAATTCCACTTTTGTTCCGAACTTTAATAGACACAAGCAGCCTGTCGGCCTAGACATATGACATATATGTAGCCAGGATGTTCACTTGCATACTGTTTTTGCTATAAAATTTTTTAGTTAAACAACATTGCTTGATTATTTGAGATATTAATGAGAAGGTGTCTCAATCGACATCGACGCCGACCAAGGGTAGACTTTAATCAAAAAATTATCAAAAAGGTACCATCGGAATGATTATGCTAATTCTGATCTGTGTTTAATTTTCGATATTGCTGTTCATATTGCAAGGGGATCCGTTCAAAAGAGAATCATTTTATGATAATGAGCCATTGAAACACGACTTTGGACACGACGCCAACTGGCGATTGGCCGGCTGAGAGCCACTCCGACTGATGGCACCGATTTTTCGAATCCCTTAGTTGCTGGACGTTACCATGCATTGAAGATTTAAATTGTCTGGACATCAATTCGTGTTATAAAGGGTGGACCATCCTATGCTGTGTATTTGGGCTGTCAATTACCGACATTTACAGAATTCGACAGATGTGAAGTTCAGTCCTTGTCAGTTTGGGGAACCGTTTACCAAGCATTTTCGTTATTCCAATTTGTTACGAATATGTGCATCTGTAAAGTTACATTTCGTAATTGCTCCAGTGAATCTGGAAGTCATGAAGCTTCAGCATGCTGTAGCTGTAAACAAAAATGATAGAAACCGGCCAGGCAGATCAATTCTTCATGGCTCTTTATGGACAAGTTTAATGATCGATCTTAAGTCACGCGCCAATGAAATCCAAATTGCAAAACAACTGTAGCCCTTAGACCCATGACCTCCCCGATTAGTGAAGTAAATGTTGCATCGCCAAGACAGTTTACCACCAAATTAGATTACAAGTGGATGGCTTTACGAGTTTGGCATCAGGCTCTTTTGTTGAAAATGTGTGCTTATGGTATCGATGAACCTTTTCTTTTATGGATAAGAAATTACTTTTCGAGCTGTTCAATTCAAATTGTTTTGAATGGTTCCAAGTCTGATATTCACCAAATAAATGCTGGTGTCCCCCAAGGTTCTGTTCTGTGACCGACGCTCTCTTTCGTTTTTACAAATGATCTGTTTTTATATATACTTTTAATCCAATCCAGTCTTTGCTGATGATAGTACTGTCAGCTTCTCATATTCATTCCAAGACTCACGTAGCTGCAACTTGTTCCTAAATTCAAGAATTCAAGACTCTTTAATTTTTTATCGCTATTTCAAGAAACAATGTTCAAGCAAAATAGTATGCAATTCGCTTCCTCCCCTTCTAGAATTCAACCTTAGTGCTCGTCTTGTTAGGAACACCCTTAATTAACCCTTAAGCTTCTCTTCCGACGTGCAGTTAAATGTAGAGACTGGTTTTTAGCCGAACCACACCATTCCATGACCAATATTTTTCACACATTACAATTTCGAAGCATTTACAACCCATGGGCACCGGCACTCCCTCTCCTCTTCTAACTCTATACCTTCGGTTCGTGCTGTGTCTTGACTTGATCACTAAAGGGCATTCATTTAATACACTCCTTTGCAAGCATTAATTATAAAAAAAAAATCGTGGGCTTAGCTCTTGCGCTAATTTGATCTTGTAAGGGTATAAGCCAAGATCAAAAAACAAATTCGCCAAAATGTGGACTGAGAGATTCCCAGTATAGTGCTACCACTCGCGCAAGTTTAAAACAATCAATTTATTGTGTATGAAGCTCTTGCGGTTTGATGTGTACCTTTATTCGAAAAGTAAGGTCTCTGCCATTAACGGGGCGACAATTCGCGACCTCTAGCATAGGCTATTAACGAACTTAATTTTCAGAAAGTCAATGATTTGGTCATCGACAGCAATTGCTGCTGTCTCGGCTGTCTTTGTAGTAGACTATTGGGTTGAATAAGTTCTCACTGTTTCTCAACAGATGACATTACCAGAAGCTTGCATTTAATTTAAGATAGTAGGAAGGTACAAGGAAATACCGTATGTAAGCTTGAGCTTCATAGTTTTAAACACGTCGAGTTTCGTGCAGCTGAAGCACAGAAAATCCTTGCTAAGACCAACGGTGAGCATACTCTGTCGGGAACGACATGCAATTGGTTTCAACGATTCAAAAGTAATGATAAAGACAAAGACCGCCCTGGGGCACCGAAAAAGTTTGAAGACGGCGAATTGGAGGTATTGCTTTATGAAGACACATGTCAGAAGACGTTAACTGAATTTGTAAAATCAGTAGGAGTAGATAACACAATAGCTTCGGAATGTTTTAAAGCAGTAAGAATGATTCAGAAGCAAGGACAAGAGTTGAAGCGTCGAACGGAGTCTTTTCAGTATGAACGTCTGCTTTAAAAGCAGGAAAGGAAATGTTTTCTGCATCGTACCGTGACTGGCGTTGAAAAGTAAATGCTATACTACAACCCCAATCGTAAAGGATCATAAAACGAGATCATCAACATCATCAGCTCAAATATTCTGCTCTGTATTTGGTGGGATCAACAGAGTGTAGTCTACTCATATTATGAGCCTCATTAACCAAACGAAGCTATCGCCGCAAATTGCTATCGACTGCCATCGATTGCATTTGAGCCGAGTATAGGAAAACGGCTGCTATACGAGCAACCTTAGGACAACGCTAAGCCACATGTTGTGATATGGGTGAAAACCCATTGAAAAAGCTTATATGAAAAGGCCAACCCCATCCTCTCTACTCACCAGACATTACTCCTTCGAATTATCATTTATACTGTTCGATAGCACAGAAGCTTTTTTTTAAAGAAGCCAAAGATAGGTAGATTCATTCTTAGATAGCCTCAGGTGTTCCCTATCACCGACTCGTGAGCCGAAGGTCTGTAATTCAAGTCTGTCAATATTCAAAAACAATTCCTATACGGAAAAACTGTGCAACAACATCAGTTGTGAATGAGATATGATCAAAAAAGTATAAGATCATTTCAAAATTCATACTTTTTGTGTGCATTTCCAATACAACACCTTAATGAGATGGAAACAAAAAAGTTACTGTGAACTACAACCAACGCGACAAATTCAGTCGAATCTCTCGAAAAATCCTATCTAGGACAACCACCCCGGGAGAGTACTGAACGAACATTTTCGACACAAACTATCTGCACCCCGTCCAGGTTGTGTGGAAAATACTATAAGAGCGTACACTCTTGAACCTGCTGAACCCTATAAAAAGAAAAAAAAGACGTCCACAAAAGATGCGAAAAAGTCAAACATTTATTATTTTAATAGAGAAAAAGAGAAAAGGGCTTACCCGCAGTCAGTTGTGCACAGATCAATGGCATGTATATAAAGCTCGTTCTGCTGTGAATACTTTTGGTTCTTTTTTATACAATACATGGCATCCTAACCTACCACAAAAAAGTTAGACTTTGATCCTAAGCCGTTGAACTTGGGAGACTAGTGTAGCCCTGCAAAATGATAGTCTGAAATGGTATACAGATGACTTGATTCCATGAGACGTTGACTAGTAATATTCTCCAATGTCTTCCAAGCCGAGGTATACATCATTATATTCTACCAAAACTAGAGATTAGCATCAAAGACATAATATTACCATCAGTGAGGCTCAAGCGTTAAACATCACCCCAAAGCACTGAGATCACACAGTATAAACATGCTTTGCAGGACGTAGCCAAGAAAAACAAGGTAAAACTCTGTTGAATATTGCTTGTCCCGGACAATGCACACAATGTAAATGTGGAAACGTATCTTTTTTGGGAAAACGACAAAAAAAAAACTTCTTGGATGCGACTGATCTACTAACTTCTCATTTGGTCCTTGGATCCCATTGTTCCTAAGATGGACTTGTAGGACGTTTCTTCAATAAAAAAACACTGTACACAGCAGCTGTTAGTAACAGACAGATTCCATTATTTTATTTACTTCTCCCTTTTATAAACATTAATCTCTGCTAATGGAGAATTTTCTGTACAATCACCCCATCGTATGACATAATCCATAGACAGCATTATTTACTAAAAATAATTGATGTTCATGTACGCATACAGTGGTGTACAAAAGGCAAATCAATTTAAAATTTTTGTCTACAGACTCCACTTAAGATGTCTTGAATTTTGAATTTGAATTTTTTGAATGTATTTATTTAAGGCATAAGCTGTATAATCTTTTAAATTGTGAAGCAAACAAGTGTAATTAAAAAAAACAAAACAAAACTAAACTAAGCAGATAATTGATTTATATTAAGTAAGAAAGAAAAGAAAACAAGATAGAGAAAAAAAGAAAAAAAAAACAAAAACAAGTACCTAGACCAGTCAGCTCTAGATGCCCCTAAAAAAAAATTAAAAAAAAAAATTAAAAAAAAAAATTAAAAAAAAAAATTAAAAAAAATACATATATACATACATACATATATCCTGAAGCGATGTGCTGAAGTGTTGCCTAAGTTACCTTTTAAAGATGCCGATGCTATAAGATCTTCTCATGTTAACTGGAAGCGAATACCATAGTCTTACGGTGTAAATGAAATACTGTTTTTCTGTCACCCTGTAATTAAAATTGGGTAATATCAATGTTCCACTTCTCTCAGATGTATGTAGCAAACCGAAGACTCTGATAAAGATATGGTCGTGCTTTGCTCTGCATGAGTTTGAAAAGGAAAGTTAATATCCTAAACTTAAGGAGGCTTTGAAAGTCCATGCCAAGCAGGGTTTTAACGAATGACGAGATGTGATCCCGCCGCCGTAATCTGTATATGAAACGCACTGTGCTGTTAAGCGCAACGGTTAGCTTGCGTGAGCTGTAACTATCGAGATCGCAGAAGACCGGGAATGCGTAGGTTAAAATAGGGATCAGTAGCGTCTTGACAAGCATTGATTTAATGCTAATTGGGAGACAATTTCCAGCGTAGCATAGAGTACGCAAGACACCGTAGACTCGACCTGTTACATTGGTGATGTGATCCCCCAAGCTATTGATTAAAGATGACTCCAAAGCTTTTAACAGTCTTTACATAGTCGATACTTAAGTCTGGGATAGTACGACCTATGACAATAGCTTGGCTCTTGGTGGAGTTGAGCATAAGTTTGTTTTTATGTGACCATCGTCTAACGGCATGGAGATCCTCATTTAACCGCGCAGTAGCATCTACCTTTGGTGGAATGGGTAGTTGATTGGACGTCGTCTGCGTACATATGTACCTTACAGTGTTTGAGAATGGTAGGAATGTCGTTATTAAACAGCGAGAACAGTAAGGGCCCCAGTATAGAAAGGATAAAAAGGATGAACTGATACTTGTCTCTATTGCTTACTCTATTGACTTTAGGCAAATAAGGCACTCTTTTGTGAACAGCTCCAACGTTTTCTTACCCGCAGTATAAGACCATCTTTTATCACCCGATTCACTGTTTTTTTTTATAATTGTCACTAAAAAACAAAAGGTTAGGAATATTTTAACCAAGCTTTGCAGCAGTTTTTTCGACATAAAAAATAGCCCGCCATTAAAGTTTGCTTGTAAACCTAGTCAGATGTTTATTATGTAATAAAGGGTTGAATGAAATTTATTCGGAGTAGATATTGTATTTTGCTCTCGAGCTATACGAAACGAAAGACAGTTCATGACATACGAAGACACATATAAGGGCAGTTTTAGGGACCTAAAAACGTAAAAAAATGTAGATTGATGGATCATTCCAAATCGGAAGTTAAAAAAACACGAAAACGAGCCAAACTTTTGTCAAAGGGGAACATTTTGCATCTAAAACTATGTTCAGGTTTATAAGGGTTCTGAAAAGTAATAGAAAAAAAATGTGCTAAATCATTCCATTAATGGAACCTCGGTCCAAAGACTAGTTCATCATGAACACCTAAAATCACCTGTCATCCTTAAAGACATTTTATTATCTCCCAGTCATCTCCAGTCTAGAACAGGTAGATCACCCAAAGACCACCACCAAATTCCAAATCTCGAACAAACTGCTAACAAATCTACATATCAGTCCATTTCTCACGATCACATCTCCTTTGTCGTCACCTCATATCAGGCTATGCAGAAAAAAAATAACAAACCGGCTACCGTACTTGGCAAATCCTTCCTGCAGCGACTTTTAAAGATTCGTCCATAAATCACGGCATCAACACATCGTCTACTAAACAATAAATTAGCCTCAATCTCTGCCGATCGACTTAGGTGGCCTGGCCTGGTCTGGACTGGAACCCGAAGAAGCTCGTCTCATATAGAAAACCTGTCCAGCTACCACGGAGGAGAAAATGAGAGACAAAAAGGACAACCGGAACACAATTCAAACAAAACGATCAATTATTGTCATTTTGTCACCCGCATTGAGGACCTGTCTGCACTCGGACGGTGGTAGTGGTGGAGGCTCTAATTGATGATGATTTCATCGCGCTACGAGAGATCGTTGTCCTCCGTAGGTGGTACGAATAAGTGTTACATGCTGTTTTCAATTGTCGACAACCTCTACGCCCGACTTGTTCATCGTCGGGCACAAAAGGGAATTGGAGAATGAAAAGAAGGCAGATCCTTGTCACATCCTTGTACTCATACCTTCGACTAAATACTTGTACGGTCTTTGTCGGTGTATGAACTCTTTTTCATCTCACTCTACGTCGAATGGGACGAACGGCAACGAGTCCTGAAGGCGGCATCGTCGGCTCTTGTTGTCTTGTTGTATCATCACAGGAGCCCTAGATCGATGGTGGTCCTGATTTGGAATAGATGTAGAAATTATTTTCGAATTATTGTCACAGGATATGCGAGTTGATGTCTCTGCTTATTGTTGATAGTTGTAATAATTGTGTTGGTCACTTTGTTCAGTTGACAGGCTGTGATATGATGGCGGTGGATGGCTGTCCATTGTGAATGCATTGCATTGTCATGGGAGGAACACACAGGTTGATAGCACCTGAGGCGGACTGACGGTAAGGATCTATGTGGCGGACCGTTGATCATTGAGAATTTTTTCGTCGACGTAGCTTAAGGGTATTCAGTGGTCGATTGTTGATTGTCGGCTATAAATTGATGGAACATTCCAACACCTCGTTGGAATGTTGTAGTGTCGTTTGGCGGTTACCGGTGGCTTGACCGTCCAGTGGACAGAGAATATAATTGAATTTTAACGACTCGGTATGTGGTTTTTATGATTCTTGTTTTTTATTTCTCATTTCATTAAGTACCTTGATCTGGTTGGTAATGGGATTCCCTTAATTACTGTCAGCTTCATTGAACTTGGTATGCAATAACGATAAATCGACGGGAATCGCAGTTGATAGGTTTTTTGTTTTTCTTTTGTTATTCTCAAGGAAGTAACACAGCGGCTGGATGGAATTTTGAATAACACCGTTCTTCGTTAATGAATTGCCATTGACACTGTGCTTTTAGCACTTGATGCATGTTGCATTCGACTTGGGAAAGGGCTTTTTACTGGTTGTGCCTTAAGGGACTCATTTGAGTACGTAGAATTGGAATGGAATGCTGTGGTTTCTACCAAACTGTCAGACACTACCGGTGTTTTGTTCTCATGTCACATAAACCTATCCGTCATTACACACCTAAGCTGATCAAGTCAATGCATTAGAGCCTCTCTATGAAAATAGCAGGAATTGTTCGGTGTTTAGACGGAATCTTATTTATTCGCCAACATCAATATTTTCGCCCAATTTTCGATTAGATTTGACATGACCTGTGCAAGTTTGAAACAGATGTTGCTATTTACGTTTCATAAGCAAAATATCCGAAAAGATTTTACGGCATAAGCTGATTGATGTGAAAGCATCTTCAGTGGCTTCTCTCGCGCGATTCCACTTTTTCACCGTTTGGACCCTGGGTCCAAAAGCCGTCCATTGAAATATCCTGTAAACTTTATCAGGCATTCTCTTTAAGATTATGTGTCTAATGAAATCAGTCTAAAGTCGAAATCACAATTCGTTCGTATGTATAAGCGAGACGAAGAGCATTCTATAATAATTCTAGTTCTTTTTGCTATAGAAAAAAAACCGCCGATGTTTTTTCGTTCACGACATTTACTATCTTTCATGACGTTCATAATCATATGCCGAATGACATTGATGTAGAGTCGATATCATTATTTGTTGTGGAGATATACGAGACGAAAATCATTTTTTAACGATTTTACGTAGTTTTTCCGATATAAAAAAACAGTCTACCTGTTCAAATTTCTTGCAATCTTCATCAGGTGTACGTCAAGCAAAAATGCATGGAACGACATTGATAAAGAGTCGACATCATTACTGGTTCTCAAGATACGCGAGACGAAAGAAAGATCACGAACATACTAACGTACATACTTACACCCGCTACAGACGATCGATTTGAGTTTTATTGACCAAGAAACATGGAATAAATCAATAATTTTAATTTGAAAAATGGATTCCAACTCAAGAACGTCCTAATGGGAAGGTAATATTTGTCACCTATCACCACCGAAATGTACGAAATTTCTTTCACAAATGTCACCAGACTGACTGACCAATTTGGCTGGCAGTGCACAGATACTTCTCAGACATGTTTACCAACACTACAAGGATAAAATTACGCGAAACTTACGGTGTCTTGATAGCATTTAGCGCAGTCAAAAAAGGATAGAAGTGCGAAGTAGCCCTGTTTTTCGAACACCTCAGTATTGTAGCTTACTAATATCAACTGAAGCAAGGAAGTTCCATGTCCAAGGGCAACTTTGCACCCTGAGTAGATGCGCAGACAAAGTTAAATTCTTGAACAGCCCCAAGCAATTTTGAATCATCCCTTTTGCAAATTTAAAATATATAAAGCAGACTTAAGTACCTTTCATACATTAGTCACACACAACAAATAAGCAATCGTCCACTCCGACCTACAAGATATCGCAGAATAAAGCCTACCATGGTCACAATCAATAAATGACAAACTACCTCGGGCCGGATGACTGTATCGAAGGGCATTCCAATATCGCCACAGACATTGTTCCAGTTGTAAAAACAAGTGCTAAATCCATTCTCTCATTCTCAATCCCAATCCACCTAAAGTCATGTAACTCATTAAAACCCCTCATTCATCCATGCCGCGTTAATTACAAAACCCCATCCATTAAGTGCAGCTAATCAAAATTCGTTACACGTTTACACAGATTTACATGTCATCCTAGCAAGCATTTCATCTGCTCTTCGGTGTCGAGTTTGTTCCCCGCGAGTCAAGATTAAACTTTTCCAACCATCGGCACCTAATTATTGGAATTGCCTACGAGTAGGTTTTTGAGTTCTGAGATTCAACGGATTCATTGGATTCAATGGATTCTTAGATTCAGAGATTCTCTGTCGATTCGGAAAAGGTGCCAAACTCGGAAACCAAATAAGATCTAAAGAAAATGAAAAAAAAGAGAAAAGAGAAATCAAATTAAAAACATTTAATGACCCAAAGGACCAGAAATTACTCAACGGCAACAGTGCAAAAAGAGAGACATCTGCGACGTGATCTTATACCTCACCTCGTTTCATCCTTACTCTCGACTGTTTCCTCCTCGACCGGCAAATGGACATCAATTGGTAATAATGGGCGCGCGTACCATAGCCACATCGGGATGTGTTGGATGTTTCATTTCAAGGCAAAGCCGTTTGTTTTATGAGTCCAAATACCAGCACCACCGCATCACCGAGGATAATTTCTCTTCGATCCTCAGCTGTGATTACTATGTACTTGGTGAGTAGTATATGGTTGTATGTATGTATGTATGCTTTGGAATTGGTCCGTCGCTGCTCCGAGGACAAAACACATTCAAGACTGAGCCCCGAACACCCAATCGGAACTAATTGGCCGTATAAATTCCTAGGTATTCCATCAATTCCAACACTAAAAACTATAGATACGAGAATACATGGTAGATCCTTCTCAATACGGGCATTCGAGAGGTTGAGTGTGTGTTATTGACAGGAGTACAACACATATCCCTATTCGGAGCACTAGCCAACCAGCAGATCAGCAAGAAGCGAGACAGCGATCGATAGTAAACGACGGCGGCTGTTCATTTTCCAAATGCACATGCACATCCACATGGAAAAAGGATGCAAAAGGACACCGAGAAAATGGCGATTCGCCATGGATAACAGCGTTTCTATGATTACTTTCAGTTTTTTTGTTTTTGATCCTTCTTTTATTTTCTGCCTATGATAGGATTTTTGTCAACTAGCCAAATTGGATTTGGTGTCAAGCAGATGGCTTCGAAGGAGGAGGATATGGTTTCAATTAAAATTGTTAAAACGAGAATAATAAAAAAAGAGATAAAAGTGATTGTTAATGGCGAGGTGAAGCGAAGACTCGTGCCTTGTGGTAAACGGTGTTAAGTATTAGCAGCTCTTAAGTGAATGGGAGGTTTGATACACGATGTTGCGGGGCAAGTCATTAGATAATGGCCTCGGGCTCACATCTGGCTAAAAGGTACGACCACTTGGCGTATTCGTGGCATCTTCGGTGGTATGTTCATTGGAAGATCTATTTAGTTTCTTGGAACTACTGTTAAAATGAAGTGAAAGATCGCTAAGGGGGATTCGGTCATTTTTCGGTATTGCCGGTAGAAATGACTAGAAAAATTAATTAATATCACACTAGCCCCGATGATGGACAAGTTTCTTGCGCTATTGTGTTTCTTGAGGTATCAAGGATGTTTATTTTACGAATCTATGTAAACTTCCATATTTTCAGAAGATAATAGCCTTTAAGAAATATTTCTATCCCTGATAAAAAATACCAAACACCCATGAATGCGGATGTCGCAGACGTTCGAAGGGGAAATCGAAATAGGAAATCAATGCAATATTAGTAATATAAAATCACAATCGTAGGTCCACGATAACTAAGGGCTCAAAAACTGCCCACAATTCGATTAAAACCTTCATATGGTCATTTTTCTATTAACTCGAGATATCGACATACTCTGTATGTGTGCTTTACCAATATGACACCTAAATGACATGGAAAGAAAAAAGTTACTGTGAACTAGAATCAACGTGACAAATTCAATCGAATCTCTCGAATCCTATCTATGACAACCACCCCCGAAGAGTAGTGAACGAACATCTTCGACACAAACCATCTGCACCCCGTGAAGGTTGTATGAAAAACACCATAAGAACCTGCGAGAACCCTCTTCAGACAGTACAGCAATTTCCATCAAGTATGCTCCCGACCCACTATGATTTGTGTAAGATCCCTGCAAACAGCAGGTTGAATCTCACCAACAAAGAAATTTAGTAAAAAGCGTTGAGTAGAGATGACTCTGAACTTGTGTTTGCGGATTACCTAAATAATAGCAGCAACTTGATGTCGCCATTGTCCCATATAGTATGACAATGCATAGAATGTGTTCAAGAAGTAAGAGGAATTTTGGAATTTCACAGGTTGTATCGATCCGAAATTGTTGATTTATTCATTATTTTATTAGTAATCATGTCTGAAATATATATTTTTATAAAATAAATGTAGGGGCTTGTAGCATTCCCAGGGATGGCCTAGGTAATTTAGTCTTTACCTATTATCTACGCCAATTTTTTCCATAAAACACCATTAGGGGTCAGTTTTACTACAGGTACATATGTTATTTGCTTGGAGCGTTAATTACAACACTTTGCACTTTATGGAATATATCGAAATTTGTTTCGGATAAATTGTTTTTGCGAGAAGTTCTACTTCATTATTTTAATATGAAATGGTGGTGCCGAAAGTCATTAAATTTTAGTGGTGCTCTAGCTGAACAAATTTTTCGTAAGTGCTTTACACGTTTTAAATGTAGATGTCAAGGAATGATATGAACAACCGCAATAGTTCGAAGATGAAGGATTGGAGAATAAATTGAATATAACGTAAGTGAATGAGAGGAGCTTGGCTCTGTCTCTTTTGAGCTGTAACGTCATCTAAAAAGAAGAAGAAGCCCAGTCTACCATCAATATCAACGACGAAGCTGAATATCCTTGGATCCAAGTTCATGGTCTGTATTTATAGGCATCCGAGAGGTATTGTCTAATATGAGCAGCTCAAACAGAATGAAACCATCAGTGAAGATAACGTATCACTACAATTATTTCCCTTGATCTGTTCTTTGAAGGACAAAGTGATTTTGCAGCATGTCGCAAGACCGATCAAAACATACTTGGAAATGTTTAAACCCGAAGTCTGGCGCAACCCGCTGTTTTCCTGACCTTGCCCTTTCAACATTCCTTTTTTTCTGATCAATCACTCATGGCCTGCCTAAGCAAAAGCTTATTTCTTACAAAGATTACAAAAAAAACGTAGATTCCTTGATCTGGAGGCGAGTGCTTTTCTCGACACCGCATTCGTATCCTTTCAATGTCATTTAAAAAAAAGGTATTGTACAAACGTAACCAAGAACTGCGTGAAAACACTGAAGATGATAAGCGCGCTAGACGCCCCACTCAGCCCCAGTATGTTAACGACCGATGAAATGGAAAAAAAGTGAACGAAATATTGAGAGAAGTTGTTGGTATATTGATCGGCTCGTACCATGTCTGGATGTTTTGGATTTGAGATAACTATTCCAAAATAGTGGATGTAAAATGAGTATAAGGACATGACGTTGAAACTAAGGTTAATGGTTATATAATATTGTACTTTGGATCAAACAAATGCTTTCAAGCAGGTTGATTCATTCAAAAATCGGCTGCTTACATACAAAAAAGGGCAGCAATTGTGGGTGCTAGTTGTAAACGAAATACTCCCATCCCTGGAGGACAGTGAGTGCAAAGCCATTGCGTATGCAGACGATATTGCACTAGAAATCAGCGGGAAACATCTCCCAACAATCAGAGATTTGATGGGAACATGCCTAGGCAAACATGCCAAATGGGCAGAGAATGCGGATTTGGAATAAATCCCTCCAAAACGAAATTAGTTTTATTCACCAGAAAACGGCCGATTCCTCAAATCACTCCACCAAAAATCAATGGAACTTATTGTACTTTAGATTCTAAGACCACACCAAATACTTTGTCGTGATTCTCGACAGGAAGCTCAACTTAAAATTTAATTCGGAAGAACGTATCAAAAAAGCAACAACTGCCTTATACACCTGCAAAAAAGCCTTGGGTACCAGATGGGGTATCAAATCTCATATTACACACTGTCTGTATACCGCCAGTGTAGTAGAGATCAAACGATTGCGTGCATTGCTATAACAGGGGCACTGCGAAGAACCCCCACTGCAGCCCTCGAAAGCATGCTTCACCTACTCCCCTTGGATCTCTTTGGCAAGCCAAGGCAAAGAGATCGGTGCTACCACTTAAGGAATCCATTGGAAATTCTCCGGAATAGGGCACGCTGGTATTCTACGCCAAAGCGATGATCTAAGTGAAGTCACGGAGTACTCAATCCCGACCCTAGACTTTAAGATTATTTATAAAACAACAATTCCCAACCGACGACAATGGGAGGGGAATGAATTTCCAAAAAAAGGCACTACACTGGAAATATACAGAGACGGGTCCAGGGCAGACAATAGTGTGGGTGCCGGTGTCTAAGCACCGACCCCAAAAATCAGTCATTCCTTTAGACTACCGAACCACTGTAGCATATTCCAAGTGAGCCCCGTCGCTCTTTACGGATGGAAGCCATCTGACCTAACCTAAACTAAGGTTCAATATTTTAAATGGAATAGACAAGGTTGGAAAAAGTTTACAATCAGATATGAAGCTAATACTTACCAAGGTTTTATTTTACCACCAATTCCGTGTTCGTAAATTAATAAAAAAAAAAAACCCAATTTTCACCACCACGATGTTCCTTCACTACTTCTTCGTTAATGTTTGGCTAAAGACAATAGCGTAATGATGCCGTAGCTTCCGTGTGACTTTTCTTATTTTCTTGCAAGCACTGTGCTCCACGCCTAGTTAGTTGCGATTGATCTAATTTACGTAGACGTTGAATCGATAGACGTCTGACTATGCTGATGTAGCTTGCAAGGCCAGTACAGCTCACGGTGGTATCTTCTCCTCCACAGACAGGGATCGAAAACTATTTTTTCGATTCGGTTAAAGTCCTCTTCACCCATTCTCGAAAATGTTGATGAGGACCGTAATGTTTGAAGTTTCGTAAAAGGCTACCTCGATTTTTCGAGAGAAGGTTTAACTCTCCAGAAGTCCCTTAAGCCCACTGCGGCATCCTTAATGATCCAAGTTGATATTGGCACTTTGGAAGGTTGAGACAACCAGAATCCTGGGAGAGTGTCTGATATCGATTGCAGTGTAAATAATTTGGTTGCTAACTAGTCATATTAATGCAAAGGATTACTGGCTATTACTAATATATTTCTGTTCACCAAGTTCTCTGGTCTGAATTCGTTTCTGTAGTTGTGTTGTGTAGACGGAATTACCTGCAACTCGTCCAAAGATGTCCTTCCTATCCAGCCTGGCAAATCTTCTAGAAAGCCCTTTTCCTCGACTTGCATTTGCCATTTTATACTTTTGGCAAAAACCTGACTTCCCCAAACCTAGGAATCTTTCTTACAGATAGACATTGCTCTTGGAAACTTTACGGTGCCTATGTGACAAAAACCTTTTCACCTAAGCTCCAAATACTCTTAAGCTTGCACCAAATTTTTTTAACTTCAGGTACAATCATCTTGTTGAACTTCTGTAAATGTAAATATTGCATCAACTTCAGGGTTCTCTCTACTCTAAATTGCAGTAGAATTGTGCTAGTGCTATACATAATATATATATTTTTTTTCAATATCATGTTGCAGAGTCGCCTTAAGTAGAAATTAAAAAATTTCATACGATCTTGCATAGGTTTATAATTCGCAATAATTATAGCTTTCCGTGGACACATATTAAACCTTGTTGAGGGCACACGCAAGAATGAGTGTTGATCGCTGGAGGGTAATCACGTAATCAATATCCATTCCAGGTTATCTGCCTTGTAGTTTAGCTTATTAATCCAACTGTTAAATGTCCATACCGTGTAGCTGAAAAGCTGAGGTTTTTCTATTTAACACGAAACCACATCATTTCATAATTTTTTTCTTTCTTTTAAATATTCACTTGGTACTTTAAGCTTTTTAAGATTACTATTTGATATTAGTCAAATCGACGCGCTGCACAGACAAAAAAGTAGACTCAAGACTTAAAAGACGGTTGAGCAGCCGATATACCAACAGACAGTACTCAGAGGTCAGGACAGTGAAATCACTGATTTACCAGGCTCAATGAGAGTATCATGGCTAATACCCTTTGAGTTTTGACGCGGGATCTTCAGATCGTGAAGATCATGAGTTACCGAAAAAAAGGCCGTGGGGATTGATGATATAGCTAATGTTATGCTCGGGCATCTCCCACTAGTGGTTGTATACCATCAAATTCAACAGCGGCGGTGCAATCAATCCCCAAGAGGAATAAGTTATCTCTAACCCGGCAAAATCTCCGACCGATTAGTCTCCTTTCCCTATAACCAATTTGGTCTCAGAGTGCGGCATGGCAATGTTTACGTCACCTCGAATCTCAAATTTCTAATGGAACAAATGCAAGAACCAAACACGGGTACCTGTCTGGTTGACTTTGAAAAAGCCTCCGACACCGTATGGTTAAAAGGTCCTTATTGCAAGCTCAGTCGACTGGGCATAAGTAAACCAGTACTATATTTGACATGCTAACCGGTAGAAAGTTGGTTGTGAAAATTATCAACGTGACTTCTACCCAAACATTTGATACTAGCACTGGACTGCAAGATGGTACGATGAACCCGCAGATCCTTCTTAACATTTACCTCAGTGATTTAAGAGCTTTTCCTCACTATTCAACATCAGGTCAAATATCGACGTCATTGTTGTTCCCTTGCTGCGAACATTTAATTCAGAACGCATTGCTTTTTGCCTCTCGGGATGCTACAAAAAAATGGCGCAGGTTCTAATTTCTTGAACCGGATAGGCGTCCACTGGCAAAAGAAAATACAGTCTGGGATCTGGCAAGACCAGTATCTTTATTTTAGTAAACATATAAATTATGCTCTGGACAGGCCCGGAGCGCTTTCGCTCTGATAAGATGGCTGTTTCACAGCAGCCAACTTGATTCCAGAGTGAAGGTCATCTGCTATATCCTTTAATGAGTCCCACGATTGACTATGATGTCCGGTGTAGTTTAATTTGAGAACCATCTTAATGGAAAGGATTTGGGTGTTAGAGAGGCAATGCCTCAGGACTTGTGCAAGGTGGCGGAAAATTATCATCCAAAAAAGATTTTGAGTAATGGAAATCTTAAGTGAAAAAGATGATATCCGTCAAGTGACTGCCGCCACTACGTGCATCACACGCGGTTTTCGTGAATTCGAGCATTTTCCTGTTGAAATTCAATGAAATCTTGGTCCAGTTCTTTGAGAAATGGTATAAGGGTTTCTTGCAACATGTCTTGGTACTTATTCGTTTCATCCTGTTAGGAACAATTGTTAAGCGGGATGTTCCATACCAACTAAAGGCTTCCCATACCATTACACTACCTCCTCCATGTTGACATTTGGAGAACGAAATTTCTTCTTTTTTTAAATCATGCCAGTAATGTGCCTATCCGTCCGGCCCTCTAAATTGATTTTCGTAATTTTTGTTCGTCACTCCACATAACTTTCCCCCATTCTTCAACAATGTGTTTTCGACCCCAGTCTGGTCGTTCTATGCAGCCGACCGGACGCCTCTACAACTCTGTGATGGGTGGACATAGCGACTTCTATTCCAGGACATGCTGCAACACGTCAGATACTGTTTATGGAATTATACAATTCCCTCAAAATGCGCCTTTTCTGGTGATGCCGTGAAAGTGATTCAACTGCCTTCTAATTTCACACGTAGATTTGCCTCTTTTCAATAATTAAATTATTTTACCTTTTTCGAATTCACTCAACGATTTTCCTCTTCCCATCTTGAGAATGTCTACTCAAACCCGTCATGATCGACTCTGATCGAAAGCAAATCATCGCTATTCATACAGCCGCGGAGTACACATTATAAAACATATTAGAATTTTACGAGCCACGTCTTCTGGTCGACATTGACGGCTCGTCTGCGACATTCCCGATATTCCCGCTGAAGCGAGCACTTCTGGTGCTTCTTCTATCACTTATTGTCCTAATCTCCGCGAGGTGAGTGGTTACAAACCTTCATTTTTGACCAGCTGGCGTTGGACGGTCGAAATATCTGCATCGAAATGGTTCCCAACATTTGTAAAAGTTATAGCATCCCCCAATTTGGGTCACCTTGTCGATTACGGGATGGTTTTTCGTTTTTATTATAATCATAGCCGCAGTCGTAGGTGAACCATCTTTCTGGCTTGTTAATTCCTAGTCACTTCCATCTAGTACAGAGTCAAGTATGTCAGGAATCATAAAATATTCTTCTCTTACTCAGAGGTACAGAAACTGGATACGTGATGATACCCTCTTAACGATTCACTATATCGGACACTTCCATAGGTGTCAGCTTATGTACATTGAAGTTCATTGCCACAAGTCATCTAATGCAACCACGGCCAACTGCTCATGATTATAACAAAAAAAACTTCACCCAATACTCGTTAATTAGATGTCTAACCAGAATGTCAAGACCTACCTCAATCAAGTCTTCCTCAATATAAACACTCATGCATCTCCCTCCAATTAAGATATATAAATTTTTTTTCAGAACAAATCCGTCTCACTTGGCGCCTCATTCGCTGGCTCCTTAATTCATCCTTTTCTGTTGCATTCCCCGACTCAGTCAGTTTCTCGTCTGTACAACAAATCGAATTCGTTTCATAAATTTCAATGGTGATTTGAACGGATGTTAAAAGTCCATCAAACCACCAAGTCCCACCACCGTACCAGATACCCGACAGGGATACACATACTACCTATCCAGAATAATTATCCACCGACCGATGATAACGTGAAATGATACAAATAAAAATCTGATAAGATCCGCTTTAACTTCCATTACGTAACGCGAATTTAGAGCGTTAAATTTCATCACAAGCTGTTCCGCATGTGGCGATTCTCCATGCGTGTATGCAAGTACTTTAGTCACAATCGCAGTATTCGAATGAGAGTCATCTGTGATGAATCTATCTTTCAAATTGAAATTGAAATCATTCGTCAGGTCGAAAAAATGTCTTTTGAGGTATATATGAGTACAGCGCTTGTACCTGCCCCTCGCGCTGTATTGGTACTGGCACTCGTGTGACGACATTTTCACTCATTTCGTCCCTAGGTAAAGTCATAACATGCCAGCCGAGCATATGACGTTCCATTGTAATTATAATTTGCACATGAATTATGGAAATGCACTTTGGTGTTGGCTTGGATACCGAGGAATACTTGGATATGGTATACTCGTAGGTACGGTCGTATGCTGGCGCTTCCTTGCGGTTAAAAGAGGTGGCAGCGGCTGAGGTTGGTGATTTGTATGCGGATTTTATAGCTTTGCCCGGCGGCTGCAGATCAAGATATATCCGAGGTATCGATGGTCATTTGCATTTGTGTCACACTCCTCTGCATGGCATTTTGTTTCTGTTACAGACACATGCTTTTAATTGTCTTACATTTTCTGGTCATGTAACCTCATTACCGCTCACCGTTAGGGGTCCCTCTCTCTTATGGTTTAATCTGAAAATCCAATAAAGTTTGCAAATAATTTCTGGAATGTTGAACGGCAGTGTTGCAGCACTTTACGAAACTGATCCTCTTATCTACCGAGTCACCTCGACCTGCCGTGTTTGAGTCGGTAGTTGTGATAGTGAATGCAACAGATCTCGTGCCAAGAGTCACTTTACGCAAAAAGGATACCACACAAGGACAAAGGCAAACAAACAAACAAAAAACAAGGAAGCAAGTAGGCAGAGAATGTTTATCCTTGCGAAAATCCTCACAACATGTTATGAGATGAGATTTGTGGGCGTTTACTAGATTTATCCTCCGGATACTCGATGTAATCCTAATTAAATCGGATCCTGAACAATGGTATCTAGATTGGATAACCTTTTTTCGTTTTGCTTATCCTGTTGAAAGGGATACATCTAATCTCTGATTGAAATGTCTCGACGCAGATTGAAACGGAAGCAGGGCAGATATAAGAAAGAAGTCGAAAGGCCTGTGGCGATGATCGTATGGACCGAACTGAGCGAGTGCTAATCGGTATCAGCTAGGACTAAGATTTATTTTTGTTAACGGCTCAGTCTGCTTAGCCTGCTGAGCCATGTCAAGTTCCAAAATATTACACAATAGCGTCTGTAGTGTTTGACAACAAGCCTATGACGTGCGACAACACACCCGAGAGCTAGGGCGATTTTCAATAACCGGCCGAATTAAGTCTGCACCCAAATGGTTACCTCTCAAAAGCATCGTATTCAGCAAGCATGAAAAGCAAAAATTACACCACTCGTCAGCGAGTGTCGAGCCAGCTGCGTTCTCCTACTCCTCCTTTTCCCCGAGATCCAAATCAAATCCTGCCACAACCATCCACGTATGACACTCATACACTGTCGTATGTCGTACTACTCGGGACTTTTGTTCGACTCGGTTTTGCACGCTTCACGCTAATTTACCCAAAAATGTCAAATAGCCGACGACAAACGACGTCAAGGCAGGACATGGCTTTACAAAAATCCATTCCTGCCCTCTGTTCCCGTGGTGGTTCACTCTATTCCAGATTTTCGATTTTCTGTTTTTGAATTTTGTTAGCGGTGCGATCCCCTTGCTTTCCAGTTTCCCATTGCTAACCCCGGCATCTGCATTGAATGCATTATGCATTGCGGACAGGATGCAGCCTTGTACCTATGCCCGTTTGATTAGATTTAATTACCCTGGTTCTCATAGGAAATTCGAAGCCCAACCCTCCATCGTGATGCTCTTTCTCTTCCCCTTTTTTTTTTGTTGGTTTTACATAAAAAAAAAAAAAACAAAACGTTTCAGGGGATGGGAAGTAGAAATGGCGGTAGTGGAAGGACTACGATGCAATGACGAGGATGATAGTAGCGGCGTTGGTGACACAGTGCGTGCCAGGAGGAGTTGGAATTTAGGACGAATTCGTAATGGCTGACTATTAATGTGTTGGAGTATTTCATGAGCGCAATGATTATTTAGCTTACCACCCCTAGAATGGTGGTGGTGATGTTTTTCTTTACGCCTTTTATTATGTTGGCATAGGGTCGGTGCAATAGATTTACCGGGTGCTAGATTATCAACGGCTGTCGTGGTGACGCAGGTTTTTTTTTATGCCATTTAAGTTCGAAAGTGGAATCTAGTGTGATTTGAGTGTAAAAACGGGTTATAACTGCGTGGGTTTCTTACGCTTTAGATATATTTTTGGTAATTTAATGGTTATGATTGAAGTAATATGGCAAGTGAAGGAAATTTTAACTTTAAGGCTAAAGGGATGTCACCGACACAATATATCGAAAGGTTCGGGGGTTCAAGAATTTTTATGAAATCTTAGAGTATTTATAACTCGGAGAACTGACCCAGTTCACAAAAGCAAAAAAGCTACTTGTTTTAAGCAGGTCAATCGAAGGTAATAAAGTTATCTCATAGGGTAAAACCAACTTTTTATAATTTCTTGCTGGCTTGGATACCGCTATATAGACTACCGAGGTGAAAGATCAACCAATAGCCTTTAGGACTACATCCTCAAGGATGGTGTGCTGTGTTGTGCGGATGATCTCTAACGTTTCGATTTTGAGCAAATAAATACGGAACTGCAATGAATTCTGACCCAGTTTATTGAAAAGAATTGGGACACTGCCTTATAAACTACTTTGTCTAAGACAATTTTTTTTTCTTTATATGGTTTGCGCAGGTTCAAGAGTTACGCTCTTATGGTGTTTGTCATACAACCTGCACGGGGTGCAGATGGTTTGTGTCGAAGATGTTTGTTCACCACTCTCCGGGGTTGGTTGTCCTAGATAGGATCCGAGGGATTCGACTGAATATGTCGCGGTGGCTGTAGTTCACAGTAACTTTTTTTTCTGGTTCCATGTCATTAAGGTGTTATATTGCGAGTGTTATGCCCTCGTCGTTAATCATCATCATATATTTCGGTCTTCCTCCTTCTTCTTGAACTAGGAGACTCAGATTCGAAAATCCTCTTAAGTGGAGCGTTGATGTCCATGTGCTCAATGTGGCCGAGCCATTATAGTCGACGAATTTTAGTTTTCCGTATTATATCCATATCTTTGTACAGCTCATAGAGTTCGCGGTTATGTCTCATCCATTCGCCTTCCTCGCAGACAGGACCGTCGCAAAATTCGTCCAGCTTTCGGCTTATAGTAGAACTCGCAGGATACGAGTCTAGTAGAACATAACCTTGGTTTTTCGGGACAGGAGCTGTTTTGACAAGCAGCGGTTGCAGAGCGCGATTCTGTGCCATTGATTTTATGATTGCCCTAAGGTATGCGAAATCCTTTACCACTTTAAAATTGTAGCTGTCGATCGTTATATTTTGTCGTAGGTGTTGGGTGATGGAATGCTTTTTTTGACAGCATATATTTCTTCTTCTCCTCATTGATGTGAAGGCATGAAAACCAGCTCGCTTCGCTTGATCTTCAATCGGCGATCTATCGAAAGGAGGAGTACACGAAATATACTTGAACATATCTACAGTTTGCGTGAGAACTACCTGGTGGACAGCTTATTCTGGTTAATGCAAAATATTTGGATATCAGGCCGTTAAGAGAGATACTCCCCGATCCCTTGGGGTTTATGAGAACTTGGTGCCAGATTTAGAACTATGCTTAGAGGAAATGTCTTTGTCGCGAAAGTTCAGTCCCTGTTCAGAGACTATCTACAGTCCCTCGCCAAATTTCAGTTTTGTATTTATAATCCTGGGTTCCTTAACAGGCCGGGTGCCGCCGAGCAATTAAAAAAAGCCTTAAACTTCTATAAGGTAGAAATTACCTAACAAAAAGAAGTATGATGGATTGGGACGGTTAAGAAGGGGCCTTAAGTTTTTGGGATAGGAGCGAACGTCTTATTACAATCCGTATCAGAGTGTCCACGATCCCACAGAAGAGCAAGTCGACTAGATGATACGCGACGATTTTTGATCTCCTAGATAGGACATGTGCTCAATATCTTCAGTTATGACATCAAAATTGTTCCAGGAGACTAGTGAGAAGTTGTGTAAGGAGGACATGTTCGAACGAGTAGCAGGAAAATATTCCCTACATAGCCTTGGTTGTGGGACACAATCATTTAACATATTTTCAGTTTTGGTTGTGATCGATCAGCATTCTGTGGCAACAATATCGACTTCGATACCGAAGTACCGGAGGGTGTCGCAGAAATAAAGGAGTCGTGTAAGATCACTAAAATTGAAAGTCGGCAAGTCGCAGTAAGGCTGCACAAACTACTGAACACGAATAAAGACGTTGTCAAAGCGCTGTCAAGGATGACACCTCCTACAAGAAACCTCTCGCTTATTGATGAGTGAAGACAGATTCTTGTATAGAAACAAAATGTATAAATGGCTACCATAAATGGACAGGCGAAAGCTGCATCTGAGTTCTACATCAATGAAGCGTTCGAGAGCTTTGAAGCATAAGCAGCTAAAGTGGGTCTGACGGTAAATGGGGCCAAAACCAAGTGCAAGGTGGCCCGAAATGTATCACGCTATTAGTAAATGTTTGTTTACGTTTTGCAAATGGTTCCAACTGGAACTTTTGTTTTGATAATGTGTTGATGTTTGTGATGTAAATAGATGCAGAATACACGTTTGTTTTGTTTAAGCTTTAAAGGCATTTATTTGCACATGAATTATTCATTTACAAACTGCCTATCTGCAGATGGATGTACATAAATTGCACTCCATTTAAACTATGGTAGTTCCCGAACTCTATAAGAGTTGTGAGCTTCTGGCACTTCAAGAATCCTTTGGACTTATCTTCTTGTATTTAGTGTGTGTGTTTTCCCAGCCCAGAACCCCACATCGACAAGCCAAGGGACGCTAATACCCGTGACTATATTTTAAAGGAAAAATTTGTCAGTAATTTGACCGTCCTACGCCAACTGATCAAACACTAAGGCGTTAAGATGCCCGCCTCGCAGATACTGAAACCATTTGCATAGTGCGCTATTTACGCCGGAGGTGTCAACTGCATTCATTTTCTTGAAGACGAATTGGGCAACTACCGTGGGCGATAAAAAATCATTATCAAGGAGTTGTTTCAATAAGACAGTGTAAACGTACATAAAGCTCGTGGGAGAACAGGCATTTTGGTTGTTTTCGGGAATATTTGCCTAATGCTACGTTTTGGTAATTTTTACTGATCGGTGAGATCAGTACGAGGACGTCTCCCGGCGTGTTCATCGAAAAAACTGAAAATGCGATAAAAAGTCAATCAAGATAGCGCTCATCAAAAATAGCGCCGTTAACTACACCGATATCATCTTACAAAAATAATGGAAGAAAAAACTGAAAAATAAAAACAAAAAAAAACAAAAAAAACAAAAAAAAATAAAGCAAAACAACATCGTATGTGCTGCCAGTAAAAATTAACGTGCAATTCTAACGCTTGGCCAGAATATCACTGTTGGTAGCTATCAGCTAAAGCAAGTCCAGGACGTTATCTATCTTGATTCACAAGTGACAAGCGGCAACGATACCAGTGCTGAGCTCAGACGCAACTAAGAAGTAAATCCGTCACTAAAAAATTAAGGTTGCTCTTGACAAAATATTATTAATTCCGGTCGTTTCCTTTGTTTCAGAGGCTTGAACTCAATAGGGGAATATAACTTATCACAGTTTAAAGGCAGCCAACTGGACATGCAGCAGTGGAAGCAGCTGGCTAAAATTCGTGCCTGCTCGAGAAACATGATTGAGCCCCAGGTTCACTCCCATCTCGCAATTCTCTTAATTGCTGGATGAAGTCCTAACCTAGTTAACCATAATAACTAAGGTTCATTTTACTTGTGGAACACATTTTTCTTATGCTGTCATTCAAAAAGTTAAAGAATCCTCCTAAATATGACAGTATACTAAGTATTGAATTTCACTTTCACAAGTTACCAAATATAAATTACATACATATCTGAATCATTTAAGACAAACAACCAACTCAAACAGCTCTCTGGAATGTATGCCTCGAGTACTACGCGAAGATTTATATCACTAGGAATGAGCGTCGAAGTATTAACACATAAATTGCCCCGAGAATAAGGTCGAGGACTAAGGGACTACAAGCACTTTGTAGACGACTCAATTCGTTGAGAATTGAAGGACAATATTTATGTACATATTCAAATTGTGAAATCGAAAGACTTTATGGCGGAGTGCGACAATGAACATATTAGCCTTGCACAGCGATGGATTGGTTACTCTTTGTATAGTCTATACGCATGTATGTACGTACATATATAATATTTGGGAATATTCAACTTCGTCAGATTTTTCTTTAAATTGTTCGTTATTCGGGGGAAACTTAATGCTAACATTTAACATGGATAAATTCTACCACAGATACCAAAGGCAAGCTACTGTTCAACTCGTGGCGTCGAAATTGTGCCAGCGATCAAACCGACAAATATCAACAATCGGCGCGATTCACAAGTGTAATGTTTTAGTTCTCTCAACTGACTTGAACGTTTGTTTCTTTATTAATCCAAATTAGACTGATGAGCTGCTGGGCGAAGGCAAACTAAGTGACAATTACCGGCACAGTTGAGACTGACTGACTGATTTCCTCTGTCAGTTTATCTACACGGCACAACTTACTTACAACTAGGAAAAAAAAAAATCACCCCAGGCTTAAGCGGCTATATAGACAGTTTACAGATCAACACCTTCCGGAGTAACTTTCCGGTAATAGTTATACAGAAAAGCTGTAAGTTTACAATGGGGTAACAAAGACGATAGACGATACGGCGACTCTACGGAATGTCCAGAGATTGTCGGCACTAGCAACGACTTTTTTCGGGTCGAGGATCCAGACGAGAAAATCAATTCTCAACGCAATCACGAGTGGCATATGTGGCCTTTTTGAACCATTCACAGATTCACGCAAACGGCCTTGACGCCATTGGCCGATTTGTTTGTGGGAAAGGATAAAAGGATGAGTTTGGTTAGTGAGATATGATGCTATTCACGACACGTCAAAACTGATTTTCGACATTCAGTAGAATAAGTCAAATAAAAAAGGCCTTCGACACCAGACAAGACATGCACAATCACCTTCTGTAAAATGTGACAACGTTACTTTGAGCAGGATCTTTGATATTAAAAAAAATTAACATATGCATAGCTGCAGTGTGACTTCGAGCATATTAGTGCGATGCTTGGAAGTTAAGGATTAACTTCAAAAGCTGGAAACAAGGGCCTCAAGGGATACCAGAAAGTATTGGAGGAAATTCGGGATCATTGGGCAACATGGATAACCATTAGCGATGAGAAATGCTGTTAGATATCTTGATATCTGGCTTGACCAGCATCTATATTTTAATAGATATATAGACGCTTGTCTTGCTTCTTCTTCTTCTTTTCCTTTTTTCCGGCTTCGTTATGGTCAGAAGTGTAGGACCATAACCTTCCAACTTAACTGCATTCCTACTGGTCCGCTTGTGGGGTCCGCCGGTTTGACCTCAGAAAGTAGCGGTAGGCTTCCCGGTTTGGGATTACTTCATCGCTGAGGCCAATCAAATGCTGGTGTTTTTGCATTTGTTTGCACCAATTGTTTTTCGGCCTGCCTTTTTTGCGTGTTGAAATTGGAACGTTGATTGATATTGCCTTTTGGACGGGGTTCAAAGGATCTCTCCTTTGAACATGGCAATACCAACTGAGTCGGTCGCGCTCTATCTTTTTTGTGATGGTTTCTTTTACGTGGAGGCTTCCTCGGATCTTTGAACTTCTAATTCTGCCACGCTTTGTTATTCCCGCTGTCATGCGAAGCATCTTCATCTCAGCTGCCGTTAATTTGCTCTCATACTTTTTGTGCATTGTCCAGCATTGTGAACCGTATGTGAGCGTCGGACGTACAACTGAAGTGTAGAGCCTTCCTTTCAGCTTAGGGGGCATTTTTCGATCACAGAAGATGGCGGAGTTTTCCCGCCCCTTCATTCACCCTACGCTTACGCGATGGTTGATGTCGTCATCACAAGTTGCTTCTTTATTAATCATAGATCCCAGATATTTAAACTTTTCACACTTGGTAAGCACTCTTCCATTCAAGTAAATGTCTGGAATAGGCTGATGAGGGTCAGAGAACGGGCAGCACAGATACTCTGTCTTCTTTGAACTAATACGATATCCGAATCCCTCAAAAATGTTCACCCACACATCAAGTACTCGTTGTAGGGACGCCTGATCATCACTTATAATGGCTCCATCGTCAGCAAAGAATAGCTGGTGCACATTGGGGTCCGTCACTTTTCCTTCAAGCAAGCAATCAAGGAGTGCTATAAAGAGCAGTGGGCTGAGGACGCTCCCTTGGTGTACACCGACTTTGATTGCGAACTCTTCGGTGACTCCTGCGGTGCATCTTACTCTTGTCGTTGATCTATTGTACATGTCCATGATCACTCGCACGTAGGTTTCTGGAACTCCTTTTTGTCTTAGCGCTACCCATAAAAGATCTCTTGGTTGCCGGTCAAAGGCCTTCTCGAAATCAACCAACACCATATGCAAGTCCCTTGACGAATCACGATGCTTTTCCATCATGACCCTTATACTTTGGATTGCATCTGTCGTTGATTTACCCGAGACAAACCCGCACTGGTCATCAGATAGTCGTATTATTTTCCGCAGTCGGCTATCTAATATCCGTTCAACGATCTTCATGGTGTGCGACATCAGCTTGACAGAACGGTAGTTATCACAATTTCGCGTATCACCCTTTCCTTTGTGCAAAGGAAGAAGATAGCTTTCCCTCCATTGATTAGGCATAGTGTCGCCTCTCATAAGTTTGGAGATAAGAACCATGAGCCATCTAGACCCGATGTCTCCCATCTTTTTCCAGAACTCAGAGGCTATCCCGTCCGGTCCAACAGCTTTTCCTTTCTTGGAGTTTTTAACCGCGTACCGAACTTCTTCGACTGTGATGTCGGATATTTCGGCATGATTCGGGGCATGATTGAGTTTCATTTCCGCCGCTGCTATAAGTGATCAGGTGCCGGCTTTCTTTGACGAACATGGTATTTAGCACTATAAGACCGTACGACTTGCACATGTTTAGGATATCTTCACCTGAAGAGTTGCTGGTGCCGTATCCCAGCCCTCCGTGGTAGTCTTCATAGTCTTCGCTTGTCTTCCCGACATGTCCGTTTAAATCTCCCCCAACAAACAAAAGCTCTTCCTTTGGGATGATTTTGACAAGGTTGTGGAAATCTAGCCAGAATGCATCTTTTTCTTTTTGTTCGCATCCTACTTGAGGGGCATATGCGCTTACGATGTTCCACACCTCACCATGCATCACCAATTTGAGAGCCATCAAACGGTCACTGGACTTTGAAATGGTTAAGACGTTGCCAAGTAGCTCTGCCGCAAGGATGATGGCGATTCCGTTTTTTCCTTGTTCCAATCCATAGTAAAACATCTTGTAGGCTTTTGTTTTAACGTCCAAGAAACGTGCCCGATTACCGGTGTTTCGCCATTTCGTCTCTTGTACGCACAGGATGTCTACTCGCCTTCTAACCATAATTTCTTCAAGCTCATAGCTGCGCCCACTCATGCTTCCAACGTTCCAACTCGCGACTCTTAAGTGTGGCTTACGCCGTTGCATTACTTTGCTATTCCCCGGAAATCCTATAGCTCTGACCCGAGCATTGCTGCTCGTCCCAGGATCACGACCATTAGTAGTGCTTTTCCTTTTAGCATTCTTTTCCATAATGCTGCGGTTTGACTGTTTTCTTTCTTCCCCTCCTTTTTTTGACATGGGCATGCTCCAGATTTTTATTTATTTTTTGTTTGATCTTACTCTTACAACACCGGTGATCTCCAGTCGTGTCAACCCACTGATTTGCATGCACACTTGTGGGGCAGTTTAATGGTGGTATATGTGTCCCTAGGCTCACCTTGGTGTTTTCTAAATTGCCTAGATGTGATTTTTGTCGCTTGTCTTGCTAGAGCTGAGAAAGCGTTCGTATGACAAGATATCTGTTTCACAGCAGTCAGCTTGACTGCATGTATGCATTCGTGTGTTCAACAGACAATGCCTTATGATTTTTTTTTTAATGTAGAGAGCTTCAGAGTTCCAGTTTATTAAATATTATCGTAAAAAGATCCTTTAGGATGGAGTGAAAATGACTAGAAAGCATATTGCAAGCGTACTGCAAGCATATGTATATTCGAGGCTTACTACCCCAAATATACCCCTTAGATACCACGAGAGCTCACTCGAATCGAGGTTTTTATCTCCCGGAAGCATTCTTTGGCATTGATTTCGAAAAGTAAGAGCAAAAGAAACTTGCTGATGTTTCTAAACAACTCTCCGAATTTTTGTGATTGTTGGGTGAAAAGACTCTTAAGAACGGTGCGTTACTCCGGTAAGATCCCCCTCAATCCTTTGTTCGGAAATTAGATTAGGGTTAGCTCATGCTTAGAGGAACCTGAGAACTGACTGAGTTTTAGTTTTAAATTCATTTCTATTTCACCCTAGACAAAATTGCATAAGACTAGCTTAAATAACAACTAGCTTCGATTATCAGTTTGGCCCTATATGGACATTCTAAAGCAAACATTATGATACATTTGTAATAAGCAATTAAGGCTAAGCAAAATTATATTTTAAAAAAAATTAACAACAGAATAATTTATTTTATACTAACTAAAACTAGTTTAACCCTTCCTATGTATATACAATACGTGGTATACATTTTGTATAGATTTTTTTAATTGTTATCTTTTTTTATATATTTTTTTATTTTAATTTAAACTAGAAGGCTAAACCTACCCGCCACTCTACATGCTTTTGCCTACCCTAACCTATCCTAACTCTAACGTATGCAAGGCTACATTAGTGTGTGACGCGCCTTACATTAAAGAGGCTGGCCTATTAACGCATATATGCCCAGAACTTATCATTTTTGGTTATTGTGGTCTATTTTAATGTGTAAACAACTATTTTAAGTTATTGTAACAAAGAAGTGTGTTTTTGGCATGGGTCGTAAACGGCCCCATGGGCATTTATGGTTCCTATATGCGAGGATTGTATTGAGGAGAAAAACTGTATAGGAAAAGATAAACAAGTGGAAGCAAATATATTTTTATTACAAATATTGGGGAGAGTACGATAACTTGGCCGCCAAGATTTGATAACGGGATCTTGTAGAGGTGTCAAAAACAAGCACTTTTTACTATGGGAGGGGGGGGGGGGGGGGTTCATCTCCCCTCGTTTAGGAGGTAGAGGGACTTTTAGAAAAAATGGTTTAAATTGAAAAAAAAAAATTAAAAACGACGGCAACACTTACAATAAAGTGCTATACTGCATTTGAAAGCCAGAAGTTTGTTCTATAATCCTGCATTTAAATTAAATTACTCATGTCAATGGTTTTTGAGAAATTCGCATTTAAATTCCAAATTTTGATAAAAAACCTGAAAAATAAAAGTTTAGACTGATTGCTCTCAAAATTGTGAAATGAAATTGTAAACTAGCTTATATGTGTTATATGTAACAATCAATTCTTAATCGAACACAAAAAACCGCATGGTTCTATGTCTTCTAGTTTTTGAGAAAATCGAAAATTACTAAAACTACTTTTTTTGATTTTGGTGACTGATTCCATTTTAAGGATTAATGTTAATAGACATAATGTATCTTTGTTAGTTCAGTACAGCAATTCATTTAGCGTTACCCAGAATGCACCACGAGGAGGTAGAATTGGAAGGCATTCCGCGTCTGGGTCAGTCATTTTGTCAGTTAGTCAGAAGTTAGTCAGTCATAGTTAGTTAAAAAAGGTCGAAATGTATTAAAAAGGTGTGTAAGTCTCGTCAATAAAGTCATCGTCCGTACTATTACTGTCGAGTTCGTTGAGTTCCTCGTTTATGATGAGAAGCCGAGGATGTTTTGGCGGTAAAACACTTTCTAAATTTTCGCTCTGAAGGTTGGGAGGATCGATGTCTTTTAATTGTAAACCCTCACTTATATCACCATCGGTATAACAAGGGTAAACTTTTTTTTATATCTAATAAAAACTCCATTATTTGCGAACCCAAGTCATCCTTATATTTCCTTTCTAGGCAGTATTTTCGATAGAAAAATAGTGCCATGTATTGGTGAATATGGTCTGTTGTTTTGCAACATATAATGTTTTTTTTAAGAAGCTTGTTTTGGTTTTCAAGATCGTTTATTGTGTTGGTCGCATCGGTTTTATCAACATATTCCCCTATGCTGTGGTTCGTCACTGCATGGATTGTTGAAGCAGTAAACATTCTTTCAACTCCTATGTACTGGCGTGCACTGTCGGTACAAATGCGACTGGTGTTGTGGTTTACGTACTTGTGGATGAAAGGCCACAAATCTCGCTTGCATTTCGAGTTTACTTTAAAAAAGCGCCCGACCTTGTCTTCCTTGCAGAATAGTCCCAACACTACGTAGGTCATCTGTTCTGTAACTCGACCCCTATGGTATTTCCTTTTTGTGAGAAAGGTTTCATCAATTTGTACCGTCTTGCCTTCGCCGCCAATGTCTACCTCAACGTGAGAAGTTATCACTTCGGCTATCTCGCGACAATAGTTGAAATAGTCTATTATGGTAGATTTACTTAAAGTATATTTTTGGTCCTGATGGCGCCAAGTGATTAAATGCTAATTTTAAAATAAAAAAAAACACAATAATAACATTTAAAAAATCCCTAATTTTCAGATCTTATTTATTTACCTGAAAAACCGTATTCACAGGTATTTTCATTACAAAAGAAATAATAATAGCTAGCACTTCGCGAATTTCAAGTCGACAATGAGGCCCATGGAAAAATGTGCCGATGAATGGGTTTATTGTATTATAACAGTTTTTGTCACCTTTTTTTTTTTGAAGTTTTTTTGCACAACGCCACCTCCAATTAAACTTACAACTATTATTTTTTTCCACTTTCATAAGAATGTTGCAACACAATGGGGGAGTTGAATTTTTATTTGGTATTAAACCAATTTCTTCGAAAAAAGTAATGCTTTTTTCATTGGTCGACACTAAATCACCGAAAGAAGAAAATATTGAAAAATTATTCAATTTGGGATGGAGTAGTGGATGTTTAAACGCCATTTTTTATTTAGAGAAAAAAAAAACACTTCGCTCCTACAAAAGTTGAACAACGAATGACCTTAATAAACAATAACTAGTACCACCTTTTCATTAACGAACAAAAACCAACGGTACAAATTGATATTAAGAAATTATATATATTTGCTGCAGTCGAGCAGTAGTGCCAAGTTTATGTGAATTTTTCATAATGCATTACATTTTAATATTTGAAAATTGTAAGTTTGGCACTTTGGGCTACTTATATACATATATGTATTTAGTGGACATTGGATAAATAGAATAAATTTGAATTTTTTTAAATACAGATTCTGTGAATGCAAAAGAAACTTTGCATGTACCCAACCTCGCACCAACCCCAATTCCTATAGCGGCCAAGCAGGGGGTTGCAGGGGGGCAGCATGCCCCCCCCCCTTACATACTTTACTGTTTATATATTGTAATGTTGGAAGCTAGCACTGATTTATTTATGTAAGTAAGCAAAAAATAAAAATTTCATAGAACAGTAGTTTTAGTTATTTTCGATTTTCTCAAAAACTAGAAGACATAGAACCATGCGGTTTTTTGTGTTCGATTAAGAACTGATAGTTACATGGAACATATATAAGCTAATTTACAATTTCATTTCAAAATTTTGAGAACAATCGGTTTAAACTTTTATTTTTCAGGTTTTTTATCAAAATTTGGACTTTAAATGTGAATTTCTCAAAAACCATTAACATGAACAATTTAATTTAAATGCAGGATTATAGAACAAACTTCTGGCTTTCAAATGCTGGAAAGCACTTTATTGTACGTGTTGCCGTTGTTTTTTAATATATTTTCTTCCCAATTTAAACCATTTTCCCTAAAAGTGCCCCTACCTCCTAAACGGGGGGAGATAGACCCCCCCCCCCCCTACCATAGTAAAAAGTGCTTGTTTTTGACCCCTCTACAAGATCCCGTTATCAAATCTTGGCGGCCAAGTTATCGTACTCGTGCCCAAATATTACATACTACATATACTTAATACATATTATTTTAGGAATGAAACTCGACAAAACACGTCATGAATTTGCATTTTTCTGCATATGCGATGATGCTTTGCGAACGGAAGCAGAAATGGTTCTTGCAACATTTTGCACGGGTCCTGGTTGCGATTTTATTGTTCCGTGTTTTAGGAGTAAGGATCTGGCAATACTGTGACGGAACTCCAGAGTGTTGATGTCTGTCCCATGTAATTTGGCGACAAGAGCAGAGTTATTAATTGTCACGTCAATTAGCCAAAATAATATAGGTACATATGTACCATTTTTTGCCCCTTATGCCAATCCGATATGCTCCTACATTGGCATCAAGCCGGCCTACTCCGTCCATAAACTTATTATATTGGTTGATTACATTTGGTTGATCAATATCCATTCTTTCTTTAGCCGCCACCGAATAACTTTTGGCCTTTTGTATAGGATGAACTCCATATTCATTTGAGAAAATGTCACCACACAATTATCAATCCACCTAACAGCGCATATATTGTCATTTGCGTCAAGCTTGAAATCATTAAAACCTCTTTGTTTCTGTTTGCAAAGTTTAACGTCCAAAAGAGGGCAATTATCAATGCGATATTGGCAAACTGTTCCAGTGATTTTTATATTTTGTTGACTCAAGTTGCTAACAAGTATTGGGGATGTAAAAAAGTTATCGCAAAAAAACTGAAAACTGAGTATCTGGAAACGCTTTCTGTATTATTCCGGTGAGCTTTGTAATAACGTGTTCACCTAACCCCATTCCTGCATCTGTTCTTTCAGAGCGTCCCTGATATATGTATATCTACTTGTAGAGAGTATCCTAGGCGTGTGGCTGCAACCCAAGCTTTGAAGCCAAAGCGAATTGGTTTACCTCGAATATATTGTTTACATCCATGTCTCCCATAATAAGCAACCATGGACTCATGAAAGATAATATTTTTTTCAATTGGAGCATACAACAGAAATTTTTCATTCATTAGATTAAATATTGAACGAACCTTGGCCATTTTATCACCCTGAGGTAGGTTTTCATTGTCTGCGACATGCAAATACAGAAATATCTCCTCAAATCGATTGCGCCTCATCGACTTGGACACGAGGTCGTTGTGTGTATCCTCGTTAACTTCCCAATACATTCGAAGTCTTGGAAGTGGCGCATATCCACTCAAGATGAGAATTCCAATAAAACAATATATTTCGCTGGATGTTATAGAGAAATTAGTATTGGTCTGGTTACTTACGGCATATTTGACGCTATTGTTAACGATGTGCGTAATCATGTCTTCACCCATGAAAAGTTCGAAAAAGTCAAGAGGCTCGCTATCACGTGAAACTGTTATTACAGAGCGATGCAGCGGATTTAGCTATTCATCCTTCATTGCTGGTAAATCTGAACTGATCGATTTTCGAAGACTTTTCTTTATTACGTGATGTTTGCTTGTAGATGGGATGACATTTAGTTCAGCAGGCTCAGGCTCTTCATCGCAGTGCTAATTTACAATCAAGTCAACCGGAGCAAGTAACTGCGCCCTGTTGAATCTGTTGGCATCTGAATCTTCCTCATCACCTGAATCACCGTCGGATATTGCACCGTCTCCAGGAGGATCAATATAAACATCAACTTCCCGGACATTATTATCATCTTCCAGCTCATCGATAATAATACATAAGTATATATCGAGCTAATATTTTTGTGATAAATACATTCATTTTACGGGCCAAAATATAAAAAAAACCAAAAAATATTTACATTTTAGAAACTCCAAATCAATAAACTTGCATTGCCACAAAATACTTACTTTTGAAAATGTTTTTTTTTTGTAGTTGCTTACGCAACAAATTCAACGCCTACTGTTTCAAATCATGGCACACTCTTTTATATTGCGAATAAACTTCGAGATTTGCGAGAAATTCCAAAAATTTAATTTCTCATCGTAATATTGTGTTTATTTGACAATTAGCAAAAAAAGGTAATATATGTACATATGTATGGGTTAAAATTAAACACTGATGCATTTCGCTCCAGTCACCAAAAACGTTGATGCTATGGAACGACGTTTTGCCGATATTGGCGCTACACCAATCTATGTATTAGATCAGAAGCGCTCGGGCTCGTGGAGCGCGACACCATGATCGTAGAGCAGTCGCCACTTCACGGAATTACGGGCTACGTGGAAGAAGGTACCGCCGATACATCCTGGATCAATCCACATTGATTCAAACAGAGACATGACTCTGGGGGGGGGGGCAAAACCACTAAAGCGCACCTTCTCGTGGTACATGTAGTTGGGATTGTAATTGCCACTGCTATGAGAAAATTGTCCACCCAAGGTATCTAACTACACTTCGTTTTGACAGTGGACGCCCATCCGGTGTCCCGATAAGCCCTAGACAAAGGCGTTTTGAATAAATTAGTTTCTAATTTCTGGAAGTTGATTTTCAACAAAATTTTTCCAAAGTCACGCTGCACGATGTCGATCGTTGGAGCACATCTGTACGCAGTTAAATCGTCCACTTACGTTATTGAATGACCAGATCATACAGGTAAATACTAAAAAGAATCATTGTACCATGTTGTGGTCCGTTGTTAATATCAAATGTTTGGGTAAAAGTCACGTCGGCAATTTTCAAAACGAACTTTCTACAGGTATATAGGGGCTTACTTATGCCTAGCCGACTGAGCTTGTTATAAAGACGTTCTACCCATAGGGTGTCGAAAGCTTTTTCCAATTCAATCAGATAGGTATTCGTACATTGGCCTTGCATAGTTCAACTCGATATCGCACATTAATAGGGTTATGCCCCGCTCTGAAATCGAATTGGTTACTCGGAATGATTTTATTGACCTCAACCCATTTAGACCGGGCCTGGGGACCGAGACTATGTACCTTCTCGAAGGCCTTGTTGACACTTGAAAGGAGGCTAATCGACTGGAGATTTGATAGGTTAGAGATGACTTTACTCCTCTTGGGAGTTGCATTGTTGAACACGATGATGTACATCTCTACACCCACTAGTGGGAGATGCCTGAGCACAACATTAGATGTACCTTCGATCCCCGCGGGTCTTTTTTCAATTTTTTTTTCTTATAATTAACGCGTACATAAAGGGTTATACCTATCCTTAAATGTCAAGACACAGCACGGGCCGAAGGTGTAGAGGGAGAGAGGTAAAGGAGGTACCGGTGCACATTGGTTTGTGGATTGTAATGAGTGTGAAAAGTTGAGCTGGGGAGAGCATTCCACATTCGTGTGGTTCGGCTAAAAAAACGAGTCTCTAAAATTGATGTGTATTGCGGTTAAATTCTTGAAGGGGAGGAATGCAACTTGAGCTCACTTGAGCATTGCTTGTTTAAATAACGATGAAAAAGAGACAGACTTCGCGTTATTGTTGTCTCCTATGAATTTTAACGCTCGCCTTTGTATTCTATCTAGCAGGTGCAGAGAGGGCAATTAAGTAGCAGTTAAGAGATCATTTATTGTATAGAAATGAGGAAGAATGTCGGTGACAGAAGAGAGCACTGGGGAACACCAGCATATATTTGACGAATATCAGATTCAAAACCATCCAAAAGAACTTAAATTGAACGGCCTGAAAGGTAATTTGTAATCCATAGAAGACGAGGGTCACCTATACCATAATCACGCTTTTTTGACAAAAGAGTCGAACTTCGTCAAATGCTTTTGAAAGCGTAACAAGCGTAACAATCTTGCTTTCGCTGAAATGGTGCAAAGTTTGGTTCCACTTTCGGTGAGATATGCCATCAAAACACCAGTGGACTTGTTGCTGCGGAAACCGTACTGCCGGTCATTAAGAAGTTTCCGCGATTCCAGATATTTCATAAGCTGACGATTTATCAGCATTCCCATGACCTTACAAGGAGGGGACGTTAGTGCTATGGGTCGGTAGGAGGTGGGAGACGAAGATTCGCCCTCTTTAGAGACGGGCTGGACAAATGCTGTTTTCCATCTACCCGGACAGAGACCAGAAGAGGAGGAAAGACGAAAAAGCTTGCGCAGTTGTTTTGCCAGCGTGGAAAAACACATCTTCAGAAGTATTGGGGAGATTCTTAAGTAATCTAGCGAGTGCATTTGCCCCATGGAAGATTTTACGCTCTCAAGTACAGGCGGAGACAAAGTGCAATCTGGGAGCGTTCATGGGAGCAGTCATTTCTGGTTCGTTAAAACTTATTTCGGTTTTCCTCAGAGGGGTTGGCTTTATAAGTCCGGAGTGTTAGCTCCTTTATTGTTTGTCATGAAATTGTCATTGAGCTTGGTAAAACCAAGGTCCTCTGATCGCCAATGATCGATATCACTTCGAAGATGGAAGTGATGAAGTGATGAAGGGCTCTGTCTTCTAGAACGTGTTTCGGACGAATCTGTCAGTCACTTCCTGGAAGACAGCTGCCGCTATCGCCACCTTCTCCCGAGAACGTAAAAGGCATTCATTGTCTGACGTTCTCGGAAGCTTCAAATCCTGATTGTTTCTCCGAAATATTTTATTTATTTAAAGGACCTGTCAGTGACCTCTTATACCGTCTATGTACAGTAGAGATTCTACTTGATTCATGGTGATCTCGAAAAAAAGAAGATCTCGATATATAGGTAGTTATTTGGCAACTCCTGCACCTACCAGTCTCAGATGTAGCAAACCGAAGACTCTGATAAAGATATGGTGGTGCTTTGCTCTGCATGAGTTTGAACAGGAAAGTTAATATCCTAAACTTAAGGAGGCTTTGAAAGTCCATGCCAAGCAGGGTTTTAACGAATGACGAGATGTGATCTCGCCACCGTAATCTGTATATGAAACGCACTGTGCTGTTAAGCGCAACGGTTAGCTTGCGTGAACTGTAACTATCGAGATCGCAGAAGACCGGGAGTGCGTAGTTCAAAATAGGGATCAGTAGCGTCTTGACAAGCATTGATTTAATGCTAATTGGGAGACAATTTCCAGCGTAGCATATTATACGCAAGACACCGTAGACTCGACCGATACATTGGTGATGTGATCCCCCCACGTAAGCTGTTGATTAAAGATGACTCCAAGGTTTTTAACAGTCTTTACATAGTCGATGTTGCTACCGCTGGCTTGGATTGGTGGAAAGTTACTTAAGTCTGGGATAGTATGACCTATTACAATAGCTTGGCTCTTGGTAGAGTTGAGCATAAATTTGTTTTTATGTGACCATGGTGTAACGGCATGGAGATCCTCGTTTAACCGAGCAGTAGCATCTACCTTTAGGTGGAATGGGTAGCTGATGTATAATTGGACGTCGCCTGCGTACATATGTACCTTACAGTGTTTGAGAATGGTAGGAATGTCGTTATTAAACAGCGAGAACAGTAAGGGCCCCAGTATACATAGATCCTTGAGGGACTCTCGTTTTGGGATATCACATGGTCTTTATCATTTTCATAGCGAAAGTCTTCAACAATCTTTAGTAGCGCGGACGTGCAGCTGTGTTTTGACCTGAACCTGACTGTAACGGTGAGAGGAGCTTATGTTGATTTAAGAACGAGTTCAATTGCGTGCTCAAAAGCTTTTCGAAAACCGAATGGCAGTATAGCGATCGGGCGGTATTCCTTATCATTATTATTTCCATGTTTAGCAACGGGTATGATTTTAGAGGCCTTCCAGGAATTAGGGTAGACGTATGTAGGTGGAAAGGATGCTATTAAATACGTATGTGAGAGGTTTTAAGACGGTATGGATGATTAGTTTTAAGAATTTGGGGTTCATGAGATCCAAGCCAATGTCGTTAGATTTGATTTCAAGGGTCGATTTATGCACATCCTCTTCGTAGATTCTAGAAAAACCAAAGCTATAAAGGGGATCTATAATGTCGCATTCGTTCGGATCCCCATTGCCATTGTCAGAGAGAGATGCGACTGAAGCAAATTTCCTATTTAGCTTTTCGATATTGATGTCTTCTAAAGTCTCAGCCTTGATTTGTTTACCCATCCAGAACCCTAAGGTCCCTGTTACTTGATCATAGTCACATAGGAGATAGCACCAGGACTAAATTGAACATCACCTTTAGCTTGAATTGAAGCCATAGAGGTGTGTCAGGCATTTAGAGAACTTCCAATCTCTGAAACTTTTGAAGTGGGCTCTTCCCTACATTTCTTTTTGATCTGTAACTGCGAAAAAAAATTTGAAGGCGCCGGAATCGAATGTGAATGAATTTGAAGGTACTTTCCATGAATCGTCAAGACATTCCCAGATGGGTTACCGCCATCGTGGTATATTGGCTCATAGGCTCCCATGCAACGAAAATGAGAGTTCCTCACAACTGTTGTATCTACAATGATGTTTAACCCAAGGACACCCTCATTTACCTACTTTGGGAATGTCTTGATCTCTTAAGAAGTAAACTTAGCAACTCAGCGCAACCAATCTTCGATTACTTGAAGACTTTCTCTAATTTCTCAAACAAAAGGGTCCACAATTATAAGTCTATCCAGGATGATGATAAACCTAGAGATCCTTTCATGAAGCCGAAGAAGTAAGACAGCACTTTAGTGAGGGTTGATCCGAATAAATCAGGTTAAGATCGCTCAAGTTTGCCAGCTTCCTTGCATTTTAATTTCAAATTGGATAGGTAAATAAGGGCAATAGCAAAGCAACCTTCACGCACATTTTTCGAAATTGAAGAATGTGGCCATGAAGCTTCTGGGCTTCAACCTGTCTGAGACATATTGCATAATCTTTATAGTTGACCGCCTTTGTTGCCGCGAGCAACGTAACAGGAATCATACTGAAAAGCTTGCGATGCTGCTATTGATGTTCCAGTATAAATGAGAAAGCTTTCAAATAGCCCTTAAAATGACGTCAACGTTCTTATCATTATTTGAATTCAACTCATCTCCCTATTTTATAATTTTCCCACGCTTCATCAGACGCCTCAACACACTCCCAAGCGATCACAGAAAGTCCTTTTCAGCACCTAGGCCCATACACTGATCACAACTCATAACTTTTATGCTTACCTCGAAGGTCTCATTTGAATAAACGTTAATTATTTGACTCTGATCCCGATCTAGTCGTAAATCCATTTCTTAACATCGAAAGAAACAAACTAATTCCGAGGATTAAACCGATTAGCCACATGTATTCGATTTCCCAAGCTCGTTGTGAACACCGAGTGGTGTGCCTGACCAACAATGCGCTCATAATTACAATGATTTCTAGAATTGCACTAATTTGTCGAGGCCACTCTAATCGGTCACGCTTCCTAAGCAACGGAGGGAAATGAACGAACGATCACTCATGATCGTCATCGTTGGCGATCATCATGATTATGATCAACGGCATCAATCCATTTCACTAGCTCGCGAAAGCCACGAAAGAGAAATGAAATAGAAGCTGCGAACGAGACACACACCGAGTGAGACACAGGGAAATACCAGTGCTCATATCTATCCAAAGCCGGGGCCGGAACATGATCAAAAGATTCAAAATAACAATCAATTTGTGATCCCTGATCAAGCAATTTTATAAAATAATTTTCCTCATTTTTCCGCTCTCTTAGAGTAAAAATATCATTTTGTTACGACTTCGGCGATCGCGCGGTGTTATTGTGATGATCACCGATCGACAACAATAGTGCCGGAGTATGGTTGGGAGTAGCCGATGAAGCGGCTCGGTGGACGCGTACGCGAACGTAAATTTGCGCACGTAATTGGCCTCAAGAAATCCGAATTGTATCTTTCTGCCGTAGCACGTACATAGATATGAGTGCTCGCGAGCATGGTGCTCGTAGTTGTACCCTTGTTCCTCATAGATCCCGAAAAGGGTGGACGGGCTGGACTCGATGGTATGATGAGTCGGTATAGTGGCTGTTGAGCCCGGATGAAACTCGCGGTCGCAGTAGTATAGTGATTGACGCGATGAGCGTGCGGTGAGCCCGAGTAACTTCTCCGGTTCCACCTTCTTATGGGACTGAGGCGACAGGAGGGGATGAGCGGTGTGGAGTGGTGTGAACTGACCGATCAGCTTGATCGTCAGATCGTTGTCGGCGTTTTCGTTTTCGTCATCAACATCAGGATCGGCGCGTCGGCTGGCTTCAAAGTGTGCGGACGTGTGCGATCGATTTGCATATTGCACTCGCTGTACAACGATTATGGCCGATTAGTATCTGGGCGCTCCAAGTCGTCTAGGATCGTAAACTAGGCAGATTGATCTGGCGCAACAGAACGCCGCAACATCAAGATTATACACTTGGCCATTTGCTCACGGTACGAAGGATGATGACGATGATGATGGCTAGCTGGTTGAGTTGGTGGGTGCTGCTGGACACATCTAGCATGCACCATATTCTCAACATTCCTCGATCAAGTTATGATTTGTCTAAACCTGGAGATAGCCTGTAAAAAACACAAAAAATGCGATCGAATATTTATTCCTCCTTAATGGACATCAACACGTCCGACATAGGTACGAATGATGGTGATCGCCAGCCGGCTGGTGGTTCCCGAACGATCTTTCATTGCGCTTCTTCGTTTGTTCCTTCCTCCACTGTCCGCTTATGGATAGTGGTCTACAGTTGGTGTATCCGTGTGTATATCTTGTTCTCGATTTCGTTTTCCGGGGGGAAGAAGATCGCGCCCGCGTGCGCGCACGGTCGTGTGAATATCTCGACCAGCAAGCGGCCAGATCGCCGTCAGTCGCATAATGTCGGCATTACAGGTGATAACTAAAGGCTCTGATGCTAATGTGATTACAGCCTTTAAGTTTATAAACACAAGTTCCGCGCGCACACACCGGGAATGTACCTTTTTTGCTTTTCTTTTGCTGATCTTCGCCTTCTGCTTCCCTGGTGTATGGTCTGTTCAGTGATGGATCGTCGTCGCCGTCATCATTTGGTTTTGGGATTCCTTTGGGACGTTTTCGTTTTTTTCCTTAAGTCGGGCGAAGGAGGTGGTACAGATCGATGATCTTCCCTTTTTGCCAGTGTAGAACTGGATTAAGGAAAAATTAATATCGCATCAGTCTCCGTGCTCCACAACATGATCTTGTTCTTGTTCACCATCTTCGTCATCAACATCAGCGGGTTGCAGGAGCATCATTGCTGCTGCTTAGTGCTACTCGAGCGCGGCTGCGCTTTTGCATTCATCCTGGACTCGTTATAATCCCTAATGGAATTATTTTCTCTGTTTTGTTGCTCTCGCCTTCATCTGTTATTCTGGAGCTTCGGATCTATGTATATGGAGGCCATTCGACTTGTCGACAATGTTGAAAAGTTCGTTGCTTTGCGCGGGCATTTGATGGAGACCGGGGTAAGTGGATTGTAAGTCATCAGGTTTCGGTGATTTTTATTGTATCTGCTGGTTGCTTTGAATATCTCGGGGCGAGATATGAAGGCGGATTCAGTTGAAAAGTAATTTAGCATCCCTCAGGGAGAAAGAAAGATACAAATGTGCGGCTGTTGGTGGTAAAGTTGTTTTTTTTTCTGTCATTTTTATATTTTTTTGCTTCAAAGTGTGCCACTGAAGCGAGGTGTTCCTTTGTTGGTCAAGCGGTGGTGTTTGGTTGTCAGTGACCGGTGTTGTTTTTTGATTATGGTTTTTCGATTGTGTGATATGTGAGGCATTTGCTGCTCAGTGTGGATGTAGGATTTAAATTAGCTCGTTGGTATTTAAGAAGCAATCAAAAGTCATAAAGGAATTTAATTGCCGAATATCAGTGACACTTCCGCTCATTATTTTTCATTTTCGGCACGATATTGTGGGATATTTTGCATTGGACTCTGGACGGCACGATACTCTTAATCATTTGATCTAAGCAGTTACTCATTTGAAGAAATTTTATCATATTCTTAGATTTTTTAGTTCCAACACGATCATTATGAATCACATATTCGATTTCCCTTCCAACTTTTTTTTCTTACATTTGCCACTTGGCAGCATTGATAGCATATATTTTCAGCCACTTAGTTTATACACCTACCGAGTGAGTTGAATTTCGAATTCGAACGAATAATTTCGATGAGTGTGATTCTAATGGTTTATGTCTGAGAATGTATAAGCAAGCCCCCAAACCAACGTAGAGACGGTTTGAATTTTGAAATATCGAAAATGCAAAAATTCATTAAAATTGATCTAAAACCCCGTTTTTGTGTAAAGTTTTATTAAATAAAATATTAAATATATATTTGTTACGAAACAAATCCAACGCCCACCCGTTACTCTCTCTATTTTGGTTAAATCTCCACTCCCTCGCCGTTAATTTGAATTTTAATATCGGGTACAGGTAACTCTTGTACATCAGCTACTTGGCCAGATGCCCTTGAGGTAGATGGTGCAGCACATTTATCTCCTTTCGCTCTTTCAGCAGCCTCGCGTCGTGCGGTGCAACTGTGTCCGAATCGACTGTCCGCCGAACGGGAACGACGTGTTTTCAATGGTTCCATCGATTCCTTAAAAGATAAAGATGTTGAGATACATTTTCATATCGTAACAAAAGACTTACCTCTGGTTTCAGTTTTCGGGCTTGGCGCACGTGTATGCCTTGTTGTGCTCCCAAACGATTTGTCATAGGACTGGCTAGTTGATTGCTATCAATGAACGAAAGCGACGATTGGGAACGCTCGGGAAGTTCGACGCGGTAGAGTACAGCTGGTGGTGTGAGATTAAAATTACGTAGACGTCGTTCCCAGTGCTCGATTTGGAGTGTGACACTACCCATGACTGGTGGAGATTCTACGGCGTTGGTTTCTGTTAGAGCTTCGACATCGGATACGTTGTCGAAGTAGGAACCTTCTAATTCCATGACGCATTCTTCACTGCCAATGAACTGTGAATGGTGAGAAGGACATGGAATTATAGAGAGACCAAGTCCCATGTGCTTGTAACGTACGAATGACGGAAGCCGAGGTGCGTTTTAGCTTAGATGTTCTGAGAGTGATCTGTGAATGATTTATTCTTGGGTGATGTTTGACGAGAATATGTTTTAGTCACATTTCTTGGCTGGGAATCGGGCTTACGAGCTTCAAGTTAAGATCATCCGTTACTAAAAATCACACTTCCCATTGTCAGCAACAGAATACGATATACCAAGCCCATAGGCAATCAAAAATCTCGTTGGAAAGCGTAAACTTGCAGACGGAGTATTGGGCAAAAATTAAAGACACTTTCAAAGAACCCTGTTAAAAGTGGATTACAAAATATTGGAAAGGTACCATCCGTCGCACCTTGACAAATCTCAACAATGAGATTTTTTCTAGAGAATTCCAAACTTCAAATGCTTCCAAGTTAAGAAAGAGTCTTCCCGGGCCTCGAAATATACTTGAAACGGGGTATGCGAGCTTAGTGTATATTCTCTAGAGCATTCCACAGCTATTGCATATATAGTGAATAGAGTTACATAGGAAGATGGGAGTGCAAAGGTAATTCGGACTGAGTACGTATTGTAAAAGTTTCGAACAAGAAGCTATTTTCCTATTTTTAAAAAATCTAAAACAAGCTTATGACTGTATTAACTCTTACCAATCAAAGCATTTCTTTGTCATTTACCAGAGCCTTTTTTTATTTACATTTCATGGCTATCCATTACCACAACTCAACACCCACTTTCAGTCAAATTGTCAGTAAATTATGTTGTATACACGCCAAAGTTCAGGAATTTACAATCAATTTATCACTTGTGGTGGCAATATCCGTTCTAATCCATATTTGTGCTATTTCAAGCCGAGGGCTTAGGTTCAGAAGTGCCTTGAACCCGGAAGCTTCCGCTTTTTTCGTTCTCGAGACATGCGATCGTTTCATATTGGTTATAGGTATATACAAAGGCCAATATCCCAAGTTTTAAAACTATGAGCATGTGGAACCTAGTCTCTGACTAAAAAGGGGAAAATAGATTTTGGGTCTTTGAAAACAAGATCTTAAGGAGAATCTTTGGGGATGTGTCACTTGAAGACACTAGTACTGCGACCATAGAGATCTATTGTACCTCCTTTTTTAGTCTAGGATCTGAGTGCTGCCTTCAAAAATTTGACAACTTCTCTAGATGAGATTTCCTGGAAGTTTTAATCTTTTTTGGGCAAGATTTTTGTGCTGCTGAGATCCAGTTGCATGCCCCGTGTCCTGTCAGTGCCTCACATAACACTCTTAAGTCGGCTCTATTTAGTTCTAGAGCTTCTTTGGCACGTTTGGGATTGTGATTCTGTCCCATGAACGTTCTTGAGTGTTTAATACCCTCCTGTCTGTTTCAGAATTGACTCTTTTGTGCAGTGATTCCTTTATATAAATGTAAGTTTATGTCTGAATTGTCAAAACCATAAAGGGGAGATGGCCCCGTAAAAGGTATCTGAACATCTTTCTTGGTTGTATGTCAGCCTTTTCATGGTTTCCATGACCTGGCACCCAGATCAGCTTTAGCCTGTTATTTACTGGCAGTTTGTTTAGTGTTTTAAACATTCCCAGACAGCCTCAGAGTAAAAAGTACACCTCTTTACCGCTTTAAGAACCGATTGGCTGTCTGAGAATATAGCTATTCTAGTGTTAGTGGGTCTTCTGTCGCTGATGCTATGTGCTACTTCATTGGTTTCAAATAACTCACAACCCCCACTGCAGCCCTCGAAACGATGCTTCACCTACTCCCCTTGGATCTCTTTGGGAAGGAAAAGGCAAAGAAATCGGAGCTGCGATTCAAGGAATCGACTCATTGGAAGTCCTCCAAAATAGGACACCCTGGTATTCTATGCCAAAGCAATAATCTAAGTGAAGTCACAGACTACTTAATCCCGATCCTTCAAGATTCTTTATAAATAAACAATTCTCAACCGAGGAGGGGAAGGAATTTCCAAGAAAAGACACTGCAGTGGAAATATACAGAGACAGGTACTATGCACCGGCCCTAAAAATCAGCCAATCAGCCGTGGCGCAGTGGATAGTGTGTCGGCCGCTGACGCAAGATGAGCAAGTTCGGATCCCGATAACATCAACGCCATCGAATGATTATTTCGCGGTGTCCCCCCTCGGTGGGATACTGGCAAAACCCTCCGTTGTACACTTGCCATTCTCGGCTTTCGCCGTTCGGAATCGGCATTAAGCTTTAGGTTCCGTTCACTTGTATGAAAAACAAATCGCACACAACATAAGTGAAGCTTGGCTCCGGCTCTTCATGAGCTCTAACGCCATCTAAGGTATCTGTCTGGCAGTACAATGGACCAGTATTTGTGTCTGAGTGCTCCAACAGATAGCAGAAGCCTCCACAAAAAAAAAAAAAAAAAATATTCCAAGCTGAAGTGACAGCAATTCCTGAGGCCGCCGACTGGCTGTCTGTGAGACATCGGCATCGTTATCTACACAGATAGCCAAGCTGCAATAAAAGCACTCGATAGCACAATAATAAGATCAAAATTGGTCAGGCACTGCCACACCTCTCTAAATTAAATATCGATCAGATGCGCTGTAACGTTGTGCTGGGCTCTATCCTCAATGCAACCGCAATAGAATTGATTTTAACATAACGTCACAATGACTGGATGGTACCGGGAAAGCTCAGTGACCGACTACAAGTTATCACACTGTTGTAAAGTAAAGCATTGGCCCAGGTATTGTCAACGTTGCCAAAAGCTTGCTAAAAATATGCAGGCAGATTATAAGCAGCCAAATCCGAGTCCTAACAGGACTTTGTGCTTTGGGAAAACATGCCGCAAGATTAGGACTGCCATCTGAAGACTACTGCAGTGGGTGTCATTATGAGGCAGAGGAAGAATCTCCATCCCATCTTCTATGTAAACCGAGATCTACAAAATATCAAATTTTATTCAGCACAGAAAATGGTTCCAAGAACAGCGGTGACCAAGCCGACTCAAATGGTAACATAATGGAAGCCACCTAACCTAACCTAAGGTTAAGGCCAGTTTTGCAGCTTCAGCCTGTATGGCAGTATTGCTTCCATCCCTGCAGTCGGAGTCGTTCTTGTTGCTCTAGTTGTGCACATACACGCTAGCCCTTGTATTTTATTGAGTTTATTTGAGTTTATTCATTGGTCACATTTTTGGTCAGTAGGTATACAGCAGTGCCATAAACACGACGAATAAACAAGTAAATTTAAAAAAACTGTATGGGCAAATATTCGAGGAAATTAGGAAGACTAAAATGGCAGGCCACGGAGAACAAATGGACAGTGGACAAACAGTTAAAAGAATGAATGGAAAACCCTAGTGAACAAGACCGTTGCGAAGGCTACGCCTTAGAAGGAGGACATACAAGGATAGACTTAGAAGAGATGGAACAGAACAGCGAAAAATGGAAGGATCACGCTCGTGATACGCTCGGCGAAGGGTTTACAACGAGGCTCTGAACTGTTGAGTTCCATATGGTCGATAATAATAACAGGAAAACGTCCAATGTAAACATTTTGCAAGCCTTATCAACATAATGAATGCTTTTATGCTTTGAATGGGATTAGTTCAGGGTTAATACCATTATTTGCTCTGGAGTTAGACGGGGCAAAAAAGCTCATGAATAGGCATACACCACCTACATCTCTTCAAAAATGATGGCTTCGAGTTCTAGGGATTAAAACTTAGAGATGCGAGTACATATGTCAAAATGTTAAATTAGAAAAATCAGACCTATTGCAATAGCTCCGAAATCCGAAGTTAAATACATACGACGAAGGTGCGTTCAAAAAATAATGGGAATTTTAAAATTTCTTTTTTGGTATTGTACTTATGGTTTGGAAAACTAGTTGTTTGACCTGTGGTCATATGTCAAAAATGTTGCATGTGTTTTGGTTCGATCGATGATATAATATTTCTAAGACTTTGTTGATAATTTAGTCTGTATTTCTGCCCTGATATTCAAAAGTGAATGTTTACTATTATCTGAGAGTCTGAATACTTTAGAATAAAATCAAAATTAGAAAAATTCAACAGAGTGGAAAACGGAGCACAAATCAAATCGAGAGATTTGACTGGAAGACCAAACTGAGTAGGGTCCTTAAGACTTTTTCTCTTTGAATGTGTATGGTTTTGTTTCCAAATATGATTTTCAAATATTTATGAAATATATTGCAAGCCAGCAAATGGTAGGGAACTTTTGTGAACAGGTTTAGCCATGGTCCCTCGTCTCAATAAGCTTCCAACGTACGACCATAACTAATCATGATTTATTTTTTTTAAATCTCTGTAACTAATCACGCTATGCATTGTCTCAAATTGTACATCGTATGTTAAGAAAATCCTAGAGTTGGGAGCTGACTACGCAGTTATGTTTTTCGGAAAATATTCAAACATCAGCTGGATTATTCCAGGAATAGCCGAAGCCTTAGGTCCCAAACTATTTATTAACTAGGTATAATGCAATGCTGGCATTCAACAAGTCGTAGCTCAAATCATTACAAGTAACTACGAGTATATTATAAAAATCACATGAGATTCTTTCGAGTGTGTTAAATATGCGTTTGAATTCAACTTGGTTTTTAAATCTCTGTTGATGATTGGCAGGATTGAGTTCGATTGATATTCACTCTCGCTGGGATTCTTCTTGATTTCTATAGCTTGTCATTCTACTCAAGAATATTGGCACGGGTCATTGAAAAAATTAAAAAAAAAAATTGGAGACATCGGTGAACTTTTAGTTGGGAAGAGACTTAAAGTATTGTATTAAACATATTTTATTTATTTATTTGATAAGGCTAACATTGTAATGAATAAAATTACAAGCTAGCTGGGGTAAGCCAGAGCAGCGAGGGCCTTCGGCTATAGTATTAAACATAACTTGTCTTTATTGTTTGAGAAGTAATATGCAATACTTTATCGAATTGATACTGAAAATATCTTAAACGGTAATTAGAAGAGAAAGTTTATTCCCCCTTTATAAAAATTGATTGGACATGCACTATTTTCGCTTGATCTAGAAATGCACTACTTTCGCCTGATCTAGAAAAGTGCCCATGGAATAGGATAGGTAAAAGATATTACATACCAGATTGGCCAGAGTAGAGAGGTGCATACTTCTTTCGAAAAAGCGGGTCTAACGATTTGTTAGAATTGAGATAGTTAAAGACTTCAGCTCTTGAACGGGCCCAGAAAAATATTTATCCTAAAGCCTATTACGTGAACATTGTAGTAACAGATGAACGTTTTCTTTGGATCGGAGATTGCTGATGACATGGATCCTTTAATTCTTTTCAGAAAAAATAAAAACATAGAGATTAATAGGACATTGTCGTATTGTGCTTCATTTGCTTGAAAGCCATGCTGTAGCCGTTTCTGGCCCGTCTGTAGAGAGTAGAGACCTTACGTTTGCTTGTAGGGTATTTGGCACTTCTGTCAATAACTTTAAGTTATATATTTTTGAGTTTTATAAAAAAACCTTTTTTTTTATTTTGCTGAATATATCAAATTTTGTGTTAACTTAGCAATATTTGCGGAAGGTTTTAGTTTTTTACTTTAATTGAAATAAAAGTGCAGTTGAAGCGCATCGATTACATGTGGAAGATTATGGGGCAATGCTCCAACTGATAAATCATGTAGAGAATGGTTTCAATGTTTTAAGAATGGTGATTTCAGCGTTAAAGATAAGCCTTGCTCTAGACAACCAAAAATTGGAGATCTATTTGCTTTTCGGGGTAAAAAGGTTCTTCGACACTTTAAAAATTAATTCCTTTTCATGGTCTATTAAGTTCACCTTCTACCACATTGAACCCTTTAGTGGGAGCTCGTTCATCGACCAATCTTAAGGTAATAGTTTTCGGTCCTGAATATTGATATTTGCTTCATTGAAGCTGTGATATCTAGTGATTCAACGCGCGCAATGAAGGCAACATTTCTCAAAGGTTTTTAAAGCCGCTCAAATCCCATTGTATAACGACTACAGTTTTTACTTCCTACACAACCTTTGAAGGCCATAGTCGACTTCTGAAATAGTCCCCAATGAGATCTGGAATTAAATTTGGTCCTTCTTTGAAGCTGGGTCGTTCGAGTAACTTAAGTTATTGTTTCCTGTGATAGGATGACCTTCTTATTTGTCATTTAAAAGGGAACCTCTAAGACACGTTGACGGCGCTTAAATCACTCCCAACTTTTTTAGAATAATTTGATGTAATTTTCCTCACGATTTTTTGTTATTACGAGGATATGCCTTTCAAAGCCGACTGCTCCTAATCTCTCTTAAATTAAGCTACGGTTTGCTCGGAATAAAATCATGCCACAAGGTCACGTAATCAGCATGAAGTGCAGGGCTTTTTACATGGAGCAAATTACCAGATTAGGGTTGCATCAATACATGGCTTTCGTACGATGGTAATAAACTGGTTCATACTTGTGTTCTAAGATTCATATTCGACAAAAACGAAATACAGAGAACCTCATGGACCGATGTTTCGCAAGCACATAAAGGGTGAGCCGACACATGGTGGGGATGTTGGCTGTCAATTACAGTCATTTACTGAATTTTCAATATGGTGCGCCTTCTGAGAGGTTTAACTATGCATTTTTGTTACTTAAATTTATTAACAGAATGGGCGATCTGGAAAGGTCATATTTCGTAAAACTCGTACATTTTTCGATAAATATAATCGCCCTACTGAGCCCGGAATTCATGTAATGGTAAAGCACTGAAGAAACTGGTTCGATATCGGATAGAACTTATATATCAATAGACTCGGACAGCACGTACATGTCAATGCACCGCCACTGTGAGCGAAAGTGTTCAAACCAACGAGGCCTTCAATTCGTCACCGAAGTGAACAATTAGACATCACTTATGGCATGGCATTTATGGCATTTTGAATTACACAACAATTGAAACCATTAGACTGTCTACGATGTCGAGAATTCGTTAATGTGAATGTTGGACCGCCAAGATAATTTGTCATCAAATTTGATTTTTTTTTTCATTTTTAGATGAATGGGTAGATAAATAAAATTGTCACATCTGGAAAAAACCCATAGGAGATTCGCGAAAAGCCAATGCATCAGAAAAGCCACTATGCCATTATTAGTGGCATCATTGGCCCGTACCTTTTCGAAGATGAGGCTAGAAAGAGCGTGAACGGCAACATGTTGACCGAATTTTTTTTTCAGATGGGGCTAATCCTTATAGAACCGGTCAAACAGTCAATTTGTTGCGTACGAAATCAAAGATCGTATTATTTCGGATTGGAGCAGTAATTAATTGGCCTCCGAGGTCATACGATTTACTGGCTTTGACACATCAGTCCAGGGATATCTGACGACCTTCCATATTGAACCTTGTACTTGATTGACTCCAATAAGTAATTTCGACTTATGATTCCGTATTTTTATATGATTTTATGGATTTAATGGTTATAGTCTACCTTCGAGGCCTATTTTGTACATGAGCCGATCTTTACAAAGCTTCTAAGCAACATGAACAACCAAAAAATAAATCAAACAAACATTTTTACATCATTGTTGTTTTCTTTACTTTAGTTTCGATTGATAATTTGTATAAAAAACTCAAATACTTCGCTTTGCTTTTTGCAATTAAAAAACACTACACATAAACACAACATTCAATAATTAGCATACACAATAGCACTGTATTCCATAGGTTCTAGTTTTTTTTTTTTAACAATAATATTTAATAGCGATTCACAACTAAATGTAAAAAAAAATTATAACAAAAATTTAAACGAAAATTGCTTAGATTTAAATATTTACTTTTTGGCACCTTCCATAAGTACAAATATTTGTTTTTGTCTTCTTTTTAGTAAACAATAATAACAGAATAAAAAACAAATAATTGTACAAAAAAAACAAAATCAAAACAAAAATCAAAAGCTCTAGCAATAGCTGTCAGATACGATTGATTGAAATATAAAAGAAAAGATTTATTTATAGCGATTTTTACAGTTTAAATTTAAAATTAATTTTTACACAATATTTATTAAATTTTTTTTTTCAATATTTACATAGAAATTTGTTTAATCGTTTTACATCTAAAAAGCGGTTCTTAAGTCTCTAAATAGTGTTTAGTCTAAATATAATTTCCTTAAGTATTTTTTTTTATGCATTTTGTCACAGTTTTTCTTTGACTATCTGCTGTCAAGGGATTTTAAAACAATTTTAAGTACAGAAAAGTAATACAGGGTCTTGTCTGAAGTTGGAATATCTGTCTTTTCTGAGCTAGTTGTCAGCCTAGAGCTACCAGCTCAGTATGTAAGGACAGAAGCGTAATTAAGGGATAGATATATCAAGTTGTGATGTACAAGGATAACGACTAGTAGATTTTTATTTTTATGTTTTTTGTTCTTGCGAACGTTTTTTTCTTATTTTATCCCTAAATCTAAGACTATCTTTCTATCTCAATTTTTATATTAAATTAAAATAAAATAAAAATCAGAAAGAAAGAATTATCGGCAGGTATTTTGATGACAATACAAATCACTTAGTTATCTACGTTCTCAGTTTCCTTGACTTTGGCTATAAATCTACGTGTTAATGGATAAAGACAACCTTAAACATCAGTCACTTGACGACTAGCCGTAGTGGTTATGACGGTTAATCCGCTTGTGCTACTACAACTACTACTATTAGCACTACTATCGCTTGCATTTAGTCTACTATCACTGTTCAGTGCCGTTGTATCTGAAGTCGAAGCTGCATTTGTAGCTGTAGATGGCATTGCACGATTTATCACAATTACATTTATTTGATTACTACCACTACTATGACTACTAGTGTTACTACTATTGCCATAAAGATTATTTGTCGCATTTAACGACGGTGTAATGATGATGTGATCATTTGCATTTATGATTCGTTCGTTTGTCGATGGTATCGATGCAGATGTTTGCTGTTCACCCACCACATAGCCATAGTACTTGAGTACATCTAGTTTACACATCGGACATGTGCGATGTTCAATTAGCCACGGATCGATGCAGTTCTTATGGAATTCATGCCTAAAGGTACAGAAAAGTTATAAATGAACTAAAAGGTGGCGAGGTGCGGACTTACTTGCAGGGAAGAACTCGTATGCAGTCGGACGACTTGTACACTTCGATACAGATCGCGCAACAGTCATTCTCGCCGTCTTTCTCGTTACTCTTACCAGTCTTTGTGGGGATTTTCATGATTGCACGTTTTGTCACGGAACAAAGGTGGCGCTAAAATAAAAAAAACAGCCATTATGAGTGAAATAGTTTTAATGATGGCGATAGTGATACTTGAAGTGACTAAGTCACGATCATGGTAACTTACAGATTGTTGATCCTTCGAGTGGAGGTATCTGAGACGTTGAATGTAATAGAATATAAGCCACACGAGCGAGATAATCATTAGGATTATGAACGATATCGATACGAATAGCACTGACGTTCTGAAAAGATAAAAAGGTACATACAGTAAGTGATAAGGTGGCTACGTTAGAGGCGATATGATATGCTTTTAGTTACGAATCACTAAAGTGAACTACTTAAAGGGTATCAAATGGACAAGTAGACAAGTAGATAAGGAGACACAAGCGTGGACAAATAAGTCTCTGCTTATCAAACCCTATTTTCAAGCCCACTGTTGACGACCAAGGTGAATACATGGTGGAACAGGTGGAATGTAAGGTTCCTTAAAAGACTCCAATCAATTTGCGTAGACCTTAGACCAATGACATGGATATAACCAAGGTTCAAAAATGAGGAGACTTTTTAGTTGTTTTTTTTCGAAAAACATTTATTTATTCATCAATGCTCTGTCCCTGCAGAGTAATCCCCATCAGAGTTAATACACTTGTACTAGTGCTTTTTCCTATTCTCGAAGCACTTCTGATATGTGCTTTTTGGTATAGCCTTGAGCTAATCCAGCGATGTGGCTTTTATCACCTCAATCGTGGCAAATATCCGTTTTTTCGTGGATCTTTTCAGTTTTGGGAAGAGAACAGGTTGCAGGGGCAAGTCCTATGAATACGGTGGCTGAGGTATGATTGGTTTTAACAAAAAAATTACTTTGGGTGCATTAGCGTGATGCAACAGCCATGATTTTTTTTCCTACAAATCCGGACTAAAATGCCGTATAACTTCAGGGTAATATTCTTTACTGACCGTACGACCTTCCGGCAAAACTTTCAAGAAAAACTTTCGTTTCTCTGGTCGCTTCCATTGGGATGATTGGGCTTCGGTTTCGATGTCATAACCATAAACCCATGTTATGCCAACAGTGACGACCCTTTTCAGAAAATCTGAATTTTCATTCACTTTATTCAACAGCTTCCGAGCGATGCTGGTGACGGTTCTGGGCAAATTTGAAACAAACGTCGCTGACACAAATTTCATGCCCATGTTATGAAGAAATTCACGGCATGACCCAACCGAATTATCAATTCGATGATTCTTAATAACAACTTTCTTCACCTCTGCAAGGTTGTCGTGCGTCGTTTTCGTGCTGGAGCGTCTCACTCATCTCTCTATGAAGAGCTTGTACGATTTATAATTTTTTTTTCTCTAGTAGACGCGCCAAATGCCAAAGTCAAAGTTGTAAGTACTTTGGAACCCTCTAACTTATTTTTTACACAAAATTTAATAGATATTTGGATTTTTTTTTCAATAAACAGAAATTGCCAAGCAAAAAATCGAATTGTAATATATTTTATTATGTAATCAACCCTTGACACCTCTTCTCTCTTTATTCCAACGATATTGGATATTTTATTTTTAATGGAGGTTTTTTCTGTGGCTTTTCCTACCAATCATTATATGTCCTTCAATTGTATACACATCTTACTTGTATGTAACATCTTACTGTGAAAATTGTAAAAGTTTCTACCACAATAAATAGTAGTCTAGTATTAAAATTAAAAAATTTTAAGTAACCACCGACACAAAAAAAAAATCGAATGTTATTCAAAAAGTCACCTTATTTCTTGAACATTTCTCTTTGTTAAAAAATCAACGGAATTTTCGTTTTTAAAGGGAATTTCACTTATTTATCAATATACTGATTTCAGCGCTTTTTCCTATTCCCAAACTACAATATTTCTGGAACTTAAATTTCTCCTCTAAAAAATTTATCGTTATTGTAGATTCTCAGTTTTTGAAACAAAAGAGTACAGCGAGTTTGGCGAATGTGGAGGCTGAGGCATTAGTATTGTCGTTTTCAATCGAATATTTCCAGCACAGAAATGTGAGCATGTTCACTAGAGTGGTACAAAAGCCTTGAAAAGAACAATAATTAGACATTTTCTCGGAGTTCTTGTCGGAAATAGTCGGACACTGGTTAATGGTGCTTTTTAGGTAAAAAAGTTTAATTGCAATGGCCTGGCGATTCAAACTCCGCAATAGCTAAGTCATCCAAAATTTTTTTCACAGTGTTTCACCTCAGTCTGGAGATTCCCGCCTGAAATTTCCTATATTCGCCATTTGGTAGATTCTGCTCAGTTATGGGAAGAGATTATTACATACAACAAAGGTGATTAAGAGAAGCTTTGGTTCTGGCAAAGAACACGAGCTGTAACGCTGCATGAAAATAATAATAATTAAAACCAAATTAAGAAACATGAGCTTCATATGTTCTCACGTCCTAGTCGGAAACAAGGATAAGGAAAGTAAGAAGGGTTCTTTCAGCTTTTGTAAAAGATTCCTAGGCCACAACCTATGTGGTAAAAGCGATTTTGACGAGAACTAACGAAAAGATAAAAATCTTGAGGGATATACTGTAGTCAGAAAACAAAAACTCGATAACAGAAGCGTTGTTTTAGTGTCCATCCGGAGCTAATGTGAATATCAGCACCATCGAGTTAAACTAATTTTAGGTTGAAAAGCCGCAGTCTACTTCACACGTAGTTCTGTTCTCTGTTTTATTCTGCTTAGATTTTAATTGAAACGGTATAAATGGTAATTGTCTGCGGTACCCAATGAGTATTGAGACCGAAATTTAAGGCCTGGCGTTGGTCTGATTATATTAAGAATGCTCCGTATGAACATTACTTCACTGAACACCCTAGTATGGTTGGAAGATATACTGATATTCTAGTTTAGTAGCGAAAATTGGAGTTTAGTAAAGCGCCTTTGGCAGTTTTAATTCTTGTACGATTTATAAAATAAAAAGATTCCCTTACACTAATAATGAACGAACATAAGAAAGCTAAAGATTTTTGAGAGGGAAAGGATCGCTAAAGTCTTTTGAGTTTTTAGTAACGAAATCAAGTAGAGAGCTAGATTTAGTGAACATGCCTTGAAAAACTAAACTTGGAGTTAAAGATAAAATATGTATATGAACTCTATTGGGACGGAGTGACAACAAAAAGTTGAGCTTTGGCATTCTAGGTACTCTAGAGGGATAAGTCATCTAACAACAGTTAGAAAGAGATTTCACAAGTGAATACATTTTTAAATCGTCGGCATAAATTAGGCATTGGTATTGGAGCAAATTAGGTTCCGTGCAGGGACGGGTTAAGAATATCTCTGCAGCGATACCTCTCGCTTGCCGTAAAAGGCGACTAAAACAAAGGTAAACAAAAATCACATCTAGGCAATTTAGAAAACACCAAGGTGAGCCTAGGAACACATATACCACCATTAAACTGCCCCACAAGTGTACATGCAAATCAGTGGGTTGACACGACTGGAGATCACCGGTGTTGTAAGAGTAAGATCAAACAAAAAAATCTGGAGCATGCCCGTGTCACAAAAAAAACAAAAGGCAGGCCGAAAAACAATTGGTGCAAACAAATGCAAAAACACCAGCATTTGATTGACCTCAGCGATGAAGTAATCCCAACCCGGGAAGCCTGCCGCTACTTTCTGAGGTCAAACCGGCGGACCCCACAAGCGGACCAGTAGGAATGCAGTTAAGTGGGAAAGTTATGGTCCTACACTTCTGACCATAACAACGCCGGAAAAAGGAAAAGAAGAAGATTGGAGCAAATTAGGTATGCCACTCACGAGCAGCAAAAAAAAGAGGGCCTCGATGGCTCCCATGGGGGAATCTAGAGGTGTCTTTTAAGCGATCGGAGAGCATAAAAATTTAACTCTATACTAGAGTAAAATCCGAGTATCAATAGTTTCGATTCTAAGTTATGGTGATTGCTTTCAAGAAATCGATTCAAATTGCGTCATATAAAGTCGTTTCGAGGCCACACAATTGTTCTGTTCGTCCTAGTAAATTTACCTCTAAAAGCCAGGGTTGGTATTTAGGAATAATACCCTTCAACCGAAAGGCTAATAACATTAATCACATCATATACTAAAATGTGTATATAGGAGCTTGATGAAGTGTAAGAGGGTGGTCCGATAAGTACTTATCTTCACCGCCAGATGGCGCCAGTATCGCGCCAACTTACTATCGTGTAGTACGGCTATTGTCGAAATCTCGTAGTTTTAGGGAGTGTCCGTGGATTTTAGAAAAATGGAAAAAGAGCAATATCGGTCGGTGATTCGATTCTTGTTTTTAGAAGGGAAATCGCGCAATAAAATCAAAGAGCATTTGGGTGCTGTGTACGGTGACTCTTCCCCTTCGATGGCGATCATCAAAAATTGGTTTAACGAGTTTCAACGTGGTCGCACGTCGGTTTTTGATGAGCCACGTCCAGGTGCCCCGAAAACAGCTACCACGGAGGATAACGTGACAAAAATCCACGATCTCGTATTGGCAGACTGCCGATTGAAGGTGCGCGAGATAGCTGATCGCGTGGGTCATATCCTGCATGAAATTTTGGGCATGAGAAAGCTGTCGGCGCGATGGGTGCCGCGTTTGCTCCCTCCGGACAAGCGCAACCGTGAGACCACTTCAGAGCAGTGTTTGACGCTGTTTAAGCGCAATCCGAAGGACTTTCTGCGTCGTTTCGTGACAGTCGACGAAACATGGATCCACTGGTACATACCAGAGACCAAGGAACAGTCGAAACAGTGGACTTCACCCGCCGAACGTGCTCCCAAGAAGGCGAAGACTGTCCCATCGGCCAGAAAGGTGATGGCCACCGTTTTCTGGGATTCACAAGGTGTGATCCACATCGACTACCTGAAGAAGGCAAAACGGTCACATGGCTGTACTATGACAAATTATTGGGCCGATTCGACGCCGAATTGAAGAAAAAACGGCCCCACTTGGCGAAGAAAAAAGTGCTCTTCCACCATGATAACGCACCGGCTCACACCTCCGCCCTCGCCACGGCCAAATTGGTTGAATTGGGCTACGAACTGCTGCTCCATCCACCGTATTCTCTAGATTTGGCCCCGTGTGACTTCTTTTTGTTTCCAAACTTGAAAAAGTCACTCGCCGGGCAGAAATTTCAGTCGAATGAGGACGTCATCGCCGCCACGCAGGCCTACTTTGCAGACCTCGAGAAAACGTATTTTTCAGACGGATTAAAGAAGTTGGAGCAAAGGAGACTATGTTGAAAAATTAATCGCCATTTCTCCAAAATTTTTGTTTTTCTTTTTTATCCTAAGTACTTATCGGACCATCCTCGTATATAATGAGCTACGATACATTTTGAAAACTTTATTTTTCTCGTTATTTAGAGCTGTAAGTCTTTAATTAAGCCAAATAGGTTTAGTAGAATTAAAGCGATGGAATTAAGAATAAACAGCCTGATTGCCTCTTCCAAATTGATGATAATTATACTTTAGGCCATAAATAAATCATCGTATCTTAAAACAAGCTCCCAGTGACGCGAGTTAATAAAATTAAACAAGCCGGTATAATTACCTAATCATTGTATTTCATTGATTTCCAAGAGGGCTTAAGATAACTGTACCATTCAAACAATTACTTTTATGCTATATATAGTATTAGGAAAAGCGGGTGAAGGGAAGCAACCGCTGTCAATATTTTTCTTTATCAACAAAGGACAATTCAAGTATAGGATCAAAGCTATTATCTTCTTCTTTTCCTTTTTCCGGCGTTGTTATGGTCAGAAATGTAGGACCATAACCTTCCCACTTAACTGCATTCCTACTGGCCCACTTGTGGGGTCCGCCGGTTTGACGGCTTTGGATCAAAGCTATTATAAATGTGACTAACTTGTAAAGATTATATTCTGCAAAGGTATCAACAACCTCGCTTTCACACGCACTTTTGACATTGAACGGCAATCAGTTCATAGATTTCTGATAATTTTTACGAGTACTCTACTGATTGTACTGATAATTCAGTGTCAGAGTGAGGAAGATCAATTTCAGCAGTACCAGAATGCGTAGGGTAAGTGTAAACCAAAACAAGATACTTTCTTTCGTTTGACAAAAACTTTAGGCAAATATAGAAAATGCTTTAGAAGGCTCTGCGTAAAAGGGCTGCTCTACCTTACCAGAGGTTTAAGACAAGGCGATGCTGGCATACGACTTTTTCAACATCACTTTGGAGAATATTGAGTGGTACTTCCATCGTGTTTCATATACAGATTGATATTAGGAAACAGGCACCCCAATACCGAAGTCAAAAATGTGGCTTAATTTATGGAAGCTTAGGACAAATTTCAAAGGTTGATCTCCATTCTCATGCCTATTTGATCCAAATTAAATGACAACAGAAATCTTTAGATCATCTATGACGTCGCCGATCAACGAAATAGATGTTGGATGGCCAAGACAATTTGTCATCAAACTTGATCTTTTCCGATGAATCATATTCTTCAATGAATGAGGACGGGAAAACCCACACGAGACTAACAAAAAGTTAATGCGTCCCAAAAAAGTCACTACAGTTAGCGGATTATGGATAGGCGGCATAATTGGTCGGTACTTTTTTAATGATGGCGCTGGACAAGCTATTAGAGTGATGGTCTTTTCCAATAACACAACAACAATTCAGGACCCCAAGCATAACTTATAAACTGATGCCATTGACACACTTATTCTTTAAAAAGTCATCGAAAATGTTGACCTTCGGCCTTCGACCTTGTTCCGATCGTATTTTCCATAAGTTGAACTTTTTTATCAGAGGGTTTGCTTATTTTAACGATAACTTCAGCACAAGCTGTTGACTCACACTACATTTTGCCTACTCCCACCCTACATTTATTTACAATCTAAAGCAAGCAAGCCAACCGGTGTTTCAGCGCTAACTAATCTATGGTCAGGCAAACTGCTTTACCTTACCTAGTTTCGAGAGAAAAAGATCTTCGGATGATTTATGACTGTGTCTGCAATGAAGATGAATGGAAGAGAAGATATAACAACGAACTATAAAAGTATGAAGGTGTGAAAAACAAAGGCAGCAATGATCCAGGCCAAAAAGCCTCCGCACCCACGACGATCAATGAAAGAACTCATTTCAGGTGGCGCGATGTGCACGATTGGCAAAGGCCGGCTAAAGATCGAGTTGGCAAGTTGGTTGAGAATTTGATACAGCTTCCAGACATCAAACCAATTTTTTTCCAATTTGCAAACTTCAAGCTTGTTTATCTCGTAAACTAAGCATCCAACCGAGAATAGGACATTCATTTCTGAGTATTATTGTACAGCTTCCTGACATCATAAGGGGATGCCTTAAGTCGCTTGTCAACGCATAGAAAACCAACATTATTCGTGTTATTAAGGAAACAAGTGGTCAACTCAGCCTAGTCATGCTAAGCTTAAAAAAAAACTCCCTATAGGTGATAAGACGCGTGACTTGGATCAAAATAAACCGTATGAGGCACAAATTCCCGAATTTGCGCTGGCTTTAGAAAGAAAGACAAAGCGGCAAGTACAAGGGAATTTTTCTATTCTGCGTCGCATACTTAACTACATCAAGGAAAATACCAACACTTGTCGGTAGTTCCTCTTCTGTCTGCAAATTTCAAGTTATTTTTATAGTCCACAATCTAATCAACCAGATGAATAGTAATCTTGACATTAAACACTCCCCCCTCACGCCCCCATCGACCTAAATCGACTAATTCCACATCCAAGTCTGATAAGTTCCTAGAAACTTCTTCTGCGTCCAGATATATGACATTTAATTACTTTAAAGTCGAAACGGATCTGAAAATATACGTAAATTAAAGTGTTTACCGTCGCTGTTCGTACTATTTATTTCTGCCAAGTACCCGTTATCTATTTCTTGACGTTGATAAGAAATTCGCTAGTAGAATGGTATCTATCATATCGTATACGGTATTTTGCTATTTTTGATTTAATTTCGTAATTGCAAAACAACTGGTGAAAATGAGAAATGGTTATATTGGTTTTTGAATGAGGAGTTCGATTGAAATTTTAAGCAAAGCACAAGGTAGGTTGGAGTCCAATTGATTGCATTTTGGGGATTTAGTTAATTTAGAAATAGATTTGAGGTGAGAGATACACTAAGCTTCATTATCCTATAGATTCTGATTGCACGATCACTTTTGAGTATGTCGGCAGATATTGAAAGAAATGAAAAGACTTGTCTACCGGCATGATTTATTAAAAGAGCTCATATTTGTAGAAAAGGGCAATCAAAGCTTTTGATTCCACATGCCGGGCATATGTATGTGCGCACCATGGCATTTCTCTGAATTACTGAAAGGAAGTGACAATGCACAGAAAATTCTATAGATCGATATGGGTGTTCTATTGACAGCTACAGTAACGAAAAGAAATCAAACTAAGGGTCACCGAGTTCACAATTGGCAAAGCTCAAAACACAAGTCATGTTGAATATAGCGAGCTTCATCACGAGAGATTATTTGATTGTGTGAGCCTGTTAGAAGCTTGTTTGGGTGGATTAAAGCATAACTTAGAAACTGCAAAGACCTGATTAAAAATGTGATCCTGGATGGACGGAATTTCGACTTGGTTTGAGGAATAAATAGTTGCTATTTAAGAAAATCATCTTGAAAAATGTTGTTCCGCATCAGACCTTTGCTTGTTCTGAGGCCTTTGTCAAAAATAATAGAAGAAGACTTGCAACGCCCTTAGAAAGAATTATCTTAGAAAGCAACTTCTTTTAGAGTAGGTCTGTCAGCATAGCGGGGTTGCGTTGCTGTAGAGAAGCACTCAGGATTTCATAGGCAGCAGCACAACTCTTAAATCATTTATAACGCTATAATTTGTCACACAAGAAATCAAAAGCAAGTTGATGTACTTTGGATAAAGGTCTACACCACGAGCGCATGCACTTGTATGCATTACAGCAGAATTAAAAGAAAACGTAAAAGAAAAAGGAAACATGTTCAAAAAGTAACGGGAGTTTTCGATTTCGCTGTTTTTATTGGACCAGTCTGCGTGCTTTTTAAATGTTTGAAAAGTGTTGGCATATTGTGGAGGGCTTGCTTCTCTGAATCACCTATGATTTATGTGATTCCTTTTTCCCATCTTCGAATTGCAGACCTCCAAAAGCTTTTCTTTCCAGATAAGTATACAACAGGAGGTATTTCCCGTACCCCGTTGGGAAGAAATATTATTGCTGATTTCGAACCCCGTTTCAAGGATAACAACCCAGCCTTGAACCACGGTGCCTGCTAAACAAAACTAAGTTAAATCTGCTGTCAAATGTCAGGTATGTTGGTGTTTGCATATATATGTTTGTTCGCATCTGCGCAGATTGAGCTTTTCCGGCTAGCTCACGAGAACAAATGGTAAATACTAACTGTGGAATGTTTTGATTATTGCCCGACAAGGCTTGTGATGTGACCTAAATTTGCTACAAATTGTTTTCGAGAGCGATAAACAAGTTATTGGATGTGACTGGTCTACCCAAACTATTTGGTATCCTTGAAGATAAGAGAGCAGTGAATTTAGGAAGCAATTTTGAACTTAATCAGCCCTATTTTCACATCAAATCGCGCCCGGAGTTGATATCCAAATTTTTTTCCAAGACAGGCATTAGACAAAAAGGAACTAGCGGGTGAATGTAGACAGGACTGTTCAATAAATAAGGTGACTTTTTATTTTTCTGGGAAAAATATTTACTTATTCATCTCGCCACCTTCAAATTATTTGCCTCAAATATAATAGACTGGGGCCAGTTCTTTTTCCAATCCTCAAAGCACTTCTGATATGCGCGTTTTAGTATAGCCTTGAATTCTACGGTAGAGAGAAAAGTTACAGGAGGCCTGTGAATTAAGGTACTGTTTTTGGCTAAAAAATTTCGCACCAGCAACGATCAATGAGCAGATATCCAACAGCAACGAAATTTATTTGCCACAAACCTGGACGTTTACTTCATACTGTTTCACGCAAAACTTCAAGGCAAAATCCCTTATTGACTGTAGGACCTTACAGCGGTTAGAGATTTTGGGCTGATACACGTTTCATGCCCAAAATAATTGAAAAATGACATGAGCCAGCCGATATGGTAATATCCTCAGCAACACTGCTGGTAGTGATTTGACGATTCTAAAGAATTTTCTTCACTATTTCAACGTTTTCATCCGATGTTGTCGTGCTGCGTCGCTCAGGGCAGCGCTATTAACACTTTTCGATCTTCTGTGATAGCTTGTACCACTTATAATATATTGTTTTTTACTCACAGTAGACTCGCCCAAAGCTGTAAACATTTCAAGTATGTTGGAGTACTTAATTTTATTTTTCACACAAAATTTAGTACAATTTTTTTGCCCATTTCTCTGATTACCAAAAAAACGCCAAGCACGCTGGAACACGTCCGTCAAAACAAACTAAATATCCAAAATGGCTGACAATGTTAGGGGACATGTGTATCAATGTAACTAAACCAAAAATTGAAGTACCTAGCTCGCAAAATTAAAAAAGTCACCTTATTTTTTGAACACTCCTCGTACATACGAACATTTCTCCAAAAAAAACAAACTTAAGCCCTACCTCAAAACGTGAAGATATGTATGATATGTAAGAATGTTTAACTTGAAGAATATCTGTCATATCGACCCATATATAACCTCTTTAAAGGCTAGCAGAAGACTAAAAAACCGATTTGCCAAGCAATTTGCAGATGCATGTTAACCATTAAGTCTCAGACATGTAAATCAGAATATTTTAAGCATGTTATTAACAATTAATAACTAGGATGAACAAGAGTAATACAATCCGTGAACTTATACAATTTCCGTTTCTATACCTTAAACATACCCAAATATGTCGGCTACACAAACAAGTCTCAGGAAATGAGGCAAAGAATAACTTCAGTCCTCAAAAATCATTTATAAAAAAATGAAGTCCTTTCTATTTTTAGAAAGTCGAAACTCACCCTTACCTTTCCACGTTTTGATCTCGAAATATGCGTGACAAGGAACATTTTACAGTTTTCTCGTCTTAGAGAAAAAACTGCAAGAAAGTCAGACAAGCCAGACCCATTATAATAGGAAGTCATCAGGTGTAAAAAAAGGAATTCGCTGTTTTCCAATAGATGGCACTAATGGTACGTATTGGCCAGAAATGTTAGATTAAAAACGTTGTAGGGTTGGGCATCTGTCAACAACTCTTGGTTTTGAAGAATATTTTCACTGACGTTATGTACGTGAAAAGGTCGACTTTTCAGCCAAATAAGGTTCATTTACGTGAAGTTTTGTTTTTTGTTTGCTCCTAAGACGCTTTAAAAGATTACAGAAATGTGTGTCGAGGTTCTCAGGACCACAAAAGTGGAATTTCGACGTGGAAAACAAAGTGTCTCCTGAATAAAGTTTGGAGAAACAGAATAGAAGGCATTTTCAAATCTACGTCAAAAGCAACAGAACTTGCAAGCCAATTGGTTAAAGATCAACAGGCCATTTCCCATAGTTTGAAGGCGTTGAGAAAGGTCCATAACAAGGAAACCGGGAGCCATACCAGTTGAAGTCGATTGATGTCGAACGGCGTGTTTTCACGAGCAAACTGCTACTCCAGCGGCATCTTATTGTAACTGGCGATGAAAAGTGAAAGTCATACATCGACATCGACGGCCAAGATAAAAATATCCGTGAATCGAAGCTCATGCTGTGAATTCGATGGGACCAGCGCAGCGTGGGATATTATAAGTTGTTGCAACCTGGTGAAACCATCACAGGGGTTCGTTAACGAACGCAACTAATGCGTTCGTGTCGAGTATTGAAGGAAAAACGTTCACAGTACGAACAAAGACAAAATAGTGTTATGTTGCAGCACCACATCGCTCGGTCACACAGTGCACAGGTCTCAATCTTTGTGAAACAGGTTATATCTGTGGTTATGATGGCAAATAACTATAGTTTTCTGTATAATTCAGAATTTTTTGACAATAAAGGGCACACCGTGTCGCCAAGAAATTAGAAACTAAATCCACCTGAAGGTGTCTAGCAACAAAAATGTCAATTCTCGTCAAAAAACTCAACGTGAAATTCAATTTATCTTCTTCCCCCTGTCTATTTGACATCGTGTAAATGACATGTGACGATATCCTATATTTATTGTTTCCGTAGTTCTACTAATGCAGCCTGCCACCGAGTGCTTAAACGATCATCAGCCAAGGTAAAAAGCGGTCGTCCAATCGATCACACTAAGTTCGACAGGCATCTCGCCCACGTCAGCTGTTGAAGATCGTTGGCACTTAGAATGCTTTCCAACACGATTTCATCCTCTTCAAGTCTTAAGTACCTAATCCTAATTTTCATACATCTCCATTAGCCCATCCAGATTACCCCAGCACCTATCCATCGCAACATTCCTTCCTAAATTCCACTTAAATTAATTTTTTTCCTAATAACGACCTACTTTCCGTTCACACTCTCATATTAAGTAATAAATGTAAAAATAAATAAAAAAATGCTTTTTACAAGCCACCAGCTAGCATGTAGGCAAGCAGGTATACCCAGTCGACCATGCACTACGTAGACACTGATGTTATGTTTAGTAGCTAGCATCTCGTGCCGCTGATAGACGCGGCAAAGTCGTTGACTGACTCGATTCATGTGCAATCGCTCGTCACTGTACAACGACCCATGCGAACGTTCTCGCGCGTTTCCACACATTTATGATTGTTTAATGGCAATCCGTGATTATTTAAAAATAGAATTCAAGTGATTGTACCGTCATATCATCTAAGGAACAAGAGGAGAACTTACTTGTTTATTGTGTTCAAAGGACGAACGCCACTGCGACCGCGTGAAATGGATGCAGTCACCTCGAATCCTTGGTCAACGATGCTCGACATATTGCGCCCGATTTCCTGGTACGTCATCACAGCTGTTATGTTGCCTGTGGGACAAAAAAAATAGAGGCGATTAAACGCATGTGTGAAATAAAATTTATTAAATGCGATAAATAATTGCGAATATATTCGTATTGATGACAATAAATCACCTACTTTCGGTGCGACGAACTTTTGAGCGCTTTCGTGCGCGCCTCCATGCGCTTCCGCCATCGCCATATCATTTACTGTGGGCAGAGCTATCGTCGAATAGTGAAACCAAACTGAAAACAAACTCAGTACAATACGATTTCACGTCGGATTGCGTTCAATGGATTGGAAATTAAGACGCGTACAATGGTCGCACATTTTGCCTGCACTCGTTCCTATATAAGGTCGAGTAATGTAACGCTTCGTTATAAGGAAGACGGATAGGAGAAAAGGCAATTGGATGTATGTACGTAGGTGCTTCCTTAATAAGACTTTTCGGGGGAAAAGCGGTCGTAGATCCGATTAAGTGTGTTGGTGAACTGACGAGATGGATGGTATCTAACGTCAGCATGGGTATGTGCTAAAATTGATCGAAACACCACTTTATGGACACTACCTTGCTGGTGGAACTAAGTGGGAAATAAAACTAATACCACGATAGAAGGTGGAGTTTGGCGGAAGGAAGTTTTTAATTCGGATTCAGAGCAGGTAGCAATATTCGCGGGGTCGGTTGGGTGGCTTAATTGGGTTTAGTTGGGAAGATCTTAATATTCATTTAGGTTAAGTGTTGAAGAAAGTCAAGACGGAAGAAAATGCAGTTTGGTGGCTTTGTGCGTACTTTATGCAATTAGCTGTATCGTCAAGAGTTTAATCTTGAGTCTCTGAAAATTTCCAGAAAGCCTAATCAAGAAAACGATGGGCAACGTTTAATCTTAATGGCATGGAATAAAATTACTGTAAAACTACAAACAACGCAACAAATTCAGTCGAATCTCTCGAATCCCAAAACAACCACACCCGGAGAGTAGTGAACGAACATCTTCGACACAAACCATCTGCACCCCGTCCAGGTTGTGTGACAAACATCATAAGAGCGTACACTCTTGAACCTGCACGAATTATAAAAATATAAAAAAAAAAGAAAAAAAACCTTCAATAGCGTAAAAACGGACAACAGTGTAAGGTTGTTATATTTCCATAGAGCTTAAGGTGAAAAAAGTTCTTGGTTGGAAGACATACATTCTGCTCTATGATCAACTTGTCTTGTAAGTAGCTCCTCCATTTTTTGAGACCTTTAATTCAAAATTCCGGTTTTCTGAATGATTTTTCCGTGCAAACTTATGGTCTTTGGACATAGCACCGTGAACACGATGGCATAGTGGCAACATTTTTCCCAGAACGTTTGTCTTACTTTCGTGATTTAAATGTCATTTTAGTAGTAAGAATTCTGAACTATTTTACTTCGTTCGACCTTGATTGTTAAAGCCATGAACGCTTCAAATAGTGAAAAATGGGCGAATGGTCGAAAAACGGGAAGTTTCAGAATGTGAACAAAACAGTCCAAGTATTGAAAAACAAAATAGCCCACTATTGGCATGAGGTATGACAGTCAACAACGGGGGCCAGTTATAAAATGAGGCTGAATTCTTAAAGCAATAACAGGTTTATCTAATATACTGCCATCTCATTTCACATGCATGTGAGAAACTGGATTCCTTCAGGTCATAAAGCACGTCAGCCTGCTTTTGGAAAAATGGTTTAAATGCGAAAAAGTGTTAACGAAATTGCCGCCCAACATACAGAAATCAATCAATATGTATATACCAATGTTTCTAACTTCTTATTACAATTCGATATGAAGGAATAGCAGTTGTCAAAGAAGTTAGGAATCGCAAGCTTTAGCATAAAAATGGAGTACTTTATACCAAATGGAGAATAGTGTAAAGTGTTGGTTCCGTGAGGGAGTAGGACCAAGATGTTATGTTTTGATACAAAAACTACACATAGAGCAAAAGGCGAAAGGCTTGCTTGATCTCAGCCTATGAATTCTTTTAGAATGTTTTGAAGAGTTTAACAAGAGATGTCAGAAAAGCTATTGAAAAGGCAAAAATTCAGCGAAATAAATATGAAATATGGGAGTAGAATCATAATCAAAACCGTCGCTGAAGCTGTTGTTGCCATGGACTTTGTGTAACATGTCAGAACTACTAAACGATATCCCTAATATCGACAGCTAAATTGCGGATCAATTCTCCCAGTGTGGACCTCTTGGATAGCTAAGGCTATAATTTTAAAGACTTAGTGCTCCAAGGGTTACTTCATAAGTCTTGCACAACTATCAGTAAGTTGCATTTGTTCATGGTTCTTGCAATGACTGTTCCAAAATTCTAGTCCTTTTGAGTACATATTAGTCCAAAAGCAAAACTCCTATGATGCTCCAGCTTGCATACTTGTCTGACATGGCTGAAGGTATTTTTTGTTTTTATTTCTCTTATCAACTAGCCGAAGCCGAAGAGTGCAAAAATTTGTCTTTGCTAAAAGATTTTGCAATATTTTCAGATCGAAACGACCCTTTGTAACAAAGCAAGTTGCCAACAAATTAAACGAAACATCCTCCTACCTGGAATCTTAAACGTTTTTCTAAGTCTTCCGAAAGGGCAGATTCGAATTGGACATCTGCATCTTGGCAAACACTTTCTTCGTGTAAGTGAAAGTACATCAAAACCTTCTACAACAAAAGTTAACTAAATTTAAAGAAGAAATTTAATAACTTACGATTCTTATCCTTAATCTGCATTTTCTCCAAATGCTCGACCGGTTTATCATTGTAAATAATAACTCCGATCGCGCCTTTCTGTGCCACATTTTTCACCTTCTCCTCGAATGTGCACTCGCCTCGTCGCACCAAAGCAATCCATGGTCTCTCTGGAAATGGATTACCTTGTGTGCCCAATATATTCGGTCTGCATGCCTTATCATCACGAACATCAGTACTACTGCTCACATGTACCAGTGGTCCTTCAACATTTAAAATCTTTCCCTCTCCGTAGCGCGCCTTCTCCTGAGAGAATCGCACCACTTCGCCAGCACTATTCGTGTATGTATAGTTAAGGAATGCCAAAATGTAACTATCGATGATTACACGTTCTTCGACATTTGGTACGGTTGTCGATGAATTGATGGCTCGCAGGTATCGGTCGAAATCTGTGTTCACGTTGGACATTGCCCGTACGCGATAGTCGGTTAGAATGATCACGAGGCAGATTACTGAATAAACCAATTCCTTGGACTCCATCAGACTTGATTTTGTTTTACTTTATTTTGTTTGTCTTTTAATTTTCTGTAATATCTTAAACTCTATTTTTGTGGTATACAAAAAAGCTATGTATCTCTAGGTATTTTTTTTTGTTTTTGTAATTTTTCTTCGTTAACTTTGGCAGAACTCCAAAACGAACTGCATTGAGCGGTGCATTGATACGTCTCCTGCAATATGATTCTGTAAAAAAGTAAAATATACAAAAAACTTGAATTAAAAAGTATTCGATGTAATAAAAATTCTTTTATTATCGCTGGAGCTACTACAATAGATAAGATTATCCGGCTTGTCTAACACGGTGATTGACAAGACCTTGATACCCAGACGAGAATGATGAGTCGGCGATGACAATAATCACCGCATATGGAACGACAGACGTAGAGAGAAGAAGGGAAAACCTATCTGAAACCATTAAGCAGGCATCACCATTGACGCGACTTGAATCTTAGGTTAAGAGCTCAAGCAGTTATTTCACATGAAAAATGAATAATTAAAAGTGTTGAAGATACTTGTATGATATACATTTGTCGGGGTCAACATTCTTGAGTGCTACATAAGTTGATCAGTTGAAGTAGTCGGCGGACGCGCTTATCAGTGTACATAACACTCAATGGGCACTGATGGCTGCCGACCAGCCTGCGAATGGGTTCTCAGCGTCTGCACTTGGTTCGTTATTGTATTCACCGAAATTGTTTAGATAAGAATGCAATTAGTCAACGGGTGACATTGAGTATACCCATATGTACCTACAAGGGTGGGCAAATATGTCCGGAATATGTCCATGACTCCGGTAGACTCCACGTACATAGGAGAGAGTTGTGCTGCGCAGGAGGTGTTATATAAAACAGAAGTCAACAATTCGCGATCCACGATTCAAGGAAACATCTGCTAATGTGGTTTATAGATATTTTTGGAATGTATTTATGGACAGTAGTTCATAGGCATTAAGGAGGTATTCAGGGGCTACCACTCCTCGGATGCAGTGTCAGTTTTACATGGATCAGTTAACACCGTCTGCAATATAAGTCACAGAACACTCATGCCAGTCGTTGAAATATGAAAAAAAAAACTCGCAAAAATGTAGACAGAAAAAGGGTGAGCCAACAGATGGTGTGGATGTTGTCTGTCAATTACTGTCGAGTACTGAATTCAATATAGTTGATCTTTTTGACTGATGCCAAGTACATTTGCTCTTTGGCAGTTATAGTCATGAGTCGTTTGCCACGCAACAATGCATTTATGCTATTTAAATTTATAACGGAAATGAACGATCTGTAAAAGTAAATTTTTGTAAAATTCGAAATTCGTGCAATGGTTAAGCGTTTTGAAGAAACTCGTTCGGTATTGGGGCAAACTCCAGAGCAACTTGCTCGGACTCTTCACATTAACGTCAGCACTGTCGGCTGATAGGTGTGTCCGTTGCACACGTATACGACCAGTTTATAAGTTGTTTCAAGCGTCTCTATTGAATCAAGCTCCAACCTGAATGTTTCATCGACGTGTGCCTGTTGGTTTTTGTGATTGACTGCTGCTGCCAAATGGACCTCGTGGAACCCGGACATATAATAATCTTGACTGTGTGTTCGCAATAGTGATGGAAGTACAAGTTCGGATGTAAAGTCAAAAATTAGCAGATTTTCTCCAGGCTTATTTGCGACCGATTGGGTTGCCTGGTGACCGTTAAAAAAGTCAGGCACTGACGCTTGAGGTTTAAAATATTGCGAGTAGCTATTGTTATACTAAACCGAAGTCTACTCCAGATGCATGATTTTGTTACATAATCTTCTTTGACTTAGTCCAGCTTGAAATCTCCTTTTACTTGTTCCAGTGCTTATAAAATATCAATATTCCTTCTTGGGAGTGAGAGTCTTGAAGGCTATGAAAATATTCGTGTACGGCCCTCTGAATTTTTTCATTGGATACGAAGCGTTTCCCAGAAATAAATTTCTTCAAGTTTAGGAACAGATGGAAAGTCGCTAGCTCTGCACAGATTGCAGATTGATAGCTGATCAAATTTTAGGAAGCTACATGAAATTCCAAGTCGCTAGCTCAATTATAAATATGTTTTAATTACAACAAAAATCAAAAAAGGTCCAGCCAGACTCATGCGTCAGTCAGGTTAAACAATATGAAATCAGCTCGCCGAGAGCCAAGCTACAATTCCAGGTCGCCTACCTTAAATTTTGCAAACTTTTACCTGGATCTCAGAAACCACAGGGTTCTAAAAGTGGTTGTAATGAGCTCAGAATCATGTACTCTAACACAGCCAAGTTTCAGACACATAGCTACTCGGTAAGTTTGGTGGTAATATATGCGTACGGACGGGCGGACAGATGGAAAGACAGGAAAGCCTTTGTATATGTCTTCCCTACCCCAGCTTTGTAAGGTAGAAGACTAAAATCGGGGTGAAGGAACCAGAAATAAAATTATTTTTCGAAGTTGAAGTTCTCGCGATATGGAATCGATTCAACTTCAGCAGAAAACTGTCCATTCTGTTTAAGTTAGCTATATTGTGAAAATCCTCATTTCTTTAGAATTTTGTACAATTCGATTCGGGAGTTCGATACAAACTTAGATACATCTTAGAAACGGCCTCTCAAACATCCGAATCTTTTCCGTTTGGCATGCTCCCACATTTAACCACACCGGACCATTATAAGTAAGTATATGATGTATGAGGACTGGCTTTTTTTTAAGGGCAAAACCAGTTTTATCTTGTGTGATGGCAGCATCCACTTTTTTTTATTAAACTATGGAAACTGATGAAGCCAGACGCCCAAAAATTTAACTTCCTTTTTGTACACCAGTGTCTTGCCTTGTAATCATCACATTGGAACTTTCGCTAGTTTTTTTTTTTTGTGTTCTTGGGGGCCCTAGAAAACGGCGTTCTAAACAGAATGGTTTCCGACTTTTAAACAATATTTTCAGTCATGCCGTTGAGTCGTATGGTAGTCACGCTACAATTTACTTCCAGTTGTCCTGTTTGTAGACCTGATTAGTACACAACAAAGTCATTTGCATACGCAATTATATGGCGAAGAGAGCCGGTTAGATCGCTTGTGGATATATTGAATCAGACCGGCTAATTGTTGGCTCCCTGTTGAAAAGCATTTTAAATAGCAGAAAGAAATTACATTGCAATTATTGAAAATGAACCGTCTTCCGGCTAGCATTTCATGAAGCATAACTTACTGAACTTATAGAAAATCACCTCTCGGCATATAGTATCAAAGGCTTTTCCGCAGTATATTTGGTATCGTGCCCCGCTGTAAAATCGAATTAGTTATCCGAAATAAAATATTTGTCTCAACCCACTTGATCAGAGCTCTATTTATCACTTCCCTGATTACTTTGCTAATATTCGGAGAAAGACTTATCGACCAGGGACTTGCGGGTCCGAACTACATAGATCTTATGGAGATGAGTTTCGCTTATCTCGAATGTTCCGGATGGTGTGCATTATTTGGAACACTATTAAATAGAGTGGTAAAAATATCTACAGTGGTCGTGGTGCAATGGTAATCATCACCGACTGTTGAGCAGAAGATCTATAGTTCAGTCTGTCCATAGGCAAGAACATTTCCTATACGAAAAAAACTGTGCAACAGCATCAGTTGTGAATGAGAGATGATCAAAAAATTTTGACGAAGCGTAACACTCGTAGTGTATGATCAGTTTAAAATTCATACTCAGTATGTGAATTTCTAATATAACGCCTTAATGACATAGAAAAAAGAGTTACTGTGAACTACAACCAACTCCACAAATTCAGCCGAATCTCTCGAATCCTATCTAGGACAATCACCCCCGGAGAATAATGAACGAACATCTTCGACACAAACTATCTGCACCCCGTCCAGGTTGTTTGTCTGACAAACATCATAAGAGAGTAACTCTTGAGCACGTGCGAACCCTATAAAAAACAAAAACAGGAAGGCGTCTAAGAACAATGTGATATATATGTAAATGGCTTTTCAATAAGGACGGTAGATGTTGAAACGGAATAAATAAACTATGTGTGAGACATCAATCATTTTTTTTTATTCGAAAGGCCCATGTATACCAATATATATGGCCACCTCGGCTTTTTGGGGTAGCACGGATCTGAGCATAGATCCGTTCACATTAAGGGCATCGGTTGATTGTGGCTTATTCCCATTAGTTCCAATCAATTGCCTTATTCAATGATTCCAAGAACGCTTGAAGCTCTTTTTCGATATAAACGGAGGGTCTACCGTTTCTTTGTCACCAACGAACGGCGAATTTTGAACGTTGATTTTAATTCGCTCGCATATAAAATTCAAATTGCACAACAATTTAAGCCATTAGACCATTTACGACGTCACCGATTCGTTAAATGGACGGTGAAAAGCCGAAATTATTTGTCATTAAATTAAACAATTTCCGATGAATCACATTTTTGGATAGATGGGTACGTAAATAAACAAAACTGTCATATCTGAAGACCAAAAAACCTGTCTATAGATTGACGACATCATTGGGCTGCACTTTCTTGAATATGAGGTTGAAGAGGCAGTTACAGATAATGGAAAGCGTCACCGCTGGCCGAATTTTTTTTTTTCCAAAATTGAATAATTTGGATCTAAATGATAACTGCTCTCAAGCCTTCAAACAATCAGTGTAATGCCGCGTATGAAATGTTGAATGTCGCATTATGGCGTTTGAAAGAGAAGTTTATTGACATCTGAAGTGGGGTAATTTGAAAAGTAAAATCTATGTAAATTACCTAACTTTGTGACCTTCAACATTACATCCAAACTTAGATTGCGGTCATTGACCAATTTGTTCTTCGAAATTTCATCGATGTTTTTGACTTGCGAGTGATCGCCTACAACCGAATCTATGATAGTTACGTGAACGAGTATCCATTCATAATTGTCATAGACCATTCGCCAATATTCAGTGAAGATCAATATTGATTTGACAAAAAATTAATATTTAATTTAACGAAAATTTTCGTACTAGCTGTTGGATCATTATACTTCACGGGATACAATCCCTTGGACGGAAGTAATAAGCACTATATGCAATATGAGTCACTAATGTCAACAGTTCAAGTATAAACCGCGCTAAAATACAATCTGATACGTTACATACGATACGAGAGTGTGTTAAAACCCATTTACCTTGTGCCCGCGAAATTTCATTCACCACTCTACATCCATTATATCTCGTGTTACATTGACGATCATTTCACAGCATTAATCACTTTCCGTTTCGCTTCCAGATAGAACGTCTTAAGCTAATCACATCTTATCAAAACAAACAACTCACTTGCAATAAAACTCACGAACGAATTCGAAATCAATCCTCACTATTTAAGCAAACAACAATCCCGTCACGCAGGCCAATTAAATCTCAATTGAACAAGGAAGCAAAAAAACAAAACGTTTTACACGAATGCCAGCAGTGCGCCAGAATTGAATAAATAACAAAAAAATAAATAAAAACAATGCATCTGTTCATCTGTTGTTCTTTCAACACAGAATGCCAATGCAGTGGCAAAGTCAACGTCTCACCAGCACATACCCCCGATACAAATTTAAATTCGATTAAAACGTTGGCCAGGAATAGACAGAACTACGAGTACTCGTATGCACCAATAAGCGTGTATAGTTCGTATAGAAGATCCCATGGCACCATATGGAACATTGCGGTGGTTAGATACAAGTGCAAAGTTGTAACTCAAGCGAAAAAAAAGAGAACAACCAACAAGCAAAACAGTGATTTGAAGCGCACAAATCGACGCTGGTTGTTGTGTTTTGAGGTGAAAAAACAACAATTCTGATCCAAAAATACGTATCCACGGGTATAAATTGAATCTATTTTGGTTCGGTGGTTCTTTCTCTTCTGTTTTGTACTTTTGGTTGTTTGTTCTGTGTGTTGTTTTACATCAAATAATGTGATTCTTACTTGTGTAGATATTTTTGTAATACGGATGCAATGCTTCGACATGGGTATGAGCCATTTTCTTCAACGAAACTCGATTACTGTTTGGGGTCGAATGGGTTTGCGACAGGTATTTTTGAGAATTTTCATAATTCCAATCAAAAATGTTGTTAAGTGTTTGAAAGGCTATGGATACACATTTGCTGTTGTATACATTTTTGTTTCGTCTTTCTGTTTGATCAGTTTGCATTTTGACATTTCATTTATAGATAAAGCTGATTGTCGTGTTTTAGCGGATTATGAGAGGAGGTAGCATTACTCATGCGGTTTACTACACCAGTGCTATACAGAATAATCTCGTTTTCTGGGGCATTCAATCATGGAATATTGGTATCGTTGACTCGATCTATAAAAAGTCGACCTCTATCTATTGCCGATTATTTATTTATTTATTTAGGAACATCACATAAAGGGTCTTTCAATTGGCGCGGGTAGATTTTTGCGGCCTCTGGCGCCATGTTGTTTTAATGACAACTCCTTCACCCCTTCACAGTTGACTCTTCATCGTTTGGTGGGCAAATTTGAGACGACCGTGCACAATAACTCGGCCTTTCGGAGACGTTAACTTTTGCGTCGAAACCTGGGCCTTCACCCGTACAAGATCCAACCGACCCAAGAGCTTAAAGTTCACGACCATAGGCAACGCCGTTTGTTCGCTGAGTGGGCTTCGGAGCGTTTGGAAGAGGACCCCAATTTTGACCGAGAAATCATTTTTAGCAGCGTGACACATTTTTGGATGAATAAAATTGCCAATTAATTGATAATAACCAATTTCTTATGGCTCAAATTGAACTATATGAACCTAGACGATATGTGATTCAAGCAGGATGACGCTATGTACCACACAGCTGACGCCATGATTGACATTTGAGGGTAAAGTTATCTCCCACCAAAGGTCACCAAAGGTCATGCGATTTGACCCCGCGTTCTTGCTGGGTTTCCCAAAGCCGCCGGTCCATGTGAATGAACCACAATCGACTGATGTCCTTAAAGTGAACATAACACAAGCCATCGCTCAAATTAAGCCGGATCTATGCGGAAGAGTCATTGAAAACTGGACCGCTTAGATCCGCGCCACCATAAGAAGCCGAGATGGGCATTTGAACGATTACATCCATCTATACTTAATGTTAATTAAAATAACATGGGCCTTTCAAATAAAAAAATAATTTTGTTATTCCATTTCAACATCTGCCCTTATTGAAAACCTTTACATGACCTTCTCTATCGCATTGTGTTAATGCCCGAAAATCCAGAATTGACCATAACCTGGTCAGATCGACACTCACACACACACGACAACATGTTTTCAGGCGAGCTCTATAGCACCATGTCTAGGGTAATTACATTTTTGCCAAATTTGTAAGGCTGTGCAGGATGACGACATGAGTTGGGAGTGATCTAACCGGCGCCTGAAGGCGACGTGTTGCCATGCTACTTTTTTAACAATGGTCTTTAACTAATCAACTAAGGACCTATTGCATATGAATGTCTTGACACGAGAACGCAATGAGTACGCGTTGAAACGGAATAGGGACTGGCGCTACTTATTTTTTTTATTTCATTTTGTGTTAATGGTATTTTTTTTCTTCTTTTTTTTTAACCGAAAAATTACATTTGGCGGTGTGTCCGTAAGTGACTTTTTCTTTCTCGAAAGTATGCTTGAGGACGCGAGTGATGAAGACTGCGTAGAGCTCTTATCCGCGCTTGCCCGTTTTTTCTTAAAATAATGTTTCTTCTTTTTCGGCGGATTTTCCGCTACAGATAAAACAAAGTGATTCTCAAAGTTCGAGATAACTTGTTCGACGGCTATCTTTGACGGCGGTTTATTGTTAAAAGAACAAGTAAATGTGCTGAAGGTTTCATCGATGGAACAATTATTCTAATAATATTGCTTAACGACTTCTCTGCACTGCTGTGGCGATAAGGTTTCCATGATGAAATGCTAAAAGCTACGTATGCTACTTGAAATAAGATGTTGCCTTCTAATGTTTTGTGGCTTTTCTTTGATGTTCAAATTTAGAGCAGAGCGATGTTACAATATTTTACATAATGTCGTTTTTTTTTGTTTTAATTTTTTAAGAACTTTGTTTAAGCGAAAATGTAATAAGCTATGAGAACGAAACGAAGAAGATAACATCACCACAAAAATGACTGCACTGATTAGTTTTCAACGTTCCCTTTGAGGCGATCAATTACAGGTATCCATCGAGGGAAGAACACGAAGGGCAAAATAAAGAAACCTACATTGAACGACCTCAATGTGCGCAGTGAGGATCCCGTGAAAGAGGAATCAGACTTCACTAACATATTTAAGAATGAGTCTTACGAAGCTATAAGCATTTCCAATCCATTCGATCAACGTTTCATAAAGCCCGGGGATTTCAGATTCAGCATATTTGATAATGTTGAAGAAGAAGAAAATTAAGTTTCCGATCACAGATAATACTAAAGTTAATAAGAAACTGACAGGGTGGAGGGAAGCGCGATCGTTAACGAGAAGTTTATTTTTTCTGACATCAAATATCGTCAGTGTATATGAGGAGTTGAGAGTTCATGACGACAGTGTTGGGGTCATTAATGCTTAGAATAAATATTAACGGGCCGAGATGGTTACCTTGAGGGATGGCATTAATTGGATCAGAAATTGAAGATCTAAAAAGTGGCCTCCCAGTGGAAAGAAAAATATTTCAAATTTGCACAAATAATGACAAATATAGCGCATTTCTTATTTTTTTAGTTTTTTCATTCTCTACAAATTTGCTTGACCGATTTTGTTGATAATTTATTCAGGTTTATATTCTGCAGTTATGCGTCGAATGAAAGTAGTCCCAAGTCGATATTATTTTCGTACGAACATACGCACATACATAGGTGCACATAAACACACAGACCGTCGACACACAACCATAGTAGTCGACTCTAGGGACTTTGAAACGTGGAGACATGTCAAAGTTAGAGATTCACATAACAGACTCATCATAAAAAAAAATTAACAGGGACTCATACCACCAACCTTTTGGAAGAACTTGCTTTGAAGTATAATATTGTAGTTAAAGATTTCGTCTACCTTGGCTCCGCACAAACGCTCTTATGATATTGTGCCTGAACTTTGTCTAAGGTAGATGTAGAAGATCTCGGTCATAGCGAAAGAAAATATTCTGCGTGTAGCTAGTTTGCGAAATTATTGAATTGAGGAGACGTTGCAATCAAGTACTGTACAAGTACATCGACTTAATCAGACGTCTATTGTTTCAATGCCTGAGATGGCTGGGACATGTTAAGTGTATATACATCATCGCTCCAATCTGAAGTTAAACCCTGAACATACGAATATATGATTATACGGTGACGCCGAAAGGTGGAAGGGGACCTAAACACACTGAGCTTGCGTAACTAGAGATAACTAGCACAAGATTTAATTGTGGCGCTTATCATATCAATTTTAATATTTAATTGAATGCGTGATACGTTAGAAAGTATCTATTATTATGCATCAGATAGGAGCGAAAGATATGTAGATTTGATTGAGGTTCTATGCCGAGCTTACGTCCTTTACGATTATTCAATTAGTTACAGCGCTTAATAGACTGCAAATAGATTTGTGTTTAAAGAAGCAAGCATTTAGTCACATTTGTTGTTGTTAATTTTTTTTTAACTAATTACTTAAGCAAAAGAGTGGAATTTTGGAAGAAAAAGTAATGCGCCAATCACTTAGTAAAACAATTTTTAATTAACTATGTAAAATTAACTTAATTCGAATGATATTTTACTATTCGACTGAATTTGTCGAAATGTAATCTTTTAGTAAAATCGAAAACACCGACGCGATGGGAAGTATACCAATTGGTTTCCGCCGTCGCCTTTTGTCAAAGTTTGGAACTTTATTTGGGAAAAGATGGTTAAAATCATTGTCCACTTCACGTACAACTTTTCCCATCTTTTTGATCGCATACGAGTTTCGCATGTCTATTGAGGCAATCCACAAATCGACCTGATTTCTGATTTATCACAAGAGCGTTTCAAGCCCCATGAAACCTCATTTCAGTGGTTCCATGTAGGTTTTTACGACCAGAGCATTATGTTGCCGAGCGTTGTCGTTCTGCAAAATTTATCATGTCTGTTGTGGTCGCTTTTTTCATTATTTAACTCTAAGATCTAGATACAGTAATGCCAATTCTGCGTCTTCAGAGTTTTATACCGGTCTGGAGGCCCTTTATCTTCCGTGTCGAAATCGCATTTTTGTAGTGTTGATGATGTAGTGAAATCATTGGTGACACGTTCTTTCACTAATAGAAGACTCACCGATAATTTGTTATAGTCAGAAGATGTGCAGATTTTCGAATTGAACGCGAAAAAAAAACCAAACGCGAATGAACTTATCTGGCTTTTTCATGAGCAAAAAAAGTTTGCGATGCTAATAAAAATACAGAAGTAATAGTGAGTTGTTCATAGAAGCCCCTACCAACCAAGTTTCTGATCTGATGTTTCCGACAGGCGTGTACTGCAAGCGCCATCTTTTGGAAAAAAGCAGATTCACAATTGTAAATCAGTTATTAGAAAATTAACAGTGCGCTCTTTTACAACTTTTCAATGAATGTAATAAAACACGATAGGATTGAATCTAAACGTCACCAGCAGAAAGTTCCTCCGAGAATACACTACGATTAAATATGTAGACCACAATATTAGCAACAAAGGAGGTCTTAATTGCTTAAGGACGACTTAATTAATTAAGGACGAGTATCAACTTCCTTCAAAAAGCATCTGTCAAAATCCATATAGAATTTATTGAATTCAGCTGATTTGATCTTACTATAAGATCTGCCGTTTTAATTTATTCCAAAAGTCAAACATATTTATCAAAAACCCCGTCGTAGCGTGACCTCTAATTATTAATACTTCCTTTTCTCTGGAGCTTAAAGAGGATATGGTCCGTAAGCGTGGTCCAGATAATTGCAATTGGTATGCCGTGAACAATGCAAAGCACCATGGAACCGTTTCATTGTTTACGAAAGTATTTATAATAAAAGCTACGTCTACAAAAGCAGAAATATAAGTAGGAAGTAGGAAGTAAACAATTTGATTAATTGTAGTGTAAATATGAGTATAATATCAGCAAGCAAGAAATATTATTCAATTTAAATTGAAAATGTGTAAATAAGAAATATTGACCTTTATTCTCTTTGCCACTAATTCGGTGCTTTCTCGTGGCACAACCAAATAGTTACTTCATGGCTCTGGCATACAGCTGCGAATAAAAAATAGCAGTGACAGGGAAAATAAGGAAAAACATGCAATTAATCATCCAAGTGCCATAGTATCCAGACTTAATTTATTTCTTTCTTGTTTTTGTAATTCGGAAAAATGAACAAATTAATTAAAAAGAAAAATGTAATAACAACCTCAATTATACACAAAATATACAAATAAAGTAGAATTCATTGTACTACCAAAAAATAGTGTTTCAAAATTAATATCAGTTTTTTCCTTTTTATTTTTATTATTATTATACACGTGTCAACACTGCGTTGAATAGCCTTTGTTATTAATTACAGCCTTCCGTCTTATTGTCACAAGTCCTAAATACCGATTTTGTGGAATAACAACATTTGACAGCTTGGCATCAACACAACACACTTAACATCTCCCCAAAGATTTCCGATACTATTCATATCATGATATTAAACAGGTCACCCCGTGGCTTTGATCCATTTGCGTTGAAACCATTTTTTTTCACTTTACGGCTAGTTTGTTTTGCGATATTATTATGCCACAGGACCCGTGTGAGAAGCATATTCCACAGTCTCCAATATGATAATATACACATGCTCAGTCATTGTGCTTTAAATTTTGTAAATTTGCCCCATAACAGGAAAAAGCACCCCAACACCATAATTGAAGGCATGCCATGGTTAATGGATTTAACCCATGACGTAGTAGGAATTCGATGATTGGAGAACGATGCAAATATTGCTGAGTACCAACCCTACCAAATTGCATTATTTTGTATTCATCGTTGCATAAAATATTCCGCCACTTGAGACCGACCAGTCTACATTTTTGTTTTAAGCCAATCTATGTTTTTGGCGGAGAAGTGTTTTTTTTTTTGCAATTCGGGCATTAAATTTTTTTCTAGAAGACGTCGACATTCTGTCATACTAGAGACAGGCAAGTCCATCCCAGTTCTGATCTTCACGGCGGACTTTGTTGGAAGCTTTTACTAAGACCCAAACTCCTCCGACCTTCTAAGGGTATTTCAATTTTGTCAAACTTAAGTCAAGGATTATATTTTTATCGTGGTAAAGTTCGCGGTGGTGCATTTTATATAAATTAGTAAAAAATATTGCGAAGATTCGGAGTCGGTTGTCACAACTTTAAGAGCGCTTGCTAAAATGTTGGGTCGTAATAATCATCCAACCACAGATAGGTTATGCTTGTTATGGCGAAAAAATTCTAGTCAAGGTATTTACTATTCAACGTCCCCGTGTCAGAGAGACTACGCACCGGTTGAAGTACTGACAATATCGCAGCCTCAAGTACTTCATTTCAAGATTATGGTTTCCATCCGGAAATTTCCGATTGGAGTCTGTAAAAGTTTGAAGAAAAATCTTTAGTGATGAACCTCATTTGCCTTATGACTATATTTCAAAATTTAATTTTCTTCGTCATCTCGCACACTCTGCCCGAGACCTCACCAAGACTGGCAGGGCTCAGTCAGTTCTCAGGCTCATCTAAGCATGATGATGTGCCCAGCCTCCATAAGCCTCCCCTAGCAGCCCCAACCTAACTTAGGAACTAAGGGGGGAGGAGGAACTCACAGGAGTAAAACAACACCGGACACTCACCAATAATCGGCGTGCTGTTTAACAACATCGCCGAAATATGAAAGGTTTATTTTTCAAACTTCTTGGACTAACAGGCATTTCTTTAAACTAAGAATAGCTAGTGGCTAGACTTTTTTAAAATGAGTGGTGCGAAAGGAAGGTATTGTTTACAGATAACCCTTGTTAAAGGCCCTGGCTATGTACACAAACAGACTTTTGAGCATTTTTCGAGTCCAGGCCATTATTTATATTGTAATAGAACAGAAATGCATAAGAAACTCTTTAGAACTTAGAAATCCTTATCTGTTTAAAAACCGAAGAAGACTACTCTAGACTTTTGACATCAGCTTCAAGATCACTCCATTACATCCACAAAAAAAAAGACTAATGAAAAAATAAACGTAATTGGGCCCTACTTTTATGGTCAATGGAGCAATGAAACGATAGCGATATCGTGTCATGTCGAAAGATTTTTTTAGGCCAGAATTGAATGAACTTGATTTTAGTGGAATGTGGTTTCGGCAATATACCAGGTTAAATAATTTATCTATTGAAGGAGAAATGTGGTAATGTCGGTAGAAAGGTCATCTCGCTGATTCGATTTATGGCCATAGGTTTTTCTTTTTATGTGATTACATTTCGTTAAGTCTTTGTCAACAAGCCAACAACGTAAGAGAAGGCGAGAAACAATATCGAACGAAATGACAGGGTGATTTTTGTGTGAGAGTGGTGGAAAATTGGTTCCGAAATATCGGTCGCTGCAAACGTGCTCAATATGGTTAATGAAGGAGATCGAATTCCATGCCTAAATTTGGTACGTGTACTCCACTTGGAATACAAATCAGCTCGATTCATCTGCCTTTAATTTAAATAAAATATTGTTAAGCCCTTATTGAAAAACACATTTGACTTTCTAATATATATTGTAACGCCATGAATAGGCCATAAATAGGTTATATACTATACATATCATCGGCAAAGGAAAAAACGTGTCACCAATTCTCTTTAATTTGGCGTTGAATACGTCTCGAATCAGACATCTGACTGTATTCGAATAAGGATTTATTGTAAAAGAGACCAGCGAAACATGGAAAAAAAAACACTTATGACAGCGAGGCTTGCCGGAGGGTTGTTAACAAGGCTCTAATCTTTCGAGTTCCAATATGGTATTTTGGACGGTAAGCATCTCTCAAATTAATCCAGAGAGTCCTGAGTTGTGATTGTACCAACAACTTTTTTTTTTGTCATCTTGCAAGTGTCGAAACCTGTGCCACGTAAGGACAAATCGTTGCTGAAAGTCATATATTATTATAAAATTGTAAGGGGATTCATTTCAAAAGTGGTGATTTTGGCTTCGACAACAAAGACCGTCGAAGAGCAGAGAAAAAAATCGAAGAAGCAGAATTGCAAGCACTATTAGATAAAAACTTGACCCATACACAAGAACAGCTCGCTGAAGCCCTGAATGTCAAATTGTTGTTTTGGGTAAGATCCAAAAAAAGGAAAATGAGTTCAATCGAAAGAAAGAGACATCAAAGGGCGAAAAATCATTTCAAAAAGAAAAACATTTTTTGCACGATATTGTTACTACCGAGGAATGGTGTACTCTGAAGCGCTAAAACCTCTCTATCGTCAGCAACAGATAAAATTTCATCGAGCGTTGAAGCAAGTCAACCAATAATATGCCGAAAGACACGCGCCAATTATTTTCGAATGGCTGCAAATGCAAACCAAGTAAACAACTATTCGGCAATTAAATACTACCTAGGAAGGTCTGCCCCACCCGCCGTATTCAGGAGACTTTGCCCCTTCTGATTACTACTTGTTTCGACCGAAGCGGCTCGGACTTTCGAAACAGCACTTTCATTTTATGAAGAAGTGAAAAATTGGCTTGATGAATGGGTGGCCTCCTCGGAGGAAATTCATTACTGAATTTATGCAAAACAATCGACATTTCATTCACAGTCACCTATCAGATTTTATACATTCGTCGGGAAGACTTAAATTCCTTAAAGCATTGCGCACGCTTTCCTTACTTAAAGACACTTATTGCACCTTTTGCTGTTATCGTAGCAAATAACGTTATTATTTTGGTAGAATCTTATAGGCTTTAAGTATCCTGTTTATCAGCTACGATAGCATTGAACCCGTTTCAGTCACTCTAAATATATCGCCACTTTCGATAAACATTAATTTCATCACGATCGGTCGTATTTGCGCATAAGTTTCCGATATTATAAATAATTTCCGTATATTTCACTGCATTCCATTGGTAAGTACTGAACCAAATGCCATTGTATTTCAAAGATGTCGAATTTCAACCCACAAGGGGATCTATTCGCTTGAGACAACCATGTAGACTCGTCCATATTTGCATTAGTCGGATTCTCGCTTAATGAATTTTCTTCGCACCATTTATTTTACACAGCCATTCTAACAGTTCCCGACAACATTCCGAATGAGGGAGAGGAAAAACGCCACGGACAACCCAATTTATCAGAGGATACATTCTCATTCTGTATCTATGACTATTTATATAAATCAATTTGTGTCCCCCTTCCGCATAGTTGACTAATAGACTTTCTTGGGGATTTATCACCCATGTTTATTCATCTTGTAATATTGAATAGCGACAAGTTATCCATCGCTTAGTATCTTAATTATATCAGATCGTTGCTGGGGAGTAGCATGTGTATCTGCCACATCAACTATAGTTTTTTTTTTTTTCCATTTGCCTTCGAATGGTATTTGGACAGCTTGTGTGTTTCATTTCTTTTCCCGTTTAAGAGCTAGTTGATATCGGGGTGTTTGTTTTTATGTACCCCTATCTAATGCTGTTGCATCTGCATCTATGCCAGATGAGAGGGGGGTATAAATACTATCTTTATAGAGGTGTGCATGTGTTATTATGGTTTTTCCCGCATTTGAACTTAGAACCTAGAGTTCACGAGCAACGTGGGGGATTCGATTCAATACCAATGCTCTAAAACGAGAGCAAATGAAATCGAGAGGAATTTTCAATGTTTCGTGAAGGAGAATAAAGAATATCTGCTTTCTGTATTCCTATATTAGCTAAAGCAATAGATGGAAACGAGCCAAATTGTGGTTGTCGGGGTTGTGAGTAAACAAATCAACGAGAAAGCTGTTGCTTGCATTGTGGGAGATTTTTTTCCCTCGTCACTGTGTAAACGACTCAGTCGAGATGAAGAATTTTGTTGACATTTCTCGGTAATATTCAGATTTTTGCACGGGAAATCAAATTAATCCAACAAAAATTACAATAAAACAGGAAAGTGAATTTCGGAACAGGTATTTGTGGCCCGATAAAGTAAGGGTCATGCCTCCAAGGTCCATTATTCGAGGCGATAGGTCACTATACCGCATGTTATTCACAGTGATTTATTATGCGTTATATCATGTTGCAATAGGCAATAGCGTCGACTGTAAATCAATAAGCTTAATAGCTGATAAATTGGCATTGGAGCTATTCCAGGGAGACCGGTTTTTAGAACGCATCGATAAACTTGTTTGTTTACAGTTAATACACAGAAAGTGAATAAAACAATCAAGTAGATACATACCTGTATCTATGCTATTAATATTGATGAAGTTCATACTGTAGATCTTCGCGTGGTTATGACATGCGATTGATAACAACTCGGGGTAAACGCGACTGGGGGTGAGAGGTAGGGAATCATTCCACGTGACCGAATGGATACTAAAAATATCTCGGATGGCCTTTGGGCTCTGCGGTGATTTGTAGCTGTGAATGTGCACATGTCTTGAGTGGTTATAACGATGACGGCAATTTTTAATCGGCTTTTCCGCATGCCTCAAGTTTATTTCAAGTAAAAATAGTTAATTGGCTAGTTGAAGGTATGGAAATGCGTTTTAGTGATTTTAGAGTTGTCAGTGAATGAGTAAGTAAAGGATTTTTCAATAAGGACGGGTGTGGAAATGGAATAAAACAAACTGTGTGTGGACCAAAATTGCTTTTTTATTTGAAAGATTTATGTATGCCATTATGTATGAAATATGACATCGTTTAAATGCCTGCCTCGGCTTCTTACGGTGGCATGGATTCGAGTGGTCCAATTTTCAATGACTTTTCCGCATAAATCCAACTAAATTTGGGCGATGGTTAGTGTTATGTTGACCTTAAGGGCATCAGTCGATTGTGGTTCTAATGGCTCCCGTTGTACAAACGGCGGCTGATCTTTGTATTTTGTTGAGCATGTTCATATAGCTTTTCGTACTGCTAGGGCCCCATAAGTTAAAATGGGTCTGATGATTGCTGTGTACATCCAATGAATGATGTACGGTTGCAAGCCCCATCTTTTGCCGAAGGTCCTTTTGCATGCCTAAAAAGCATTCGATCCTTTTTTCATCCTTTCCTCCAGGTTCCTTTTCCAAGAGAGTTTGGAGTCAAGAATGATGCCTAGATATTTGGCTTCCGCTTTGAGTTTGAGTGGAGTACCCTCTAACTTTGGAGGAGCAAATATCGGAATTTTCCTTTTCCTGGTGAACAAGACCAGCTCGGTTTTCTGGGGGTTTATTCTCAGACCGTTCTGTCTTGCCCACGAGAAGAGTTCCCTCAACGCAGATTCCATTAGTTCACTGATAGTTGGTGAAATTTACTTTTTATCAAGGTAACCAAGTCATCCGCGTACGCTATTGTGTTTGTGTCTTTCTCCATAAAGAATTTGAGGAAAGAGAGACCTCCCCCCTGTGGTTTGCCTCTAGTTGTCACTTTCCTTATAGAGCTGTGTCCAATATCTGCATTGATAATTCTGTTTTTCAACATATTTTCAATCCAGATCACAATGGATTTGTCTACTTTTATGTCCTCTAGAGTTGTTTATATGGCCTCTGCGTTTACGTTGTTGAAGGCCCTCTCTAAATCGAGGAAGGCTGCCATTGTAAACTCTTTTAAGTTCAACGAGCTCTCAATTTCACGGACAACACTATGCAGAGCACTTTCCACTAATCTGCCTTTAAGGTAGGCGTGTTGAGTGTTGCATAAGTTGTGTGAGTTGATGAGTCCTCTGGTATATAGGTCAAGGAGTCTTTCCAAGGTTTTTAATAGAAACGACGAGAGACTTATTGGCCTATAGTCCTTTGCGGAGGGTGGAATGGTTTACCTGCCTTAGGTATGAAAATTACCTTTATTTCTTTCCACTGTGTTGGGATGTACCTCGCGCGCAAGCAATTGGAAAAAATGCTTACGAGGTGGGGTACAGTGGTGATCTGTGTTTTTTGAAGCATCGCGGGCAAGATATCGTCGGGCCCCGGAGATTTAAAGGGTTTGAACGAATTTATTGCCCATGATACTTTATCCGTTTTGATAATCTTGTTTATTAGTTCTTCGGTTGTGTGAACCGTAGGAACCGTCGTCTCGAAGGGGACTGTGGTTTCAGGGGTTTTACAACCTGGGAAGTGGGTTTTGAGTCAGCAGTTCTAGGGATTCCTGACTGGATTCTGTCCAAGAACCATCTGGTTTAAGGATGAATCCCGGGACGCAGGGGTCCTTGGATAGGATCTTTCTGAGCTGAGATCCTCTATATTCGCAGAACTCCCGCCAGGATTTAGACTTTGCTGCTCTTGTTTTTCTCCTGTATTCTGCGAGACATAACTTTATCGTCAAATAGTTCATGTAGAATGTCAATCGTGGCGTCCGCTATGAGGCATGTAGCGCCGCTTTCTGGAACCACATGTCGTCTAGGTCCATATAGTTCAATTGGATCATAAGAAATTGGTTATCATCGTTTTGTAGCGCTCGCCATTGACGATGACCGCTTCACCAACGTCGTTCTCGAAAAATTACGGACCAATGGTTCCGCCGGCCCAAAATCCACACCAAACGATAACTTTTTGAGGACGCACTGTCACCTGGTGAACCTGATGTTGTGCCATACACGGCAATTTCATTTATCTAAAAATGCCTCTCGTCACTAAAGATGATTTTTCGGCCAAAATTGGGGTCCTCTTTCAAATGCCCCAAAGCCCAAGCAGCGAACTACGGCGTTGTCTATGATCATGAACTTCGACCTTCTGGGTCAGTTGGACCTTGTACGAGTGTCGGCTCAAGGACCGACGCAAAATTCGTCAAGCTAACGTCTGCGAAAGCCGAGCACTTGAGCACGGCGAGGAATCGACTGCCTCGGGTTCTGTTGTACACTTTTACGGACCGCGGCGGTGTTCTCGGCGCTCCTTAGATGTACGAATGTTGGCTGATCGTCTTAAATTTGGTAACGAAACGTTGAAGAGTCATCTGTGAAAGGGCACCATGTCTATCGTAAAATGGGTGTATTGCGCGGCACATTTGCACTAATGAACTCCCATTTTGATAATAAAGTTTTATCATTTGAACGTGCTGTACAATCGTGTAATTTGCCACGGTGGTTTGGCATCATTAACTGAATAGTAATCAACAGATTTGACAGATGTCACCAAAACAACATGGCCGCCACAGGCCGCCAAAATCACCGCGCGCCAATTGAAAAACCCTTCAGCTGAATTACTCTATCGTTACGCATAATCGTTTGTGTAAATGCACCCACGTGTATGAACTCACAATATGGTTGCCTGCACTCTGTCAAGCCTCATTAGCTCCTCTTCAGAATACCATAAGTAGCAGTTAACCATATGTAAAGCAACTCAAACTGCTCGGATTACTGAGACAAGAATTTTAAACCATTTTCCCTGAGTCGAGTCTTGTCTGACTGTCGACGGACAATCTGTTTGAAATTGATTAAATTTGTATGTCTATACCGTCGGAACCGGGAAGTGTTACCTGTTCAATGCAACAGCCGCTGATAGTCTTTTCTCTTGTTTTCGTACCGGCATTTGTGGGTTTAGAATTTCGGCTTTGCGGAAATCACGTTTCCACACATTACGTACGACCGTTGTGGCTGTCGTGGCTTGGCTCGCTTCGACCAAGAATAACAAGGGGAACGGGTGAGGGTCCATCTGAGTGGTTTCGAAATGCGTGTGCAGCCATGTGAGTTTGGGCGGTGAGAATGGTGCCCCCACACCTTGATTTTCTTATGCATGTGTATTACTCAGAATAGATTTATCCAATTATGTATATAGTGAACTGAACAGCAAGCAGGAATGGTAGAACACATAGCTCGACGTTGCAGTGTTTTTCATTTCATTGTGTATACCCAGCATGATTCTCATGGAATGCAAGTACGTTACCGCCTAAGAATAGAACCGTCGAACAAAACTTGCCGATACGTCGGAAATATTCAATCAATCCACATCACATTGTTGGATTTAGTTCACAGTGATTTTATGTGCGCAAGGACAATCGTACGACATTCCGAGATAGTATCATCCGATGATTTCTAAGTGACGATGTACGAGCATGTGCCGCCTTTGGCAATAGTTAATTATGTATTCTAATCGCATTGTCATACCAGTCCGCAGCCGTCGTTCGATTACGAATTTCAAATGAATAAGCCCACCTCGATTGGCGCAGTGACTCGCACTCTATTTGCCTACTAAAAGGATTCTTTGGATATAACTAGGACTACCGTCCGTTGAACGATCGTCACTGAGTGACATATGGCGCTGTGTTCAAAGATACTCGCAGTAGATATACTTATGTATGTATCTATGCACAGATCCCTAATAAGTCAATGCGGATATGTTTTCAGTTTCGAATACGAGTAAATTAAGCATACTAACGACAATTCTTTGTATTCAAATATCTTCGATGTATAGAACTCACAGGTACACTTGAACATTTGCATTTTCGGTCAGAGCAAGAAAATCACGTTCGACAGAGAGACTATCAACTCAGAGGCAAATGAAGAAACCGAAATAGGAAAGAAGACAACAAAACGAAGAAGAAAAGTATCTTTTTATTAATATCGATAGTCAGGCCTGCAAAACGTGCGCAGAATCAATACCATACAGCAGAGATAGACACTTATAGAGTATGACATACGCCTAAGGCATGGAAAGAAGTGTTGTGGATATTTTTGGCGATCTACCATTCGATGCAGCGTGGAATGTTAATGACTAAGCACTGCACGCTGAGTGAATTTTTTTCATAAGGGAACTGCATGCACATCCAGTTGCGTTCTCAGTCTATGTGCGTCAGTGATACGTGCAGATGGATGAGATTTATAATTGTTTGAATTTATTTCCTAACTTTAAGGGGGCGTTGGAGAGTAAAAACGATTGATTGATTGATTTAAGACGCACAGCAATTGAATGCATGATGGTTAAGCGATTGACCCAATTGGGTGGTAGTTTAAGGTCATCGTTTGACATTTGTTTTATCGAGTTAATACGTGTTTTGGATTTTCGTAACAATCTACGCGTTTTCGGTGGCACTTTCTAAACACGACTGCGAAGTTTTTATAGACGCTTCAAAGCATGTTCAAAAACTGAAAGGAATTTTCGGCATTTTAGAAATGATTTTATTTATTTATGTATATTTATGTTAATTCTTTTAAAACAAAGCCCATGAGCTGAACACCCTCTCTCTTTGCAATATGCGTTTAGACCAATCTATGCTGCGATATTAAGGTTTTTGAGGTTCTCTTTTTTTTCGGGGACAGAAAGCCATTTACCGTACTGCTTTTGGCTGAAATGTTGACGAATTTATAACGAAATGTAAGTAGGAAAGTTTTAACTACTTGGCGTATGGTCAAACAGATGTTAAAATCAAGAAAGACCATGAGTATGACCTCCACATTCGACCACAATTGTCGAACTTCTTTAGGAATCAACCATCGAGAATAATATTCAAGAACACATCATCTATTGTGATACGTTTAAATGCTTCTGCATTGTTCTTAACTTTGATTAGGGACTCAAAAAATGTTGTCACCATCGCCGCGAAAAAAATGGGTTCATCGGGGTGATTGGTCTAGCCAAATCACCAACTTTCTGTATTATCTGTTGGTTATGTAATAATGTGTCGAACGAGATTGATCCGGAGTCGATATTAGTATTTGTTCTTTAGATATGTATATGAGGCGAAAACAGCTTAGAAACGTGGGATTGTATGTATTGAGTTTTCCTGACAGATTACGTTACCAAAACTACGGGCATGTAATGGAAATCGTAATACATCTAATATGGGATTTAGCAACGTCTTGCTGGAATTACATGTGCAAAAAAAAGTTTCGAAATTATTGAAGTATATTGGGCGCCATTAACGATTCCTCCAAACCATAAGCCACAACAAGCGGGTGCATTGGCAGTTCTTGTATTGCCTGCGGTTGTTCATTAACGAAGCCAATTTTTCAACAAAGAAATGGATCTTTCTCCAGCTTTCCTAAAGACTCATCGAAAATTTAATGTTGCGACAGGTCGTTTGGCTTAAGTTCTTGCACGAGCTGGACTTTGTAAGATTTTGGACCAAGATCTTTATGTATTGTAAAATCTTCCCCCTAGTCGAATAACACTATCCAAATTGCCGCGAACGGCTAGGAACGGACAAATCACGGAACTCATTAACACTAGCTATGTATATTTCGTCTGCATGCACCCTACGCATACGGATAGGTGACTTGATGTCTAATACCGTGAAATGGATACGAAATTTAGTCACTATGGTTTGAATTGGCAATAAAAATGGCAATACTACATAAATATATCTGAATATACAATGTGTCACGAGTCATGCGTAAGCTATCAAAAATTAAACACTTAAAAACCAAACGATGGGAAAATCACCCATTACAAGGAAATATACATATGTAGTAGGCAAGCTTGAATTTCAGGTTAGATCGCGAAACAAGTTTTTGTTTGGACTTTCAAACATGTCGACTTTCATGCCAAGACAAGAGTATTTTCGGGGAATTTTGTTGCACTGAAAAAAAAACAATTATGCAACTGAAGCACAAATACTTCGTGAAACTCTTGAATTCGGAAGCTACATACAGAGATTGGATTAGACGCTTCCAAAATAATGATTTTGATATTAAAAAAGAAACAAACTTTCTGGTTCACCGAAAAAGTTTGAAGACGAACTGGAATTGTTTCTTTATGAAGGCTTATGTCAGACGCCAGAAGAGCTTACAAAATCATTTTAAGACAGAGTACATCATGCAGTACCTAATGAAAATGCTCGAGTCAACGTTACATCATCGGTGAAAGTCTACTTGGAAACACTCCATCCGCCATATTCACCAAATATTGCTCCTTCCGACTACCATGTGTTATGTGTATTCATTTTTATGAAAATGCCAAGAAATGAGTTGATGCTTGCATTGCCCTAAAAAATGTGTTGGTTTTCGATGTATGTATAAACTCACATGCTGTCAGAAAAACGGGATACAAAAAGTGGCTTTCGAGTGATATGTATGTCATTTAAAATTTTGTTTAAATGAAGCATTCATTTCCATAAGAAAGAGTCAAAGAGTATACTAAAGCCCCTAATATATTGATTGGAAGTATGCAATCAAACGTCCCTCTGAAAACAATAGTTTGAGATCCACATACGTAGGTGCCTCGAAACACGGATATCCTGTTTCCATGCCCATTCATCCCAATGCGAAGTTGCTCGTAAATATTTATCGACATAAGCCAATTGACGTGCCACTTCTTTAGTGACTTGTTTGATTATGATTTAGCGATCGCACATATGTAGGACGTCTGTCATCTCCAACGTTTTCACCGCCATTCGTTAATCCTAGTTTTACTCCGAGTAGACTCGTCAAAAGCGATTCAATTTCAATGACTTATTCCAAATTTACAGCAAATTTAATAAAATTACTCTGACCTTCTGTGCAAATAATGTTTAGCAATATGAAAAAAAATATTAGTAAATCAAACTAACACAAATCGCGATAACAAAATTCCTGGTACATATCATGTCATGTCTTTGTTTAATTGGGTAATTTCTTTAGTCCTATAGTTCACCATTCAGTAGTCTCCTTTCATGGTTCAACACAGAATTTGTCCAGCTTTCCAAAAAAGTGATGCTTGCCGAGCCTTTTCTTATTCGTTCAAAGAGCAATTAAAGATCAGCAAAAGCATCACACACACTATCCAATTTAAAACAAGAAAAATATCAAAATCTTGCCCCGAATCTCCAGTATGTTCAACACGTACATTTCCGGACCCTTTTTACCATTTTTCGTGGTGAACAAGAAAATTTTAAGTCATGAGGTACAGGATTTATTGATTTTATATAGGCGAAATCAAGCAGTTTTGCCCAAGACGACAAATCGATCCCAGTCATAATTTGTATTTCAACAGTTCCCATGTATCCAATACCAGTAGATAATGTCACTGAGTTTGTCATTGTTGAAGTTCTTATCAGGCTTTACGCTGTATTCATATTGTATATTTCTTTTTCGGGTAGAAAATCGCCAGCTCTAGCCTTAAATTCGGCGCATTTTAGTTCGATAGACCAAAAATAGATCTTTTAAGTGCAATCATAAACAGCTTTACCCTGTCATGATAAAATAAGTCGCTTGGCTCTTCCGCCCCGAGAAATGGAAAAACTCGGTCATCATATTCGTATTTAAAAAGGGTGACCGAACACATTGCAACAATTTCCGAGAAATATCGCTGCTATCAAGTTCTTTCAAGGTGTTGTCACATATTCTTTTAGGGAGACTGACATCATATGCAAGGGAAATAATAGAACACCACCAGTGTGGCTTCGGAAGGTAAACGGCTAACAAAGGCATCGTAGGAATAGCATCCACCGACTGGTGATAGTGTGCTAAAAAGCGAATAAGAGCCACTTCAACCTAACACCCTGCAGCCATATTAGTTATGTCTTTCTTCCACCTCCTCGTGGAACAATCTGGAAATTTTCTAACCATGGAAATTACTAACAGAGTTTGTGTTGGTTGGGCTATGGCCTAACGAAACAAAATACGCTCAGAAAAAATCACAAGCCTCAGATCAAACAGACGTTATTTATGACGACTCACTGAGTGAAATCTCCTTCTAGCCAGTACGCGCTTCCCACACCTCAAAATACACAAAGGCAAATTGCGATCGTCAGATCAATCAATCACCAACCAGGTTGATCACATCGCGATCGACGTCAGACGCGTCGTTTGAACATTCAGAGGAGCTAACATCGAAGCGATCCATTATCTTGTATTGTAGTAGCCAAAATGCGCCTACGGATATCAAGGACGCAGTGGAGTGGAGCCAGGACACAAGGATAATATACAGAACACAAGAACACAACTCACCGGAAACCGCCAGTACTTTTGCCTTCCTTAAGCTCTCTTTATGGGCTACAAAGTTCCACTACGAAGGAACAGCTGGTTCGATGACGATTTCAGGGAAACACATACAGCGAAGCGGGAGCCATATAAAGCCTCGTTGCATAAAAGGACGAGAGCTGCTCGTCTAAAGAAAGAGAAAAGGCTTCTTAGGAAAAAAAGAGAAAGAACACGAGAAGCACGCGGTTGAAGACTTGGAGAGGTGCTACTGCATGCATGATGTTCGAAAATTTTATCTAAAGATAAAACGAACATGCCAAGGTTATAAAGCTAGAACAGAAGCCTGTAGAGACAAAAACAGACACCTAGTAGTAGAATCACAGTCGATGCTGAGAATATGGAAAAACCACTTCTGCAGACTTCAGTCAACATACAAACCAGAATCTTTCATTTCTTAATGACGAAGATCGCAGAGAATTCGGTCCGCCTAAACGAAGTTAAGATTGCCATATCTAAAATTAAGTATAACAAGGCTGCTGGCGTAGACGGACTACCTGAAGAGCTCTTCAAAGCAGCCGGAGAGAATCTGGTTGAAATTCATGCACCAGCTTATCTGTAAGGTATTGTCAGAGGAAAGCATGCCAGAGGAATGGAATCTCAGTATCGTTTGTCGATCCACAAAAAAGGGGACCTTTTCGACTGCACCAGCTACAGAGGGTAAATCTCCAGTAAGGCCACGCCGAGGATGGGAGGACAATTTAAGGATTGATCTAGAAGAGATGGAACAGAATAGCGAAGCATGGAGGGCACACACTCATGAAAGGATGACTTGGCGGAGAGTGGTTAATGAGGCTCAGAATTTCCGAGCTCGGTAATAATAAGTAATAATTGGCTGTCCTTATCTTTCTGGAGGTAGTCTAGTGAACTTAAAAAAATCGTGAAGAGAGATTGAGCACGTTTTTCGACCAAGTAGTGGGTTACAACACAATACCAAAATTAAAATTAAGCAATTCGCCATTTGAAATTATAAAGTAACTCATCCGACTATAAATGCCGCCAGATAGCTCTAAAATGACCAATGCCGATATGGACGTTTAGAGTTAACATTCCTTACTATTGACGATTTTCCACCTTAGATATCCAAAGAGCATTTCTTCCATTATTTAAATCATTAAGCATATGGTCTCATGAGCAATAGGGTAACACAATTTAACTGACAGAAACTTACACACTTCCTGACTGAAATCCCGCTCTTGATGTCCTTTCATTTATAATCCCCCAAATTTTGTTCAATCACTTCAATGGAAACTTTGGTTAATTTTGCTACGTAAAAATATATGCATCAGAACATATGTACATATATCTCAGAATTTCAGCAAAAAGAAAAAAAGTTGACAGCACGCAGAATTTGACAATTTTTATCTTCAAATCAATTGTATGCCCTCCCGTTCGTAAGGCGCAGTTGACTGTGTCAAAATCGAAAGCAAACGAAAATACTTGAGTGATTCGTTTGGAAATGCGTGAGATATGTATATGTATGCATCGTAGTTACTCTCTGTATCTGAATATCTTTCAATTTAATCAAGTCTTATTTTAATAGGATTTCAAGCACGTAGGCCATATGAGCCGCCAGTATTTATAGCAGTCGTAAATTTAAAACAATCTAGAAATGTACATAAAGCCGCTGTAATGGATAAGATAAAAGCGATCAAGCTGCAACGGCGGTAGCTATTGTGAAGATCATTGTCATCCGTCACAAGCGTAGCCAGTCGTAATCCAATCGGAGATTATCTTATCCGCGTACTTGTAAATCCAAATCAATTTAAAGCGATAAGAGTTCATATGTTACATATATAGGTGTATGGTAGACTGACAAACAACACATGATGGGTCTAAGCAATCACGAGGGTCAAGTTCCGATCCAATTTATTCAATTAACAAACGATAGATAAGTGACGATGGCTGGCACCTGTGCGGACTGAAAACTAATTGTATCTGCGAGAGTTATTACGACCTATCGCTCGTGTTTATGTTTATTCTCTCCTGCCTTTGTATGGTGCACGCTGCTTTCCTGCTTAAAATACGACGCACGTTGATCTCGACCGAGTTAGACGCGACTTTTGTGATTTCATTTTCGCACGATAACGTCTTGTGTTGATAAGTTCCTAACTTAATTTCGTAATGTTGAGTGAATTGCGATTTTTCTTCATGTGCTGCTTAGGAAAGCAGCTAGTTTCGTAAGAATGCTATTCTCATACCAGTACTCGATTTCTGTGCACTTTGGCCTGCGATAAAAGATACTTCATTTCATTGTACCAGCACTTTTTTAAGCTTTTTTTTTGTGAGTTGAGAAACTCGTGCAACAGTCATGATAATAAGTATTGCACATAGCTGTGTGCAGCTGGGCGTGTTTGGGAAACTTTATCAAACAAATATGCTTGTGTCTTGAGCAACAGCGCACAATGTGATTAGAGCACCCACACGGAAGCGGATCGCCTCCAGCTCGTGCCAAGTGAAGTGCTTTTTTCTTTCCTGAATGGATGTGTCAATGATCTTGATAAATTTATCTTAAAATGAATGAACTGGTTGGGTAATTTCCGAAAGATTTTTTGCTATTTGTTTTTAAATTTACGCCCCAACTAGTATGGATGGCGGAGCACGTGGAGATGCTGTATGAGTCATGAGAATAAAGTGCCACTGTCGATGTTTAATTTGCCCGTAGGAACTTGTCTGGTACCGATTTAATAAAGTGGTTAGCGACATTGAAATGACAACAAATATATGGATCTAAATATATAAGGACGCGTGGTGGTTTCGGTAAATGAAACTGAGACTATTGATTCTAAGCGCGACAAATATTTTTGCGAGCCCAATCCAATCAGAAAGGCAAATAGAAAAAAAATATTAAGATATACTGCTATATATCGGATTAATCCAAATCAAATCAAACAACCCTGGTGCAAAGTAGACGACCCAGAAAAATATGCAAAATATGCAGAATAAACAGAAAAGTGATCCTCAAGACGAAACTAAAGTAAACGATCTAACGAGAGAAATGAAAGCTTTAGAGGAAATTTCAATTAATACTTATTTAAAAGGAGTGACTAAGGAAACAAGGACTGATTAATCTCTTCGGAACGCAGCAATCAAAGCTGCTGATATAAAATGGCATAAGAGCGATTAAAAAAAGGTAATTTATTCGATGAAGATCTAGAAGACAAACATATTCCAATCAAATATAAATTCCGATGAGACTGCAATAGCGGAAATGGAAGAAGAAGAATATGAGTCGGAAAATGAGATTAAAAACAATATTAAACCACGAAAAGGGCGGCTATGATCTCATAATTAGAAAATTATCATATCAAACCGGTATGCAATATGCTAAGGTGACACCTGTCTGAAAGATTGCTTAAAAGAAAACTAAATAGAAAAAAGAAATTCGGATCTCTATTATGAAATGACGCGTCCGGAGTTGATATCTTAATTTGTTCCCAAAGTATGAGTCACGGAATAAAAGTTCACGAACGTACATACACCCTCAAATATCTCTATAGAGACGACAGGCTTGAAATCTAAAGTCATAAGAAACATTTAGATACGTAAAAATGTTAATTTTAAAAAATCGCCGAGTAGAGTACGATGGAGTAATAGTTGTGTCTGAGTGATCCAAGGAAAGAAAAATTAAATAAAAACCCGATTGACTAGATATGTGCACTCACGTGTTTATAAACCTCATGTTTGCCAATAAATCAGCTGAATTAGACTAATGCAAGAAGCGAAAATATGCAATTCCTATTACTTTTTGAAAAGAAACCAACGTAAAACAAAGCCGTGAAATAAATTGACTAAGTCGGGGCTTCCCCGAATATTATTTTGGAAAGCGAATATCCTTTATATTCTTATATATTTTCTTTAACTTTTGAGAACTTATATCAATATCTTGACCAGTTTTACAAAGAGTGGCAAGACCGTGCCAACAACAGCGCAACTACTTTTACTTAAAAAATGCACTATAATTGTATGGGCTGATCAAAATGTATCGGTAAATAAAATAGCACGTGAAATAACATACAGTTGAATGAAAGCCCGGAACGCCGTTTTTTTTTGTACAAAAAATCATAAAACTGGTCAAGTGAAAAAGCCAAACGGATCGAAAAAGTCCACCAGCTCGGAGGAAGACTGAAGGATTTTGAGAAAAAATGTCTTGACGATCATTTTGAAAATCTAGGTTGTATCGGACTATGATAAATAAGAAGTGCAGCATTCATTTAAAATTAACATTGCTCAAAATAGATTGAAAAAAAAGTCACAACTAACTAAGAAGATTAAGAAAAACCATTCAAATTGAGCAAAGAAAAGTGGTGAGAATCCGCTATTTTCGGTCGAGTCTACGTTTAATCTTGTAGAACCGAATGGCCTTTGTAGCGTTCTTCGTAAGTGAGTGAACCATACTAATATAAAGAAAATTCTAGTAATCCCATGGTGAAACACTCTTCTTATGTGGAATAAATGCATTGCCAAATATAAATCGGAGTGGGTATAATGAAAGCAGGCAAATTAAGCATTATATTTAATGGATGTGTGCTTAGTTTGGAACCTAAGCAACCTTTAATATTCTGGTTTTTAATGTAAGATTGCAACAGTCCAGATCTCAATCCAATCGAAAAAATTTGGGCCAACAAAAGAAACAACCAAAAAAAAATCGGTATGCTTTATGTGCTTCGATACCCAATAGGATCAGAAGTGTTCTTAAGCAATAAAAATAGACGACATAATAAATGATTGACTATAGAATGGACTTATTGTACATTCAATAATTGAATTAGTATAGTGCCGATTTTTGTTTCTGTTTTTGTTTTTTTGGTTTTAAATTCACTTTTTTTTTTTGTTTGTTACAATGAGAGGTTTATACTTATCATTTTCCTCTCGACTTACGATTTTTGTTTTCTTTTCATCTTGATTAATGTCTGACTGAAATTTCTGCCCGGCGAGTGACTTTTTCAAGTTTGGAAACAAAAATAAGTCGCACGGGGCCAAATCTGGAGAATACGGTGGATGGGGCAGCAGTTCGTAGCCCTATTCGACCAATTTGGCCGTGGCGAGGGCGGAGGTGTGAGCCAGTGCGTTATCATGGCGGAAGAGCACTTTTTTCTTCGCCAAGTGGGGCCGTTTTTTTTTTTCAATTCGGCGTCGAATCGAACCAATAATAATTTGGTATAGTACCTATACAGCCCTGTGACCGTTTTGCCCTTCTCCAGGTAGTCGATGTAGATCACACCTTGTGAATCCCAAAAAACGGTGGCCATCACCTTTCCGGCCGATAGGACAGTCTTCGCCGTCTTTGGAGCACGTTCGCCGGATGAAGTCCACTGTTTCGACTATTCCTTGGTCTCTGGTGTGTACCAGTGGATCCATGTTTCGTCGGCTGTCACGAAACGACACAGAAACTCCTTCGGATTGTGCTTAAACAGCGTCAAACACTGCTCTGAAGTGGTTTCACGGTTGTTGTCCGGAGTGAGCAAACGCGGCACCCTTCGCGCTGACAGCTTTCTCATGCCCAAAATTTGATGCAGGATATGACCCACGCGATCTTTTGAAATGCCTACTGTCTCAGCTATCTCGCGCACCTTCAATTGGCGGTCTGCTAATACAAAATCGTGGATTTATGTCACGTTATCCTCCGTGGTAGCCGTTTTCGGGGCACCTGGACGTGGCTCATCAAAAACCGGCGTGCGACCACGTTGAAACTCGTTAAACCCATTTTTGATGGTCGCCATCGAAGGAGAAGAGTCACCGTACGCAGCATCCAAACGCTCTTTGATTTCACTGTGCGATTTCCCGTCCAAAAACAAGAATCGAATCACCGACCGATATTGCTCTTTTTCCATTTTTCTAAAATCCGCGGACACTCCCGCTTCCACAGGCGGTCAAAACAAAACTACGAGTCCGATCCGGCTGAAATTTCGACAGTAGCCGTCTACTAGAATGTACTACACGATAGTATGCTGCTCTTACGGACTAAGTACTTATCGGACCACCCTCGTAAAAATGCTTAAAACTTTGGATTTTTCGTTTGTTTTTTACGAATATGGGTGTACTCCATAAATTCTTTGAGAAAATAGACGAGTTCAAATATCTGGATACCAAAGACAACATGCAACAAAATAAATAAAAAGCTGCATTTTTGCAACGCGCTTCTTCACGATGAACTGTTCAACGCCACAGTATTAAGTAACAATATCGCGAAGACCAAGATGTGCGGGATAGGTAAAACGAATGGACAGTGAACAAACACTCAAAAGAATAATGGGTGGAAAATCTGAGGAAAAAGACCTCAGAAGGGCCATGCAGTACATGGGAGGAAAAACAATATAAGGATGGCGCTAGAAGTATGAAACAGAATAGCGAAACATGGAAGAAACACACTCATGACAGAAAGGCTTGCCGAAAGATTGTTAACGAGGCTCTGAATTCCGAATTTCATTAAGGTCGGACGCGATTTATGGATTAAAGAATCTGTATTGAATTTTGTGTGAAAAATAAAATTAAGTGCTCCAACGAATTTGAAATATTGACTGTGAAATTTGGCGAGTCTACTCTGAGCAAAAAAAATGTTAATTATTTATAAGTGGTACAAGCTGTTGACGGAGTGCCAAGATAAGGTTTATGACGATGCTCACAATGGATGAACACGTTGAAGCAATGAAAAAGAATATGATGAGAAATGTCGAATATTTTCATATGGGTTGCCTCTTACCATGACATTTTCCCAGATATTTTGAGCATGAAATGTATCTGCTAAGGTTCTTCCGAAATTTCTAAATTTTGAGTAAAAAAACCATAGTATGAGCTTTACTTAGGAGTTGCTGAATGACTATCCAGATTGGCTGAATAGAGTCATCACTGTTGACGAAGCATGGGTATATGGTTATGATTCGAGCAAAAGAAAAAGATAAGGTAACTTTTTGAACCAACCCAGCATATGAAAATAGAATAAATAAGTTTAAGCCGAACAACGTTAGTAATTAAGATATATGGTTAGCCTTAGAGTGTCGGTACAGGACTAGTAAGACACGTTAAATATTAAAATATTTTTAAGTTAGAGTAAAGTATTTCTATCTCGGAACTAAAAATAAAATAGAAACATTTAAAGGCAATTAAAATTTGAACTGGAAGCGTCAGGATATACTCGTAGAATGAAGGGTGAATTCAGCCCTAAAAAAATAATTTCTGAAAAATGTCGTAATATTATTATTTATTCTTAGAAAGTCGGAGTACTTGTCCCTGTCTCTTCTGAATGATAACTCTGTATAAAACATCAGCTCTATAAAAAATATCTATTCGATCAGAGGGGTTAACTCTATCGAATACATCGGTCATAGACTAGGCCTATGGGGTCGAACACAGCAGTTCAGACACTAACTCAGTCGATAATACTCGCTAAATTGGAGTCTTCCAGAAAAGAATAGTCCTTTTCGAAGCTTTGCATCAGCTCGAAAGCATTAGGATGGAGGATGAGAGGAATAAACTCTGACAAAGCTGCTAAGTCTTTACTATGAACGGATGTACTTGAACTCGGTCGGGAACAACTAGTTGTATCGAAAAGTTCAACTATGGGGATAGTAGCCGATCTACTACGAATGGCGGCAGATCCTCCAAAGCACTCCACCTCATTTTTTTGATACCAATCTATCAAAGCCATCAACTCTGTCAGAGGCTCTTGTACCTCGTGTCTCGAATTTGCTAAAGTAAAGTTCACTGTGAACCATATGGATACAAACCCATTACGTCATTGGAATGTCCAAGCCACTTCTCAGTCCCAAACTAGACGATTAAGACCCCTTGCAAATTTTATGCAAATAAACTTGTATTTTGAGTCGGGTATGTAAACGATGGCTTTGAAAATACTTGTGGCACTCGTTTTCATGAAGAAACAACGTATTTGAAGATCAGGCTATTGACATAAGAGATGCTCTCATGGTATATCCAGGAGTCCTATCGAAATCTACAAGAAACGCGCTGACCTTCTGTCATGAACAACGAAATAATTATTTTGTTATAAGCCACTTGAGATTTTAAGATTCACACCATCTGGTGTTCTATGTTCTTGATTATCTTTCGGATACATGAACAGCCGCAAAGATAGAAAAAAAAATACTCGATCGGTCCCAAGGCAATCCGTATCTCGGCCGGTTCTGCATTACACGCTCACTTAACACACTGGAACAGTTTTTATTTTTTTGCTCCGGGTATGGTTCTCGTTTTGATGCTTTTAGAGACAATCATCTCTTTTTTGTTGTTTTTGGGGAAACCATAATTTTAACGACTCGGGTGTGGACACATGTCATTACAAAGTGGATTTGTAATTACAAATCACATCTGACAAACACCGATTCTATACTGAGACGATTAGTCATGATGTCGTTTGACGAATGGCAGACTCACGATACACGTTCGACTTTCGAATACGTTCGTGTCAGTATGGTAAATTGGGTCACAGAGGCAGGGGCTAGGAAAAGAAGATAAATGATTGTCTTCTATCAAGGCAAGTGTTGAGTTATTTAAGATATGGAGAGTACCCTTGATACCGCTTCGGAGTATCTGAAATCAGTTTTCTTCTTTAGTGGGCGATGGTTAATCAAGTTTGGAAAGTGTTCTGCTGACAGTACCCTGTTACTAGGAAAAGTAAACAGATGGGCGTGCAGAGCATAAGTAGATAAACAACAATCGTGCGTTGTGTTTACCTTCTAGACTTGCGCTGCAGATACAGTGTGCACTCGAAATGTCATATGGGTCATTGCCGCCTTCCTTTGTGGACTAATATACTAGAATTTCGTATCTGAACAACTCATCAAGTTTATCGTGATGTGGTAATGATTCATTAAAATGTCTATTCGACGTTCATTATTCGGCTTTCCGCACATTTCATTTCCATTAAAACCCTCATTACAGGGAGGCACTCGATCTTTCTACTAATTTTCCGACTACCGCACATGACAATAATTAAGACGGATACCAATAAAGATAACAGTTTGAGCTGACTGGAAAAAAATAATAATAATCTGACGAGGAAAGATACCAAGTATTGGAAGTTAAATGAGTTATTTGTTATCAGCTCATTTACTTTTGTTCCGCAGCTGATGAGTGACTATCCGACTGATTGCGTGTCTAGCTTCCTGGCTAAGTTACTGGTTCGGAAATTTCATAATTCATATCGCTAACGTCGTCATGTCTCAACGCCAGTGGTTATAGTACCCCCGTGTTAATTGGCAATTTGCATGTTTTCCTTTTTTTTTGGTCGACTTGAAATAAATGAAAATTGTAGTCGACTGAGTGATGGGAACCGATCGGTTAAGGCTTGAAGATGATTAGTAATATACTTAAGTATAGTTCCGCTGAACAAATATCACCCAGCTTACCAACCACGAGGACCGTGGGATGGCGTATCAGTTGGGCGAAATATTCTGTTTGGCGTATATTGCAGATAAAAGGTAAACAGGTATTTTCGTACAATACGATATATGGTCATGCTTTTGGGAACATCTGATAGTAAGATAGAGTTGCCAACGAAACAGTTGGAGTAGGGAAAAGGGTGGTGATATAAGGGAAAGGGAGTAGGGGACGCTTATTTCCGTATAGACTTAAGGGATTTTTTTCGCTATCCCCTTTCTTGTAATTGAAGAAGCGAGTCTAAGTACTGGTGGAACCATGAAGCCAGCAGGATTAGTGTGTCTTTCAGGAATCAAGGTACGGATTAGGCTTGAAAAGGAGCACTGGGAATTCTTAAAAAATAGGGATAATTATTTGGCAAAGGGTCACCCCAAAGGATAGTTTCTACGAAAGCACATAAAAAATTATTCGCACAAGCTCAAATATTGTGTTATAAAAGCCAATAATTCTGTTGAATGTTGTCATCAAGACAACAAGGAAAAGGATAGATGATATTTATGAGAAAATAAGGAAAACGGAAAAGGAGAAAAATCGGAAGCATATTTTAAATGTAGTTTACGAAGGCAAAACCTATCGAGGGGCTGGCTGGTGAGGTTTTAAAAAATCCTATAACGTAGTTAGGGATGTTTTTAAAAATTCAGAAATGAGAGCAGCTAAGAAAATAAGGACGGTAGGGGTCCAAAAAAAGAATAATTTAAAGGGTAAATGAGAGGCATATTGCCAAAATCAAACAAACCCCCAAGACGTCAGTAAAATCATTGGTCGCAGAGATGTCCGAAATCATTAAAAAAAACACTTTTTTTAAAACTCAGTACAATTGAGTTTTAAGGTAAAATAATTTAAACGACAGAGTTGCGCTTCGCAAATCATTTATTTCTAACGCAAAAAAAGGAAAACACTCGCATTAGCTAAAGAGTATGTTAACCCGACTCTAGACTTATGGAACACCGTTCGTTTTAGTGGCTAAAACAAGTATAACTTTTTCGGCAATAATGTGTTTGGCGAAAACCAAATACTGATCTGTAAGAAGGTGATCTTTAAGCGGCGGTAATAAGGTCATGATGTCGGGATGTACATATGTCTATGAAAGTGGTTGTTCAAATGAACTATAAGCCCCACAATGGGAATGGCGATGGAAATGGGTCTAGAATCAAATTCAATCTTTTAACAAATCAACGACCCAAAGCACAATGCTCACAGTGTTAAAATGTGGCTGCTTTTAATGCTCATTCGCAACTCGAAATGTCCCCACAGTCGCCTAACATCGACTGCATGGAATATTTGTGAGCCGAGTTTAAGAAAAATATTCGAAATCGAGCTATCGATCAAAGTTTCTCTTAAAGAAGCTCTACAGGCTCTGTTTTTTTTGTACTAGATTACTGATAACATTTTCATTTTTTTAAATTCACTTTTCACAACAAAGAAGTAAAATTTCGTTAAATTATGTCTCGCTTAAAGGAGAATATCATAAAGTATGACATGCATCGAAAATTTAAGAAAACTCAATGGCATGAGCCCCTTAATATGCAAAAAAAATTTTCTTCTCAGATTTTGATTAAGTTACCATTAATAATCGTTTCATTTACCTTTTCCACCTTTAAAACCAATATTTACTTTTCCAAGCCTTGCGGCACTTTATCCCACTTTTAAAACGTAATAAAGTGTACATTGTCTGAACAAGCCATTTAGCTGGCAACTTATTTACTTTCCAGACATTTTTTCCAACCCACTTATGTAAAATCATCCGCGCCGGACTAAAACGACCCACGGAGCTACAAAATTTAGCTTTTTCAACAAATCTCAAACATATTACATGATACACAGAGGACATGGCCAGACACAGCCAGCACGAAGCTGTTGTCGAGATCGAGATTAGTTTGTAGCCTTGAACTAGTTTACCACATAGTCAAAACAACTGAATAGGCTTTCAACTAAGGGCTAAAAAAATGCATAAAATTTAGCACATAGAGGAAATTCAAATGCATACCTATGCTAATATAAAGGCCATGAGAGTCTAAGCAATAATTTCACACAAGAATTATTGCAATCATTAATTACCGAATAGGCCTTTCAGACATGAGAATGTTTTCGCAAGAAAATAGTTTTGACAGCTGACAGCAAACGAAAAAATCGGCTTGACTTATCAGCAAGCTTTAGACATGTTTACCATCAAGTTTGAGAAATGCTTATCAACATAACAACAATACAATAGTGACTCGTAATAAGCCTAGAAAAAAGAAAAACGAAGTGATACTTGTCTCTGCCGCTTACTATGTCATCCTTATCACCTAATACACAGCTTTGCCAATTGCTTCAGACTTTTGGCACTTACAGTATATGGCTAGATATTACCCTCAAAAATCCCAAATTTAACATATCATTCTGGAAAGTTGTACCAGTGCTAAGCTAAGCACCTCGCACATATTCGGATTCATATTATTTCACTTTCATTTGTAATATCATTAACCCCCAACGCAAAAAGAGGAATAAGTTTGACGTGTCTGTATGTCTGTCTGTGGCATCGTAGCTCCTGAATGAATTGATCAGTATTGATGCGCTTTTTTTTGTTTGAAAGCTAAAATGATCGAGATGGTTCTTAGCCACAATTTATGAAGATCTATTCAGGAGTTTCAAGGCTATAAGCTGTTTTTGTTAGCTGGGGAAGGGATCTTAGACGCATAATTAGTACATATTTACATTACTTTCTAATAAAAAAAACCTAACATAGGTTTATACAAATAGTTGTTATACAAGGTGGGGCAAAATTAATCACTCTATGAGAATATAATTTTTGCAACAACGAAGACGACGATCTTGTGTCGAAAATCATCATGAGCGACAAGGCGCATTTCCACTTAAGCGGTTACGTCAATAAACAAAATCTTCATTTTCATGAGAACGCCATCGGCAATACGGTCACTGTAATTGGCGAACGCTACAGGGTCATGATAAACGACTTCTTACAGCCGGAATTGGATGAGCGGGGTTTGGAGAACATGTGGTTTCAACAAGACGGTGCAACCTTACACACAGCACGAACCACAATGGATATTGTTAAGGAAGCGTTTCCTGGTCGCATAATCTCCCGTTTCGATGATTTGGCATCCCAGACTTCATCCCTTCGGGCCTACTTGAAGTCGCGGGCTTATGCTAACATCCATACAACAAATGTAGATGTCGATTACTCAAAATTATTTTTTTTTTAAAGTATTACAATTCAAAAACAAAATTGGATAATTAAGTTTGTGTCATATTGTATGCGGAATTTTTATAATGAATCATCAACAACTTCTTGCGTGATAAACCTCTATAGGTAGAACACCAAAAACACTTTGACCATTTTTGATTACAGCACATCAGTTATCAAGTAACTCCACGATATTGAGATTCTGTTAGCACCAGCTGAAACATTGCTGTATTTTACTTCTTTTCATAAAGGGAAGGTTATACGTATCCTCCACAGAAGGTTCTGCCATTTGATTTCTTCTTTTAATACAGGGTGCGCCATCTCGTATGGGTCGATGTAAACTTCGAATAACTGCAACAATTGTCAACCGATTTCCATATGTCATAGCATTTTGGAAACGTTAATTCAGTATAATTTTAACCATGCATCGCGTCACACCAAAAGAATGCGCGGAAATAGTTTCAATGTTCGTTAAAAATGAACGCTCGATTGTGCTACCTCAACATGCATATCATGCAAAATATCGTGCAAAAATTGCGCCCAAAAAAGATACATTCGTCCTCGATTTTTTTTCAATTTGGTTCTGTGGCAAGCTCTCGTGAGCAACCTAGGCCACGTCCGCGGCGTTCAAACTCATCTATTCAGTCTGTAAAGGCCAGTGTTCAAGAAGACCCAAGCTTATCATATCGGCGCCGTTCGCAGCAGTTATGCATCAGTGGGACCACTTTGCGGAGAATTTTAAAGGATGATCTTCACTTATTTCCATACAAAGTGCAGATAGCTCAAAGAATTTTGCCACAAGATGAGCCACGGCGCCTGGCATACGCACAAAATATCGTGGCAATGATTAATGCTGAGCCGGAGTTCTGGCAGCAAATTTTGATGACCGATGAGGCACATCTTACGCTCTCTGTCTCAGTTAATAAACAAAATTGTCACTTCTGGGGCACCGAAAATCCTCATATTATTCACGAAGAGCTGCTATGTGATCAAAAAGTTACTGTTTGGGCCGGTGTATGCGCTAAAACCATAATTGGACCGTATTTCTTCAAAGTTGGCGATACAGTGGATGGCGATCGAGATCGGTGGATGTTGGCCCATTATGTGGTCCCAGAAATGCGTAAAAAAAGGTTTATTTCACTTTTGGTTTCGACAAGACGACGCCATACTGCAGACAAAACAATGAACGTTTTGCGTAAGAAGTTCCCTGAAAGATTGGTGTCAAAAAAGGGCGATATTGACTGGCCTCCGAGATCGCCGGATTTGACTCCTCCAGACTTTTTTCTTTGGAGATACTTGAAAAGCAAGGCGTATGCTAATGGCCCGAAGACAATAGAACAGCTCAAAGGAAACATTCGTGCGGAAATCGCAGAAATTTCGACCGAAATGCTCGAAAATGTCATGGAGAATGCGTGAAAACGAGCCCATTTTCGCATTGGCAATAAAGGCGATCATTTAATAGATATTGTTTTCAGAAATTAATCAAAATAAATTATAAGGATCGAAATTGAATAAAAGTTTTTGAATTTCCAAAATCGGATGAGAATTGTTGAAGTTATTCGTAATTTACATCGACCCATATGAGATGGCGCACCCTGTATATACATATGTATGTAGCTTTTTGCATTTCCCGTGCTTCCGCTGGTATCTATACCTGTCCCCTTTTCGATTCGTGAAGAGTGAGATGACTGGTTTACCCACGTGCTGGATCTCGGAGATGATAGCACTATGCAATCCTTGAACAGTTTTCTACAATCTGCCTTGGTAGTGGGTTTTTCTTGTATATCGACTACAATTTAATATTTGGGTATTCTATCTGTTTTTGGATTGACAGGATTAATAAACGTCTACGTTACAACCTCCGTTGCCATATCCCTAGGCTGCAAGAATTCCTTCCACAAGTAAAACCCAAAAAACATAAATTCTTCTTCAATATTTTTTTTAAATGTTTGAAGAAATAAATCGCGTGGGTGTCAATATTTTTTGCAGCAACTGTGACTGAGTTGAACTTCTTAAAGAGGTAATCATGCATCACTTTCGCGCTTGTGTAAAATTTCTATTTAGAAATCAACTCCACTTGTGATGTAGTCACTTTTAACCTAAAGGAGATGAAAACACTCAACTGCCTCTACGCGACGTTGCCGATTTTCACATAAATTGAGTGATACCTGCTACGTATTATGATAGCCTGATACCAAACTTTGCCAATTCACTATGAAGCAACGCATAGCACGTAGAACGTCGATGGGATTTTATGGGATATGTTAGAAATCATGTATGAAGTCACTGTTTTCATGGATTTCGATGGCAAAAAATTAAATTTACAATTCGATTTCATTTTATGGCCAGTGTCGGCACCTATTGGCCGCACTCATAAACCCTTTTTTTCTTCGCAGGCGGCAGATTTAAACCCAGATTAGAAGAGATCCTGTATGCTGGTTGGTTGCAAGCGAGATTTAGCTGAGTTAAATGATTCAAACGAATGCTATTTTGAGAGGTTTTACACATCGAGGACATTGTGACATTGTCAGACAATCAGTTTTTCATTGTGTATTGACTTATACTGACTTACTTGAGACTTTTTTCGTAAGTGGAGGAGCGTACTGAGCGATTAAGGTCGTAAGGAATCTCGCATGTGAACGAGGGTGATGGCAGATCGGGAGTAGCGGTGCGACACAGATGTTGATTAAAATATTCGAACACGTTTTCCACTCATTACACGATTTGAAATAATATATGAGTAGTTCTGACTTAGTTCTTAGCCTCTCTTGTTATAATTATTTGGATGCGGTTTTTGTCTCATTTAGGGAACAAGGTTGTATGGAGGTGATGGTTCTGAGGCCTTTTCGAATTCAGTATCTTTTTCAAAAAATCGTATGACGAGGTTCCTTAATATTTATTGAGTAATATTGATTGAGTATTTAGAGATGCCACAGGGGGTACATTTTTTTAACTGATCACAGTGGAAAAGCGTGATAGGCAGTTCAATTCTTGCCGATGGAAGTTGGCATTTAGTCAATAACTGAAATGAATTCAACAACTGAAAATGTAATGTAAATTGTGAACAGCAATGAATAAAGAAGTTGTTATGGTGCCTCCCCTGTCGTCTTCATCGAAACCGTATAAATATATCGGTATATCTTAGCACCCATCAGAATGCAATTTCCAAAAAGGTGTTTCACAGAGATGATTTGGTTTTAACCGAGGTCAGCTTCCATTAATGAAATATTTTATGATCTCCGAATAATCAAATGGATATAAATTAAGCTACAATATAATAATCATTATTATCATTTGAATTACTATTACCAGTTATTTGAAGTTCAAAGAAGAGACAACCCTTCGCCAGGCTTCCTTGCCATGGGCGCTAAAAACCGTCCACTGTTTCCGATAAGGTGGTTTCTGCAAGAGGTAAATATATGAACTCCATCTGTAATAACCCAAGGAAAAGAGCCGTCGTGAAGGATAAGAGTTCGATAATCCATATGAAATCAGGCTACGCCAATTTTCATTCAAAATGTGGGATTTATGACATACTCGTATGTTTGTATTCCATCTAGTGTGATGGAGCCAATGTTTTTCAACTGAGCGAAGGCGAACAGGGCTTGCAAATATGAGACTAATTTGTACGAGCTATGTATACTCTCGGCTATTTGATTCAGAGCTCCGAAGATATATAGGCTTACATCATTTTTTACATACCAGAACAACAACTGATGTAACGAGCCGACGCAAATTTAAATCGTTCACTACACGCCATACACGGATAGCTTGGTAACGGTTGCCTAAACCCATTAGTCACGAACGTCTCAAAAATAGTGAATATGTTTAAGCGCAAGTTATGAAATTGAACCTTACTTATGACTAGACACTCATCTGGATATATGTACGAGTATGTATCTGTTCCTAAGCTCTGAAATTCATGCATGAACACATATTGCAAACTTTAATGTCGAAATACTTGGTCAGTTTGTATCGATATTGGCAAGAAAGCATAGGAAATAGCTTCATTTCCTTGGCTTCAGACGGCGAGACAGTTATTAAAGGCTATAGAGTCTCTACTCGAATGATCAGTTCGTTTCAAGACGATCCGTGAATTTCTTCATATTGATTTTAATTGAATTTGAAGTGCAAACGCCACATTCAAATCTAGATGAGTATACTTGCGAAAATACCAGCAATGCTATATGCGCATTGAAACAAATATCGACGAATCATCTTCCATACATAGTTGAGCAATCAGTTTATGAAACAAAATACTAATAATGCGAATAAAGTCAGATGAAGAATGGCAAAAAAAGATTAGGAAGTCGCCACAAATGCATCAAATACTGTAAAGTGGAAAGTTGTTCGTCTCTTAAAGATAAATTTAAACCGGGCTACTAGAACAGAATTTTTACCAAGAAAATTAGAAATGCAACTGAGAGCTTTTGTCTGTTGCAAGCCTCTGAGTAAAATAAACGTATAAAGGGGAGGAGAACAGAGGATACGACACATCAGATGGAACTTACTAGGATATCTCATAACGGTACTCGAAGAAGTGTTTTCTGGTTATTTCAAAATATCTACATATATCACCCAGGAAAAAAGGCTTTAAGGGACACAGAGAGAATAAATATAACGAAAAAACTAAGGCTTATTAATTTTTGTATCGATATTTTTTTTTTTTTGGAAATCAAGACCAATAAATATTTGGAAACGTCACTTGTTGGATTTTTTCCATAGTTTTTTCGAACATAACGCACCTGACTTGTTAAGAAAAAACAACTTTTCATTTCAAGAACAAAAATTCCTATTTGGCGAAGGTTAGCGGAAAGCAGTTTGCAGTTTAATCATATAAAACGTCGTCCAACTGGAGCGGTCATTTTAAATCTCTCATTAGTGTTGAACTCGCAAAAGTCAAGTATCGTTGTAAGACTATTACTAAGCTAAAACTCGAAAGATGTAAAATATGGGTCAATACAAACACATTTTGAAAAGCTGAAAATTCGCTACAAAAGAATTTTAAGTCATCATTTAGCACCTTCTCACACATATATAGTACATTTAATCGATCAAAAACTTCTCGGATGGATTTGTAACATGAAGACTCCAATTCGCGCTTGTCCTGCAAATTCCCTACAACATTTCGTTAAGAACTGAAACTAATCTTTGCGACAGTATCAGAGACCGTCAGTTATTCAAATCAGTTTTACTGTGTTCCATTCTGATGGTCGCGACAATACAATCCATACCAATCATGCTCCGCTGAATTCATCTTTACAAGCGCCCTAATAGTTTTCCTGAAACTTGCCTGCTTTTACAACCGGCCCTCACATCCCATTGGTTGTTATTAACTTGCCCTCGACTTCATAGATTCCATATCCGATATCACTTATCCCAACGGCATTATCATCATCTGTGGCGATTTCAACCTTCCGTGCATTAAATGGGTTAAATTCGACCACGAGGTTCACTTTTTCGCGACTAACACCTCATCAGGTAAGGAAACTCTCTTCATAGACTGCCTCTCTGACTCTGGCATCGTCCAACGCAGTAATATCTTTAATAACATAAGTCAACAACTTGACCTGACCTCATCTGACAACGGAAACTGCGTTATAACCGCAAATACTATCGGGAAACCTTTCACTCGATAATCAATCGATATATGTACGTTTTGCAAAAGCAAATATTCTTCTGCAAATTCCCCAATATCTGTCCCATATTCGTCAAAAGAGTACTACACTTCATTTCCACCTTGGTACACCAAGGAATTACGCTCCCTGCGCAACAAAGTGGCACGTGCATTTAAAATTCCACTCTGTTCCTGCATTTCTATTTACTCGTACTTGCTCGTGCATTTCTATTTACTCGTACGGAATTCGCACAGCTATATGAATCTCTGACACCTAACCCGAATTCAATACTCTCTTAGTTCACTTAAGAACAGCAAAAACAATAGCGGATAACTATCCATCCCATCTTTAATCTTCTTAATACTTCTTGCAAATTTTTTTCCCATTTTTTCAGCTAGTCGTCCACCGAATAGTTTATCGAAAACTGTCACTACAATGTAATTTTCAGGTCTTCTATTTCTGATCCAAGTGTCAAGCTATCACTTACGCCCGTAAGCGCTTTCCTCCACCTCCCATCTTATCTGTCATGTCAACATATCTGTCCTGTCAACTTTTTGGTTGATTTATCTTTTATCTGAACGAGAACTTAACTTTCGTCATCAAATTGTCAATATTATCAAACGCACCAATTCTTCTCGGGTTTGTGAAGATTTGGTCTAAGGAGTTCTTGAATGCTTACATCACTAAATCGATACATTTTCATCATTAGCCCCTTCTTAAATATACTAGTATAGTTTGATCCCGCTCTCACGGTAGGTTTGTTTGTTACTTCGTGGTCTTCCCTAGGCTGATACCTATAATTTACCGCCTTATATGAATCGTTTAAAACTATTCAACCTACAACCTCCAGGAGAACGACGCAAGATCGTAAACATACTTACTAGTGACATTGACTGCCTCTCACCGCTTTAGATATAACTAACCTATGCAGATATAACTAATTATACTTCTTCACTTTCAATGAAGTCAAAAGGCCGAGATAAACATTTTATTTTTTTACTTTTTAGAGTTTTTTTATCATAATAATATAGTGTACACGCCAGAAGTCAAGAATTTAATATCAATTTATCGCTTGTGGTGGCAATAATCACCGTTATTCATATTTACATATGTAAACTGTGTGTTATTTTAAACTGAAACACTAGGTTCAAAAGTGTGACTGGTCTTCACAAGCTACTTTGTCTTGTGTTGTTCAATATATAAAGTGACTTTTATTTTTCTCGAAAAAAATGTACGTATTCATCAATATCTGTTTTGTCCCCTACAAAGTAAACACCCTCAAATATAATATATGTACTTGCGCCAGCGTTTCCACACAGCATTTCTGATATGCAATATCCTCAGTCGTGGCAAATCTTCGCCGTTTTAGTTTGAGAAGAGAAAAAAGACGCAGGAGCGAGCACAAATTCTTACGCTCTCTTCGTATTACACAAGAAGTCACCTTATTTTTTTAGCAAATCTTGTGCAATAGTTTTCCTTCGTTATAAAAAAAAAGCAACCATCCATTCAAACTGGTTGTAAATTTAATCAAGTGCTTCCCCCGTAATTGCGCGGCGAATGAAATTGGTTCGGTGTCGATATCATTATCGGTTCTCGAGATATACGAGGCGAAAGATTTGAGTTTTAAGGACCTCGAAACATGAAGATATGTCAATATTTTTAATTCGGAAGATCCAACCCAATGCAATATCAATAATGAATGAATGAAAAGATAACCTGGTGTGAGCCCACTGATGTGCTTCACAAAATGAATATTTGAATACATAAAGCGGGAAACCAGAGGAAACCGCCCCAACTGACTTGACCAAGGTTGCTTCCCTTCTGCGATAAAAAAGCTTGAATTTTTTAAAAAATAAAAAATAAAACCTCAAATAAGATTAATTAGATTACAAGATATGCTTTACATTGACCTTGCCACCCGACGGTTTAACGTTCCTTAACCAAAATTACAAGTCAGCATTTGTTAACCATAATCATTTCTCACCTGCTATTCTTATTCTTCAACTACTGTTTGAGCACATGCTCCATTGGCCTTGCTCAATCCACCCAACACCTCATAAACACTTGAGACAAAAAACAGTACACGTGTTCATTCACCTTCGCGAATCAGGTTTATCCATCCGCATAAGCCCCAAGGTGATATAAAACTAATCTATCCATGTCGTTAACCACGTTTGCATTTAAATTCATTGCTCAGCCGTCAATGTCTATTAATTTATTACCATCGACCGATAAAAGAATTTATTAAACGATTTGATAGTATTTTTGTTATTCAGTTACTCACCTGTTCTTTTAATAGCAGCCCCTCCCACAGCCCACAAGACTGTCTCGCGTCTGGCGACATGCTGACATGTCTAAAATCAACATGGCAGACTAATAAACATCCGCCAGTTTAAACAAAACAATTTGAGCTCATACAATATATTGGTACCGGGTGAGCCTTTGTGTTGGATTTTTATCGATATACTCTATCTGGAAAATCGATTGGCGAGAGGTGTAAACGAGGAAAAACAAGCCGCATGGCCTTGATTGCCATAAAGATACATACGGGTATGCGACTTGTGAATTGCTCGTGAGGGTGTAGTGGGATTGTATCTTTTACTAACGATGTTTTTGATGCTTGAAAATGATAAAAACGCCATTTCTCGAAAAAGTTTAGTTTTTCAGGGAAAGATACTGACTTCAGCGCAGGGACAAGGCCTTAGCGTAGTTCCTTTGGTGTAGCTATTTACCATGATATCTCTAAAAGTATGTCATACGACTTTTTTAAGGTACACCACGGCGTAATGCGATATGTACTTTGCTATTAACACAAATCAAGTCAACGTCATCGTTGCTGTTTTGTCGTCTGCCCCTGAATCGGCTTGATAGGGATTAGTTGCGTGTAAATCGCTTAGGGCAGCCATAGGACTGAACATTTTGATTGAATGGAACCAGGTATCAAATTGTGCATGGATTTCCCACTTGAACCATACTGTTGGTTCAGAGCTATCGTATAAGGACTGACGAAAACATTGTTATGTCTATGTGGCAAACATAATATAAATTTAATAACTCAATTACGCTCGGTATGCGACAAGTTACTTAATTATAAAGTTGTGTTTTTGTTTTGTTTATCCGGATTCTATTGAATAGCAAACTTGTAAACACAAGTGAGAGAAAGACAACAGATGAGTTGTGTGTATGTACATTGAAAAGCCACAAAAATCCGTCGTCAGACGTGCGTGGCGCCAAATATAAACACATGTCAGCCGAGAACAACCTCGATTCTAACCACGCAAATCTACATACACACAATCCGATTTAACCCCATTTATAGTCAAAACTTGTTCGTCTACAAAGAACACGAGCCATGGTTTGATCCTCTTTTACATAAACCTAGCATTTAGCTCGCGATACCTTAACACGGAAAAGGAAAAAAACAAAAATGAATGTATCTCTTCCTGAAGACGACATGCGAACTTAATTTTTTATATGAAATCAGCAAACAGGCAAAAAGCAACGCTTGAACGCGAAGTTATGGCCACGGGTAGGAGTAGTACGTGCGGATGTACATGTGTAGTTTAGATGGTTTGGGATCTTATCTGTTTCTTTTGAAGTTTTGGTGGGTGTCAGCAACAATTTTGGTGAGTTTGGTATTCATAACACGTTCAGGGTACTTCCACGTCGAAGCGCGAAGCTATTGTTGCATTCAGAGGTAAGTCTCTTGTTTTTTTACTTAGAGACTTGAGCAGAAACAATGTAGTTCATTATTATAGTGAATACGAACTTTGCTTTACAGCCAAAGACATTCTTGCTTATGTAAGCAGGATATTGCATCCAGGTACATATGTATGACTCTATGGCTCTGACGTTTCAAGTGGCAACGCCGTCATTCTTTGAACCTGATATTCTACTATTGTCACCATTTTACCATAAGCGTTATACCATTCAACTAGGCCGTAAAATAATTAAAGTTTATCATAAAGAATCGTCAAACTTTTCGCGAGTAGAAGCGAGCGATTTATCGAAGTATTAGTTCCTATACCGCGCTTCCTCGTTGCGCAAAATAAGTTGGCAAATTCAAGCTGGCGATTTATGCGAACACGCTTGGAAATGCCTCCGTAAAAGATCTAACTGACACTAAAACTGAAACATCAAACTTGTCATGCTCTTGCTGTTAGGCTCTGGAGCGGATGAAGACGGATCCGAATTTTAGCGAATAAATCATTTTCAGTCATGAATTATGTATATCTTTGATTGAAAAATGTCAATGTGGGTAATAATCAATAGCATCAAGGGTCTCCGCTGCATACCGTCGTATTTGGTATAGATTTTGGACAGTCGGATTTATTGGATCATACTTCTTGCAAAATGGGAATGGACAAACGGTGAGTGTCAATGGTGAAAAGGACCATAATAATCGACTATTTGTGACCATAATTGGGTGAGATGGATCTGGGCAAGATGTGCTTCTAACAAGACGACGCAACTTACCATAGGCGGGTGGTCCGATAAGTACTTAGCCTACAAAAGAAAAACAAAAATTTCGGAGAAATGGCAATTTATTTTTCAATATAGTCTCCCTTTAGCTCGATACACTTGACCCAGCGATGCTCCAACTTCTTTAACCCGTCTGACAAATACGTTTTCTCGAGGTCTGCAAAGTAGGCCTCCGAGGCGGCGATGACCTCCTCATTCGACTGAAATTTCTGCCCGGCGAGTGACTTTTTCAAGTTTGGAAACAAAAAGAAGTCGCACGGGGCCAAATCTGGAGAATACGGTGGATGGGGCAGCAGTTCGTAGCCCAATTCGACAAATTTTGCCGTGGCGAAGGCGGAGGTGTGAGCCGGAGCGTTATCATGGTGGAAGAGCACTTTTTTCTTCGCCAAGTGGGGCCGTTTTTTCTTCAATTCGGCGTCGAATCGGCCCAATCACACCTTGTGAATCCCAGAAAACGGTGGCCATCACCTTTCCGGCCGATGGGACAGTCTTCGCCTTCTTTGGAGCACGTTCACCGGGTGAAGTCCACTGTTTCAACTGTTCCTTGGTCTCTGGTGTGTACCAGTGGATCCACGTTTCGTCGGCTGTCACGAAACGACGCAGAAACTCCTTCGGATTGTGCTTGAATAGCGTCAAACACTGCTTTGAAGTGGTTTCACGGTTGCGCTTGTTGTCCGGAGTGAGCAGCACCCATCGCGCCGACAGCTTTCTCATGCCCAAAATTTCATGCAGGATATGACCCACGCGATCTTTGAAATGCCTACTGTCTCAGCTATCTCGCGCATCTTCAATCGGCGGTCTGCCAATACGAGATCGTAGATTTTTGTCACGTTATCCTCCGTGGTAGCCGTTTTCGGGGCACGTGGACGTGGCTCATCAAAAACCGACGTGCGACCACGTTGAAACTCGTTAAACCAATTTTTGATGATCGCTATCGAAGGAGAAGGGTCACCGTACACAGCATCCAAACGCTCTTTGATTTCGCTGCGCCATTTCCCTTCCAAAAACAATCGAATCACCGACCGATATTGCTCTTTTTCCATTTTTCTAAAATCCGCGGACACTCCCGCTTCCACAAGCGGTCAAAACAAAACTACGAGTCCGACCCGGCTTTTCGACAGTGGCCGTCTACTAGAATGTACTACACGATAGTAAGTCGCTCTTGCGATACTAGCGCCATCAGGCGGTGAGGCTAAGTAATTACCGGACCACTCCCGTATATCGTGCTAACATTGGAGAAGTTACAGGAAAAGCTCCCAAAACGCGTTACGTTCAGATAAGCGATAGGGAATGATGGTCAAGATCGCGCGTCTTAGCGCGTTTAGACATATTTTGCGTGGGCTTAATTAAAGCGCTGGATTATGGCAGCAAATCAACAATGATTGAGCAACTGGAGAACAACATCGAGAGTTATGCAAAATTTGATCTTTCAGATCAAGTATTGTGAACGAAGCTTCTTAACAAAAAAACACTTATAAGGCACTGTGTCTCCACAATGATCACTGACAAAACACTCATTGATACGGTAGGAAGGTTGGTAACGATGGCTACCTGGTTTCTATCACTGCTGCGATTCGAAGGAGTTATTCGAACGATGTGTATTTAATTGGTGTGTTTTGCCACGCTTTGCCACGCTCTTCCAGTTTCGAGATGATTGCTGGTGATAAAACTCTGGCGGTTTGGCTATCCTGGTGACTGTGCTTTTGGAGCAGGGTTTTCTGAGTGTATGCACATAAACCATAATTGTTATTACTTCTGCTTGAAAGATGTCCGAGTAAAAGGGAGACTGCATGAATCAAAAATATTTAGTTGAATATAGTTGAATAGACAAGAACATCCCTGACCCTTAGCCGAACTCCATCTTGGATCCATCAGTATAAGTCAAGAACTGGTAATCTGAATCCAGCGTAGCACAAATTCAATTTAGCGCATGTTGGAGTCTATTTCAGATTCACGAGCAGGAGTATCAAACCTATATTATAGCCATATGGTCTAGATTACCAGTAGCATGCTGTGGAGCATGATGACGTTTCCCTCCAACATGCATGTCTGGGTATTAAGACATACGTGTTTAGAACTCTCTAAGGTTCGGATTATCCAAGTTTACATTGAGACTCGAATGCGGTAAAGTTAGGAACCCGTTTAACGCCTTTAATCTATTTGGATTTGAGGTGCCCTTCTCTTGTTCAGAATTGATTGGTGCTTGAACGGTTCACCTTGTGATGCTAGCCTCAAATTCAGCCTATCCTTGTGGCTTTCAGGGTCTAACTTAACTTGATTTCCTTTTTTGGGTGTGTTTTTAGCATGTAAGCTACATATTAACAATATGGTGCTTTATTAAAAAACCAACGATTTCACTGGTAATATAGGAAGGCAAATTCAGGAATCTTCTTATTGGAAGAGAAATTAAAAAAAAAGGAATAAAGAGTTATTTGAAAGGGTTCCAGTACATGATTGCGCATTGAAGATGAAAGTACGATCAAGCTTTTCGAACTTGATCCATTTTTTTTACTTAGTCTTACAAAAACTGGGCCCTTACTCTGTATTGCTAGTCTAATATGAAATTGCTCGAATTCGCAAAATCGGTACTCTCTATTTCTATTAGCAATGACATATTTTTGAAAATCGAACAGCCTTGAATTGCCAACTGAAATATCCTTTGTTTTCGCAAAATCGGTACTGCTGCGTATTGCGCATTTAAATGTCAAACTCATTCGTATTCGCATTTTTTTGTTCGATTGTGTAGCATTGACATCTTCTAGTTTGGCCATGAAAACTGCTTTAGACTCCGTACGAATATACTCCGAAGGAATATCACACTCTGCTGGATCATAGAAAATTAAAATAGACAACGAGAAAGCTTTTGAGTTCACTAGAGGGAGTTGAGCACCAACAGTGCTTCAAGCTGTTAAAGCTCCACGTGTACCATCAGCGCCTACATTGTAATTTTCTAATTGTATGGCTTACGAGGACTTCGTCTTGCAACATATGTATGTATCAATGAGGGATAGCCAGCTGGGTTATGTTGATCATGCGAGTTGCCCATCTGCACACATGTGCGAAATTCGAACTTAAAAAGCTCACATTCCTAAGGTAAAAAAGTGTTTTGAGGTTCAAGAGGGGCGTCATTTGACTCGTTGTGTAAGTATGGATGGTATAGAATAGAACCCATTTTAAGAGAGTAACTAGTCAGATTTGTATAAACTTTGAACGCCGTCTGTGTTAACCTATCATGAAGCTGGGATATTAAGACAAATTTTCATTTAAGTCTTGTGGCATTCAATATTATTGAGCGGTTTTGAGTAAGTTCGTAAGGAACTGCCAAAAATTCAAGAGACCTAATTAAGACAGCGAACTACTTAAGGGATGAGCCAATAGATGGTGTGGATGTTGGCTGGCATTTACTAGTTAACAGTAAGGACAGTAAAGTACAATCTTTGGCAATTCAGCAAAAGCGTGTTACAAAAATGGCTGAAAATGTGGTTACATTTCATGAAATTCGTGAATTTTTCGGTCAAAATAAACGCCTAAAAAGTCCAGAATGGTGAATTGCTTTGAAGAAGCTCGTCCGTTATCGGCTCAAACTCCATAAAAACATGTCCCGACAGCGAAAGTGTTCGATACTAGCTTCAAAGTCAACGATTGGGTCACACAAATGACACTTTACGGCGCGTTTTTTTTTTTTGTTTAACTTCATTTACACGTCTATAAAACCTAATTACATTACAATCCACAGCGTTTAGACCATCAACGACGTCGGCGACGGGTTATATGGATGTCGGATGGCTGAGACACATTTTTGTCTGAATGGATGCTTAAATGAGTGATGCGGATTTCGGGTAGGGGGCATCATTGTACCGAACTTTTCGAAGATGAGGCTGGAGACGCGGTTACAGGGAATGAAGAGCGTTATCGTCACATGTTGACAGTCAGAAAAATCCCATTATGACGGTCGTGTAATGGTCATCCGATTTTACACCTTTATGATTTTTTCTGTGCAGTTATTTAAAGGGTCATGTTAATGTCAATAACCCAGCAAAATTTTAAAACCCCAAACAACATCCAAAATTAAATTGCGGCCATTGACCCATTTATTCTAAAATTCGCCGATAATTTCACCTTCAGATGAATGTCTGCAACATACATACATACATATGTCATGATTGTCACATAAGCCATGGTGTTCCATTCATAATTGCCAATAACATCAACAGCGAATTCACAAGAATATTAAAAAAAAAGTTACGAAAACTTCTGTAGTACCACAGCTTCTAATGCTGAGCCGCCTCCTATCCAATCAACTTTTCGCTTTTTCTAACCAGCAACAACAGCCACCAATTTCTTTTCTACCTCTCCACGTGCCCACACACAATCGTATCCTAATTACCTTTCACGAAATAGCAAGGAAAATCCGAACAAATCAGGATTCTTCGAAACACGATTGAAAGAGAGCACACAGCCGAATCTATCATTAAAATTTATGACACCAATAGCAGAAAATGTTATTCGAGTTAAAGAATCTATGTTTATGATCCATGAACTGGAAAGGTACGGGGGAATTCCAATCTTTCCACGTGAAGGTTAACTCGCGTTCTTACGAATACTTTGATCTTGAATGAAGGCTGTCTCGTGATATTTCGTGAATATCTTTCGTATTTTCGAAAACAAAATCACGAGAACATCATCCGGATTGATTGTTTAGATAGATGTCAAGAACAGTGTTGCTATCAGTAATCGTGATAACTCACCCCAAAGAGTAGGCGCTCCGTGCTCTATTGTTTATGAATGACGTAAGTGTAATGAGAAAATGAGTTTTTTTGTTAGAACTCCTTCAGTCAGCCCTCACCTAAATCCAAAGTTCTTTGTATACATCACATGAAAAGATATTTATGCGAAAATACAAAAGTGTTGATAAATACTTCACTGAAAATTTGCTGTTTAATGTCACTGTACCACGTTTGAAACGTATAACAGACACGGCGAAGAAGGCAAGTGGAACTTAATTGAGAACAAATCAACTCGATATTACCGGGTACATCCGACCTACTTTCAGACAACACCAATTCATTCCACCAAACGGAGCACGTACGAGTATACAACGGGAAAAAAACTGTGTGATTAAATGACAATTACCAGTACCTATAGTACTGTGTACACAGTTGCATCGGAACAATCCCACATTAACGTCATCATCATCGTCATGTCGTTAGATATTGTATTCACGGTTCACTCGTCATCATGAAGGTGTAAACGAAAGTGCAAGTGAAATCCACAAAGATACGGTATCTACGAAAAATGCCTGCATCTCCATCTCAACTGAATAAAAGTCACTGTGTTACAAGGTAACTGCACGAATACATATTTACCTCGCCACCCCACACGTGATACAGTATCCATCGGTTGATCAAACTCGTTCGACCAGTATCCTTCGCGACGAGTGTGCGTTTCACCATAAATAGCAAACACGTTAAGCTTCAAAATGCAGCAGTTCAATGTTCGCATCTCAGGTAAATACGATTAAGACAGGCTAAATGAACCGAAACTCGACAATAAAAAAATCACAAAAGATACACGAAAAAGTGAGCTATATGCAGTGCGCATGCCGCAGATACGGGTACCTATGTATCTATACATCTTTTCTTGTTTATTTTGGTTAGCATTTTTTGGGGAAAACACCCAATAATCGCGTTTTACTCCACAGAATAACAAACACCGAGTGGCTGATGAGTTGGATCCGAATACAACAGGAGATGTATCCATGCAGACAGATAAACATCTAGAACGACGAATGGATACTTACTTGTTTGTTTTGGTATATCTCCGTTTTATTCGATGCTCCCTTGAAGGTCCTTGCTGCTTCGTACTACTCTTAGCTATCGATTTTTCAACTTGAATAGCAAAATTTAAATTTGTATCTTTTCTTCAATTCACTGCACACAGTTGTATCTTTTATATGGTGACAAACACAATTTCGAGGACGTTATGCGAAAAAAAATCGAGTGAAAAAAAATATCTTAAAATTCTGTCGATACACTTGTCCGGGGTGACGAACCTGCTGTCGTCGAAAACTGTTTACATTTGAACAATCGAACGAAAGAAAAACATTTAATGACCAGGTTGACCAAACACTATCTAATTGAATTTGCCAGCTGAAATCACTACCGATACGCATAGAACGTATCCGTATCTATGCAGAATTTGATATACTACCACTACGATGACGAGTGCCAGGTATAGAACAGGTGCAGTCTATGAAATCAAAACAAAACACCCTCGACCCCGGGGGAGTAAATAGAAATCAGAAACAGAACACGGAAAAGTGGGCTGCACTCGAAACAGCTGAAGAACAACGCAAAGATACAATTTTTGTCGATATTTTAACTTTTTTTCTTTCTTGTTTATTTGTTTTCAAAACTCTCTGTCGACCGTGGGTACGTGTATTTCACTATAACGAGTATATAATCGAACTGAAAAAAGGAACGAGCAAACACGAACATGGACGTACCTCGCCTTACGATACAACCAGATTGAGATACAAATTACGACTGACGGGCTGAGTTGTTGCTCGACTGTTGAACACCGTCATACCACGAGTCTGGTGCTATCGAACTCACCATGGACGGACTGTGTGCTGTTCGATTGTTTGACGCTCTGTCTGATGCTAAATACTGGCTTCTGACGACTTTTTTTTTCTTCATTTTCTGCTTGTCTGGGCAGGTGGGTGAATGTATCTCTCTAATTCATTCTGTATTCGGTGTATTTAGTCACATATTAATAGATTGTATGCATATGAAGTTGGACGTACTCGTAGTAAGTTGTTATGCTATGCTAATTGCGTTGACGGGTCTTTGATAAGAACAAAGGAGTTGTGCGCTGTCAGTCGTGTTCACGGTGGATCCTGTGAGGGTTATTTCAAGACGACTGCGTTCTCTGTTCCCCTTTTTTTTTATTCACTTAATGATTTATGGGTAAATGGGCGTCGGTTGGCGTGAGTGTTGCTGGTTAGATGGTTATCGGTGATTTTTGATTGATACTCATTGATTGCGCCGGAAACGGATATGTGAGCGGAATAAATATGCTTCACTCGAGGGATGGAGGAGACAATTAAACGTGTGCTTATTATGTAAAACAGGCAATGAATAAAGATCAATGACAAACAGTGTGATATTCGCGTCTTACCGCCAGACCATGTGAACAAAGAGCCAGGCTTGAAACTTGTTCTGGTGTTCTAAATACGGATTTGGTCGAGTGTGATTTAAAAACCGGCAATCGGCGTATGACGTGGGTAACCATAATTCGGAACGGTTGGCCAGACTGAATGTCAATTTTTTTTTTGGTGTTAGAATGTCCCAAAGGTCAGACCAAAGTTGAGTAAGTGGTTTGGGATTGAAATAAACATCTTAAGTGGACCTTGGCTAAATTAACTTTTGTTCGGGTTCGTGAAGGTGTTGGAAAAGCGCGTACATAAGTAAGCTTGGCATACCAAGTAAGGTTCTGCCAAAGTGAGTTACCAGAGCTGACAGAAAAAGTGCATAACGTCACGGAATTCTTTTCTTTCAGACACATCCCTGGCATAGATGGCTTGAGTAATCTGCATCTCGCGTTGTATGTGGACACACACTAAATGGCGTTAGAAAGATGAGGCATCGTACTAAATAACTTCCCTGACAGTTTCTTGATCGAGTAACTCAATTTCGTTTAGCCCCTGTCAAAATAATTTACACTTGTTCTTCGATAAAAAATTTATTGAAATTTTGTGAAAATTTATTTTCGATTTCGTCGATTCCGTTCCAGTAATTCCGATGTTAAAGTTGTGCCCCGCTATAGAAGGTCAATTGTCGAAAATTTAGATATTACCATGGAAATCTTCGAGTCTGATCATCATGTAAGCACTGTTTCAATTGTCCATGAGCTAAAAATTGAACGAAAAATCGTTAGGAACCATTTGAGCAAGACTGGATATGAAAAGAAGTTTGATGTATGGGTGCCATACGAGTTAACGCGAAAAAACATCATGGACTGAATTTGCATCTGCAAATCGCAGCGGTTGAATCACGGTGAGCCGGCGCAAGTAGTTCCCAAGCCAGGATTGACGGCCAAGAAAGTTTTACTGTGCGATCGATGGTATTGGCAGGGATTCACATGCTATGAGCTTCTCCTCTACGACGAAACTCTTAATTCGAAGGAAACAATCGCCCAGAACCAGCCAGCTTGGTCTCAAAGGAGACGAATTGTGTTCCATCAAAAGCCGGGCACACACATCGGGGGTGACTCGCCAAAAGATCGGGGAGCTTGATTTTGAAGTTCTTATACATCCACCTCATACATTATAGTCCGCAATTGGGATCAATTGATTAACATGCGTTCCTGTCCATGGCGAACGATTTTGCTGATAAAAATTCGTCTGAAGAAAACCTTGTGAAAAACAACTGTCATAGTTTTTGTCAATTTGACGAAGACGAAAGTTTCTAATCCTTTAGAATGGTAACAAGTTATCGAACAAAACGGCGCATATTTCACTTAAATCAGACCAATCAAACCATGCTTAATGAAACCTTCAAACCCATTTCATACAAAAATAATGGACATGCAGAATGTCAATCGTGGCGTCCGCTGTATAGCGTGCAGCGTCTTCCTGCCATATAGTTCAATTCGGGATATAGAAATTGGTTATCATCGTTCTGTAGCACTCGATCACCATTGAAGGTGATCGCCTCACGAACGTCGTTTTCCAAAAAGTTCGGCCTAAAATCCACACCAAACGGTAATTTTTGATGATTGTCACCTGGTGAACCTCGTGTGGGTTGGCGTCGTCCCATATACGGCAATTTGGCTTGTTTACACAGCCATTCATCCAAAAATGGGTCTTGTCGCTAAAATTGATCTGGCTGGCCGGGGAGAGAGAGATATTTACCCGCCTCAAATGAAAAACCCTTTATAAAAACAGTCCTTGCCCAGCCCCGTTTGAGTTTCGATGATCATTGATAATAATCTTGTTCAGTTTTTATACGCCCGTGATCTTCAATGCCTCTGCAACCTTCTTCTAATTACTCTTACACCACGATTAAATCCAAGTTTTATTCATAACAGACTCGGAAAAAATTCGGAAAATAAATTTATTTAAGATATTGCTTCGAAACCTTTAGCGTTGCCACACTTTCGCCATCGGCTTTTCTACGACTCGAAGCCTCCTTGGTAGATGATTTTTTTTTAATGGTGATGTCATTTGAGAAAAAAAATTACTTTTAGGATAGTCTGCTGGGCAGAATAGGGTATTTGAAGGGGTTGAGCAATCATGGCCGTTTTGCACTAGGCAGTCGGTCACTTTAGAGCTATATGGCTGGGTGCATTGGTGTAATGGAATTTCGATTTTCTGTCGATGATTGGCCTGTCTCGGTTTACCTTTCTCTTCGGTCTTCTTCGATCTGCGACCATGTGCATACTTAATCATCGATAAATCTCTGCTTCTATGGATTAGAAATTACCTTTCGAACCGTTCAATTCAAGTTGTTTTGGATGGGTTCAAGTCTGATATTCACCAAATAAATGCTGGTGTCCCCCAAGGCTCTGTTTTGTCTCCGACTCTCTTTCTCATTTTTATAAATGATCTCTTATCTGTTACTTCTAATCCAATCCACTCCTTCGCTGATGACAGTACTCTCAGCTTTTCATATTCGTTCCAGGACTCACGTCCCTGCTCTTCGGCCGTAGAACTGGAACGGCAGCGTATGTCAAGCACATTGAATTCCGATCTTGACAGCATAATCGATTGGGGTAAAAATAATAGAGTAGAATTCAATGCTTCTAAAACTCAATGCTGTCTACTGTCGTTAAAGCGAACCCATAATAATCAGCCATTATCCATGAGCGGCGCTTGTGTCGACGAAACCGAAAAACTTTCCATCCTTGGTATGTGTATCAACACCAAACTTAATTGGAAAGATCACATATTTGAAATCGCCAAAAACGCGGCAAAATGTCTAGGTTTCCTCAAACGATGCAAGAAATATTTCACCCCCTCTGATTTGGCTTCAATTTATAAGGCCTACATCCGCCCCAAGCTTGAGTATAACGCTCATATCTGGTCTGGTGCCCCTAAAACTTCACTGCACCTACTAGATAGGATACAACAGCGAGCGATAAAACTTATAGGAGACACTAATATCGCAAAGTCAATTGACTCGCTTGAACACCGACGTAATGTGTCTTCCTTGTCACTATTTTATCGCTATTTTAACAACCGTTGCTCAAATGAGTTAGCCAATTGCATTCCTCATCTCCATGAATTCACCCGCAATACTCGTCTTGCCAGGAATGCTCATCAGTTTACCCTTAAGCCTGCTTTCGGACGTACAGTTAAGTTCAGGGATTCGTTCTTCAGCCGCACAACACGTTTATGGAATGCTCTTCCCAGCCCTATATTTCCTACTCACTACAATCCACAGACATTTAGGACCAATGTGCACAGGTACCTCCTCTCCCTTTCTCCCTCTATACCTTCGGCCCGTGCTGTGTCTTGATTCCGGACACTTAAGGGTAGTCATAACCCCTTTTGCGCGCGCAAATTATAAAAAAAAAAAAAAAAAAAAAATCAACGGTCTAAATTTAGCACTTCAAGCAAAAGTGGCACGCCGTCGTTGTTTTTTTAGGTCGTCCACCCCGGACTCATCCTCCACACTTTCTGGGCCACATTTGAAGAGCTGATACCCATTAAAAAAATACATTTTGACATGCTTTCATCCTCAAACATTTGGCGAAGCATACCCAATATCGCCCTACCTGAATTCCTCGGTCCAATACAAAATTTAATGGTGTACAGTTGTTTAATATTTCGCTGTATTCTGAGCTTGCACCGAAAGTAGTCCATTGAATATTGGACCTAGCCTGAACGAACGCAAGCAGGCGACTAAGACTTGGCGAGTTTTGAAGAGCAATTTTGCGAGTGCCGAGAAGGAACTATTCTCGATAACTTTTATACAAAAACTCTTTTCCTTTTGCCTTTTACTCTACTCTCCCGGTAGTTCAAAAGAACTTCAAACAAATTCAAATTAAGGCTTTATAAGTTTCAAAATGGACAAAATCTTACCAACGCTCAAAAATGAAAGCTTAAAATAGAGCAAAGGAGCTGTTGCCCACACACAAACATGGCTTGTTGCCGAATATCGTGTTTTCCCATGTGACACATTTCCCATCAATCGTTGGTGCTTATTTGAGGGAGAGAAAGTTTGAGCCTTCCAAACTACCAAATGTCCAAAAGTCAAACTTTGGTTTGGGCGGCTGTAACGAGTTGTTGCCTTTAAAGCCTTGGACAAGCAAATATTTGGCTAAAATTTGAATATCTCAAATAAGACTTTGTACACAAGACACGTGATTAAAAAATAACATCATTTGCTTCATTTCGCATACTTCTACAATCCCACGATGCAAATTCACTTCTTCGTCTTCTTAGATGGCGCTACAGTCCGGTGTGAACCTGGGCCTCAACCAACAAGCGTCTCCAATTGGCACGATTTTTTGCCAGTTTTTTTCCAGTGCCGCACTCCCAGTCCTCTTCCATCCGTGTGCGCCACCTTATATTCGGTCGTCCTTTGCTGCGACGTCCCTCAGGTTTGGGTTCGAAGACTCTTCGGACTCTTCGCTCTACATGGCCTAGTCATCTTATATACATAAGTCAGGATATCTGTACCAGAAAATCTGTTCTTTCATACCCTTTGGGGCAGAAAAATTCTGCAAAATGATTCAAAATGGCTACTTGACTGTCACTGTCACGTCTTGGTTACAGGTTTTCTTTCTTGACGTTTCATCAGAACTCTGAAGCAGAGCTGAATTTTCTTGAATTTAAAAAAATTATAGGGTTGATGCGCTTAAGAAAGTCCAGGTTTGTGCATCGTGCAACCCGTTTGTACCTCGATTTGAGGCGATAGTTCACCTTAATCGCCATAGTCGTTTTTATTGAACGACAAATGTCACTTATAGAAGTCGGTATTGCGATAGTCATTTTGCTTGTCGGTAAGTGGAACGTATTATCCTTATCAACAGATGTCACTCGTCGGTATTGTAACTCTCGTTTAAGTTCAAATAAACGACGAGTACTACGGTACTTTTTGGCGATCACATTTTTTCAAACGAAAAGCTCTATACCTATACATCCAAATTATATGTAAGTTTTCGTTTTTTTTTTCTTTTTCCTTTGTTTTTTGATTACCACTCTCCGATAAAGGTGATTATATTCAGATATGTTTGCCAACATAATACAATTAAGAAAATCGGACTAAAACAACCCGCATAAACAACAAAGTATGACATTGTATACACTTTGTATTGATCGTGAATGAATCAGTGCAACAACCATGTTTCTCATGTGACGCGTTCATAGGGCAGAGCCCTGTATTATGACATTGTACCTTATAATACTTGTGACGCTTGACTCGCTCGAAGAATAATTAGTTTTTTTTTGTTCAGAGTTGCGCAATACAAGGGAGAAAATGTGAAAATGATTTAATTTGATAGGTTCACTGCAAGTGCTTTCGTACATAATCTAAATACGAAAATGCCTACTCGTAACGTTAAAATCACCTTCTCATTGTCGTTGGCAGATTAGTCTACCAGAAATACTTTTAAGTATCATCAAATATTACTTGGGGAACTCGTTATTGACGCATTCTTTTTTTGGTTGTCGATCTTGCATAATTGGCTTGCCTCTGAGGCAAAACTCTGAACAAGGTCTAGGTGGCTCTCGAAACTTGATTTATTATTGTATAACAAACATCGAGTTACGACCATCTAGCTAATATGATCTACTGAAAACATTAGTAGAACAATTGAGTAGGGTGTACTGAGATCAGAGTCTTTTATACCAGTTAATTTATAATAGGGATATGTGGACTATGCGAATTTGAGAGAAAAGCATGAGAGGTTGATTGTTTTCATAACATTGGGGAGATCTACACTCATTTTTTTGGTATAAAAACCAGACTGAAGACATCTTGGCCAAAATTATTGTTCTGACTAGTAAGCTCGGTCCAATAAAGAGAGCAGCATATAAGTTATTTTCCGGGGGAACTAAGTACGTCAAATCAATTTCAAGAAACTTAAATGGAAGGTTCATTAAGAAGATAAAACTCAACTTCTGTTCAGCCTTCTCTGTAACAAGCTATGGTTGCCCTAAAATTAGTCTTCGCTTATTCCGTCAGGAGAAAAGTTCTTTATCATAACATTCCAAATTCTTTTTTTAACACTGTATGACGGATATCGTAGCGAGTAAGATCAATAAAATTTGACACCGGCAGCAGTTGCAAGATGCCATCAAGACCTTTGTGGATTTCTCAAGCTCAAGCAGAACCCATAGAGCAATGGAGAAGTTATCTCCGTCAGGGAAAACGCTTGGTTTCAAGACACCATTTTCAAGGAATTCCTGATTTGATGACCAGTGCTGACTGCCCATTTGGAGAAACAGGATTCATAAACGGCTGTAATGCATCCGCAGCAAAAACTATGGTCTAAAAAAGAAAGAGTACGAGAAAAGTGAGATCGAGGAGATGGATACAATCGCAGAAAAGACGCATGAACATTTTTCTAAACAATAGCATGCCAAGAATATAAAGTCAGAGTAGAAGCTGGGATGAACAGGGCCAACTTGTAATAGAGTGAGCTTCGATGCTAAAAATATTGAAAGAAAATTTCTTCGGACTGTATACGGGGAGATAGCCAAAATCCGCGCTCATAGCCGATCGAACCATTTACACTGAACGAAGAGGGATGAGAGAACTTCGTACTACCAACTTAGAAGAGATTAAGATAACTATGTCGAAGCTAAAGTCTAATAAAGCTACTCTTGTCTGCTACACTGCTTAAGGCGGCTGGATATGAGTTACATATATAAGATATCTCTGGTTATGTAAGATATTTACGACAGATCGAATAAAGGCTGATTTATTTGCTATTTGGTTTATTGACAACGCATGACCTGTGACATTTGCTAAATTTGAACATGCTCAATGAGTATTTCCATTTTGTTTTAAGAAGACTTATATTCGAACAATTCTTAGATTTTATTATTAAAATTCACTAACTGTGGTAAATGATAGCCCAAAAAGCACCAGCTGAATCTGGTCGACATGTGGCTCCAGCAAAACGGCGCTACAGTGCACATAGTATGCGAACCGATAGGCCTTTTAAGAAGTGAATTCAGTGGGCAATTTATCTCATGTTTTGACAATAAGCCAGTGTCGATTGCAGCTTTGGAAGACATGTCTTTTTAGCTCGGAAAAGTGACTCAAAATTGAACAATTGGTATTAGTAAAATACAGATGACCCACGAATTTCAGGTCGACTCTAAGAGCGTATATGACAGTGTCTACAGAAATGAGTCAGACAAACCCATGTCATGCCAAATTCATTTGGCTCTGCAGGATTACAGTGGAAAATTTAAATTCGCGTTGCAACATTATTCATTTCTACACCCAGATAATAATGATGAGATTAAATGAACACAGTATGTCTTCAATTGACAATTTAAGAGCTTTGAAGCAGAAGCGGTTGGGAGTAAATGAGGATAAAACCAAATACAAACACAAACTTTCATCTTTGAAAATTATATTTTTGAAGTAGTTGAGAACACTTTAAATAAGTAGTAAAAAGGGGTAAGCCCTCAAATCGTACAGAACATTTAATGCCAACAGTTTTTTCCTTAGGTTCAAGATTCATTTGAAAAGTATGGTGCTCTCAAAAAACCAAAACTAGAAGGGCTAAATGGTTCAAGGTTCAAGTTTACGCTGAATTGTAGAGCCCTCTGCAAGTAAGTATTACGACAGTATTGTCAGACTCATGATTTTAAAATGCTTTGTGCCTGAATGAATATAAAGTAGCCGGAAAATATTTCACAAGTAATTAAAGAAATATTTGCCCAAGTGCTTCGAAATTCTTGTTGTCATGTCTAGAACGAATTATGACCAAAAAATTCTTTTATCAGCCTACAGCTAATGAGGTTATATCTCATGAACCTCTTATCTCGTGTCAGAAGTCCCATCTGCCTGCAACAGTATCCAAATGATAAGAATTCCATGTGAATCATTTCGATCCGCACTAATGGTCGTCAACATTTTACCTTTTCAGCAGCTGATAATCCCACCACTAGTTTTTGGAAATCAATAGGAACCACAACTATTACTAAATCCAATGTCAGTAGATACTCGTTCTAGCTAATATTTTTATTACGAATATTATAGATATTCATCGTGGAAGTACCAACGGAAATTGGGTGACCGTCATTGTCAGGTTGCCTGAACGGTTTAAGTGACCCTTCGCATGTTTAATGTTAGGTTATTTATTAGAAGTATCTAACGTGTCACTTTTGGTGCCGGAGCAAAAACGGTCTACGCCTCGTGGAGTAATTAGAGCGAGAACACAAAAAAGCTAATAAAATTCAGAGGGCAGCTGTCATTCTATTGTAAATGTTAACACATTACGCTCTATAGCCGCATTGGGCTTATCATTGTAGTCGGGAAAGAAGTACATGTATATGGATTCGTGGAGTAGATGCGTGTATTTTAGCAGGATTGGGCTTGGTGGATTTTATTAGCGAAAGTAAACTACTTTTAATGCATCTTGTGAACTCACTCCCAATCCTTTTTGATGTCATACAAAATACAGATAGCTTTGTAGTAAAAAAGTAATCGTCAAACCGTAATGCTCGGGAGTAAACATTTGTTATTCATTAGGCCCTGATTGGTATAGTATGACATTTTTCAGTTGCCTACACCATATAGTCCAGAAAGGCACTTGAATGTCCAGAACAGGTTCCACATGGACCCAAGCGAGCAGCCCTTAGGATAAAATCCAAAAAAGATAACAAACAATGAAGCAAAACATCAATTGTCTATTGCTTCAGCCTAACCTTACCTTTCACATTCATTCGATGAGTCACGTCTGTTTCTAGTAACGAATCTGCTTCTTGAAGCAAAACGAAATAAGAACAATGCATAGAACTATCGTATCGTACAACTGCTTTATGTTCGTCCAATGAAATCCAGGTCAGATTACAACAGAGATTTTGTAGTGATTCAGAACGGTAGCGTGTAACATAGTTTCAGCGAGAAATGAATTATGCACACTTTCAGCCTAAGTTTGATAGCAAGGCGGAAGTAGCCACTGTTTCCAATTCATCCAAGAATGCACTTGAATTTTATATTTTTCTAGTTTTGATAGCTTTTTGACGATAAGATTGGAGAGCATGGATAAATGTGAAACCCGTTTAATCTGTTTGAAGCCTTAGGAGTAATCAAAGCCTCCGAGAGCTTATTTTTTTGAAGAGCAGAATACGAGTATTCTAGTCGTGTCGAATATGTAGACGATTTAGGTCAATCAGAGGGCCTTCTTAGCTCTCTAGGAAGCATTATATTAGCTTTCTTATGGTGCTAAGTTCATGATTATGATTTAGATGCCAAGTTGTGAGAGCAAAAGACCGCAGTTTCAAGATCCTGGATAGTAAAATTCAGGCTGCACCTATGGAGTTTAATATCCTCACTTCTATAGACACCCATGCGGATCAAAAGTCAGTTTAAACAGAAGTGAGACATGAGTACCTTGTTTGGATTAATAAATGATATAAAAAGCTCTACGTCTGGAGGCTGGAATATAATACAAGTTTGAAAGCAGGTTTTGTGCCATCTTCAGTTTAATGCTTGAACTATTGGGAGTACAAATCAGTTCGACAAAGTATGTTTTAAGAATGGTGATTCCAGTGTAAAATATAAGCCTAATAAAAATTCGAAGAAAAATTTGGGGGCCTTACTGGAAGAAGATCCGAGTCAAACGCAAATGGAGCTTGCAGGGTCACTGAGGGTAATTCAGCAAGTGTGTGTCTTCAAGTGGCCTTACGATTAAAATCCATGGGAATTATTCAGAAGAAAGGCAAACCTTATGAATTGAAACCGAGAGGTTTTGAAAGGCAATTTTCAACTTGCGAGCAGCTGATTCAAGAGTATAAACGAAAGAATTTTTTTACATCGGGTTAACACTGGGAATGAGAAATGGATATTCTACGATAATCTCGAGAAGAAATAATACTACGCTAAGGCTGGTTAATCATTACCATCGACCTTAACATCAACACAAAAGCAAAATTTGAGTTCGAAGGTCAAGTTGTATATCGGTGTAACCTAAAGGCTGTTGTGTACTATGAGCTGCTACAACCTGGCGAATTCGTTACGGGCTATTGGTATAGACTACAAAAGTATCATTCGAGTCATACATTACGAGAAAAACTGCCGTAATACACCACAGAAAATAGAAAAAAATTGTACTCCCAATAGTTCCTGTGAACGCAGGATTGAAGATCTTAAAGAACCTTCAGACTACTAAGTTACAAATACTGCCAAAAGATACCCTTCAAATAGTCAAACTTCGCTGAATTCAACTTTGCAAATGCCTTCTTGAGTTGAATGAGTCCCGAAATGGGCAAATTCCATTCTTATTTCCAACCCAAAGCGTTTCTATTACTTCAGAAATATAAAAAAAACGCGTAAACTGGGATTATGACCCCAAAAAGTAGTTGCCAACTTCTTGACGATTTCTTCGGCCAATTGCAAACCGATCTGGTCCTTCAACTCGTTTATTTTTGATATATGGAAGACTCTATCACAAAAAACATAACCCCCGCCGTAATCATCAGTAAAGTAAGTTTGGTTTCGTCCCGATTACTTCCACGACATGCACGAACGTCCTGATCCTTCCCCTCAATCAGCAAAGAAGGACATCGCTCCATTGATAAACTACATATTATACAAAGCCAAGGTATCGCCTACGATAGTAAGCCCATATAAAAGGCCGATTGACAATCATTTACCCAAATTAATTTGTCTATCAATCCTTGTAAGCCCTCGAGGATAGCAAAGAAGCGGACGTTGTTTCGGCTCGTCATGGGCTTCGACAAAATTTTGATTAAAATCACACTTTCCTTTGGTTTCATTCTATGAATCAAATATTAGACTTGTAGAAGGCCGTGAATACAACGTTTTTTTTGGATTAGCTACATATTTCTGATCGCATTAAGGCCATCTCGAGAGTCCCTCAAGATAGCCATCTCGGTCCATTGATACTTCAAACTTTCACCTTTACATACATATATGCTGATGACATGAAAATCCCCAAAGATCTTCCCCTGTTTATGCCTAGCCTCTCCTATGCCTCCTAAAAAGGTTCACTATTCGGTGTTTTAAAAAACCATAGCGTGCTCAATATCAGCAAATGTCAAGCTATAACTTACTTCCGTAAGATTCGCCCTTCAGAGCCTATTTTATCTGTCCTGAGGTTGTTCCCCTTGTCAAATTATATGATTTATGTTGTGTGTTAGCGATGACCGGGTACTTAACTTCAGTCTTCACATCGATTATCGATTACTTTCGGCTTTCAGAAAGGTTGCCCTCGAGGGCGTCAAATCAAATCAGATGGACACCTTACTTCGTAGTATTTTCTTCGTTCTCCAGATAAGGCAAGTAGAGTCAATGTATTAGGCGCAGACCATGTCTGCTACGTAGGTACATTATTTGATACCAGCAAATGCGGGAAAGTCGCAAGCAAATACAATCAAGACAGTTCCACAATCTAGGATAGAATGTCTGTAAAACCTAAGGCGGGTTCAGGACTTTAGATGTATTCCTCTGAGACTCTTTTAGCGACTAGGAATCCAAATAAGTTACAGTTACAGTTTATTAATTCATTTTAAAATTATTACAATGAATATAGTTATCGCACAATATACAAATACAGAGATTTGATACATTACATATCTTATTTCTGAAATACAAAAAAAATTACGGTTTTGAAAAGTGGAATGACTAGAATAAAAAAGGATTTTTGAAGGAAAATATGAGAAAAAGCCTTCAATTAAAAGAAAAATAATAATAATAATAATAATAAATAAATAAAAAAATAAGTAAAAATAGATAAAGAATAATAAATAAATAAATAAATTATTAAATAGGATAATAGGAGGAGGAACACAGACAAGAAAATAGATATATAAATAATAATAAGATAAATAAATACAAATATACATACATGTAAATTAATAGATAAATATATAAATAAAAAAATATAAACAAAACAAAGATATATAAATATAGAAATAAATAGAAATAAATAAAAAATAGGATAAATAGATAAATAAATAAATAAATAGATATAATCAATACAAAAATATATAGAAATAAATAAATAAACATATAATTATGTAAATAAATTTATTTGTTTAATTTGTTATTAAATATATGTATATATATGTATATATTAACTAAATGGCAAATAAGTAGTTAATCAAGGGATTGTCAGCAAAAGCGAAAGAATTGACAGACTTGTTTGTAAGTTTTGATATTCTTGGAGCTATCAGTTCAACACCCGCTCTTTTATGTAGTAGAATAATCACGAGGTAAATTTAACATCATTTTTAAGACTTTATTTTGAGCTACTTGCAACTTTTTGATGTGGCACTGTGCGGAATTTCCCCACACTGGGCAACCATAAAAGGTATTGCCTGGAATATGACTTTAAGAATGATGCTTTTATTTGAAGGGGATAATAATGATTTCCTATTCCAGATATTTAACGGAGTTTAGCCATTCCACATTATTTTGATTTATTTGCAAGCTAGTTGAAGGGAGAAAACAAGCTTTTCTTTTTCGACTGAAAAAGATTGCTTGCAATTTGTCTCCATTTAGCTTGATTTTCCATTTGTTGTAGAAATTATGAACAATTTTCATCGCATTTTTAAGATTGTTCTCAATCTCCAAATAAGGCTTTCCATTTTTGTCAGAAAGATTTTTAGTTCGTGCTCTATTTTGGAAGTGGTGATATGATTTGAGGTTGGCTGTTCCCCTTTTGCTTCATTATATCAAGGATGGCCATTAGCATAGATTTCACGTAAGATGAGATATGGCTTTCAGTGTGCCCCCATAATGTGAATATCAAGACTCATTGTTAACTCAACGTCTTTGACCAAAGTAGTTTACTGTTTAACATTATTCCCAGATATAAGGTTTGTTCAGGAAATTAGGTGACCTTTTGTATTTCTCGAGCTAAGTACATTCGATTCTGGAATTTTTTTTTAGTTATGTTGGTACAGATATCTCCTAATATATGTTGGCACTGTCAGCCAATTTGGATATTTAGTTTGTTTCTCACAGATATAAAGGTTAGACGTGTTTTGGTTTGCTAGACGATTTTTTTTTGTCAGGGAAACGGTTGACGTGATTCCGAAAAAAGTTGTACTTTCGAATCCTTGTTGGCCTTTTTGAGTACATAGTTATCGCCCAATGGAACCGAGCACTCTTCCCGCTGTTCGTTTAATTTCTCCAGTGTTCGGGTTTTGATGATGTAATGATACCGCTTTAACCGTGAGAGAGGTGATTTAAGTAAGTTCAACTCGTCCTTTGATATTGCCTAAATCGTCTTGATTAACTTGGATTTCCCGATAGTTTATGACTTTTTTTTATTATGGTCGATAGCAACTACCCTCAAAGTGGATTGAGCCCTGTTTGTGTGCAAAATAAAATTGTGCTCTAACGTACTTGAATCGTTGGCATTTGGCAAATTTACTCTGTTTATATACGTGGTACGGTCACAGAAGGACGCTAAGTTCTTTTGAAGAAAATACATTTTCTTATCTTAAGTAAGTTACAAAAATGTCAATTGTAAGTTTATATTTCGTAGTCGAAAGGCATAGGCTTAAGTTGTACTGTTTTTTTAAGATTGTCCGGCTTGGGGCAGTAAGATATTTAAATTTGTAAGGATACTTAAGCTATTTTTGAACATTTTTTTTTTAAACTTGCTTCAGCGAAGTTTGTTTCGAAATTTTTAAATTTGGCCAAAAGAACCGTCGCATGGGTAACGCTCAGGAACTGTTGAATGACGTGAATAACGATCTATTTCTATGCCGAAATGAAGCATGGGTGTATGGTTATGACGTCGAAACCAAAGTCCAATCATCTCATAAGAGCCAAAATTGAAAAAGGCGCATCTAGTTCGATTAAATGTGAACGTCCGGGATAAAAAATGTCAATAGCAAAGGAAAAAGTTTTCTAAAATTGAAGAATAATTTTCAGCTAAAAGCAAGGGAGCAATAAATGCAGGACTAAACGTTATACGAAAAGGAGACCAGGCCAGGTCAGGTTATATTTGCAACGATAATGGGGACCTTGTTTCGGACAACGAAAGAGTTGCAGTCCAATGAAGGAGATATTTCAAAAACTACTGAATGTACTTGGAGAGCCAGCACCAATGGAAAGCGGTGTTACCCATACAGCAGATGATCGGGTAGAACTGCCAGCTATTGAGTAAGAAAGGAAAGAAGAAGGAATCGACCTAATACGTATTTAACAGAGAAGGTACATGGGCTCGTCATATCTATATCAGCCCTAAGCATTATCCGAGTAAATTAATCGCCAAAACTCAGATGGGCAGGGCACCTAGATGATTGGAAGAATGACCTGTAAGAGATGGAACAGAATAGAGAAACATGGAAAGAACATACCCATGATAGGAAGGTTTGGCGAAGGTTGGGCAACGAGGCTCTGAATTTCCGAGTTAGAAATGGCAAAAAAAAATAAAAATCGCTGGAAGAACTCAGGGCTATACCAAAAGGCGCATACCAGAAGTGCTTTGAGGATTGGAGAAAGCGCTGGCGCAAGTTTATTATATCTGAGGGGGCTAACTCTGAAGGAGACGAAATAGATATTGATGAATAAATAAATATTTTTCGAGAAAAATACCTTATATTTTGGGCATGCCTTTCAACGTCTTCTTCTCTCTTTTATAGGAAACAACTTTAGCATAATAGACCTTCACCAAGCACGAAACGACATTTAATTCTCCCAACTGAGTTTCGAATAGCTGTCTTATCACAGAAAGAGGATGCATTCGAAGGACATCTTTGCGAATGTGCAGGTATAAGATGGGTGACCCAAAAGTAATGATAAAGAAAACAAAATAAACAGCCCGCAGTTTGTGGCGCAATGGTCTGCGTAATAAGATCCCGAAATAGTGGCTGCAGCTTCCAAACGGATTTCATAATCTTTCCCGCCGAACTTGATACGAGTACTTTGAATTTCTTTGGCGTCGGTGGGGAGGCTCGCTTCCAAGTCGATTCTTGTTTCGTCTCAGGATCAAAATAGTATGTCGAGGTGTCCATGGTCACGAAACGTAACAAAAACATTTCCTGATCTCCTTAGAAGTCGGGAGCTCCAGTGTGGTACCTATTTTGGCCAGTTCGACTGCTTCACACTTACCTGATATATCGCTATGCCCAGGTACCCTGCACAAACTTACAGTGCATCTGCTTGATGTCTCATTTAGAGACATTGAGTTTTGATGGAGTGATTTGGGGAATCTGCCGTTTTCTTGTGAATAAAACTAGCTCCATTTTGGAGGGATTTATTTCAAATCCGCAGTTCTCTGCCCAATTGGCCAGTTTGCTTACGCCTGTTTCCATCAAATCCCAGATCGTTGGGAGATGTTTCCCGCTAATTGCTAGTGCAATATCGTCTGTATACGCAATGACTGACAATGAGGACGCCCGCTGTCTTCCAGGGATAGGAGTATTTCGTTTACAACTAGCACCCACAATTGGGGCGTTAATACTCCTCCTTGTGGTGTGCCACGTTTTACTGCCTTTTTTGTTTTGTAGCAGCCGAATTTCGAATGAATTAGCCTGCTTGAAAGCATTTGTTTGATCCAAAGTATTATAATACCATTAACCTCTAGTTTGCTTAATGCATTGATGATGGCTAGTGGTTTTATGTTGTTGAAAGCTCCTTCAATATGGAGGAAGGCAAACATGGTGAATTCTTTGTTGGAAAGTGATTTTCAACGGTTCCAACTATCGTGTGTAGAGCTGTGTCTACTGATTTTCCCTTACAGTAAGTATGTTGCGATTTCGAAAGCATGTTTTTTGTAGGTTTTCACGAATGTACAGCTCCACCAGTTTCTCTAGCTTCTTCAGAAGAAATGAGGAGAGACAGATAGGTCTGTAGTATTTTGCAGTTGTGTGGGAGGTTTTACCTGCTTTTGGTATAAATGTAACATTTTCTTTCCTCCAGGATAGTGGTATATAGCCCAAATCTAGACTGGATGAACATAATACCAAAAGCCATGGTTCGAGAATGCCGTAAGCACGTAAGTTGATTCCATCCGGACCTGCAGATTTGTATGGAAGGAAGCTATTTACTGCCCATTGGAGTTTCCGTTTGCTTACTATTTCATTTGAAATGAACAGAGGACTCGGTATCAGTTGTTCAAAATTATAGCTACTATCCTCTGCGTTGTCGGAAAAGTGTGTACGACTATTCGCTAGTCACCGTTGCGGTGCCATATGATTTGTTAATTAGAGCGGGTATAGTGGGATCCTTTGACAGTATCTTCCTCACTCTACTACCCTCATTATTCTCTTCTGTTTCTGAGCAAAAATTGCGGCTGTTTTATTAGCGGATCTAGTCGACCACCATGGAGGTCTGCTCTTTATTGGTCTGCTACTTGGGCAAGACCTTAGAAGGGATCTGTTCAAAGTTCCTGTAACTTTAGTCGCCAGACGTTCAAGGATACCTTTGCAGATAGCATGTATCAGTTTGTATTGCTTTGTCCTTAATCCGTCGCTTAAGTCAGATGCCTCTGTCACAGTAGCATCCAAATCCTTTGAATCAGAGGATAGAGTATCGGATTCCTGCCGAGTTCTGAAGGTGGTGGGAATCATGGCCATTGCCTGCCTCTCGTCCTGTTCGTATACCTTTAGCCATATGGTTTTAAGACCATATCGAGTTTTGCCTTCCTTCGCTTTTAATGCAGGGAGGGAGTCTCTGTTCAGCAACAGGGTAACTGACCTGTCCGAGTCTTTTTCAACCTCCGTCTTAATGACCTTCCAGTTGGTAGTCGGAAGATCGGGATTTCGCCTCAGCAACAGAAGCATAATTATTTGTGAGTTGCTGGGTTTTACATGTTACGGGCGTGGGCCCTTGGCCTGAGCGGGATCTCGTCCTTACTCACAACCTCCGGCTTGGCACCTTCCTACAAATTGTCCGCCGCGGCGACAGTGGCTCTTAGAAAGGTTGCAGCGCTTTCGTTATCGCAGGCAATAAGTTTGTAATACCGATTGCGCCAGCCCCTATCGGTGAAACCAGGAAATTTATTTTCCGGGTTATTTTTGCACATGGAGAGAAGGCTGCGGTTGATCTTCCAGTGCTCATTAGTGATATGGTCCTTCTCATGGCTCCGATCTACGATCACTACAGCTAGATGATCACCCACCACCTCATTGAGAGTGGGCGCCGTAGCGATGCTCCTATGCCTCTTTGAGGTGTTTGGGGTTTCATCGTTAGATCGAGGCCTTTTTGTTGTCCAGCCACTTCTTTTGGCTGTGCTACCACAGGATGCGTAAAGTCCCTTTCTAGGTCGACTCCTCCACTCTTCTATTGTTTCTGATGCCCATTGGTACGAGGCATCGTCCTTCTCATCCCAATTGTCCTTGACCAAAAAGCAGCACGTCTCTTTCTATAGGCCGTCGTGTTGGCTCGTATGTGCTTCCCTGGGGGCGTTGTCGTTTCCTGGAAAGAGTTTTTGTTTTCAGTCTTCTGAGAATGTTGGGGGGTAGTCCCCAAGGGTTTTTGTTTATTTTTATTGCATTGCCGGTTCTACTGCGGGAGGGCATATACACTATGGGCCTTGCCAAAGCACCCAAACGAGCTCGTTAGGACCTCGGCACGATTATTTCGCTTACACCACCAGGACACCAGGGAGTTAGGTATCTGTTGTTACCTCTTTCTTAATGGTCCATTGTGCATGATACATTGATGCATGCGAGTAAGACCTTAGCCGACACTAACCAATGATTTATCATTTCCAGCGGGCGCCCACGAGGAGGATTAGAAGAAGAAGATTTTAGCCCTCCTGCTCGTCGGTTAACATTCTCGGTACCCAATGCGCAGAGACAGTTTTCATATGCAATTTGTTCGCAAGGATTTTTTGAACCGTAAGATCCCTATTACCTCAGCTATATGCCTGATAATCACATAGTGATCTGCCAACACAACATCTTGGATTCTTTCAGGTTATCTTCAGTGAGTGACTTAATTTGTGATGTTTATCTCCAATGGATGGACCGTGCAGGGACGGGTTAAGAATATCCCTGCAGCGATACCTCTCGCTTGTCGTAAAAGGCGACTAAAACAAAGGTAAACAAAAATCACATCTAGGCAATTTAGAAAACACCAAGGTGAGCCTAGCGACACATATACCACAATTAAACTGCCCCACAAGTGTACATGCAAATCAGTGGGTTGACACGACTTGAGATCACCGGTGTTGTAAGAGTAAGATCAAACAAAAAAATCTGGAGCATGCCCGTGTCACAAAAAAAAAAAAAAAAAAAAGGCATCCCGAAAAACAATTAGTGCAAACAAATGCAAAAACACCAGCATTTGATTGGCTTCAGCGATGAAGTAATCCCAAACCGGGAAGCCTGCCGCTACTTTCTGAGGTCAAACCGGCGGACCCCACAAGCGGACCAGTAGGAATGCAGTTAAGTGGGAAGGTTATGGTCCTACACTTCTGACCATAACAACGCCGGAAAAAGGAAAAAGGAAAAGAAGAAGTTTATCTCCAATGGATATTCTGCCCAGCCAAAACTCCTTGACCCAGAGTGCCACTGTGGAACATGGAGGAGCAGAGCCCTCCAATTTTTTCACCAAATCGTTGTGTATGTCGTAAGCGGTTATTTTGAAACTGAGGTACTTCATGTAAGCCCTAATTTCGTTTTTCACCATTTTGATGTTATCCCTTCGACGGTTCATATTTAAGTGAATATACTTCCTGGGAATTGTGGGCTGTTTATATAAATTTTTACGCTAACCTAATGGGTATAGAAACAAGCAAAATTTTGGGTTTTTATGCAGACTGGAAATAACCGATTATCATTACTTTTGGACCACCTCTTGTACTAGACTTCGATACTTTGCAGCAGGAAAGATGGCAAATTGAAGGTCTAAAGCGCCGATCGTTTTATTTGTTCACGAATATACTTCTCGTTGCGTGTGACGGACGTGTTCTCTTATAGTTCTTCGAACTTCACACTTTTTTTCGTAACAAGTATTTTTAATTATTAGTGAAATGCCAAACAATTGCTCCGTTTGTGGTCTTAGATTGCTTCGCGATAATTTTATCAAGTGTGAAGGTTTTTGTGCCCTTCAATCGGATCGTAATCTTGTTTGGCGATGTAATAGTTGCACTTGTGTGCATTAATTGTCCAACTTAAAAACGATGTTGCAGAAATTAAATCTAAACTTCATAATTGTGATACTCCAGGAAACGAGTCTAATACAAAAAACATCAGAAAGTCCATCGGAAAGTGTCATTTATAGAATAATAAATCAGTGGAAATGCGAATTGGTTCCAAAAATGTGACAGACAACACCAACGGAGCAGCTGTTTTACCATCACTCTCAGCGCCCACACCTACTCCGCCTTCGTCATCATCTCAAAAGGCTACCAAAACAATAACAACAATTCATCAGCCCAGTGAACCAGCTGTTTTGCAATCTCCCGCTGCACCTACAGCAACACATTCGACGTTTACGGACTCTTCATCTGTCCTATCCCATACGACACCATCCCAAGGTTATAGACCCAGCAACGTTTTTGATAATTCCGCAGACTCGATGCAAGTGCAGCAGCAAAAACGGTGGCAAGGCCAACGCACCTTCAAACTGGTTGGTACTGCTACGGATGACGCAGCTGATCATTGTCATCAGTACCTACATAGGTTGAGGTTTCTTCATCTTTCTCCATTTAATATGAACGTCACCAAGGAGAACATCATTTCATTTGCAGCACAGAAACTTGATCTTCCAAGAAATGTACTTGTTTGCAAGAAATTAATGAAAAACAATGCTGAAATTTCAACTCTTCATTTCGTTAACTTTAAACTTGGAATTCCAGATTATGCAATTGAGAAGGCTTTAAATGCTTCTATTTGGCCATTGGGTATTCAAATTAAGAAATTTAATCGACATTTAAAGTCAAAAAACGGGAGTCCCGCAAACGAAGTACAAACAGATTGAATAGCGCTCTACCATCTTCTTTACATCCGTCACAGTTGCGGATTTACTATCAAAATGCTGGTGGTTTGCGAACGAAAACAAACGAAATCTTTATCAGTTCTTCTGCACACGACTATGACATCATAATGTTAACGGAAACCTGGCTGAAACATGACATCTACTCGCTGAGCTGTTCGATTCATCATATGTCGTCTATCGTATGGATCGGTCTCAGGAATCTGGTATGGAGCGAGGCGGGGGAGTGTGGATAGCAGTTCATAGTCCACTTGATAGTCATCAAGTGGATTTGCCAACGATTTCTTCTCATTTCGAGCAATTATGCATTCTTGTGCGCTCAGAGCATATTTCAAACAACAGTTGTGAATATTGTTTTATTGTAAATTATATTAGACCTAAATCTAGCTTAGAATTGTATGTTCAGCTTATCTCGAACGTCAATACTTTAGTGAGAAATTTATTGCCTAATCAATTTCCATGTATCTTTGGTGATTTCAATATTGGAGACATTGGTTGGCGTTATCCAGATGATGACCAAATCCTTGTCCCATTTAACGTCTCTAAGGCTACGGATATTGAATTGATTGATAGTTTTTCATCCTTAGGATTGATTAAAATCAATAATATAAAAAATGTTTTGAATAGGATTCTTGATTTTATTTTTATTCTTAAAGATCTTAAATATATGGTCTCAGAGTCAGTCTTTCCTTTAGTAAAGAATCAAGTTCATCACAAAGCTATTGATGTAATATTTGAATTTTATCAATTTCAATCTGTTAGTATAAATAACTCTTATTGTTTTAACTTTAAGAAGGCAGACTTTATGTCTTTAAATCATTTCTTTTCATCCGTTAATTGGGAACAAGTACTTTCTGATAAAACTGTAGAACAGATGTACACTATATTCACTTCACTTTTATTTGAGGGCGTCCAACAATTTGTACCTTTGGCAAAAAGGAGAAAGTTCTTTAAATCCCCTTGGTTTAATAAACGACATTAAAGAAAAGTAAAGCTCGGGTAGACCTGAAGATAGAACTCGTTTCATACAACTGCGTAGGGAGTTTGATTTTTTAAATCGATTTCTTCATTCACAATACATTAGTACTGTCGAAAGAAATATTAAATGTAATTCAAGATCTTTTTGGGTTTTTTTAAATTCAAAACGTCAGACTTCAATTTTTTCCCAACTTTATGGAGCTTAACGTTGAGTGTTCTTATGATAGTCAATCTACTTGTAACCTTTTTGCGAAATTTTTCCAATCAAACTATAATATAGACATTATACATAATAGTGAAGACCTACATATAATCAGCTATTACTTCCGTAACAGACTTCGATCTCTTTTCCTTTTCAGATCAAGAAGTCCTCGATGGCTGGATTCAAATATTAAGGCTGGTGTTGATTTGATTCCACCTCTTTTATTATCTAAAATGCTGTTTCACTTTTTAAATCGCTAAGAATCATTTTTAATGAATTAGTTCTAACTGGAATCTTTCTAGAGGAGTGGAAAATTTCATCTATAAGTCCTATATATAAAAGTGGCTTCAAGCACTTAATTAAGAATTACAGGCCGGTCTCAAAACTTTCAGCAATTCCAAAGCTATTTGAACAACTGATTTTCAAAAGGCTCAATTTCGTGGTGAAAGAAACTTTAAGTGCTCACCAGCATGGATTTATTAGTGGTCGTTCCACAACAACGAATTTATGTCTTTTCTCTCACTTTTGTGTTTCTGCCTTGGAAAAAGGATTGCAGGTTGATGTCTTGTACACAGATTTCGTGAAAGCTTTTGATAGAGTTCATCATGGGCTTTTAATAAATAAGCTTAAAAGAATGGGATTCAAGTTCCGTTTTCTTGAATGGTTGAAATCATATTTGTCAAATCGGAAACAGATAGTTAAAATCGAAATTTTTCAATCTTTTTTCATAGAGGTACAATCGGGTCTGCCTCAAGGTAGTCCTTTGGGACCTCTCCTTTTTACTCTCTTCGTCAACGACATTCCGGACTGTTTTCAGTTCTCTAATTGTTTAATGTTTGCAGATGATGTGAAACTATTTTCATCTATTTCTGAAATTGATGATTGCTTGAACTTTCTTGAATGTTCTCTTTTTTATTCCTAGTCACAGGACAAATTATGGACTAAACGAACCCGTAACTCGTTCCTTATTATTATTTAATTTAATTTATCATGAAGTCGACCTTCAAATGAGTAGAAATATGTTTAAAAGAATTGTACTGAATCTTTTTAAAAATGTTATTTCGAATTAGCTATAGTCAACAGATTATGTATCCATTGATGAATAATAATAAATAAATAAATAAATTGTTCAGTCAGGAAATTGTCCTGATCGAAAAACCCGATATTCGGCTGCTGGCCAAACTTCTGCGAGAAAGACAGCTCCTTTGGTCCATCAAACTTTACATTTCATCAAAAAGGTTTTGTTGGTTTTGGAACATACATATAAGGCTTTAATTTAAACTCGTTTTTCAATATCCGTTGCATGGTTGCGTTTGACATCTTCAGCTCAGCAGCAATTTTCCTGTCTCTTCGTCGAGGATTTCGCTCAATTCGAGCCTTCACTTTCTGAACCTCTTCTGAAGCTGATGCAGTTTTTTTGATCACCACACAGCCATTTTTAACACTGCCAGAAACGTGCTATGATTCGAGACACGAATGATGTATTGACATCGTGGTGCTGGCGGGCTCTATAGACAGTTGCTTGCGACTTTCCCCTCAAGCATAGCGTATGATACTATTACGTTTGAACCCATGAAAATGTGACGCAAATGCTTCCGCACGTTTGTAAACAATGAACCCAACTTCTATTAGGCAAAACATTGACGCAGTTTTCCAACTTACAGGTTGCATCCGGGGTTGAACCCCTTATCATCGACGTCAGAAACGATATAAACGTTTCAAGCAAGGTCGTAAAGATATTGAAAATAATGGAGCCCTGGACCCCCAGATACGCAAACAACCGGTGAAAACGGGAGAAGTGAGCTAAAACAGTCAGTGAAGTCGTTGAAGGTGTTGATACTCAAGCGGTTCATTCCATGACATTTTTTCAGCTGTTTTGTGCGTGAAACCTGTGCCAACAAAATTCGTTCCAAAACTAAGTGGTAAATGAAAATTGCTGCGACGGAGCTAGATGAAGTCAATAACCAACCACAACTACTAAAACGTGTCACAATGGTGATGAAACACTGGTTTATAGTGTGACGTCAAGACTAAGACTTGACTAAGATAGTCCGCTGGAGGCATTCTAGAATGCAGGAATGAGATTAAAAGCGCATTGCTGAGCTAATCGGCTCAACATGCTAGGTAGTAAAGGTCTACTGCCCCTAAACATCTTACATAACCAAAGTAAACAATGAGAGTGATAATAAGGTGCTTTTCGTTCTTATAGGTCGCATACCATTTGACTACATGGTCGATGCATCACCTTAGGAATCTAGCTTACCGGTTATTTGCCTCGGACTTGTGCCGCTGATTCCATAGTCACTATAGTGTACTACGAATCGAGTAGCTGGTGAAGACTGAATCACTCACCTTAGCATTTTAAGTGTTTTATAAAACTACGAGCTATGTGGATAGCATAAATTGAATACCCACGTTGCTAGTCAAGAAGACGAGATTGCTTCGTACTCGCCTCTTTGAACCAACTTTAATGCCTTATATGACAACCACCATGGGCAATGGATACTCAAAATTCAATAACAGATAGAAAACCCCTCAAAATCTAATAAAACCATTACGAAAAGTCGCAAAGGCTTGTGTGACTCATCGCCCCGTCCATACATGGTATGGGGTCCCTCGAATAAAATGCTTAATTGCCCACTGATGCACGCAGTCATATCCAACTCGTCACCATCAATCCATCTATAAGTCCAATAAAAACCACACGAGCTCCCAATAAATTTATCCAAGCATGCGGGTAAACAATTTCCCTTCTCACCCGCAACTGACAATCGGAAATCTCGCGTTCCGTTATGAAAACCACTCCCACCAACAGATACACATCTGTCTAACTAAGCGATTATTGATTCAGTCGGTTCATCAGTTCGAACGAGTACCTTTTAGCTTGTCAAATATCTCCAATTTTCTGGTTTGCCACCTTCGCATATGTATGTAATTTTCGTATCTTCATTTCGGCATATTTGGAGTGATAACACGCCGCATTCTCGTGCCCGAATATATCCTAGGATTTGATGCAGGCGGACGTGACTTACAGCTGGCACGTGTAAATTGATTTTAAGAGTTTCGACCAGTTACGATAACAGCGATATGACCTGATAGGCCTCCGCATTTTTTCACCAAGTTCCTGCTTATTTCAGAGTATGTGTCCCCGATTGGATTAGGATCATCGACCAAGCATAGCCCGATGCCTTTGGAAATCGCATTCAAAGTCCTCGTGCATAAGCTGCAAGTAGCAACACGCGCTTGTTTCTGTGTTTAATTAAAAACAAAAAAAAATTATTTAATGTATCTGTTACGGGGATATGAACGACGGAATGCACATGCATCTGTAGTTTGGTTCAATTGAATGTGTCTGACGCGTTGATACCAGCAGTATTTGTATTTTCATTGCTTTGTTGAGGTTTTTATTATATTTTTTTCGTGCTGGGCATTCATCCCTCCTGGACGGAGGCGATGGGTTATATTTAGATAGTTGGCTGGGGAGTCGAGGCACGCAATTGGATTGTATGGTTAAATGCGGATGATGAAAGGGCTTAAGTGGATTTGATTGAACGGGAGCAAATGGGGATTCCTTTGTGCTTCGTGTGTGAGTATTTTTATTTGTGGTTTCACTTTGCTCTGTTGGATTGGTGTTTTTTTTTTAATTCTAACTATGGTCCATAATGAAATGAAAATTGGTTTAAGATTTGCTGAGTAGATGGCATCTTCTTACCCTCCAACGAAGACATTTAGTTTGTGCAAGAACCATGTACATATACTCCAAATTAAACACATTTCATGACACAAACCAGTGGAACTTTTGTTAGACATGAAAGTTACGTCTGGTGTGTGTCAAGGCTAAGGCCACTAAATAGTGTTGCCACTTTCTTGAACAAAAGACAAATAATTAATTTCTAAAAAGTTATTTTGATTTTTTTTTACCAATAAATAATTGTAATTAAATAGAATCAGTAATTCATAAGTATTAACTAATATCTTAGACATGAACGAATCGCACATGATATTTGATAAGCCCAGACTGGGCTTGAACTAATCTAGAAGGTCGTATTTTGGCATAAAATCGGTAAGGCGAGGTCGTATTACGCTTTTAATGACGCCAAAGATTGATCTCGCACGAGCAGAGGTATTTCCTTTTAGGAGACATGATTTTGTGTGGGAATGATATGTTTCCTAAGGTTGTAGAGGGCAACAGACTCACACAGTCAGAGAGAGGCTTATTTTATGGAGGTCATATCTTGGAAAATAAAAGTAGTTGATCAATTTCTGAACATCGTCTCTGTTCAGGTCTAGGACATTTTTAGAATATTTACTCAAGGTTAGGTTAGGTTAAAGAAGGGGAGTGTGATGGTTGAGCATCACTTCCAATCGGAGGCCGATTCTGGAGAGCTGGGCAGTGGCAAGGCAGATGTTGGATCGTCTCAGTTTCTTCCTCATCATCGCAGCTCCGGCAGAGATCGCTGGATCCCGAGTTCCATTTCCGGAGCATTGCTCCAATGGGACAGTGTCATGTGGTCACTCCGACGAGCATATGGATCGAGTTTCGGTCCAGCGCCAAGAGCTTCATCGTTTTTCCTATATTGAGCTCTGGCCACAATGATTTTGTCGTGTGGCTGTCGTTTCTTGTAAGCCAAGAGGAGTTGGCTTCTTTTATAATTGTGTCATTTATGATCCGGTATATGCGCTGATCGGTGGTTGCAATGACATGTCCGCTTCGCTGATGTCCATTTCAGACCCTTGCCTGGCCTATTCGTCCGCTTTTTCATTCTTGTTTAACTCAAAGGTCGAATAATTTTTTTACTGCCGGTCTGCTTCGACTTTGCTCCGAACGGGGCAGATGTTGTATTTTTTCCTAACTGCCTGAAATGTGTTGCTTTTAGATTTGACAATAATATAGAAAGAATGGAGACCTGGATATATCCCAAAGGTGTTCCTTCTAGCGGGTGCTTCTATACCACAGCAGTTAACAGAGCTTGGGTTTGTTTTATTTGGTTAGACACTTCAGAGTATCACAGCAATCATTGAGCGCTTAATTTCTTCGTTCGATGAGTACGTTAATAGTTAAGCTTTTGATGCCAGTTCTAAGATTTAGGCAGACGCATGAGTAAATGATGTATATCTCGGCTTAGTGCCTTGGAGACTTTGCAGTTAGGGCCAATAATACTTACACCGAAGTCTAATTCCATATTCGAATCATATATTTATCTAAGCCTCTAAGCAATTTGCAAGGGATTTTAATCTCAAAATTGCTTTATAAGATGGATGTACCTTTGTAAAGGGTTTTTCATTTGGCGCGGCTAGATTTAGGCGGCTTGTGGCGGCCATTTTGTTCTGGTAACATCTCTCAGACCTGTTGTTTATTATTCAAATACGGATGCCCAATCACCTTGGCAAGTTACATGATTGAACATCAGGTCCAAATGATAAGATTTTATTATCAAAATGCGTGGTCGTTGTTGCAAACGTTGTGTGCATTCCGTCCGTTTTATGATAGACGTGCTGGCCCTCCACAGTCGACTTTTTAACGTTTGGTGGCCACATTTGAGACGACCGGTTGTGTAAACGATCAGTCAACATTCTTACGCCACAGGAACACATGATCGGCCGAAAACGTCACTGCGGTACGCAAAAGTGTACAGCAGAGCTCGAGGCAGTCGATTCCTCGCCGTGCACAAGAACTCGGCTTTTCGCAGACATCAACTTGGCGAATTTCGCCTAGGGACTTGGGCCTACACCCGTATGAGATTCAAATGACCAAAGAGCTCAAAATTCATGACCACAGACAATGCCCTTTGTTCGCTGACTGGGCTTCGGAGCGTTTGGAAGAGGACCTCAATTTTGGTCGAAAAATTATCTTTAGCGACGAGGCGCATTTTTGGATGAATGACTGTGTTAACAAGCTCAACTGCCATAGATGGGACGACGTCAACGATGCGCTTTGACCACGCTAGATTTTTCTTGTGGGGTTCCTAAAGCCGCAAGTCTATGCGAATAAACCACAATCGAACGATGCCCTTAAGGTGAACATAACATATGCGGAAGAGTAATTGAAAACTAGACCACTGGGATCTGTGCCACCGTAAGAAGCCCAGGCAGGCTTTTTAATGATATTATTTACCATATATAATGGCATACACGGGCCTTTCAAATAAAAAAGGGATTTTGTTTATACCCTACACACAGCTTATATTGGAGTATCAGATACTGTGATTACCACTTCGAGTTCAGAAAGTTTGTAAAGAATGGATATGAGTTGAAAGACTACGTTTTGGGCTACTTCCTGAGTAAAGGAATCTTACTGCGCATCGCGTTTCATTGTTAGTACCTTTCGGGCTATTGTTGGGGCGGAGCTGGGCAGGAGCTTATTGTTCACGTTGTGCCAAGGTATGCTAGTCCTTGGAGATGTTTAGTGATAGATTACTTTTTGTCATTTGAGAGAATATGCTCTGCAATAAATTTTTAAACACAACCATATTCATACGATTACCACAGCTGGATCTGATGAATATTGTCCGAGAGACAAAATTTTCGACCACTTTTCCACTTGCGGTTGTATGTCTTAAACAATAGTAATTACATATATTGGCTTCCTGTTACATTTAACGAGCTTCCAACAAATTCAACTCTAAATAACCTTCAAAAAGTTATTTTTGAAAAATGTCAAGAAAATGTACTCAAATTCGAATGTATAGAATAGTAAATTATCGCAGTAGTTAGATATATGTACATATAAACTTCTTTTTTTGTGAATTTCTTGTAATAATGATGAACTATATTTGGCACCCAAAGATAATGTAACTAATTTAAAAGATCGATCTTCTGCAGACAAGCCCAAAGGGCTTTGCAGATAACAATACAAATGTAAAAAGGTAAATGAACAAATGAATGAATAAATGAATAAAAAATTAAAAAAAATAGTTGATTGTAGTTGGATTGTTAGCGTAGGCTAGTGACTTCTGGAATTTAAAAAAAAGAATTATCAAAAGACATCCAATTACATGGTCTTAGAATCCAATTTGCGGGACCTTTACGCTAAATTAAGTATTGATCAAACAATTCCTTCAATAATTTTTTTGTTTGCTAATTATAAGTTGCACCATCCTGCTGGTATCATATGCCTTCTACATTCATGCCATTCAAACGCGGAACAAGAAAGTCATTAACAATGGCTCTATAACGAATACACATGCTTATTAACCTGAGTTTGTAAGAAATATGGTCCGATGACCCCACCAGGCTACATACTGAACCAAACTATGCATTTTTCGAGACTTAATGGCGTTCCGATAATCTCATGTAGAGTATCTCGTTTCAAATTTGACAATTTTGCCTATTGACATATCCACTGAACTAAAAATGAGCCTCATCGTTGAACACAATACGAGTATTTCAGTAAGAAAGCGTATCCAGCGCTATTGGATCCATTGATTTCGGACCCATTTAAAGAAATTTCGACACAATCGATGGTAATTCGGCTTCAGGCTTTGCACAAGTTGGATCTGCAAGCCTACAAGATTTTTGCATACATTTTTCTGAACGGATATAATGATTCCCTTCGTTGCGCACTTTCTCTCTCAGTGCCACTGCGTCTTGCAAAGAAAATTTTGTATGAAAATTAATAGGCGAATAGACGAATAGCGGTCTCAGATGGTCGATTATATCGAGTGTAATATGGTAAAGAGGATCTATAAGCTTGGCGCACAGAACCATCATTTGGAACCAAACATTAGAAACATTGTTAAAGCTTGTATATCATCACGATGAAATTATACCACCAATACCACCGGCCCTATTATAATATGTTCATAAGCGTTCTGCTCATATTTACCTGCAACTATATAGTCGAGGTCAGTAAGGCTGGTGAGTCATCAATGCGCTGAAATGACTTCACGGACTTCAAGAACTAGCCTACCTCCAACTGTTGGTGGAATGATCCACGCTTCTAGGAGCGTGGCAGCAGGAGGCAGCCGTGATATTCAGAGTCACTATTGAGTAAGTTTTTTTTCCAACCGGCATTACGGCCCATGCAGGCTCAGAGCTTAAGCTTTCTTTGAAGTACACAAATTGATAAGAATTCATATTTACAGTAAGCCTCTAGTATGAGTCCGATTCCGAGAAATTTTTCTTTCGGCTTGAAGAGAAACGACATCAGACTGACAGGACAATTCGATTTAGTCAGTTTATTGGATTTTCCAGTTTGAGTGAATTATTTCTTTTTGAAGCTTTATCTAAATAGCGCTGTCAAAGGCAATACGATGAGGTCCCATTCCTTTTTAAAGAAAAGCTAGACATATAGCATGCTACTTCAAGCAATGGCCATGGTTCATTCTCATTCCATTCGTGAGGTCTTTTGACGTAGCTTCGTAGGATCGGGTTGCGGTAGCTAATATAGCGGTAGCAATAGTCTTTTACCCCTCCTTTGTCACCCCTCAATCTTTCGTTGATCCTCTTCTACCCACTACAGTTAAACTTACTCAGGTAACTGTACCTAAAGTCGCTACGCTCTCTCTCGACTAAGAGATATTATAAAAAGTGTTAAAGGATCCAGATATCTTCCGCCAATACATTCATTCAAAACGAATATCGCACCTTCAATGTAATAGAGCTGACCACGACAAGTTTTTTCGTTCCTAATTGTTTCTCACTTCCTGCAACCTCCTCACTCTGCCAAAATCTCTCTCCTACCTTCTGTTATCAGAATGTAAAAGGTCTTCGCTCAAAGACCCAAGCTGTTTTCCAATAGTCACATGCTCTACACTTTGAAATCTTTGCTCTGAACGAAACAAATCTGATCCTCAGCGTAAATAATTTTGAACTCTTCCCATCAAATTTTAATGCTTATCGCTATGACGAACAAGCAGAAGGTATTTTATGCAAAATTCTAAATTTTCGCTGCAAGTCTTTAATCACCCCTAGACGACACAGTTTCCTCAAATGCAGATCTATAACCACAAACCTTGTGTAATTTGTGACCTTGACCCTAACAGCCTTAGAGAATGGCAAAGAAGGTGTCGTTATAACAAATCAGTAAATCTATTGATAAAATCCCTCACAGACTAATACTCTTTAAATTGTCTTACCTTGCTTCGACCAGTGAATATCTTCTCACCTAGCTATTACAGTATTCGTTTCGAATCTGCTTTTTTAACCTTTTTTTAGCTTCCTTCGGCGTCCCTCAAGGCAGCCACTTAGATCCACTCATTCTTACCATAAACGATATTGAAATGGAGATTAAACATTCCCACATCTCACTATATGTCGGAGACACCAAGTTCTTCAAGACCATTTATTCCAGTCATGATTTTTCCCTCATTCAATAAGATCTCAATAGTTTTTCCATCTGGTTTTCCAAAAATTGCTTGGAGCTTAACATTTTCACGTAAGCGAATAAAACCTCCTTCTCGTCTCTACTTCCTCAATAATCAACCCATCTCCATCGTTCAGGCTATTCGCGATCTTGGCATATTATGTGATTAAGAGCTAAATGTTCGCGCACACATCGATGAGATAATCATTAATGCTAAATCTGCACTCGGTTTCGTGGAGCGGTGGTCTAAAGAATTCTCCAAGCCTTACGTTACCCGATCTCTCTATATAACCTTTGTCCGCCTCTTTCTTGAATATGCCTTTGAAGTGTGGTTTCCTTACCAACAAACCCACATTTTCAGAATCAAGAGCACCCAACGCTGGTTTCTATATACGTTTTGCACTTCAACGACTTCTCTGAAACAATCCTTTGCTCTTACCACCCTATCAAGACCGTCTTAAACTAATCAACATGAACGCGCTGGAGGAAAGAAGAACTGTATCTGACATTCTTTTCATACATCGACTCCTTTCAGGTACCATTGACTGCGCGACCTTCTATAACTCTGTCTGTATCAACACTAACCTTCGCAATTTACGAAATTCCCGTCTCTTCTATCTACCCACCCTCCGCACCACCTATGGCTCCAATGAACCCATTTCTCGTATGCTGGGAAGTGTTAATTCGAATCTTTATTTCGATTTAAACCTCAGCACTCATGCCTAAAAATTCGTCTTTTTCGCCCCTCTCTGCCGTTCTTCTTAATTATTAAGTTAGATTAAGTTAGTTTGAATTAAACTCAATAAATGGAGGTGGTTGCCCTCACGAAAACTGGTGTTCAGAGTTTTTTTCAAGATACTCTCCTGCTTTAAATTACAGTGGCTAAAAGCAGATTTAATGTCAATTTAAGGCCTGCTCCGTTTTACTTAGCTGAACGAAGCACCTCCGAAGCTTGGTTGCCGTCTGAGGTATTGGTGATCACTAGGGCTAGGATTTCGATGCATTTGCATATTTTTTTTGAGACACATTAGAAGCAATAGGACAAATTATCTTTCCTATTCATGAATTTTCCTTTAAATTGGCATCCAATCGTTAGTGCATATTTTTGCATATTTTACTATAAATGCATATTTTGCATATTCTTGCATATTTTTAATAATAAATGCATATTTTGGGCATATTTTCGTCAAAAAATTAGCTCATAATTAAAAAAAAGCAAAACCATAGAAATGTACACGCAACATTAAACTTCTTATATCGTTGTTCATTTTGAAAACCTAAATTAAATATTAAAATAATGCTACTTCTGTTACTTAATTTTTCAAATGAAGATCTTTATCTTTCGTTAACCTTTTTATCTATTTAATTAACATTATTGCTTCTTAGTTCTTAAAATAAAGAGACTGAATATTTTTAAAAACTGGATAGCATTGTATTAGAAAGATCAAATGAAGGTTTTAAAATTGAATTTACATTTATTGCCGAACTTACAACTGACCGCTCGCCTCAGCGGTTGACATCGAAGTGGGCGAGATTGCAAGAACAAGTGGCCTATTGGAATTTGATTATTATACTTGAGTCTGTGTGTATAACAATTTTGCGAATAATAGTATAATACAACAATAGTATGATAGTATAAAACAATAATAGTATAATAGAATTGTTATTTGTGTAATTTAGTATTATTAATACTACAAATCCCAAACATTCCGACCCCCCTGGAACATTGTTTCAGGATACCGGTAAGAGTGCCAGTTTTGTTATGGGGCGTACCAAGGCACCCCTGGCAGTTCGTATGGTGGCTACTCGCACGACATTGTCCGCTCCTGGTGAAAGCTTATCAACTCTTCCTAGAATCCATTGCGTAGGAGGAAGATTCGGTTCTTTAATTATGACCACATCCCCAGCTTTAAGGTTTGGCTTTGCCTGCTGCCACTTACTGCGCTCTTGGAGTGTTGTTAAGTAATCCATATGCCAACGCTTCCAAAACCCTTGGACCATACTTTGTAAAAGGCTCCAGTGCTTTAGACGGTTCATTGGTGTGGTTTCTAGAACTGGCTCCGGAATCGCAGTGAGTGGCTGACCTATGAGAAAATGAAATGGTGTTAGAGGATTTGTATCATCGTCTGATAAACATGATAAAGGGCGCGAATTAAGTATAGCTTCAATTTATGTTAAAACGGTGGTTAACTCCTCGAAGGTTAAGATGCTGGATCCAATGACTCGTCGCAAGTGAAACTTTACCGACTTCACCCCGGCCTCCCAGAGCCCACCAAAATGTGGGGCAGAGGGTGGAATAAAGTGCCATTCGATAGTTTCTTTGGCTAATGCTGTGGCTATGATACTGTTATGAGGCTCCGACATAACCAACTTGTGCATCTCGTTCAAATACCGTCGCGTACCGTGGAAGTTGGTGCCGTTGTCAGAGTAGATATGGGCGCATCGACCCCGCCGAGAAACAAACCTTCGTAAGGCAGCAAGGAAGGCGTCAGCTGATAAGTCGCTGACGGCCTCTAAATGCATAGCCTTTGTGGAGAGACATACGAATAAGGCAATGTATGCTTTAGTGACTGAAGACTTTCTGGAACGCGAGAACTTTATCATTATAGGCCCGGCGTAGTTCACCCCGGTGTTGGTAAATGGGCGAGTAGGTTGAACCCGTGCAGGAGGCAAGTCTCCCATCAGTTGACTGCATCGTTGACGTCGGTGCATGAAACAAACCTTACAGCGATGGAGAAGTTTCCGAATTAGGTTACGGCTGCCTAGTATCCAATATTGTTGGCGGACGATCGCGAATGTCTCCGAGATTCCTACATGTAAATTGCTGACATGAATATCGGTCACTATAAGAGAAGAGATGTTAGTATCATTGGGAAGGATTATTGGATGTTTAATATTGTATGATATTATTGCATGCTTGATCCGTCCTCCAACGCGAAGGAGTCCATATGTATCCACGAATGGTGAATACCGCAATAGTCTGGATCTTGAAGGAAGTGTGCGATATTTAATAAGGTGTTGAATATTCTCTCCAAATGATATCTCCTGGACCTGCTTTATGATTAGCGTTTTTGCAGTTTGAATTTCAGACAATTGAAGATGACCTCGACGACGCTTGCATTCACTCACCCGGCAGTTGTGTATGAATCTAAGGCAATAGGCTATAACTCGTTGCAACCGAAACCACGACGAAATTTTATTTATAACCGATTTTAACGTATCTTCTTCTGCAGACCCGAACAGAACATGCTTCGAAGCATGTCCTTCTTCCTGTTTTACTTCCTCGCATTCAGATTGTCGCGCAACATTGAATTTCGACACTGGCCATTTTTGTTCGTCAAGGGCTAACCAATGTGGACCCGTCCACCAGAGTTTGTGACCGACAAGATTAGATGGAGAAATACCTCGCGAAGCACAATCGGCAGGGTTGTCTACGGAAGCTATATATTGCCACGAGGAACGCGGAACCGTATCGAGAATCTCGCTGGTGCGATTAGCGACGAACGTAGCCCATCGACGAGGGGGGGAAGATAGCCATTGTAGCACAATTTCAGAGTCACACCAAGCTATAGTTTTCAAGAAAGGTTTAGTAAAGGACGTTTTCACACGATGTATTAATCGGGCCAACAAAAGAGCACCGGAGAGTTCCAACCGGGGTATTGATATGGGCTTTAAGGGAGCTACCTTTGTCTTGGCTGCGATGATGGTAATTTGAAAACCTCCCGAAGGTAATTTAACGCGGGCATAGACTACAGCAGAGTAAGCAATCGATGAAGCATCTGAGAACCCGTGTAGCTCAGCATTATCTGACAACGAGTACAAATATCTAGGTATGCGAAGTGTTTCGAAATACGGAATCTCCTTCCGATAGGAAATCCATTTCTCTGGTTGGTAAAGGATCATCCCATCCTAGTTTTAGTTGTGTTACCCAGAGTTCTTGGAACATAGGAATAGCTCATCACGCGCTGGATCCCAATACATTCCTAGAACCTTAACCGATTTATGACCGCCTTCTGTGTCAAGAGCTGAATACTCGCAATCTTCCTTTTGTAGGCCAGCCAGTAGTGACCAACAATTAGAACTCCATTTACGCAGCGTAATTCCTCCCAACGATAGTAGGGTAATCAATTCAGATTGAAGTTTTAAAAGAGTTTCAACTGAGTTAGTTCCAGTCATCACATCATCCACATATACATCATTAAGGAGTACCTCAGAGACTATCGGATATTCGGAGCGATAATCATAAGCGAGTTGGTTTAAAACACGAATTGCCAAGAACGGAGCACAGGCAGTGCCATAAGTAACAGTGGTAAGGCGGAAATGCTGAATCTCATCATTAGGATTGTCGCGCCAAACAATCCGCTGGAAGTCAGTATGTTCATCACTGACCCAGATTTGGCGAAACATCTTAACAACATCAGCACAAAAAACATATCGATGTTGCCGAAACCGCAAACACACGCCAACTAAGTCCCTTTGGATTGCTGGGCCTATTAACAACGTGCTGTTAAGTGATTTACCAAAGGAGTCCTTCACCGAACCATCGAAAACTACACGCAATTTAGTTGTAGAGCTGTCCATTTTCATGACGGCATGGTGCGGAAGGTAAAACTGGTGGCCTGAATTAGATGATATTTCCGAGGAAGGGATTAGTTTCATGTGCCCCAGGTCGCGATACTCGCGCATGAAATCAGAATATATCTGCAATAATTTCGGATCCTTACCAAATCGACGCTCCATGGAATGCAACCGCGAGAGTGCTGCTGTTAACGTGTCACCGAAAGTTGGTAATTCCTCATTGAATGGCAAATTTACAAGGTAGCGTCCATCTGCAGCTCGAGAAAAGGTTTGGCGAAAATGAATTTCAGCAACATCATTGCCTACCGACGGATTGGATATTGTAGTAACCTCTTCTAACTCCCAAAACCTTTGTAAAAGCTGATCAATATCGAGTGTAGAATAAAGAGAGGGTAACGAAAGGTTGAACTGTGAGGACATTGAAATTTGTTCGCCGGTGATGACCCAACCAAAGGTAGTTTCTTGGGCAATAACAGTCCCGTCCGGGTTCCTAATTTGATTTCCTTGTAGGATGTTCCATAAATTGTCTGAACCTAAGAGGATATCAATTGGGCGAGATACATTAAACATAGGGTCAGCGAGATCTAAATGTCGAGTGTGGTTATATGAGGATATTTCGATAGGTTGAGTAGGAAGATTCGAGACTAACTTGCCGAGAATAAACGCGTCGATGCAAAGATGAGTAGAGTTAATGCGCGAGTAAATTTGGATGGATATACAGCCTCTTGTGTGCCCTGCTGCCGTTGAAGATACGCCAACGATTGGAATTCGAGCATGAGTTCTGGGAAGTCCAAGTCTTTGAGCAAAAGATTCTGTAACGAACGAGTTTTGAGAACCAGAATCAAGCAACAAGCGGCAGTTCACGAAGTCTCCTTGGCTGTATTTAACCTTGGATACTATCGTGGGAAGAATAGATTGTCGATGGCCGACTCGTTGTTGGCGTGAAAAGTTATTAACGATGGGGGTAGGACGGGATTGGAGCGGATTGGAGCGACATTTACTCGATGAGTGTCCAGCCCCCAAACAGTTAAAGCAGAGGGAAGTGTCCTTAACAAACGCACGGCGCGAATCAGAATTTAGCGAAAGGAATTTCGTACACTGACCTAACACGTGTTCACCTTTGTACATTGGACAACGTTGACTACCAGTTTGAGCTTCAACCACGTGAGCACGAATAGGGGTAGAGTTTTTACCACGCGAATGTAGCGACCGATTTTGCGACTGACACGATTCTAAAGCATCGCAATGAAGTTGGAGAAAGTCTAAGAGCTCCTGAATAGTACAATTATCCCGCGCGCCTACTTCTTTTGCCCATGCTTCCTTACTCTCTTGATCAAGCTTCTGAAGAATTAAATAAATCACCCATGGATCGCGACCCGTTGCCTTTAATGCCTTCAAAGCTCGAATAGTCTCATCCGCGCCATTCGAAATTTTTCTGAGTAAAACCACGCTATTCGAAGTCATTTTAGGAAGAGATAAAAATTACTGAATGTGGGATTGCACTATCATGTTTGACCGATCGTACCGTTTTTCTAAGCGTTCCCAAGCTTCTACGTAGTTTGCGTCCGACACTATCAAATGCCGAATTAAATTCGATGCTTCATCGCGTAAATATGATTTGAGATAACGCAACTTTTGAGTGGGTGTTAAAGTCGATTTTTGATCAATAGATGCAAGAAACATATCTCGGAAGCATGGCCATTCCTTGTAATCGCCGGAAAATGGTGGTATCGTTATATTTGGGAGCGAAACTAAAACCGACTGCGTAGAGTTATTAAGAGTTTCTATGAATGCTGCTTGCTGACCAGCTAGCTGTTCGATTAGCGAATTATTTACGTCAGTCTTAGCCGGAACAGAAGACTGCCTTGCCCGAATCACTTTAGTTAGTATAGATTGACTAACAAAATATTTATTTCCATATTCGGATAGATCTTCATCCGATTCAACATACCCAGGCTCGTCCACGTGTTCGAACAACTGATTTTGGAGTTCAACAAGCTGCGACCACGTTTCTTCAACCGATTTCAATCGAAGTTCTAATAACTCCAAATCCACTTTATCATCAATCATCTCCACGAATTTTACCGATCGAGTTAAACTTCCCTTCAAACAGCTAATTTTTTTCTTTAAGCTATTCATTTTATAAAGAAATTCGAACCGATTAATACAATATATTGCACAACGTATGAGGTACATAACTAATCGCGAGAGAGTTTTTTGCACGCACGTGGTTCTTATCTTTTAAAACCAACCATGTGGGGGAAAATTGGTCGTTAAAAGCGACTGGTCGTTGTAAACCACGTCGTTATAGGTGACTTAAATGCATATTTAAAGTGCATATTTCCCATTTTTAAGAGCATTTTTTAAGCGCATATTGGGTTTGGGTTTTTAAGTGCATGAAAATCATAGCCCTAGTGATCAGAATGTGAAGTCTCATCATACCAGGCTTATATGATAGGCGTTGAATGCGCAGAATAGATATTCCATAGAACTCTCAAGTTCCATAGAACTCGAACCCAACGTTTTAAGAAATATGTCTATGCGTGAATATATTCGTTTGTACGTTCGTGAATACGTTTTTCGAACCTTTCAAGTGTAAGAAATGTGAAGCTGTTGTTGGGGTAGATCTGTCGCACCCACGACCATAGTTTTCGGTTTGAAATAACATACGGTATACGTAAATGACATATAGACTAGGGCTACTACTGCCTTCACAAGAGATGAATTAATCGTAAATACTTTAACTCTGGCATTTTCACAGATGCTGCCACGTGTGGAAGTGAGAGTCCGAGTGTGTGCTAGGTGCTTGGAACTTGGCACACGTGAAACATGGCTTGAGGAAATGACATGTGAAAGGGACCTGTTTTCTTTTTGTTGGCTGACAATTATAAAGAATTTTATGGAGCTTGTTGTAATGGATGGCTAAATACTGCTTGCGACAAAATTGTGAGCCGTTGGGGATGGCAGTATGGGTTGATCACAACTACCACTTCGTTTTTTCTTCTTTTCTTCCGGAGTTTGTGTTAAGCTTAGAAATAGCTTTAGGTTGCACGTTTGTTAAGAAACATTTTTGTGAGCTGAACTCATGCTTTATCCTAGTCCCTAGGGAAACAAATTTTTTAGTTATATTTTAATTTTATTTCAGACGTAGTAATCATCCACCTAACTAATACCCAATTTTAAATTCCAATAGGAGGCTAACTACTAGCCTCAAAGTGAAGAGAACTAAAGTGAAAAAGCATCCACACATCCATTTGTAGATTTTAGAATTTTTAATAGGCATAGCTCTCGTCTTCTGACACTATGAAGATTGGTCGAAAAAATCAGTTTTAACTCGGAGGAAACGCATGTTTAAAAAATAATGGCAATCTTGATATTCTGAAAATAATTTTACATATCTGACTACATCAATGTTATCCCTTTGGAAACAGTACTCGTTAAATTGCTTCTTCGAATTCTCGAAATACTCCTGAACTTGATTTTTGGGGATTTTACTATTACAATTATGTACTTTTAAACGTTGCCTTATCGTCTAAGAGAATTTAGGCGCCAAAAAATACTTGCTCAATTTAACCACATACACCACAAATTTCCATTTTATTTTCGCTATTTTAAAGAAATGAAGAAGACTTCCCCACAACATGAATATCGGTGCAGATTTAGCGACAAAAGAATATGGATTTGCCATTCATTTCTGCAGTGCATTTTGATGAACACGTTCCATTTCAAAATGCCGACAGTACTCAGCTACTGCCTCCCCACCATTAATCGCGTCTAAACTACGCTCATGCTCTCCTGAATCTCGATAATAAAGTGGACGATTTTCGGTCCAAATTAGGAACGAGGTCCAATTCCATCTAAACGTATATGTGAACAAAAGTTACACTTCTTGAGCAAGGACCATTACACCCATTCAAAGTCACTAAAGAATTTTTCAATAAGGGCGGGTAGATGTCAAAATGCATTTTTTTTATTTGAAAGGCCCTTGTATGCCATTATGTATGGAATACAACATCGTACAAATGCCTAACTCGGCTTCTTAGGGAGGGACGAATCCGAGTGGTCCAATTTTCTATGACTTCCATATAGCTGAATTTGGACGATGGCCTGTATAATATTCAATTCAAGGGCATCGGTCGATTGGGGTTTAATCGCATAGACCTGCGACTTCAGAAAGCCCCATTAGAAAACGTCTAGCGATAGTCTTACCCCCAAATCGTTCATACAGAATATCAATCGTGGCATTCGCTGTTTGGCACATAGCACCATTCTGAGGGTACCCCACGGGTCATAACGAATTCGTTATCATCGTTCTGTAGCGCTCGCCCTTGACCGCCAGTGACCGCCTCACCGCCTCACCGCCGTTTTCGAAAAGTTACAGACAAATGACACCGTCGGCCCAAAATCCAAATTTACAGTAACTTTTTGAGATGCATTCTCATCTGGTGAACCTCGTGTGGATTGATGTCATCTCATATACGACAATTTTGCTTGTTAGCACAGCCATTCATCCAAAAATGAGCCTCGTCGCTAAAGATGACTTTCCGGCACAAATTGGGGTGTCCTCTTGCGAACGCTCCGAGGCCCCGTCAGCAAACAAACGGCGTTGTCTGTGGTTATGAACTTTGAGCTCCTGGGTCCCTTGGTTTTTGTGCGGGTGTAGGCCTAAGTCGTCACACAAAATTCGCCAATTTGAAGTCTGCGAAAAGCCGATCTTTGATGTGCGAATGTTGGCTGATTGATTATTGACCAACAAACGTTGACGAGTCGACTGTGAAAGCCCACCACGTCTACCACCAACGTTTGCACTAATGAACACTCATATAATAAAGTTTTATCATTTGAAGCTGCCGTAAATGAAGAAATTGAGACTGCAGAGCATGGTGACTAACGAGACGGTGCAACCGTAGATATAGACCGCTTGAAAATAGACGTTTTGAACGATCAGCTTCCGGGTCGCCGAATGTCTTCTTTTGACGATGCGCACTTGTCGAAAAGATCAACCGATCTGGCTACTTTAGTCATCTCTTGTTGGGTTTGAGTTTTGGGAACAAGTCACAGACGCTGGCAGGTCTCGTCGAGAACATCCAACAAGTATACGAAAACTTATCGCTCAAAGCTCTTTCCGAAACTATTGAAAATGCTAGAAAAGAGCCCATATGGTGACGCCCACTTGGTGGCGGGATTTCATCTTCAAAAAGTAATGGAAAAGGACTTAAAGGCTAAAAAAAAGTTTTAAAAAAAAACATCAAATTATGAAAATGGTTCATTGAAATAAATCTGGACAACTAAGCAGAATATTGTTGAAGCAGAATAAAGGGAGAATAATTACCTGTTGCCCACTATAATTTTAAACAATTTTTTAAACCCCACGATTTGAAAGAATATTTTGAATATTCGCCAAAAATTGGATCGAGCATATTCAGGAACACCACCAACTACCTTTACTTAAGACTACTTTCCAGGCGATCTGTAAGGCGACGACTTTGCCGAGGAACCACGTCCGATGAATGTGACGTAGCATATGTCTCATGAAGCTTCCAACTTTTACATAACTTATTCACTTAGTCCAATTCGAAAACAAAAATATTTCACCCAGAAAAGACGAGACTCTTGTTTCATATATATTTTCCATATTTAATTTATTTTACTTATAGTACAATATTATAATAAATTAATTATTCATCTAATAACAATAATTCAGTTAATTTTTCAAGATTTTAATTGTGTTTCCTTATTTTTGTCGTGAACTATTCACAAAAAAAACTTTATACTAAATTTATTTTCGACAAAATTCATTTTTTTCGTTACCATATCTTAAATTAAAAAAAAATCATCTGATCTCGAGAAAAAAAACACGAAATAAACAAAAAACAAAAATACTGAAGGGTTGTTCGAGTCACTATATCATGACATTGGTTTTAATTTATTTTCCCTCTTAAATATTACTTTTTGGCTATTTATATATATATATAATTCAATTCAATATATATATACCTTTTTTATGTATAAAATTTTTATTCTGTAGTACCCTGTTCTGAATTATTTGTAGTTTTGAATAATTTTATTTTATTTCCGCTTATGTTTTGCTTACATTTTCATTGAACCTGTTTGAGTATTTAGCTTATAAAATATTTTGTTTTTCTTGTTTATATATATTTTTCTTGTTGTTTGTTTTTTTTTGCTTCCGTTGTTGTAGAAATTTGCAGTTTTAAGTGTTTTGAACGAAATTGTTGTTTGTTTTGATGCTGGTTTTTAAATTTAATATTTTTTTGTTAATTTGTACATTTGGGTTTTTTGAGCGTATACAATATTTGTTGCTTGTATTTCGAATGAAATTAAGGAAAGTAAATGGAGTGTAGAGACCGAAAATTGAAGACCAAATCAAGTTCGATAAGAAAAAATGTTAATAGTATACACATTCTAGACACGTTTATCGTCGGTTTTTTAAAGTGAGTTTTCGGTTTTGTTTTTATACAATACGTGTTTTTAATTATTTTCTAGTAATTCTTTGCTTATTATTAGATTTCTAATATTGAAACTTTAAACATAGATTCATTTAATCTATTTTATACACATTTCAATCTGCTTAACTCTATATTCTTCTAAAAAAGAAAAGAAAAACAAAAATGTCCTTAAATTTCCTAATTTAATAAAAGTGTGTTCAATCTTGCTTTTTACATTTATTTTGTACATTTATTTAATGAAAAAAGAAATATACAAACCTAGGAGGGATATTGGATAACCAAAAAATAATTGGTATTTAAAAAAGGAACTATTTTAACGTTTACTTAGTATTTGTTTGATTTTTTTATGCTTTTATAGTAAAAGTTGGCATTATGTAGGAGGTTCTAGTTTATCTATTGCTTACATTCGGCTTTTTTTTTTAATTTCTAGGAAGAATTCGTTGCTTCTGTATATTATAATCAAACTAAATTTTAAGAATAGATTAAGAATAAAAAAAACTCTATCACATAGTAAAATTATTGCAAGGTTTTAAAACAAATTGAAATAAATAAAAGTATTTTTTCTTTGATTTTTTTGAATATATTTTTGTTTTTTGATGTAAATATTTAATACATATTTTAAAAACATTTTCCATTGTGTGTTAATGCGAGTGTTGATTCCTATAATCATTTTTAAATTATGAAACATTCAAAATTTACACGCAATTTTTATTTCTTTTAGAAAAAGGAAGAAGCGAAATAATATTGTAGTTTAGGGATTTTTCAGTTTCTTTTTCTTTGGGTTGGGCTTAACATTTTTTGGGAGGAAAATGATTTTTATATCAGACCAACTTAAAGGGAATGTTTCTTGAGCCATCTTTCATTGGACTTCTCGTTTATTACTATTCATAAGAAGCCCTGATTTAAGAAATAACAAAAGATTTTTCCCGATTTTGCTTTTTATTTTCTGAAAAGAAAATCAGTTTGCACATGCAAATACTTTGATATATTACGCCATCATACGTAGTACTATGGCAAAATGTTAAGCTGTAGAACGGTATGTATTTTTGAAAATGACTCCAATTTTCAAGTAAATATTTACGCATGTTTCGCGTAAGGAAAAAACATGTTAGACCGACCAGAAAATTGATTTTTAAGTGGAGTTTTTTTTTAAGAAAAATTGAACTTATTATTTTTATATGTATATTAGTACATTCACGCGTTCAAAAAAGTTTCAACATTTAATTTTTTTTTTCGGAATATATTGATATTTTAAGCTAAAGAGTATGCTTGATAAAATCTAGCAAAAAATTCAGATAAAAACGGCTTTAAAGATTGTAAGCCTTACGTCTTCAAAATGCAACTTAAAAGAGTCAGTTTTATGAAGATAAATGCCGCACAAAAATCTCAACAGGAGAATTAAATTTCAAAGATTTGGCATATCCTTAAGTGATTTTCTTTAAATTAAAGTTTACATCTTTCATCACCCACCCAAAAGTTTCTCAGTATTTTTTTCTATTGCACATATTTACTTTTCATCATCAACCAAAATAGAAAAAGAAAGAAACATCTACACCTAGACGAACCAAAACGAGGAAAGAAGAGAATAAATAACCAAAATAACACTTTAGGTACATGTACTATTATTACACTAATTTTAATTAATTTCTATTTACTCTAAATCTATTTATAAATTTAAATATATTTATTTAAAATTATTTTCAATTTATTATTTACACAGAACTCCATATGCGTCGAAATACAAATTTCACCTTAACACATTCGTTTTTGTTTTATATTTTCCTTTTTATTTTATTTACAGGACCTTAACTGATTTTTTTTTCTTTTTTTTTTTATAGCAAGTGCAAAAGTTTTATATTTACATTCCAAATAAGTATCGACCTTTGAACATACATACATAAAACGTCTTTTCTTTAAAACTAAGTACAGATGAAAATAAAATGGTTTATGGAGTATACAACCCGCAGTTGGAAGTTTAAACTAACAATCAAATTCAAATGATTACAAAAGTATTTAATAAAAAAAAAAACAAAACACATAACCGTATATAGGAACCAAAAGCACCAAATCATAACATATATATTCATACATACAATATGATTAATTATAAAGAAAAAAAAAATATTGCAAATAGTAGTTCACAGATATAATCATTTACGTTCCCATGACAGCCGGCGGGACCGCAGAGGTGGCCGCCTCGATTTGTCGTTTCCGACGGAAACGTTTCAATCTCCGTCTCTCGTTGATGAGGTTTTGATTGAATTGTCTAAAGGTATTTGCGGTTGGCGATTCGGCAGGAGGGAAAAAGATCGGGTTCGCGGCCCAATCTTGCCAGAAATTTCAATCCTGCCCATTCTGTTGCGTCAATTCGCGACGGTCGTCACGATTGAGTGCCAATGGTTGCGGGAAATCCTCATCCATCGATTGTTTGGATCGATCGGATTTACAGTCTTCATCGATCGCCATATGCATGGCGGCGGCCGCGGCGGCTGCTGCAGCAGATTGTTGATGTCGTTCGGGCGGGAGAAGATTCAACATGCCGAGTGGTAGACCAGGAAAACCGCCTGGAAAATCGGGATAGAAGCCGGGCTGGAATGGATTGAATATTGAGTTGGGACCTGATAAAAGGTCGGGTTCGGAGCTTGAACTACGCGGACCTAGGGGACCACCTGGTGGACCATTGCCTCCGCCACAATCCATGTCGCGCGAGTCTTTGCTACGATTTGAGTCGAGATTTTTGTTATTGTTGTTGCCGCTATTCGAGCTACCATTGCCTCCACTGCCTACTCCGCCTGAGTTGTTTTGCTGACTCAGGCCCATGGTTATGAGTTCGACTGGTGGACCGCTTATGCAGTCTTTTCGTAATTGTTCGAGTTTAAGGCTTTTGCCATATTTTCCGCGGACGTACATGAGTAGTGAGTTGTAGGGGATCCCGAATATTCGGGATGCTTGACTGGTGGTCATCTTTTTGTTCCACACGTGTTGAAGCGCTTCGGTGAGCTCAGCGTTCGTCCAGGAACGAGGTGGGCCACCGCGTGGGGCTGAGTGCTGCCCCTTAGGCCGGGACACTGAAACGAAAGAAGGAAAAGGGAAATTAGTAAAATATTGATAACAGGTTGAAGGAAATAGTTTCATAAGGGCAGGATAATGGATGATCATACCAAGGCGAAGCCCCTGAAATCAGAGTTAATCTCAACCATTGCCATGTCAAACTAAATTTGTAAGGATCATGTTTATACAAGGTGGCGCAAAATTATTCATCCAATATTGTTTTTGAATTACTTTTTTACTAAATAAAAACAAATAATATTGAGAAATGAAGATCTTTTTTTGGACCTTTATAATTTTTTTCTGTTAAGTGGAAAAGATGATATCCGTCAAGTTACTGCCGCCAGTGTTGATACACATTTGTACCCGTTTTTATCGCATTTTCTATGACTTTTCGCAAGATTTCCGGTGATTACTTTTCGCATTCCCGTCGAACATTCTCCTTAAAAGCTGTGATTGTCTAAGGCATAAACCCGCGACTTCAAGTAGCCCTAAAAAAAAGTCTGGGATGGTTAAATCGGGTGACCTTGCTGGTCATGCCAAACGCTTCCTTCACAATATCCGTTCTGGATCGTGCTGTGTGTGCGGTTGCACCGTCTGGTTGAAATCACGTATTCACTAAGCGTCGCTCATCCAATTCCGGCGTTTATCATGGCCCTGTAGCGTACTGCCGATGGCGTTCTCAAAAAAAATACGGCCCAATCACTCCTCTCCGTGAACGCCGCATCTAGCACTGGCTTTAAGTGGATGTAATGGCTCTTCGTGCATCACACGTGGATTTACAGTGCCAGAAATGAAGATTTTGCTTATTGACGTAACTGCTTAAGTGAAAATGCGCCTCGTCGCTCGCCCTGCATGGTCTATTGTGGATCCAGTCTATTTGAGACTCGATTAGGAAATCTACGTCGAAATTCACGCTGCACTAACACCACCAACCGATTATTGGTCAAAAAGATCGACACAATTATTCCACGCGGAGTATAAGTATGTAGCTCTCCATTGCTTGTCTGTTTGTATACTACAATGTTTAGTTCACAAATGTCAAATATTATTGACCTACATTTGCAAAAATTATAACATTTACCGATAGGGTGATTAATTTTGCGCCACTTATATTGTATATTGGTTTGGGGAAAAATATTGACAGATATCTGTTATCAGATGATGTTTGGTGTCATATAGCGGACACCACCGATGCGCGTCTTTGTACACAGTTTCGTATTTTGTGAATCTTGTCAAAAGGTAGATTACTGGTTGATTCCGTTTTGGAAATTTCAATGTGGAAGTTGACCTACTGGAGGTCGACCTACCTTGGAAAATGTTAACGAATATTGCAAAAAAATCATAAAAAATCCCATCATCGGTGAAGTAGACTGTGAAATGTAATTGTCTCAATTCTTTAGCCAGAAATCAAAGCAATTTTAATTGATGGAATTATGGAGCTGCTCAAAAGGTGGCAAGGGGTCATAGATAACAGTGGCCATTATGTACTTAGACACATTTATAAAAAAATAACAAAAAATCTGTGAGTATTTCAAATCGAAAATTCTCTGACATTCATTATGAACGTTACTGCTGCCTTCTTCTTCTTTTCCTTTTTCCGGCGTTGTTATGGTCAGAAGTGTAGGACCATAACCTTCCCACTTAACTGCATTCCTACTGGTTCGCTTGTGAGGTCCGCCGGTTTGACCTCAGAAAGTAGCGGCAGGCTTCCCGGTTTGAGATTACTTCATCGCTGAGGCCAATCAAATGCTGGTGTTTTGGCATTTGTTTGCACCAATTGTTTTTCGGCCTTTCTTTTTTTTTTTTTTTTTTGTGACACGGGCATGCTCGTTACTGCTGCCTTCAAACACAGTAATGGTTATCTTGATTATCTTGATTATTATAACGAGTTTTAAATCTGTTTTAATTCAGTTCAAGTGGCTGTTACAACTAGATTGGTGCTGTTTAATAAGACAGTCGGTAGAGAATTTGTCAAAAAAAAAGCCTAATCATTGGGTGTCTTTGATGATTTAGGTTTAAAAGCCTCCGGCTGATTCCAACTCATTCCAACGAATATCTTTTTCCACAGCTATGTATTTACATGAATTGACGTCAAGCCGTCATCATCATCGTTGAGTTTTGCCCAAACACCTTCTATTTCGGCAATTCGTGGAATTCTCAACTTCGAAGTTGTTGCAATGAGTTCCATTTTTCAAATTAAATATTTTGGCATACCTCCTCGTTTCAAGGCCCTAAGAATTTAAGTCCGTTTTCGGAAAGATATGGTTCCCTGCGTACGTACATATGTTCATCAGGTGCGCATTAATAAAAAAATTTAATTGGCAGCTGCTTTTAGTTTTTTACCTTGCAAGGCTGGGGTAGGGCAGACTGTCTCTCCGTCTAGACAGATCCAGGTATAAGTTTGCAAAATTCAAGGTAGAACACCTAGAATTGTAGCTTGGCTCCCAGCGAGCTGATCCTATTTTTTTATAACTAAAGAAACTAAAGAAAGAGATATCCTTGTCTCGCATATACATAAATAGACAAAGTAAAACACGAATGATCAAATGAGAGTCTGTGCAATTTTACCAGGTACGTGCATTATCCATCGCAAGCTACAACTTTTGCCGTTCTTTTTGGCGGCATACGTATTTGGCAAGAATATGACCCAACTGTATTCTCAGCACCAGTTCCAATAAATGGATGTTTAGCTTAACCATCGACTTTCGCTTTAGATTATCAAAACGCATTCATATTTACTACCAGTTGAAATCAGATACTGAAAATCCTTCCCCTCTTGACAATGGAACAGCAAGTCGTACGTGCAAAGAAAAACCACTCGCATGGCTCCTATTTTTTTTACTTTTCGACCTTGGAAAGGCTAGGTTGCTTGGCTTGAGTTATGGCTAATGATTTGTAAGTTATTTTCATGTCTGACATGGATATTGCTCAAGTAATGCCTTCAGTTCTGTGTCTTCAAACTTTTTCACCGAACTGAGACTCTCCTTGTCTTGCACGTTACAGTTGCAACCATTCCAGACCTGCTCTTACATTAATAAAAGTCATCATCATAAAGTCGAAGCGCCTCGAGCGCTCCAAACCAAAACCTGCAGACCTGCAAATTAACCTTATTTGACTCGAAATTCGGTACTTTCACGCACAAAGAAATTGAAAATGTTATGATGAGGAATTGTTGACAAACAACCAGACTAACCGCGTGACGTTTCTTATAGTTTGGGTAGTCCCCACCTAGAGGACATTATCGTATGTAAAGTTTATTTTCCTTAAGTATTATAAGTTAGTTTGCTTTAGACTGTCAATATAAGGCTAATAAGATATATTGAGTTTGCTATGTTTTTTAAACTAGTTTTTAGCATTTTTGTTAGTTATCGAAATATGAATTCTGACGTGTTAACAACGAGTACATTGGTATATTGCGCTGTCATACGTAATTTCTTTGCGCCGGAGAAAGGTATATATTTAAAAAATGATTCCAATTTTAGAGTAAACATTTCAAAACCATATTTCGTTTAAGGTAAAAAATATAATAGTCAGACCAGAAAATCAAGTGGAACCTTAGTCTAAGAAGAAACAGAATTTTTTATTTTTATGCGTTCGAAAAAGTTTAAAACTTTAATATTTTTTTTACGGAATATATATAAATTGAATTAAAGAGAACAAAGAAGATAAAGAATATGCTTGATACAATCTAGAAATCAGATAAGAACGGCTTTAAAGATTGTAAGCATTGAGTTCTCAAAATGCAATTAAAAAATGTCAGTTATAGGAAGATAAATACCGCGTGGAAATCTCAACAGGTTAATTCGATTTCGTAGATTCGGCCTAGCCGTAAGCCTATGACAAGTGATTTTTCTTCAATAAAAGATTACACTTTAATCGCTCATCCAAATGTTTGTTTTTCTCTTGCACATATTTACTCTTCCACAAAACAACCAAAACAGAAAAAGAACGAAGCATCTATACCTAGACTAACCAAAACAAGGAAAGAAGGGAATATTTGTGGGCCTTGAATAAGTAGTTTGTTGTGAAAATGAATGCCCTATTTGAAGTAAATTTAAAAAACCATGCCACTCAAAGTATTATTCATTACTAATTATAATTATTACCCATCCTTTTGGCAGCATACCAATTCCATTTTGGGGAAACCGTACTTCATTTGAGTCGGTCAGTAAATCAGCTTCAATTCTTGATTTCATCGAAAGATGGGAACTGATACCTATTCAGGAACAGGTACTAGTAAAAAGAGGCAATGTCCAGAGATTACGCCAGGAAGCCATCACATTAAAGGGTTTTCAAGCAGGTTTTCACCGATTTTGCAACTTGTGGGCAAGCGATGTCATGTAGTGAAATAAGCTTGCCATATCTCTGCTCTTAAAGTAGTAGTTTTTCCTTCATTTGCTTCAATTGCTGCTCAATTTTAATTGGATTGAGTTGCTCAAACTACACTCTGCTGATTCCACTAAACGTAGAGCAGAAGCTTCAAACCATGAATACTGGCCATTGCCGACGATGCATGACCGAGTTTACCCCACGATCTTTAACTCTTAATGTTATCGTACAGTATCTACTTTTCAGCTAGTCACGATACAGAGAAGTTTAAACATTTGCAAAGCGTGGTTCGACGTTTCTCGGCTTTAACTCATACGGCACCCAATGTTCTCGTTTCTTAATCAATTCTAATAACTTCATACGGGTGTATTTGCACAACTGGAGCAATAAGAACAATTCCGACTGCATACAGCATAGGCTGAAGCTGCAAAACAAGCCTTAACTTTACAGAGAACCTACAAATACAAGAAAGGAGACCTTGTTGGACATCTAGAAATTCTTAAAAGAGTGGACAACATGTGGGGGCTAACCCGAGTGAGTGATCTGATGTTGAATTTTAAAATCTATTAAGAAGTACTCATACCACGCCTTGGATGAATGATGGAGCCCAGTAATGATATAGAGATGGGCCGATATCTGGAAACAAAGTAGGGGCTGGTGTGATAGAACAATGTTGCATCTACACATTCCCCTCTGCAATGCGTCAACAATATCTCAGGCTGAGCTAATTGAATCAATGAAGTAGCACACAGCATCAGTGACAGGAGACCGATTAACACTAGGATAACTATATTCTCAGACAGCCAAGCGGTTCTTAAAACGCCTAAAAGGTACATTTTCAACTCTAAGGCTGTCTGGGTATGTTTAAAACACTAAACAATCTGTAAATAACAGACTAAAGCTGATCTGGATGCCAGGTCATGAAAACCATGAAGGCAATGAAAGGCTGACATAAAAGCCAAGATAGGTGCTCAGATACCTTTTACAGGGCCATCCCTCTTTATGGTTTTGATAACTCAGACATAAACCTACATTTACATAAATGGATCATTAAACAAAAGAACTAATTCTGGAACAGACAGGAGGTTATTGAACACTCAAGAAAGAAGCTCTAGAACTCGATAAAGCCTACCTAAGAATGCTACGTGAGACACTTACTGCCACCTTTATAGCTAAGGAAACTATGGAATACATACTGACCGTTTGCCCAACCCTTGCCCGAGAAAGATTCAAAATGATAAGCAATTAAACCATAACAGGGAAAGACTACCAGGAAGTTGTAAAAAAGCACTCAAAACCTAGACCAAAGAAGAGGCTACAATGAATCTCGTTGGTCGCAGTACCAGTGTTTTCATGTCAAGGAGCCCGAGTTCTTCAATTTGATTCAAAACATTTTAAGCGTGAAATGATTTTGCAAATTAAGGTGGCGTCTGATATGAGTCTTCACCTGTACGTTTCAGCTGCAGATTTTTTTAAATAATACTGCAATCAAATTCCCCGCAAATTCTCTTCTCTGAAGTTCAAATTTACTTACAGTGCTTTCTGGCAGATAACATTACAATCTTATATTACATGAACGTAGTTCGTCACGTTCAAACGTCATCTGTTTGAAAACGGGAAAAGCTTATCAAGGTTCCAATAATTATATAGAGCTGATCGTGATGAGTGGCCATATGTATATTGGAGATGATAAAAGACTGAAGAAGTTGTATTGCTTCAAGTGGTAAGGATTGATGGGGCGAGCTGCTTAATTTTTTTCCAAGGATTGTATTGAGTTTCGACTTTCTAAGAAAAGGATATGAATTAACGTAACATTTTTCAGTTATATGGTTTGAGGACTGAATTCACGCTTGTCTTACTCCCTGAGAACTGTTCAGCCATCATATGCAGCTGTGTTTAAAAAGTAACGATTTCCCGTGCCGTTTTAGTCTGATTAAACCCTTTTTATGGACGTAAACATGTCTTAAACATATATGGTTCCGTTAGTCGAGTCGGCTATTTCGTCAGTCAAGGTGATTACAAGTGTTTTGGTACGATCCGTTTTTATTCACTAAAGCGTAGGTATTAATATCAAATTTTACTAATAGGTTGGATGCTAAATATTACTTCTGGCAAATCTACCGTGGGTGGATCTAAGATTTACCATGGTATAAGCTCGTCCAAAAAACCCATGAATACAATGGCGATGACGGATACACTGAACAGCCAGGCAAATGCAAACGTGAATTTCAATTGCCATGAGGTCAAACGATCAAGTGCAACGTCATTCGCGTGAAGCAGTTAAGAAAAAAAAACGGCCGACTTTATGGCGAAACAATTCATGAGTTTTACACCACGATAATCGTTTTTTTCACAGTCCGTAAGTATTAGGTCCCAAAAAGAGAGAGAGCCTTGAGGTGCATTCGTTTCGAAAACAAAGTCAAGTTTCAAAAAGTATCGGCTGATAAGTTAAATTGTATCCCAAAGGTCGAGTTCCAAAATGTCCCAGTGCAGATATCTACTGTTACCATTACTGTTACTACAGTAAAATCTCACACTGTCCTCAAACAGCATACATTTCAGTTAAAAATCGAAAATTCCGATTATTTTTTGAACACAATTCGTTCACCCAAAGGCATGTGACCAGGTATTTTTACATAAAAAAACAAGATGGGACCAGTACACCAGGAGCTACAATCCCAAGTCTTCTACCTTTACTTTACTTTACTTGGATCTGTTCAGACGGACAGACAACAAGTCTTCCCTACCCTTTTGCTTCGCAAGGTAGATGACTAAAAACTAAGAAAATACGAGATTCATGCTTTGTTTTGTGTCTCTGCATGACTGTTCAATGATCTATTCCCACCCCCTAATCCAGTAATAGGAGCAGCGTCCTTGCAAGCCGCGTCTGAAAGTACTAACAAAATTTGTCGAACCCAATAACAAGCCCTCGGGCTGCATTATCCCATAGATATTAAATAAAATAGAGCAATTCCGCCGATAAGGATCTATGCAAATTCAACGAGTAACCTATCCACATGACTGTTCCCGTCACCCAGACCCCAGAGGAGCGACCTCAGTGCAACATAGTGCACAAGTGAGAGGAGAATTTACAACCTTCCCACATGCGCCTAAACTCTGTTATCCATTACTCAATTCCACACACATCTCTTAATTTCTCTATCGTGCTTTCTTCCTCTCGCTGTCTCTATCGATTGTCGCCAGTTAGTTTCGTTTGTATCTACATATCTTTTCCCTCATTTACCTATTGCTCCGAGGGGGTAATCTAAATCATGACTTGCCAAACTCCAATCCATATCCACCACAACCGCCGAATAAAAGTGCACTCTGTACCCGAAACTCGTAGTCATAGTTATACTCGTACTCCACCTGGAAAAAAAGGTTATCAGTCACAATCAGATAATGGTTCAATCTTGTCGAATTGTTCACGTTTCGGGACCGCGCAATGGCACCACACAAGCCCAAGTCAAGTCGTCGACATCGAAATGTAGACGACGTGCTCGAAGCCACACACACCCTCCTAATGGTCGTATGGTGTATTGTTTTTGTTAATTTTTTTTTGCATTTTATTGTTTTATCTGAGAGGTAGGTACATAGGTACTCGTAGTATGTGAAGTTACATGAGAGAGAGATCGGATCCTGTCGTTGTCGTTCGGTTCCTGGCTATTCAATTTGCATGTGAGAGACGAAAAGCGTTTCGTCCGTGATCCCGATGATTCGATGATAGCATCGATTTTGATTCCAATCCCCTGCTCTCCCGCGCTCGAATGTGATACAGAGGCGCGGTATTGTTGTATCTGCATAGTATCGCAGCAGGTTGGAGATGTTACTCGTTATGGAATTCCCCTCACACGACGAAACCGCCTACAATTTGCCGATACAGATACAGTGCATTTGTTTTATTACTGTTTCACTAATAATGTGTAATATGATCAGTGATGCGCGCCGAATGGACAAATTGAAAATGAATTTCGCGATATTATGTGCAACTGGAGAGTAAGCGAGTAGGCCAGCCACTCGGTGCTCAGTGATTTGGTACGAGCGAGTGAGAAGAGATCACACCCACGATTTATTGATTTTATCCGTAGTCGTTGGACGCCTTTCGATACGGTGGTATTTATGTTACTTTTCAACTCACTAGTCGCTCTCTGTGTGACTCGAAGTCAATTGCTTTTGTTTTCCTTCCTCTCGTGTCTGTTTTTCTGTTTTTTCCTGTTCATGTACGAGTGGAAATGCGCTCCTGCTGCTTCTGGCTATTCCTTTACCCCCGTTTAGATACTATTCTAGTATCAAGGAGATGATGGAGCAGCACAGGGAAAGGAAAACAAAACAACGAATGTATGTCATGTGATCACGACTTGGAATTGTTCCTCATCTTCGGCGAGGGTTCGGTGATTTGTATTCTTCTTCTTCTTACTTCCCTCGTATGATCATAGAATGATGCTCGTATGCACGAACCGATTCTTTAAATGTGTTCTTTGTGATGTTTAGGAGCAGACAAACTGCTGGCGGGATGAGGTCAGAGGCTACCTGATGGAGTTACTAACTCAATTGATCGCAGAGATTGCGGCGAACAGACAATCGACTGCGGATTTACGTGGCGAACAACAATATGTAACGGATATGAAGGCACATTAATCATCGCTGGCTAGTTGGTATAAGTGATCGTGTTAAGTGAGATCATTTGTCTTGAGGCACAATTCCTTCGAAAATCCGTTTGGCTTTATCCTCCACGAAAATCAATTAGTCAGTAGCACTCGAACTACTGTATTTAGATACACACAAGATCTTCCCCTCCCCCCTGTTTACAGCGATGTAATTAAAATCTTTGATGATCTTGTCAATCAAATGCGGTTTAGCACTTTCCTTAAAAAATTGTTTACCTTCCCGGACGTAGGCATAAAAGAAAACAAAACAAAAATCAATTTTTCATCTCATTAGCTCCCATGTTCGCCTTTCATTCTCCCTTTCCCTCGTCCACTGATCGCACCACTCGAAGCCTTCGAAGTTCGATTAAACACAAAGCCCAGTTGTAACCAGGTGCGATATGCATAGGTGAACATGTTCATGATCACAGGAAAACCACGAAATGTTTTTATTTTTTGTTTTTTCTCTACCCCCATCATCCGCTATCATCCACCGCCGAACGATCAACCGCGCGATCATTGTTCTGATCCCATTCAATCAAGCGTGGTCAACACGCTTGGGAAGGTAAATCTCAAATCGCAATGTAGAGGAAAAGTCGATTAAGTGCACTCACTTCACTTTGTTTTAAGCCACTACCGTCTACCGACCGTTGTACAGGTGAAGTGCAAGACGATCATCGAAGAGTGGCTCCAATATATATGGACGTTGCTATGCTTTCAGGTGTGAAAATGCCTTTTTCGAATAGAAGGCACAACAACACACTGAGGAAAAACAATAACAAAGAATGCAGTGGCAATCGTACTTACAACTGCTACGTGCCATATGGCGGCGTGACTATGGCGGCGATCAGAGATCGAAGGGTTAATTAGACAGTTGAGTGAAGTAAGTTCTCGACAACTCAAATCGAAATCGTTCAATTGGCTTACTACGAAGAATGCATTTGATTAGATGTTCCTTGATGTTTGCTTATGGCTTACGTGTCGGTTCATAGGTTGTAATCCGCACAATAAAGGTTCCGTACCCCTGGTTGGAGAATGGTAGATTTTTGTGATTTAATTGTGATTGTACTTACTTTTCTTTTTGAGAAAGGCCGGCGGATCGCCACCTAATCCACGCGGATCGGACATTTCCATAAGCGGGTTATACAGTTTGCCTGGGTCGATACCGGGCGGGAATAGTCCAAGTGGGGAATCCAGCCCAAACACTGAAAAGAAGAAGAAAAAAATTTGTTAAGCAAATATTGTCAAAAACTAAAACTTTTAAAAGTTAGTCTCTGCTCATTAATCTGTCTGACTTTTGGTGCGCGCTTTTGTTCGAACCACCCACCTGAACTAGTACTCAGTCACGTCTCTAGTAGACTTAAGGGGTCAAGGGCTTATAATTTCTGCAACGTGTTTTTTAAGTTTTAGATTACGACTTGAAGGTCTATAGAAGGTCTCTACCCTTAAATCAAAATTCAGTAATAATTTTCGACGACCAAACTTACAATTGCTAAGCTTTGAAAATATCGTTATTTTATTCAGGTATTACCAAGGAATTTTGTGATAAATCGAAGAGCCGGGAGGACGAAGAAAACTAAGAACTCTGTTATACATATTAGCTTTTCGTTCGAGTAATGAAATCGAGAACGCGAAGATGTGCACGGCACGCAGAAAGAATGGACAGTGGACAAACAGTCAAAAGGTTAATGAGTGAAAAACCTCAGGAAGGCCGCTCCTTAGCTGGGAGGACAACATAAGCATGGACTTAGAAGGAAGCAGAATAGAGAAACATGGAAGGAATACACTCATGACAGGGAGGCTTGGCGAAGGGTTGTCAACGAGGCTTTGAGTGCCTGAGTTCCAAACGGCCGGTGAAAATAATAAGGAAGTCAATCTGTAGGATATTTATGATAGAACAACCTTTATTATTTTCGCCCTAGAATAACGTGAAGCATCTAACATGAGACTATTTTTATACAGAAGGTGGAAATAAATCCTCTAATCTCTCAGCTTTCGTTGTTCACTCAACATTGGCGTCACCCGTTTTTACCGCCTGTGGCCTTAAACATCTACCTGAATACGAATTGTCTTAACTTTTAATGATTAGGATGGAACTGCGAAGAAGACCTTGATATACCCTTACAAGGAGTCATCTTCACAGACGAATTGAGTGTTCAAAACTTTATTTGACTTCTAAGTCTGTGTTTCAGGTAATTATAACGACAATTAAGGACATGGGGTTTGAATGCCAAGACTTGGGGTTATTCCTAGGATATTTACGACTTCGTTATTAATAAATCTGTCGGCCATGTAGAACCTTAATACATTCTTACTATTTCAAACAATTTCAATTTTGCAGCATTATTATGTCTCTTCTGTAGTAGCTGCACGGGTAAGTTAGTTCTTTCGACCATTGGCACTAGACGCGGGAATAAACTCTAGAGGTAGTGGATTTGTGCCACAAGTTAATCAATTTTTACTGATTGTAATACACATACCTACGATCTCAATGATTTCAATGCTTAGACCAATGTGGAAATAGTACTTCGCGATCTTAAAAAGCCCTCGGAAAAGAGTTATATTTCAACAATGTCTGAACAGTGCTGTGAGATTGTACCCTACCATATTTTTATGCAACTGGCAATATAGTGTTCCCGGTTGTTTAGCCTGTTATCAGGAATCAATAAGTTAGATGTATAGAGTCGCAAAAAAAATTAAAAATTTAAAGTATAATTTTGGCGATTTTGCCGGGACTTAACTAAGACGTTTAGACGTTTATAGAAGTTATAGACGTTTCCAGGGACGTAAAGACATTGAGGAGTATAAATGATAAGTGTTTTGCCGTTTACATCAAACAATTCGAGAAAAGAACGCACGGACTGGAGTGAAACAATTCATGGCATAATTCTTTACTATTTATTGCGCGAATATTGGGACCTTGAATAAGTTCTCGATGTTTCCTAACAGATGACGTCACCAGAACTCTGCACGTAATAATGAAAGATGGTGATTGTAAACAATACATGGACGTACTATAGCAAACTTGAACTTCGGTGTATGCTAATTCACTAAATTTTAAATAAGTTTTCGTAATTATCATTGTTTTAGACATGTCGAGTTCGAGTTTCGTGCCAAGAAAAGAGTATTTGGGGAAACTTTATTTCCCTAATTTATTCAGCGAAAGCATATAAAAGTCCTGTTGAGATTTACGGGGATCATACTCTGTCCGAAATGACATGCAGAGATTGATTTCGACGCTCGAAAAATAAAGATTTGGAACCGAAAAAGTTTGAGGGAGGAACCATCAAAAATTGTGAAAGCACACAAAAGATTCAGAGAGATTCAGTAAGAACACTGGATGAAACATCACCTGCTTAGCATTTGCTCAGCAAGGTCTAGCGATGGACGCTTATGAGTCGAGCATTGAAAGAAAAAACGGCCACTGTACGAGCAAAGACACGATAAAATGATATTGCGCTCCGCCATATATTACTCAGGTCATTAAAATCTATTGGAAAGCCAGGAATGAGATGTCTTACCCCAGTCACAGTGTTCTCCAGACACTAGTAGTACTTTCGATCTTTCGAAGAAGTCAACACATCAATCAGTTGTTAGATTGCCTCAAAAGGCCTGCAGTTTTTGCAACGCAGAATTCATATGCTGCGATAGAGATGGGTAAAAGTTGTAACTAGCGTTGGACAATACTTTGAGTGATATATCTTTAACGGCTGACTGATAAAGCATTAACTTCCACATAAAACAGCGAGTACTTATTCAAGGTCCGAATATTTGATGAAACTAAGACTGTAATGATGCTCTACCTTCCATATTTCCCGTGAATGGCCCTTTGGAAATATATTTTTTGCTTTCCTGAAGATTAGATTTCGAAAGTATTTCAGGGATTGAAAGAAACATGGGTATATACGAGTATATTCTATTAATTTGGGATAATTTTGACAGATTTTTTAAAATTTCTTTGAAGAACTGAAAATACCGGGTATTTCTTGAACACTTCGTGCTTGAGATTATTAGCTTGCCCTCAATATAAATAAAAATCCACACAAGCGAGAGAGGAATGAATCACAGGATCTAAGCAAAGTTAAAGATGACATTTGACCAACGGCAACTGGGTTATCTGTCTAGACTGTAGACAATCAAGGAGTGAAATACCTCAATTAAGTTTTGTTTTCCTGTCTTCGAATCCTCTCACAGAAACTGTGTTGAAGACTTGTTCGACCATGTCAAAAGGGATTAAAATAAAAACTGATTTAGTCCCTATCTCGTAAGTATGATACACTTGTACCAAACAGGATGTTGTTGATGCACTTTTCGATAGCTAAGAAGTTCTAAGCCATGACAGTTTATTGCTGAAGTTTCAAGTGGCAACACGCTATTTTTGACGACTGTTTTCCGTCGTAGTCATCATACCACCATAGAGCACTACACTATACAGCAGCGCGTCGAAATTGCTAAAATTTATTAAAGAAATCGTGTTCTGTTTGCCAATCTTCTAGCGAGCTATCAAATATGTCTGTCAAAAACGATCGCCTTGCCGAGCGAGTAATTTGACGAATTACCGCGAAATTCGGGGAAAGCAATTCGGGTGCTAGTAAAGAAATTCCTGTATGAAACCAAAACGTGAGGTCAAGCGATAATATTTTTACTGTGACTAAGATCGAAATCTCTAGATCTAGGAGACATCGGAGTCGGTCTTTCGACCTTAATTTGGCGAAATCTGCCAAAAGACTTGAGCTTGCATGCGTTTTAGACACAAGAACTTACGCTCCAAGATCAAGAAATTCATGGTAAGCTCACTGATAGGGTTTTGGAGCAGTTGAAACGGATCCAAGATTTATTATAAAAATCTTCAGTGATAAACCTCATTTTTGATTGAGCGGCTTCATTGGGGGACAGAGTAATCTACATTGCACCCGGAGAAACATACATTTGGTGTAGATTTTGGGCATGCGGCGCCTTTTGGCCATACATCTTGTGAAACGCAAATGGTCAGATGGGGAATGTCAATGACGAACGTTATCAGTCCATGTTAACTGACTTTTTGTGGTCTCAATTGGATAACATGGACTTGGACAACATGTGAATCAAACAGGATATCGCAACGTACCATAAATCGGGAGTTAAAAAACAGTTTCTTGAAGGCTTTTTCCAGAAGAGGCTATTTCTTAATACTTAGACTTTTAGCAATAAACCAACTGACCAACGGGAGAACAACATTATTCAAACCATGGGTGAGATCTGAACTGGTTTATGTATGCTCTGGTCTATGAGGGCTCGATACTGTATTGTAAGATAACCCAGGTTGGATTGAAAAATGTTTGGTTACCTTGTTATAAGGACTATTTAACTAGGTAGAAGAGTCTTAAGCCTTAGATTAATCTTCGCTTACTCTTTTAGGTGTATTTTTGGGATGCAGGAAATAAGTATTTTTTTCTGTGAAATCCATCACTTGGGTGGATGGAGGAGTGAACAGTTGTAGAAGTTATTCTCCATATGGAATGATTGGTCCTTCGGTTGTTTGCCATCTTATACAAATGTAATCACCGAGAACGATCCCATTTGGAAAAATGCATTGAAACGCTTGGGCATTGAGTTTGGGGCTTTAGAGACTATGGTAAGAACGTTATAATTGATTTTAAGTATAATTTATTTGAATGAATCCAAACAAATAAAATGGATACTAAGAAAATCTCAGTTTCCTTGACCACACTCAACCTCGCCTGCCCTAAAGATATCAACACGCTATTCCACGCAGTGACATTTTACTACACACACCTCGTCCATCATTAATCTTAAGTTGCTGTACCAAGAAAAAAGCAATTAATAACGCCAAGCAGGTGTTGTGTCATGATAAATGTCCACCGCCCAACGAAATCTCTCAAATCTCTACATCGCCTCCATAAATCCTTCAGAATAAATCTGTCAAAACGCTAAAAAAAAAAAATGGAAACCTATTTTTCTTCCAATCTAACTAGCATACAAGCAATACAATCCTCATTAGGATCTCCCGAAACTCCCAGAAAATATCCAGATATAACAAAACAACTAGGATAAAATACTTCTTCAGGCGAACTGAGGTGCACGAGTTCGTTTTGGTCCCTCTTGGATCCATACGCGATATAAAAAAAAACAAAACAACAGCATTTTTAACTTGTTGGTATCCATAGTGCCTAGGAGTGTACCCCATATGCCACAGAGAGGACTAAATACAATAAAAAAAGGGAAAAAACAATTTCCCCCCGAAGAGACATTGGAATCATTAGCGAAAGAAGTTTTATTTCAACTCTCGTCCTTCCCGGATGGGTGACAGGCACACGTATACGTGACTTCGTACGTATAGGACGAGAAGCGACCGAAACCAAAAACCATCCAAACGCCTCCGACTCGTGCCACCACCTGTGCATCCTTCCTTCAATAAACTGCAATTTATGACGACTCGGTGAAAAGTAAGAAATCACGGAAGTCTACCGAGTGAAAAAAACTAAACTAAAATAAATACGTAAACCGTAAACGTTACACTCCTGCTCCAGCTCTTGCTCATCCCAGATTCAGGCGCCCAAGTGAAGACGACTGCAAAAACCAAAGAAGGAAAAGTGGAATCCAAAGAAGGTAGGAGAACCGCACATTCGCAAACATAACCTGTGATTTCTTTATTCGCCGTATGCACACACATCCACGTCTCATGGAAGACGCGCGACTCTAGTATATCCTGTGTGCATGCATATAGTCAAGGAGTTTGGAAAAAAAAAACTAGAAAAAGGCTGAGGGGATGAATAAACTTCGTTAAAATGCGGCAAAGTCGGAGACAGGACCAAGGGAACAAACGCCGAGCTTCGAACGATCGGGTGATGACGGGCGCCAATTCGCGAACGGAAGACACACGGAAGTCGTTTGCTCGACGACGTGGGAGTGTGTGGGTTTGGGTATGAGTTCTAGTTGGGTTTGAGGCTTCAATAATGTTTTTCTTTCGTCCTTCGATAATTCCATTGTTTCGTTTGCTTTCGAAGCTCTGATCCTTCAAATGAAAAAAACCAGCAGAGGAGCACTATATCCTTGCATACATACAGACAGTCACACACATCAATCACAGCTAAGGGAGCAGAAAAAGCAAATGTCACTATTGAGGTTTGTTTGCATTCGTCAGGATGACGATGACGACTTCCCTATTACCCCGATGCTCCTCCGCATACAAACTAGACATATTGCTCGTATGAACAAGGATGCAACAGTGGGTTTTCGCTCGAATCCTGTTTCTGTTTCTAGTCCTTATATCACGTCACATCATAATAATCGTATGCAGCAGCGCGTACATTTATGACTTTACAAGGAGTAGGAAACGCAAAGAAAAAAAATGAGGAAAAGCAACGCAAGGACTCGCGTACATCAAGGAAATTATCTTCACGATTGGCATGTGACCTCATACGTTTGTCAACTCAACTCGCTCAAACGAATTTAATAAGTCCTTTCGCGTACATATAACAGCAAAAAAAAAAACTGCAGAAGCAAAAACACAGGACTTGTAAGAGCCAAGGATCAAACACAGAGTTTGCCTAGGACGGCGGGGTGGCAGGCACACATGCAACATAATATGAAAATATGATTTTTTCGTTGTTTTTTACGTTTTTGCTTTCGTCCTTTGTGTGAATTCGATTTCCACTCGTTGCATATGCCACTGCAGATGGTTGGATGGATGTTGGGTACACGAACATGGAATAAGGAATAAAGGGAAATCGAATTATAGGTAATTAGTGACACCACTTTGGAGGATTTTTACACACATACACACGTGTAGTTAGGGGCATACGCCAGTTATTGTGTCAGTCAGCGTGGAAAAGTTTATTTCCAATCGATTTGCGATTTGCGGTGCAGAGAAGGACATAACCTTTAATAAGCCAAAGAATGTTGAACTCTACTTACTGTGCGGAGGCGTTAGCGTCAACGCCGAGGACATGCCGGGAAAGGGCAGCGGAGACGGCGGATGGGGTGGTCCATCAGGCGGATTAAAGTGCGATGGCAGGCTCATAGGCGAACTTGGCGTAAAATCCTTAAACTCCTTGTTCATCCGATTTATACTGTCTTCTATCCGTTCGTGACCGAATTGGCCAGGTGGATGCAGACCTGGCATTCCCATTTGACCGAGTAAATTGTTGGCATACGCCTGATGCTGCTGTTGCGCCTGATGCTGTTGCTGTGTCTGTTGCTGCGACTGTTGTTGTTGATGATGATGGTGGAGGTGTTGTTGTTCTTGGCGGTTCTGATGGTGCTGTGCTGCAGCCGCCGCTGCTGCCGCGGCTAATGATAGATCCATCTGTTCCATATGAAAATCTGCTGCCGCTGCGTGCATCTGAGCGTCTAAGTCGCGTAAGCTCGGTGGAAATGGCGGACCCTGACGACCAATCGAAGGGGGTTTGTTCAGCTGACGGATGTCTTTCAGCGAGAGGACTATCCGGTTGTTATTGAGCTTATTCGTATTGTTGTTGTTGTTGTTGCTAATACTGTTGCTATCGTCGAGAAGCTGGGAATCGTTACAACTACTTGTGTCCTTTTTCGTACAGAGATCTTCTGGTCCTTCGACTGGGCTTTCTGCATCTCTTTTGTTGACTTCTTCGTCTTTGTCTTCTTGATTTTGTTCCTGGAGATCGTCCTCGCATTCGATGTCACCGTTCAGACTGGACTCGGGTCGCGGTGGTGGCTGGGGTGGTTCCTCATCATCCTTCAGATCTTCGTTTTCCATGGGTTCATGCTCGTTTTTTATCACTGTCGCTGAAGGTTCATCCATCGGTGTTGGCGTTGATGGTTTACTCAGCTCCTGCGGTGCACACTCACCGGAACGACGACGCGGTCTCGCTTGCTTTCTTCGTGGCATAGGGGATGTGCAAAGGTCGGGTTGTGATCCCGCGGATGTGTTGAGCACAGCAGTTTCGTTATGAGACGACGCGAATAGGCGAGATGGCAGGATAATTTTTGAACCGGCTGTCACCATCGAGGGTGATTCATCGTCGAAACTCGAACATCGTTCAAGCTCCGATGACATGAGTGATGTGTCGATCATTCCAAAATCGTCGGGTGACGCGGCTGGTGTGGGCGTTGTCTCCGGTACTGAGCTCTCGACAAGACCTCGAACTTGCAGGGACTCTCCGGCTTGAATAAGGGTCTGTAGCCTCTCCTGCGGGACGCTTATTTCGCCGCGATACATAAAGTCGACTATTGCCTGAACGACCCATCCGCGAAAGTCTTTCAGCACTATGACCGGATGTTTGCAGGGGGTTTCAGCGAAAACTCGTTGAAAAAAGGGTGAGCATGCCGATAGGACCATCTTATGAGCCCTTATGCTGGTTTCTGCACATACCAGAGTGACGTCTACTAGCGTCTTGGTTTGAAGGAGTGCGTCGAAGGCTCTTAAGATGTGATTTTGATGGTTATTCCATCGTAGACTGTAGTGGTCCTGATTACTTGGGTTGTTCGACGCCATTGTGGGAGTGATAAGCGCCGCTGTCGTGCTTCGCCTTCTGCTTCGACTTAGTCGTCGTTCCACGATGCTATGTCGAGCTCCCACGCCTCCGGAGTCGTTTAACATTCAAATGAAATCGTTTTATTCCGTTTATCTCGTTGTTTCTTCTCTCTTCCTTGCTGTTGCTGCGCTTCCGAGTTTTACACTCGCACAGGACGTCAGTAGAGTGTCCTTGGCGTAACAATTGCCGTGATTTTTCGTCTTCTTAATACCCTTGCTGCTGGTGGCGTTACACTCTCACCCATACGGGTGATGGCGATGGTGGCGGTACAAGTACTCGTGCTGATGATGCCGCCTAGAAGTGTATCTGCAATGAGATAATAGACAGATGAATGATTATAATGTATGCTTCGCCGGAATGTGTTATTTCTCGCCCTAAGGGCTTCTACATGAATAGGATAAGGAAGTAAGCAAAAACAAAAGAAAAAAAATTGGTGAAAATATCCAAGGAGGATGACGGCAGAAAGGATTCTTTAAACAATCAAAGGAACGTGTTCAGCGAAGTTAAAACTCGCATTTTTGTGAATCTAATTAACGTCGCATTTATGCGTGTGTGTGGCTCGACTCGGAGTGAGATGCATCCCTTCAGCTACAATATATTGTCATACCAAGCTCAAGGTCGAACCAAAGGCAAAAAGGGATTTTTTTTTTGGTTTCCTCGAAGGAAAATACCTTTAAGACACCAGAACACTTAAAGTGGTTGTAATGGGTTTCAGGTATTCCGCGGGTACCGGCAGACAGATTGCTGTCGACTAGGATAATTGTTGACTTAATTGTAAAAATGTCTTCATGGATTTTTTGCGAAATCATGCGTCGGCAGTTGGGTACATCTTTGAACAAAGAAAATAGAGTACAGATAATTTTAGGACTTTAATTTAAGTCTATACAAAATATTTGCAAGGAAGTGGGTGACGACGCTATTTTTCTATTTTTTTATAATTTATTTTACATATTTCTCTTTATTAAGGAACAGGACTTTTTTAGATCACACCTTGTTCTTTAATGTTTGGGCAAGTAAGGAGCGCCTACCTATCAGTACTGATCTTATAGACTGCACTAAAAATATCAAATCAATCGAATTTAATGCAAAACCCTAATTTAAGCTAGTTGAATATCCTTTGGCAATGGGTAAAAGGTTTATTTTTACTAACCTATCTCTTATATATAGATACTTTTGGGGAGCTTACATTTTTAATATCGGGTGTGCAAGTAAGAATCAGTCGTTCTACAACGGAGGACGTGAACTCCTTTAACGTTTAAAGTTACCTGAGAAAAAGAAATCGTTTAATCGCATGAGCGCGGTAACATATTATCGAGATTACACCATTACCAAATTTCCCCTTCAAAATATTATTTTATTGATCAACTGTGTGCTATGTCGCGCATTAATGAAATAATTCTGAATCAATCCTATTAAATCCTATTGAAAAATCATGAAAAACCATGTACATATGTACATTTGTGAATTTTCATCAGCGCCATACATTTTTCAGTGTAAAAATGTAAATTTTCGATCCATATTAGCGACATTTGTCGAAAGTTATGCTTTTCGTCTTCAATTCAAAAAATCTGTGGCTGAGACGTGTCGCTATAATAGTGGTGACTTCGACGTGACAGGCAATGCGTGTCCTGGACCGGTTAAAAAGTCTGTAAACGTAGAATTAGAAGCTTTACTGGATCAAGGTCTATGTAAAATGTAACAAGAACTTGCATGCAACAAGCTACGAGGGTGGTCCGATAAATACTTAGCTTACAAAAGAAAAACAAAAATTTTGGAGAAATGGCGATTTATATTTATTATTATTGAATATAGTCTCCTTTTAGCTCCATACACTTGACCCAGCGATGCTCCAACTTCTTTAACCCGTCTGAAAAATACGTTTTCTCGAGGTCTGCAAAGTAGGCCTCCGTGGCGGCGATGACTTCCTCATTCGACTGAAATTTCTGCCCGGCGAGTGACTTTTTCAAGTTTGGAAACAAAAAGAAGTCGCATGGGGCCAAATCTGGAGAATACTGTGGATGGGGCAGCAGTTCGTAGCCCAATTCGGCCAATTTGGCCGTGGCGAGGGCGGAGGTGGGAGCCGGTGCGTTATCATGGTGGAATAGCACTTTTTTCTTCGCCAAGTGGGGCCGTTTTTTCTTCAATTCGGCGTCGAATCGGCCCAATAATTTGGCATAGTACAGCCCTGTGACCGTTTTGCCCTTCTCCAGGTAGTCGACGTGGATCACACCTTGTGGATCCCAGAAAACGGTGGCCATCTACTTTCCGGCCGATGGGACAGTCTTCGCCTTCTTCGGAGCACGTTCGCCGGGTGAAGTCCACTGTTTCGACTGTTCCTTGGTCTCTGGTGTGTACCAGTGGATCCATGTTTCGTCGACTGTCACGAAACGACGCAGAAACTCCTTCGGATTGCGCTTAAACAGCATAAAACACTGCTGTGAAGTGGTTTCACGGTTGTTGTCCGCAGTGAGCAAACGCGGCACCCATCGCCCCGAAAGCTTTCTCATGCCCAACATTTCATACAGGATATAACCCACGCGATCTTTTGAAATGTCTACTGTCTCAGCTATCTCGCGCAATTTCAATCGGCGGTCTGCCAATACGAGATCATGGATTTTTGTCACGTTATCCTCCGTGGTAGCCGTATTGTGGGCACCTGGACGTGGCTCATCAAAAACCGACGTACGACCACTTTGTAACTCGTTAAACCAATTTTTGATGGTCGCCATCGAAGGAGAAGAGTCACCGTACACAGCATCCAAACGCTCTTTGATTTCGCTGCGCGATTTCCCTTCCAAAAACAAGAATCGAATCACCGACCGATATTGCTCTTTTTCCATTTTTCTAAAATCCGCGGACACTCAAGCTTCCACACGCGGTCAAACAAAACTACGAGTCGTCTAGAATGTACTACACGATAGTTATAGATACTGGCACCATCTGGCGGTGAGGCTAAGTTCATATCGGACCACCCTCGTATTTCTCACCGTTTGAGTCGAAGCTGAGACACGTCGAATGGCGTTTTATCACGAGCTTTAACTGTTTATCCAGCGGCTTGTAAGCAAAGGCTTTCTGCATCGTATTATCACTGACGATGGAAAGTGGATCCATTGCCATAAACCAAAAAAAAACGAAATCGGTGAAGCACGAAAGCTTGATCCAAGCCATCGACGCCCAAGCCAAACATCTATGGATTAAAGCCCATGCTGGATATTTTATTGGACCAGATTGGTTAAATATAATACAAGTGGTTGCAACCGGGTGGAACCAATACAGGCGCCCATTATCGAACACGACTTTCAGCCGTGCATTGCAGGAAAAGCGGCAGTATAATCATGACAGGAAGCGTTATGTTCGCAAACCAATTAATTTACACCTCCTATTACAATCAGGGAGCTCAGTTAACATATTTAATTTGTAAACCAGTTATCACACAAATTACCTTTTAACTCTTTTGACCCAGGCGACGAAAACATCTTACAGATGATATTTTGCTAATCTATCAATACTGTTTATCTCTATTAATACTCTATCGTACTGTTTTGGCAAAAGGGGTGCAGTTGGAGATATTATTTACAGATATTATTTAAAGGACAAATTCCATTCATCCCTGAATATCAAATTTTACAGAATCGAAATAGTTTATAAAAAAAATCATTGACAAATAACATAAAGAGTAACGGCACCAAATGGTTACCTTGGGGAACGTCTGAGATTACTTTAAAACGCGTCAAGCTTCACCATCTACGTTAACCATTTGTCTTCTAATGGTTAGAAACATAACTTTAAAAATAATTTTAGCGTTAGAAAATGGAAACCCAGCGATAAGTAACTTTAGTAAGTTACTCTATCAAATTGTTCTATGGTGTTTACCAACTTGCATACGATCCTCAAAAACATGTAAAATGTAATTATTCAATAAAGCTATTTTCACTGTGAAAAATACTTTTTCGGAAGGTGGCAAGAGTTCATCCAAATTAACAGACAATGTTTGGTTTAATTATACTATGTTATCATTTTATACCCACAAATATTGGATTTCAGTCCGTACAGATTGAAAATACCTCCCCAAATATAACGTCTTTGCATTCAAGATAAGACTACGGGGCTGCTCTAAAAACCAACCAACTGGTTCAAAAAAAATTTAACGCACATCAACTAAAAACTATGGTGTATGGTGGAGATGTTATGAACCGGGCGACCTTCTACAAGTGGAGTGACGCCTTCGAGGACTATAGACAGAGAGAGATCATAGCAGGAACATAGCAGGAATATGAGGTTGCAAGGAAGACAGCTGCGATACTGCGAGCTCGTCGTATATTCAGACCCTTTAATTGGAAGCGCAAAATTAAAGTTTTCTGTACTGCACTCCTGGCATCGGAACCCTGAACCCTATCCACTGTAGAATCCATATTTGGCTTTAATGAAATTTTGTTTAAGGGCCGGAAATTATAGACCAACCAAGAGATGGCTTAACGTTTATGTCTAAAAAGTATCAGGAACAGTGAGAAAGAATAACGACGTATTAGAAGTGAGAGTGATTTTACAGAATAGTTAATTTGAAAGGATGAATATTTTTTTTTTCATTACTTCTTAAAATTATTTTCAAAACATTTTATTTCGGTAAGAAGTCGTTTTTAAGAGGAAAAGAATTCATGATTTGAACATCCTGAAAATATTTGACGGTCCTGTTCTTTTCCAAATTTTCTTAATAACTTTTGCCAAGCAATTTGTTATAAGACACGGCTCTTTGGTGTTCTGAAGCAAAAGAATCTATATTTCGAGGTCATTATTTTCGAATTGATTCGCCATTGAGTGACGCGTTCCTCAGAAGATTCTTGTTCGTTTTTAGATCTGATTCCTTCTGACGTAGACCTGTTTTCGACAATCAGTCAATCAATTTCTTATCAATTAAGCGCTTTCGACTTCATACGTATCCAACGACTACTCTTGAGTCATTCCACACGTTAAATCGTGTCTATAAATCCTTGCATATTCAGGTTTTACAAATGTGTATGTAAGTACATACATATATATGTATGTACATACGATCTAATTTTCTCATGCTTGTGTAAGAGGTGTCGTCCAAAGCTTATCTAGCACTCACCTCTATCGAACGTATCTTTTCTATCCTTAGATATTACAGAATTTGTATTTCCATGCAGTACATAAATGAAAAATTAAAATCGCCAAAATGTTGCCGATTTGCTGTACTCTAACTGAATTATTTTCGGTAAGTATGCTTAACGTATCACGCAGCATTTTTACATTTTACATTTGACAAGTGTCGTAATTGGTGTTTTGATCCAGCGAAAAGCAATCTTTATTTTGAAGGTAATATGTGTATGGACGTAAAAGGCTCTTAATGCACGAGCACTAAGTACGTTAGTATCATCGTAAGTGTTATAATTATCACTTTTCCCACTTTCGACGGAAAATTATCTAAAAAGGCCAATTTATTAATGGTGAAAGAAGGCGCATTCTCTTTTTTCTGTCGGATCAATATATTTATCATCTGTGTTTAATTTAAACAGTGTACGTAGAGTCGAAATACTAATTTCAATAACTATCGCTTAGGTATTTAGTGGCAGTAAGTCAATTTGTTGTGCTTATAAAATTATATTTCAATAAATCGAAGTAATTGTAATAAGAGAAAAAATATAGATTCTTGTATGGTACTTGTTTATCCAAACGGCCAAGTTTTTATTTGGCAACTTTAAGACTAAATAAGACAAGTTCTTCGGTCAGTTAAGCATCTGAAGTTAATACCTTAATTTAATCTTAGGATATGAGCTTAAAAAAATTCTTCATGAAATACTCGTATATGAACGAAAGAGACCCGATTCTAGAGTCTCCTTTAAAGAAACAAACTGCCAATTGAAATTTCTTGCAAGTCTCAACAGATGCTGATCAAATTAGTCTGAATTTGGTATCTTTATTGGTTCTAGAGATGAACTATAATTTATGCATTTTAAAATAATTTTATAGTTGCTTTCCAATATAAAAAATAAACCTTTTATTAATTTTTTTTTTCAAACCCTTAAAGGTAGTATGGGTCCGGAGTTGATAATATAATTTGGTGTCATATAGACACACAGACACAGAATCCCGAATAGTTCGAAAAATAGGAGACGAACTTTATAATTTATGAATGGGAGGTTAATGAGACTAAAAAGAACTAAGATGGATTCAAGACCCAAACAAATTGCTTGACATATGTTATTCTTAACCGATGATAAATCGTAGGCCACTACTCTAGGTGAAATAAAATGTATGAATATGTATTCCATCTTCCAGCGATGTGCTTTCCGATTTTAAATGATGATTTTATTTTAAACATGATTGTACCTAATAGTAATACAAAATATAAATCTGAATATTTCGCGGTTCTTTTTCTGGGTCTTTAGCTTCTGCGGTAAAAAAGGGATTTTGGCAAAATCTTATTTTCTTAAAATAGAGTAAGAAGTTGAAAGCTTAAGCGACTATCTAAAATTAACTTGGAACCATGATTAGAGCTTATGGTTACGCAGAACTTCGGTAAGCGGATTAGCTGTTTATTTTTATGTAATATAAAATACGATCAAATAATAGTCCTCCGATTCGTTCTTTAGTAAAGAGCCTCTTGGAGTCTGTATAATTGTCTAATTCTTTACTGAACCTACTTTTACTCGTGCTTTTCATACAAGCTACTAAATTTCAGGTTGTTGCTATGAATATATAGAATATTTTCCGAACAATACCTTTTCGTATATTGATTTTCAATTTCGTTGGTTTAAATAATACTGGGCAAAATTTAAATTAAAAGTTCAAATAAATAAAAGGCCTTAACTTGAATTCCATATACGGAAAGCAAGATAGAAAATGGCTTTGTATATTAGACTGCCTTAAAATAAATTTAAACTTCACTTACTGGGTAATAGCTTAAATAGATCTAAATACAAAATAGAGCTAAATACAATCGCCAAGAATATTATAGATTTTCTTCACTAATCTGAGGAATAAATTTAGATGTTCTAGTTAAAAAAGGAGTTGTTCGCGCTATATTTTCCACTGTTATTCAGGCTGAAACCAGTAACAAGACTTCAGCATGACAAAATAGAGCATGACTTATTTTCATTTCTCAAGCCCTTAAACGTGATATCGACTTAAGATTGTAAGACTAATGGACGGTCGAAGAGGGTTTGAGAGATTCAGAAGAGAAATAAAGTCATTTGTATTGTATTGTATTTGGGATTAAGTACAATATGATAAAATAAATTCATCTTTATCTAAGATATAGTGTTAAGAGTTTCGGTACAGGATCATAGGTCGATAGGAAAGGCAGATTTAAGAATTTTTAAATTGTGTTCAGGCAGGTTAAAGAAACTGCTAAAATGCCGCCAAAAATGAGAAATTTCAATTTTAATTTAATTTATTCTCACTCGTAATAGAAAGTAACTATTTTTGCAAGAAGAAACCCTTGAGCACCTAGAGTTGGTTTTCATTTTTAACGACTATTTCATTCTTTAGCAAACCTCATCTGCATATGTCTTACCCTAATTTTTTTATCGATAAAAGATTAACAAATTGTATGGGAGGGAATTGGAATAATTCATAAAAAATCCATGTGTATGAGTTTTCAAAATATCAGTAAATATTGAACATTGTACAAGTTTGTATCAATAATACGAAACCTTTTTTTAAGATAATTTTTGTTATTAAATTCTTATGATTTAAGAAAATTTTCTTTGGAATTTATTATGAATAGTTTGGATCAAATTATTTCTAATGGCCAGGGGTGAAAAGTTTTGGAATTAGGATCAGTACACCGGTTTTTTTCCTGGTTTCTATCATTTGTTTTCTTGTTCAAAATATTTTAATTTTGTCGAGGCGTAATTAAATCCTTGAAATGTGTCCTAATTAGTAGGTAAACATTTTGTAGACTGTCGCATTTAATGAGATTCACGAAAAGATTTAATAACTGCTATATTGAAAGTATTTTAATTGCGGCTGACTACGACAGCAGTCTTAACTAATTTCATATTTATTTTTAATTTTGGATTTTGTTTAACCTATGAATTTTGTATGTATAAAACAGCTTCAACATGTTAATGACTCAATATGATATCCTCTTCACCATTTGATTAAAACAAATCGCGAAAATAAATTACAAAAAAAAAAAAAAAAAAAAAAAAACAACATTTTTGGGGTCAGCTTTAGCTAGGTTCTATGGTTTTTAAAGTGAAAAGATAAATCCAAGGAATCAGCATCGTCAAGACAACTTGCTGAATTTTCGAATTCACATTGAATTTTTTTTCTACATACCAATACAAGTCGCAATCAGCGGTAACTGCAATCAATCGAAGCCTCATATCCTTATGTCAATTCAACTCTTTCTCGCAATAATCCCATTCAAATCTGTAGTTCTCACACTAAACAATTTTTTTTCTATCACACACAAACACTTGTAAACTTTGTTAATTATTTAAATAATTTTCTGTATTTATTGCACAATTAATAATTTTTTTTTATAATAATTCACAGAACGTGGGCAGGTTTGAAGCGTTGGTTAACCGCTCACATCATTCCATGCCAATAGACTACGCTCGCAGTAATTAACCGAGCCGTGACAGTGAAAGTAATGAATATATACGCACACACAGGTGTATTGAATTTCACTGCGACAGGTAACGAAAGCGTACCGTTTTCGAAAACAAAATCGTCAAACGAAAACTACAAATCACAGGTAACCATTCACATATGTATGTTTGTTTCATTTGTTTTATGCTAACGCTACACCCACATAAGGATCAATTGATCGTTGTCCTTGTTACACGGTTTACAATCCGTTTACGATCAGTTTTATGGTGACACATCCGAGAATCGTGTTATCAATGATACCGTAAAACAAGTGCAACATCACCATTTCAATTGCGAACTAAGGTATATGTCCTGGCAAGGATCATACACTGTTATTGTTTTGTAGTTCGAGGGAAGGAATAATTTATGTTGTTTTTGTTTTATTTGCATTTGAGTCGTTCCGTAAAAAGGAGGAGGTCAATGAGGGTAGAATGCTTGCGCTGTGTTTTGGTAAAATTATCCTGAGAATCCTTAAATCCGTTTGGTAGTTGATTCGAAGATTGCAAATTTTTAACAAATTAAAAATATATCACAACCGTTTTCTTTTTTTTTATTTTCTTAATCTTATTTGCCCACCCACGCACAAGTTTTTGTTTTTTTTTTTTTTTTGTTTGTAAGTCGTCCAAGTCGTGGTCGAATAAGAAACGATTCGAGAGAAAAAAGAGCACGTAAGCAAGTGAAATGTGTGTTATCGCCGTTTGACTGTTGTTAACCGACTGAAATGTGAATCGAGCAGTGAACGGACAGACTGAATAGATGAAGAGAATTATTGTCTGTATATCATCCTCCTGGAGTCGTCCTCCTTTCGCTTCGTAATCAATGAGCGACTAACAGCAGCAGCAGCAGCGGTAGCAATTGAAATACGCTCATACGCTCATAAAGAAACACAACATAACATAAAACACACCCGATGACGGCGACGAGCGACAACGAACGACGACGACACAACTCAATCCTCCTCATATCCTGTGTACGTCGTAGTATCTACGAAGGAGTAGAGCATTCAATAAAAAAAATTGAAATAAAAGACACAACACACGAAACGAAGCTTTAACAGCCCTCACATAGGGTGGTAGATAACTCACTGGCACTTGCTACTGCCACTGCCACTGCTGCTGCTGCTCTCTGCTACACACTCCTCTTCGACGTGAGGGGTAACGTCGTGTATAACTCTTCTTCTTTTGCACATGTACACACACTCGTATACACATTTTCCATTTCCATTAACGGTGCCACTCGCACTGGTAATGCTACCGCCAACGCCGCACCATGCACATGTGTCGTCCTCGACCTACTCCTCCTAACCAACCCAACTCTTCCTCGTCTTCATACGTACGTATGAGTTTGTTGTTGTGCTCCTTTTTTGTAATTTTTTTTTATTTTATTTTTGTATACTTGCGCCAATCGCAACAGCAACATATCAACTTTTCCCACCACTCATATACGACGGGGTGTGTGTAGTAAACTTTCTCTATGTACACATAGAGAAGAATCATCCTTGCGTGTGGGCTGAGGCGAGCGGATGACGGTTGGCGCTCTCACGTGAGGAGAAAAACAAAACATGCACCTTCCACCCATCTATCCACCACCCCCTATACGTGTACGTGTAGTCAACTCGCACGCATACACACATCCATGTCGGAATGATGATAACGATGCGATATTTCTCTCACTCACTCACACAGGCATCGGGCGGAGTAGGTGCCGTATGTGTGCATGTTTGTCACATGAAGAAAGGATAGGCAACGAAGGAAAGGACCAACCCTCTCTCGGGTTGTGGTGGGCCAAGTTGTGTTTCATATTTGTACACTGTTTCTATCGCATTCCAATATTAGAAAATTTTATTTGAAAAATATCCTTTTTTGACTTTCGCACGCACACAAAAGCGCACACGTAAGCCTTGCCTTGGCTAGTGACTTGCCTGTTCACAAACGGTTAACAGTTGCTGTAGAGTGTTCAACATATCCTTAAGGATTCATATGCATCTTAATTTACATATCGAATTTCAGATCCTTATGATATCTCTTCATCTTTAACTTTTTTTTTCATCATTGGAATGAGAGGTCCTTAAACTTTTCTTGCTCCTTGTTCCCTTTTTCTTATTTTCGTTTTGGTTCCATTTTATTTTCTATTGAAATCCATCGAGGTCAACTAACTGCGTATGTTTTGAATCGGTTAGATTATTAACGAGGGATCTTTGATCCTGGAAGGATACTTATGCGCAGAATTCAATTCCACTGGAATACAATGGATGGTAGCAGAGTGCGAAAAAGGGAGAGCGAATCTGGTAATAAAAGCGGGGAAACAACTGAATCCTGAATGAAGGAGAAGGAAACCATGAATGTTCGTATGGGTAACCCGTGAACGTGTGGTCGTATGTGAAAAAGGGTTGTACCTCGAGCTAACGTCGTGTGTAGGTGCTTTTTTCCGGTGTTGCTTATTTTTTTTACTGTTAATTTATGATGGAGGCCTAAACGAACAGCGGATTAGGTAAATTTGGTTAAATCTTTTACCTTTTTTTACTTTTGGTCAAACGTTGGGAGGTGGCAGGAAATGGTGCCTGTCAATGACTCTAGTGAGACATTTGGGAATATTAATTGCGCTTTCTGTGATTTTTGTAAGGACATATGGATTAATCAGTTTTGGAATGCAGATTAGTTCTTAGAGCTAGATATGTAGCCCAAAGGAAAACACTGGAATATCATTTATTTGCATCACTAATGATTATCAGTCTTTCTTCTGCCTTGTTTAGACGGCGGAAGAAGATATAAAACTGATTCTATTTTTCACATGGGGGTAAGCGGCCTCGAGCGACGAAGTATACTACAATCTCGTGAGGAGAAATAAAATTTCAATGACTGGCTGTAGCTAGGATTGGTTTTTAGTGTAATCGCCCTCAATAAGGCTTTTCTGACAGGCAGACTTGCATCGGCACGCTGTGTAAGGAAGCGAAGGCGATCTAAAAGCGCCGATGGGAAATCGAAGTAAATTTTGAGGCATCTTATCTTAGATTGCGTTACAGTGCACGGAGAGCTAAAGCCTATATGTGATTTGTTTTTCACATAAGTGAATTTTGTGGCATACGAAGGACGAAATTCCTGGACGAACGTGGATTATAAAGAACTTTCTAAGAAAGAAGAACTCGGATCAGGTGACACAAGAGCTTGAAGAATTGACGAAAGTTCAATGAATTGGGTCATAAACTGTTAAGACTTTCGCGAACATACGACCCATTGGGATCATCAGAAGCGGAAGAACTAAGAACAGTACCAGATTCCAAAAATATGGCAATTTGATGCGACTGAAAGACCTTGATAGAAATATGGAGTAAAGACAACAGAGGAAGAATTAGTAGATACTTAAGAGGTGAAATATCATTTTCATGGCGATTCATGAAATTATGTTTAAAAAGTTGCGAGAATTGTGAAATTTTGATAGTTGTATTGGTCTGATTCTGTCTGGTTGTTTAGCTAGTTATATGTCTGGAAATACATACATATGTATATGTATCTTAGTCTATCAGCAGCACTCAAAACGGATGTCTCTGTTTTGGTGAATGTGACCACTATTTATTCATTGTCGAAAAAAATATACGTTATAAGGTGGAGGGAAGTTTTTGATACAAACTATTGTTCTAACTTGAGTAGATTTTATCTAGAGCTTTCGAACTGTACATACTTTTTATAAAGATCTTGAAGACGCTAAAAATGACATGCTTCCTGCATGTCCAAGCACCTCAAGGATTCAAAAATTGTGAAAAAATGCGGTCGAATGTTATTATTATTACTACTGGCCATTTTAAGCTCAGATTTTCGGAAACTCGTTAACCTACATTCGCCAAGCCTCCCTATCATGAATGGGTTCCTTCCATGTTTCGCTGTTCTGTCTCATCTCTTTTACATCCATACTTATCCCCATCCCATCTATGCGGTATTTTTCCTGTGGATTTTTCACGCATTATTCGTTTAACTGTTTATCCGCTGTCTATTCGTTCTACGTGTCCTGCCATCATTGTCTTCGCGACAATGCTCGGGGTCGAATGGAGTTCCTCGAATTTTTACAACCAACGCGACAAATCGTCGAATCTCTCAAGAAATCCTATCTAGGACAACCACCCCCGGAGAATAGTGAACGAAAATCTTCGACACAAACCATCCGCACGCCGTCCAGGTTGTGTGACAAACACCAGAAGAGCGTATACCCTTAAACCTGCAGGAATTATAAAACAAAAAATAGATTCTCCTTAAGATCTTATTTTGAAAGACCCGAAATCTATTTTCCTCCTTTCTAGTCAGAGACCAGGTTTTGCATTCGAAAAGTGCCATGGCGAAGAAGAACGCATTACCATGTCGTTTTTGGCAGTCAAAATAAGACGTTTCGTACTTTGACTTGTCCTTTGTTTGTACTTGCATCAGTTTCACCAACTTTTTCGAGATTTCCAGCCTTACAAGGAGATCTTACTTGTTAAAATCTACGAATAATTGGTGCACCGTTGCGAGAACTCCAATTTATTTTCGAAAAGCTGTCAGATAGTGAAAATCTGGTCAATCGTCGAGTGATTCCTCACTGGTAGTCTGCGATTATTTCCTTTGCGTGCGATGTCTGTCTCTATAACAGAATATTTGACAGCATCTTGTAACAACTTGGTAACAGAGGTTTTCCTCGGTAATTGTTGCATTGCGTTCGGTCACCCTTTTTAAGTACGGGAATGATGACCGACAATTAATGACGGTTTCATTGTTCCATATACATAGTTGTGATGAGCCCATGCAACTTCTCTGTTAATTTTTCTCCTCCATATTTGATTGATTCTGTATTAGCTCGATTCCTTGTTATTCTTAAGCCGATCAATTGGTTCTTTTCCTCAATGGTTGGCTGTTCTACCTGAATTTCATGCTCTCCAGGGAAGCGATGGCGGTCTAAAAGTACAAGATGAGAAATCGAAATGAATGATGAAGAACGGAATTTCTGTACGAACTGGAAGTACAGAAACTTTCTAAGAATGAAGAACTCCGGTCAGGTGATAAGAGCAGACGCTTGAATTATGGACTGTGTGTCGTTGGTACATTTTCAGATTAGAGCATTACATTTAAAATTTTATGAATTGGGTCATAAACAACTTGACAGATTGTTAATACTGTCGTAGACCTACATAAGACCGATTGGTTCCGAAAATATGGCAAGTTGATGTAACTGAAAGTCCTTGATGGAAATATGGATTTAAGGTAAACCTTCTCTCTATGGATTTAAGATTAGGGTTAGGTTAGGGATGGAGGAAGGTGAAATACAATTTTCATGGGGATTTTCAAAGATTCTCTGTACGAAGCATGTTCAAAATTTCACGGGAATTCGATATTTCGCGGGTTATATTGGTCCAAATCTCAGTTTTTGATTGTTAAGTTAGTAAATCTATATATTTATTGTTAACATCCGTCTAAGCTGTTGCTTAGTTTATCGTCAGCTGTCAATAAGGTTACCTCTGTTTGGGTGTTTTCGGTGATTATTTATTCATTTTCGGAATACCACATGCAGATGGAATAAAGTGTACAAAAGACTTGTGATTGGATCTGCTGAGCTTAGCTAGAGTTTGCAAATGGTGAAGGCGTTTTATAAAGGTAGCGAAGGAAGACATTGATGATGACATGCGCTACAAAAGGATGAAGCAATGAAAAGTCTTATAACGGATGATGTAATATTGGCTTATGGATATTATACTAGAGTTTGATCGTCTAGAGTAGACATTCTGGACCACCAAGATCAGCTTGAGGTCAAAGGATCAACAACACTATGAACATAGCTTGATGACGACAAAAAATTGGATGAAAGCCAAGAGCATAGTAACGAACTCAAGCCAATAAATCATTATTACAATAGAACACGTTTTGTGAAGCGGAGTGCTGATTGCTCAACTATGTTTGTAGCCCATGGTGTGCTAGCTATAATCTCAATAAACTATAAACTTTATCTCCAGATTTGCCAGACATATCTTCTTGTATTTTTGCTCGAAAAAAATTAGGAGCGTTTTCTAAGCTAATTCAAGAGCGCAGAATTTCAAGTGCTAAATACTACCTCAAGGATCAAGTACCTACGAGAAATGTTTGCAAATTAGAATGGTAACGCATCCACAAGGGAGTACTTTAGGCTTCAGTGTATAGTTGTTCGCGGACATGTAAGCAACTTTTTATTCAAAGTTGCAAGCATGTCAAGTTTCATGCCAAGAGAAGGGTATTTGCGGGGAATTTAAAAAAAATCTACAACCGAGCAAACTGAAGCTTTTCCAGAAACGGTAGTCAGAGACTGGTTCGATGCTCAAAATATAATGATTTTGATGTTGAAGATAACGCATGTTCTGGCGCATCGAAAAGGTTTGCAGGTGAAGAATTGGAAACGTTACTTAATGCAGGCTCTTGTCAGGCGATAGTTGAACTTTAAAAAAAAAAAAGTAGATGGCTCAACGATTTCAAAACTTTGAAAGAACATAAGGAATAATTTAAAAACAGGCCAAAAGACATACAGGGTATTGTATGATAGAAGTAAAGTGTAAAAGACTATGCATCAACATGGTCGGGAAAGGCAAATTTCGAAGATTGTGCTCTGAATTTAATGGATTCATAAGTGTGCAGCTCACTATGAGCTCCTCGAATTGAGCGAAATCATCACGGAAGATAGTTACAGAACGCAATTGATGTGTTTGCTCAGGTTGTTAAAGTCTAACTGAAAGAATTTACCCAAGGTCCTAATATATTCTCACTAAGAAAACAATTTTATTTTTGACGGACTGTCGGGACGGTGAGTTATCTTAGATTTTCAGTCAGAGATCCAAAAGTCATGGTTGTGTCAAATGGGTCTCTGGGTTGGGTTTCTGCACTCCTACCTATTTGGTAACGCTTATAGCGCTTATGGACAGCTAAGTTGATAGATTGAAAATCCTTCAAGCATTCTAACACTTTATTTATAAATGCATGGGTATTGGCTGTAAGGAAATGTGGAAAGATCTACAGAAAGAGAGTTCACAGACTGTTTTTCTTTCCATAAATGCCCCAACAGCTTCCTTAGCAGTCTATGCCCAAATAGAGCTACCTGATTGCACCGGGGTATTTATTGTTTTTTTTTTTAGATCGGTTCAAGTTTGCCTTCAGGCTTGAAATTAAGCGGATAACCGAACTAGTCATGGTTAACTTAATTCAAAGTGTAAGTTAGCATTCCTGCTCACTTGAAAAGGAACTGATTTAAAGACAATGCCGAGAATCCACAGCTAAACTCTGTTGACCCCATGAATTGCCACCCTCTCGATTCATCAAGAAACCGCGAAAAGTCCGAAATGTATACAAGTGGGCAACAAAATTCCAAGTTAAAGACCAAGTAATTCCTCCGAAATTCCAAAACTCTCTATAATGCAAGCCGCGTAGCACTGACCCCACCTTAAAGACCAAAGAAATATAGATTTCCCGGCCGCACTAAACATCTTTTCCTCTCCATCGTTTTTTTTTTCCCCGAGCAAAACAATAAGATTTATGATGTCCAGTCCGTCGGCATTTTCACCGAACAACGAACCAACCTCCCTTTTCATAGTACAAAAAAAAGCTCTTAATTTCGGTCAGTACAACTACGGCTACGACCACTAGCGCACCGTCGTCGAAGAGGGGACACAATCAAAAGCCACGTGCTCTCCTCGTAATTCTTTTTTTTTCTTTTCTTTTCTTTCCTGTTCCTTTCTTTTGTTTTCGTTGTGTTTCATTCGTTCTCTTTCTTCGGGAGAATTGAAAGAAAGTCCAGCTCAGCCGCAACAACCGAAATAGAAGAACGTGGACACGAAGGACATACTAACGACCGGACACCGCTATTTACAACCATCACCACCACAACCATTAGCAGAAACGCGGCCAACACCATCAGCGACAGCGTGGAGCTGTAAGTTTACAAAAAAAAAAAAAAATTACAATATACTGTTAGCGACGGCGACTATCTATTGTTCTTCTTCCTACGGACGAATGACCGAAGGCATACCTCCGCAAGGATAGCCATCTATACTACTATCGTCCTTACTACCCCACCCGTCGCTGTTGTCTGTCCATCGACCAACCCACGGCCTTCATTATCATCTGTGTTCTCATCGTCTTTATCGCCCTCATTGCCGTCGCCATCGTCATCATCATCATCATCATCATCGTCATCCTAGCGATGGACAGTGAATTTCTCACACAAAATGGAATTTCTTTCAGTTAACTAAAGGACACTACCAAAAACGGAACTGGACACATCGAAAGTGCCTCGGATAGTAAGGAACCCAATTGAAAAACAAAACAAAAAAAAGTGATTTAAGCTGTGTATCGTCCTTGCGCGGAACGGACACGATGTGTGTGCCCATATGAGCAAAAGGATACTCCCCAAATGTGTGAATATGTGAATAGTTGGTTTTTTCATCCTTTTTTTTCTCTCTGCATTATTTTTGTCCTCCTCGTATGCTGTTGTTTTTATTTTGTGTACCACTGCACGTGTATGTTGTGTCTCTGTAGGATTGTGCGCGCGTGTTTAGAAACAAAAAAAAATAAAGGAAAGGAAAGGATAGTGCAAACGACAGGACACCCCTTTTGAACGAGAAAAAAAAATCTTACCTATCCCCGCAGTATGTGGTGTTGTGTGATGAGAAAGAAAGTCATTTAATCAAATTCTAATTAGAACTAAATCGCTCACCCCCGATCCATACCCCCTGGGGGATGAATTGATTCCCGAATTCGAAAGGATAACGTTTCTCGAAATTCGATTAGAAAAACGAACTAAATTCCTTGCTCGCGCCCCGCACAGACGTACGGGAGAAAAGTGAAAGTTTTTTACTCTCTCGCGTGCGCATTTATTCCATATTTTATCTCACACCCCATTCGAATCGAGCCCGGCAAGGGGTAGCTGTACGCGATTGTGTGTGCATGTGGGCATGTGTGCGTGTGTATACAAATGTGTGTGTGTTGATTTTTTCTCCACTCCCGATTGCTTTGTGATGTGGCAGTGTGTTTGTATGATGGGGTGATATGCGATGTCTTTTTTCCCGCTGTATGTGATGTCGTTTTAGAAATCCCTACGCCATGCTCCCCCGGTTGCCGAAAAAAAAAAAAATTATATGGATACACACATATGTATATGTACCATTATCCTCCCCCCGAAAGAAAACAAACTCTCGGGAGCGTAAAAAACGGGACGACGACGAGCCGAATGGACGAACGAGAGCGAGCGAGCCATCCTTATGTGCTAAAATTCGCATATGCGCGGGAGTATGAGCACGCGGCGGATATAATGTATCTGAAATGTATGTGACATACATACAAACTGAATGAATAGTGTAAGGCTGGCGGTGGCAGTGGCAGTGGCGGCAGAGTGTATGCTTTGTTTGTTGGGGTTATGTGAGAAATGAAAACGACAAGGACACAAGGATGACGATGACGATGCGATGACGATGACGGCGATCGGGACTGGTTGGAAAAATTTTCCACTCCCTATATGAGAGTGTGGAATCGTTTCGAAGGATACACACATAGTATATGAACTGCGGGATATAGATAAGGATAGATAGGACATATGTACACACCGAAAGGGGGTGGCGCAACAAACATTACACAATTGGGTAACATAAAATGTTTCACTGTTTTTCGTTTACGTTTCTTTCTATTTTTCGCTTTTTTCCTTTCCCTTCGCTACAAGTGATTGTGTATGTGTATGGGTGCATGTATGAGGAGCGCAACGCGCACATGAATCCTTTTTTCTTATTGGGGGATTTATCCGCCGTAATGTTGCTCTGCTCGTATGGAGTACATAAATTTCAAATCGTCCTGTACTGCTTGTGGCCCCGTTCGTAACTCCATGGGGAATCCTACTACATCCTTATGCATATACTACCTATTACATATGAGATGAAGAAAAACGACACCCTGGATATCAACGCTACCTTTTAGTTCAGATGAGAGGATGGTCGGCAGGACGGTGGGCAAAATGTTTTAATTAATTCTCGCGTAGTTCGTGTTCGCGCTGGCTTTCGCGGGCACGTTACCAAAGATGAAACAATGTGTCGGAGGATAATAATGTCGCCGACAATGAAACTGAATTGAAAGAATTGTAAAAAAAAAACCAAATGAGATGGAATCTATTGTCCTCAAATGTCGTCTCATGGGACCGAGTTATGCTCTATGGGGGCCTTGTTCCTCTTTTTTTTTTTTGGCTAAGTCTTCTTAAATTAGTCGCAGTTTGTTAGTTTTGTTAATTTGAAGTGGAAATTGAGAATGAGAGTCTGTTCTGGGGATAGGTTCTAAATTCAAGAACACGGAATCGTGCCTTTGTCTACTTATTTTATAAGCAGATTGCCGATATTTTTTTTAATGGTCAAAAGATTTGTACTGCCGTTGGTGGTCTTGAGATATTGTAAAATTTTGGATAAATCTAGATCTCAACCAATAATATTTGTGGTCGGTCTCTAGTTAAGAAACCTTACCGTATAGAAAATAAAGCAGGTCGAAGGATTGTAATGGGGAAGAAATCATCGGACTTTTAATGTCTGAGCAGCATACGGAGGAGATATAATTGAAATTGGAAAAGTGTGCCATATTCATGTTCAGTTAAAGAAAGAATCTTTGAATTTAATAGTATCCAGAGTTCAGGCTTCATTTACATGCATTCCATGCGAGGCCAGGGTTGTGGTGGAGAATTTGAGTGGCGGAATGCAGCTGCCTAGTTTTTATATACGACTAGTTTATCAAAACAATCAAGTCCTTATTTGGTATCCTTGAAGACTAAACACCAGCGTACTTAAAACGCCCTGACAACTTCAGTTTTGAGTTTTCTACAATTAATGAATGCTTTGAATTTTTTCCGGAGCTGATATCCTAAATTGTTGTCACGATAAACATGAAGTAAAAAAAAACAGTTCACGAAAATCATTGATCATAACAAGCACACAAGCCACAAGCAACATGTTTACCATCATAAGAAAGAAAAAGTCGAGTGAATCAAAACAACACAATCCCCGAAATAACACGATTCCTGAAACTTTTTGAGCACAACCACTTGTACATACATACATATGTACATATGTTGAATGAAGAACTCTCAGGAAATAGAACAAAATGTGAGCTTAGCCTTCAAAACTCATTTCCGAAAATGTGTAGTTTTTTTTTTTTTAAGAAAAACGGAACTTAATACGATATTTAGAACTTGTCGCCGCCGCTCGTCCGCTCAACCCTTATCATTCCAAGATACCCTTTGCCAACTTCTTCTATCTTTCGTCACGTACAGTATATGGCCATATTGACAATAGGTCCACACGGTATGTATTGGATGACATTCATTAAACATCCTCTCGAACAGACATAAGCTTGGATGTCTACCTTTTCTGTAGGCTTCACTTAAAATATCACTTAATTGTTAACCTATGCTCTGTTCACACAAGAATTTACTCAAACTAGGTTCATGGATTTACCCTAAGTACAAGCTTTCCAATTCTAGCGAGAAATTGAATTTGTTTCGGTATCAACATCAGTATTTGCTCCGAATGCTCACAAACTCACGAACGTTGCAACGTATAAACACTTATGTACGTGGATACATTTCTTTAAAAACAATGAATTCGAGTCCGAAGGACTTCCTTATTTATAGTTATTACCAAATGAGAAGTATATGAAACAACAAGTTCATTTGAATCCTATCTAGAAAGTGCGGCGTGTTTTAAGTACACTAGCCCTTTACACTCTAACCTAGGACTGATGGTTTATTTCATTGTGTTTTTTTAGAGTCCTTAGGCAGAACTATTGGTTCATTGTACTGTAGGCATGTAGTCAGCTAACGACACGACGATATACAATTTTAATGAAGGCTGACTGTAACGGGATCATTTATAAAAATGAGAAAGAGTGCTGGCCACAATATGAAACCCTGCGTAACACAGTTTTTAATCGAGTGAAAAGAGATGTGGGGATCCCGAATGCATGCATTTTCGATAAAAGAGCTTCACATCAAACTCTGTGAGATACCTATGTCATCAAATGACCGGAGGATCTGTTGCTATGGAAAATAAGAAATTGGCCCGACTTATGGTATTTCATAAGTTTGAAGGATTTTTTGGGACAGGCTAGACAAAAGTCGTTTTCGACTTGCAAGAGGAATAGCGTGCGTGCGCGGCTTGGCCTCAAAAGAATAAAGTCTTTCAGAACTCTTGCAACTGTACTGCAGTGGATCGGTTCTATATAATGTGTGGTTTTTTAAGCATTTGATTTTTGATTGTCAAAAAGAAGAAAAAAGAAAAATTGCGAAAGGTTAAAAATTTACTTAAATTGATAAATCAATGCTTGCCATTTTGTTGCTTGATATTATTTTGTGGTCATTAACCAAGACTATATGACCAAGACTACGTTTTAAGCGGTCCACAAGAAGAGTGCAATTTTGACTCACCTCTTCGAGCATATTGGCTAGTATATCACTAATACATAGCACATATAATGTTGATTGACGTTGGCTTATCGGCATAGGGTTGTGATTTGACTCCATAAAAATTGTCTGATAAGGTTAAACCGCACGACCGGTTCAAAGCGAGAGATAAATTGCTCACCGAACACATTTCTGAATTGGTCCATCGATTTGTGTGCTGTGTGGCATGCAGCGCTGTCTTGCTTGAAACACATTTCGATTAGGTTCAAGTCATGAATTTCGGCCAAAAAAAAGGTCGATATCATTAAAGTCTGCGACACTGAAGGTGGCGTTGTTCTCACAGTCGTCCTTGAAAAAAATTAGGGCGAGTGATTCCGCCGGACCATAAACCTCATCAACTAGCGCATTTTTCTAGGTGCATCGGCTGCTCCTGTTATGCTGAGGTTGCACGGCAGATTTACTTATTAACATAGCCATTCAACCGCTGAAAACAATGTTTCTATAAAAAAAAGTAGATCTTTTTCCAGATTTTCTATGGCCCGCTCAAAGTAAATTCGACGCTGTGGCAGGTCTTTTCGTTCGACTCCAGGTCTTGCCCAGGTCATGTTTTATAAGGTTATAGACCGACATTTTTGCATAAAATTGTTCATGCAATTACGGGTAACACAATCTCAATTGCTGCGAAAGGCGATGAATAGACAAATCATGATCTTCATTAACACTGGCGGATGCAGCAGCAACATTTTCCTCTGTACGCATTCTACGCATACGGATAGGTGGTTTGATGTCCAATATCGTGAAATTGGTGCAAAATATGGTCACTATGACTTGAATCGCTTGCTCAGTAAGTTGATTATGACAATCCTTAAATTGTCGAAATGCGTGGAAATAATTTTCCACAAAGCACGATATTGGATAACAAAATTTAATAATCTTTAACCATTGTATGGATGTAACCCTCTGCATGACGAAATGGCATTGCCTATTGAGTAGGTCTTTACTTAACGTATGTCATAAGTCATGCGTGAGCTGTAAAAAATAGACCATTGAAAAACCAAACATTAAAAAAATATTGATGCAATCTAACACAGGCGGTGATAAAGCGCAAAGTCTAGAGCTAACTGCCAGTTCTTAATGTTTTTAATGAATGACCAAAAAGCTTTTACTTTCTTTGGTCGAATGAATATGTGTATTGCAGTCGTTCCTGGTTCTTGAAAATTGTTCTTCTCGGCAGATTTGTCTTGCATATCCGAAAGCTTGACTCTTTTAATTTAATAGCCTTCTTACCGCAATTAATTTTATTTAAATTTCCTTAAAAATTGTAAGGTCCCGTCCAATCGGCTTTTTTGTATAACCATATCATTATTTTGGCTACTTTTCCTCTATGTGGTATGATGTGAGTTCGAGAATTTAGCTAATACATATAATCCAGTTTGCTATGGTTGAATGTAAAGGATCAGTCCAGAATATTTACCGCATGACGTGCAGCATGAGGGACACTTTCGAGTCGAAGTCTCTTCATGTTAAAGGCAACGTCGAATGGCTCAATATATCGGCGTTTAACCACAAACCCCGCTGAATTTGTGTCCTCAACCCTCTCAACCTTAGAGAATGGCAAGGAAGTCGACGTTATTTCAACCGATTTCAGTAAAGCTTTTGATAAAATCTTTCAAAGACTAATACTCTTCAAATTGTCTTCTTTTGACTTCTTTGAATTGGAAAATTGCTATTAGAGTGCCCGCACACTACAGACTTTCTATCGGCCGACAGTTGGATCAGTATCAAGTTATGTATATTGAAGTGCGCATACTACAACGATTGTGTATTGGTCAACAAAAAAGTTTGAGGGGCTATCCGATTGCGTTCAAACTAAAGTATCGGCCAACCTCTAAATCATCATGGCGCTATAGCAACGGCGTTATTACTCCGAAATTTGACTCCGAATGGTCATATTTTTCTTGATGGTTCCGTTCATATAAGCTGGTAATGCTCATTCGATAAAAGGCGAATATTTTTTCATAATATAGAATGCATTCTTCAAGACAATTTCCTTCAGCGATGACTCTTCCCTTATTCAATCAGATCTCAATGGTTTTTCCATCTGGTGTTCAAAAAATTGCTTGGAGCTTAACATTTCCAAATGCTGATCAATCACTTTTTACGTAAACGAATCAAACCTCCTGCTCGTCTATACTTCCTCAACAATCAACCCATCTTTACCGTTCAGTTCATTTGCGATCTTGCTCAAGAGCTAAATTTTGGCGCACATATCAACGAGATAATCCTTAAAGCTAACTCAGCACACGGCTTCGTGAAGCGATGCTCTAAAGAATTCTCCAACCCTTACGTTACCCGATCTCTTTACATAACCAATAACCCTTGTCCGGCCCCTTCTTGAATACACCTCTTACGTGTGGTCTCCTTACTAACAAATCCACACAACAAACTACATTCCTAGAATCGCGAGCATCTAACGCCCGTTTCTACGTTTTGTACTTCGAGCTTTCCCTGAATCAATCCTTTGCTCTTACCACCCAATCAAGACCGTCCTTTACACATCACACATCACATAAACACATTAAAGGAAATAAGAACTGTATCAGACATTCTTTTCCAAAATAAAGGGTGGCCAAGAAAACATTCAGCCGTAGGTGACTTGCTTATTATTTGGACCTTTACATTTTTCCCATTGTTTTTTAAAGATAATATCGGTAGTAAGAGCGTCGGTATTCCTGATGACTATTTGGCTCATTCTACTGCATTTACAATGGTTTTCGAAAAATATTTGAGAGTTTGAATAGTATGTGGCTTGGTTTGATAGACCCTTAACTTCAAGGAAGAAGTTTGCAGCAGTCAGATCGATCTTGCCGGTCAGTGCAAATTGCCAAAAAGAGGCGACTCAGAAACGCATACTTCAAAATGTCTATTGTCGCCCGAGCTGTGTATGCTATTGCACCGTTCCTTTGAAGCCACATATCCTAGAATCTGGGTTCGTCAGTACTGCAATGCCTTCCCGTTCCTCTTCTGTTACATATTGCTTCAGTCTCTTTGAGGCGAGTGGCTATATGCTTTAATGTTTGACTAGTTGAAGTTTCGAAAAAAGAACCACGACACATGAAGGTTGCTCATGAGTCGCTAAATAAAATGAGTAACTATACGTACGCGCCTTAATAAGTAGTGGAACATGAGTTTACTGGTTTGATGAAAAAGCTGAATCGCTATGAATGAAAAAATCAGCTTAATGGACGTCATACTGACTGTAATTTTAGTTTTTAAGACCAGAGTATTCTAAGAGCTCTTTATAAAATGCAAACATTCAGTAACGATATTCCAGTATAAGCAATCCAAAAAGATACAAAATGCATCATTAAATGACCTAAATAGGTACTGTCTCAAGAAACGAGTAGCATGACACTCAATTAAGAAACAGATGTAGAAGACGGCTAATTTTTTTTTTCTACACGGGCCAAGGCATCACTCTTAGGACAAATAAGTTATACTGACATGCCGCCCTCTACCTGTACTCGTCTGCATATCCGACGTGCAACTTTCCGAAACATCTTCATTTGATTCATCCACTTCCTCCATTCTCAAACTCTCAAAACAAAAAAAAAAGTAAAAAATTATTATCATAAAATTACAACAATTAAAGTCGCGATTTATATCCAAAAGCGAGATAATTACCCCACGCAACATTTTTAACTGTTCCCCTAACACGGGAAAGAATGAGATTCCCAAAAAAAAATTCCCAATTGATAACCATCTCACCAGAGTGACCTTTCCCGTCGCAATTGAGGCAATAGCCGAATACTTCAAAAAAAAAAAAGGAAAATATTATAAAAGCTCTCCACACGCATTCGATGGTATCTTGAATGACCGAAAATTCAGTCGGTATCTGTATCTCGTTGCTCTTGAAACGTATTTTTGTTTTTTGTTCTCCTTTCCTTCATTCGCTCTCCTTTCTTTGCTGCTTTCTTTCCGCGCACGTTAGATTCTATTGTAGTTCATTGTCTACGATGGGTAAGAGGGAGTCCTCGTCAATCCTCCGCTACATGCGAGGGGTCATTTTCCTCCAAATAGTCCGGGCCATCTTCGAAAGGTAGATACATATATGGCTAGGTATGTCTGTGTGAAATCATCAGAAATCGCGTGGAAAATCATAAAAAACAGTAAATAGACAAAATATGAGTTAAGCGTGGGAAAGCGGCCACAACTACAATGGCCCGAATATTTTTTTTTATACGACTAAATCAGATTTTGCATGTTGTAGGAATAGACGCGGAGTAGACGCCGCGGTGGAGGTGGATGTAGACCTGTATGTCTCTGACCAAGTATGCCGTTTGGCTAATGGCTGAAATACATCATTGTTATCACTTTAAAATGACGGGGGGAGTGGGAAAATTATCTCCCCCGTATGTGGAAAGTCGTCTTTTTAACGTCGTGGATGGTGGACATTAGAAGGTGGACAGATGTAGGCATGTGATTCGGGTGGGAAAGAAATCAGAGTTGGCGCGTATTGTCTTAGCCGGCGATATGTTAATTGGAGAATAGGATGTTGGTTTTTGGAATTTTTCGTATTTTTATTGTATGAAGACCGTGTCCCATTAGTATGCCGTGGGTGGTCATACGTAGGTACATATGAAGGTCTGCAGTCCTAATGGTCGTTTTAGCTGATTGACTTCAGAGCTCTTATCTGTTATTTTGGTTTCTATTTTTTTAGTATGAAATGCTGTGAAGTAACAACGTATTAGACGAAGGTTAAGCACCCTAAACCGGCTGTTATTTATTACGGCTTTCAAAGTCGTCATTTTGTGGCGTTAAAGAATGCCCTACGTCACTCTAATAATTATTCAATTGACAATTTAATTTGTTTTTTCATATAAAACTCATTGGACGCGAAAAAATCCGGTGCTGGTTGTATAGCAGTGTACAATCTCGCCCTTTTCCGCTTTCACTGTATTCATAATCTAACCAAAAACCGGGCATCCTACTTATAAGGCTCCTAATTGGTTTTTAATGAAATTAGAGTCTATTTCAATGCACGGACAGCTTATATGTGGAGCTAAACTTCTACGGAAAAGGCAGATCCTAGTAAGGCAGATAACAGCCACAGTACATTAGTTCATTAATATGAAAGCTAAGTCCCAAACCTTCTGTGAAACCACAATGCTATACTTAAAAAAACGTGAGTTATCGCTTCCCTTGTGATCTTAAGTTTAATGTTCGTTCACGCCTCTAAAGACTCAACGCAATTTCTATGACCCTCTGGATAGAACATAATCTCAACGCTACAGCAATGATACCAACATCATTTTAGGAGACTATAATGTGAGGCTGGGTAGGACAATTGACAATCAACCAAATTGAACACATTGTGATCGACGCTAGACACTCCTCAAACATACTGAGTCAATATCGACTCATATCATTACATTACTGCAGCCAAGAATTTCGCAGAATCAACAGAGTCGGAAAGCTGCAATCTTACGCGATCATTGGCGCTTCTATCAAGATCTTATTCAATATGCATAAACCGACACCCGGTAAAGCGTCTTTGATGCGTTCAGTTTCGGCCACAACCCTTAGGAAACTGCTGGTTTGAAGACGAGGGCTCTTGGGCTCTAAAAGAAAAAAAACAGAAAGAACACGAAAAGAGCGGGATCGAGGAAAGATGCTATGACAGAAATGACGTTCGAAGAGTTTGCGAACCGATGTCATTAAGTCAGACCGGAATCCTACACGGACAACTGGGAGCCGAGTCACAGTCGAGAATATGAAATGACGAATCTGCCGATTGTAAAACGACGACGATAGTCAAAACACCACTGTCGGGTAAAACGAATCACATATCCTGGGCGTCCATCCTATTTCTTCTTCTTCTTAAAGGCGTTACAGCTCACAGAGAGCTCTCTCATATCAATCCGATTTAGGTAAGGTTAATACAGCGACCGCCTGCTGAATTCCAGATGACTTGGTTAGCAAAATGTACCTAAGATATAGAGAATGAAAGCACCGATATGAAAGCACGCTTGTTTAACGAAATCTTAGTGTCCTTTGCTCGTTACAGAAAGATAGGGATCAGCGCTTGCTAAAATATTGCCTGAAACCGATCATGAATTTTCACAGTGGGGCCGATCTTGGGGAAATCTTTTACATTTCAGGCCATTTATTGACTTTAAAACCGCATATGAGAGTGTCTTTAGAGATAAGCTAGACAAAAATATTTCTATCAATATCGTTAGGCTATGCAGAATGTCGATGTTGAAATCCGTCCGTAAACTAACTAATTCCAAGATCTTCGATGTTTAAAAATGAATCAGGCAAGGCGGCCCATTATCAGGTTTTTTTTTTCAAAATCAGTTTGAAAGAACCTGCGGGGCTTATTGTATACACAAAATGTATGTTATATTTTAACTCTGCACAGTTGCTTGTATACGCAGATGATACTGGGTTAGAAAGAACGCAATAGTTTGAGAGGATTAAAACAGAAGCGGCTCAATTAGGATAAAGGGTAATAAAGAAAAAACCAAATATATGCTGGTATTAACAGAAACACCGACGTCTTGGCCTCTTTATAATAACTTAGAAGTTGACAAGGACTTGGCTCACTAGTAACAAGCAGCACGAACACCAGTGGTGAGATCTTCTCAGGCCAGCGACCAGTTGTGGGTCCGAGCTTGAGCTAAAATTGCCTTTCATCCTTGACGGGCATGCAGCTTCCAGTTATCAAAATCAAGTCGTCTTGCGTCCGAGATCACTTTGTCTTTATACCAGATGTTCGGTCCTCCACTCCCTCTCGAACTAGGAGGCTCGGATTCGAAGACCCTCTTAGAGGAAGCATCGGTACTCATGCGCTTAATGTGGCCGAGCCAATGTAGTCGACGGATTTGTCCTTCCGGACTAAGTCCACATCATTATACAGCTTGTATAGTTCGCGGTGGTTTCTTCTCCTCTATTCGCCTTCCACGCAGATAGGACTGAATATCCGGCGCAGAATTTTTCTTTTGAAGTATCACAGAATCAACTCTGCCGTCCTACTTATCGTCCAGCTTTCCGCTCCATAAAGCAAGACTTGAAGCACTTGTCCTTCAAGAGCATAATTTTGGTCCTTCGGGTTAGAAGTTTCGACCTTAGCTGTTTTGGCAGGCCTAATAGCAGTGGTTGCCAAGCGCGATTTCGCGCCGGATCTCTGCCGTGATGTCGTTTGTAGAGTTCACGTTTGCCTTGAGGTAGACAAACTCCTTACCTACTTCGAATTTGAAACTGTCGATTGTTAGCTCGACACCATGTACTTGGTTTCCTCCTCGTTTACTTTCAGACCAGCTCTTAGCTGTTCTTTAGGCTTCTACAACAGCACGTTGGGAGACCCGATAATGTCTATATCGTCTGCGTATCCCAACAGTTGGACCGACTTGTAGAAGCTAGTGACTTCCGTGTTAACACCTGCCCTCCACACCCTCTAATTGAGAACCAGATTGAAGAAGTCACAAGACATCTCAACGCCTTACCGAAATCCATTGCATGTGTCAAACGGTTCTGGGGTCCTTGAACAGAGTTGCACGGTGCATCAGGTTTTTTCGAGCGTGGTGCGACACAACTGGATCCCCAATTTGAACATCGCATTAAAGAGTTCTGTGTGCTGAATTCTACCGTATGCGGCTTTGAAATCGATAAATAGATGATGCGTATCGATTTGAAATTCGCTGGTCTTTTCCAGGATTTGCCTTAGTGTGAAAATGTGGTCTAAAATCGATTTAACGGGCCGAAAGCCACACAGATATGTGCTGAATTGTACGTTAGACAATTAGACGTTCACACAGTATGCGGGACAGGATCTTATAGGCAACATTTAGCAAAGATATACCCAGTGGTGGGATCAGACGCAAAATAACTCTTGACAAACCCTGCTTCTTCGAGCTCAAGAGGCAACTGGGAAGTAAAGCCCCTCACCGGAGAGCTTACAAAACCTTTATCATCCCGATCCCGGTTCGTACAGCGCAAAGACTTGAACATTTGCGCAGTGAACTTGGCCGATTCAGAAAGGATCATTTTGCTAGATACGTTTACAGATCCAACGTCTAAGATGGTTAGACGGCATAAAGATCGACTGGACACAGCAGCTCCTGAAGAGTCTGGTAAAGATCGCAAAGGGTCATTATTTCTTTTATTTTTGCGAAATGAGAAAGGAGATCTTATCGCAAAAATTCATGGTTCACTATGCAGATAATATCTTCACATTCAGCGATTTTATTCGCCGGTGTTGTTGTGCTCTTTCATTCATGACTTATCTGATTATGATAGTTATTTCGCTCACATCTTTCATGTCATCTATTGTTGATGTGTTGAGTCCATCCATCTTGTATTCACACTTTTCCTGGACATGCTTAGACCTCTCGTAAACCTTAGTTTTAGTAGTATACACGCGCATGTAGAGACATGTGTTCGAAAACGAAGATTTTCACCCAACGATGAAGACTTTTTAGACTATTGGCAAAATCGATGATCGTACGAAGCCATACGTAATGTCGTTACGGTTTGACGGCAGTTAAGGAAAACAGCTTGACTCGCGGCGGATATTGTACATGTTTAGCAATATGATTCGAACATGTAATTGAAATGTTTTCCAACATAACAATGAAATCGAGTGTATACTGATACGTACATACGTATATCAATACAAAACGCGAAATCATATTCTATACTATTCTTGTTACTTTTGGACCCGTCGATATACGTACGAAGGTGATCCGATAAGTACTTAGCCTCACCGCCAGATGGCGCCAGTATCGCAGAAGCTATCGTGTGGTACATTATAGTAGACGGCTACTGTCGAAATTTCAGCCGGATCGGACTCGTAGTTTTGTTTTGACCGCGTGTGCAAGCGGGAGTGTCCGCGGATTTTAGAAAAATGGAAAAAGAGCAATATCGGTCGGTGATTCGATTCTTGATTTTGGAAGGGAAATCACGCAGCGAAATCAAAGAGCATTTGGATGCTGTGTACGGTGACCCTTTTCCTTCGATGGCGACCATCAAAAATTGGTTTAACGAGTTTCAACGTCGCACGTCGGTTTTTGATGAGCCACGTCCAGGTGCCCCGAAAACGGCTACCACGGAGGATAACGTGACAAAAATACACGATCTCGTATTGGCAGACCGCCGATTGAAGGTGCGCGAGATAGCTAAGACAGTAGGCATTTCAAAAGATTGTGTGGGTCATATCCTTCATGAAATTTTGGGCATGAGAAAGCTGTCGGCGCGATGGGTGCCGCGTTTGCTCACTCCGGACAACAAGCGCAACCGTGAGACCACTTCGGAGCAGTGTTTGAAGCTGTTTAAGCGCAATCGGAAGGAGTTTCTGCGTCGTTTCGTGACAGTCGACGAAACATGGATCCACTGGTACACACCAGAGACCAAGGAGCAGTCGAACCAGTGGACTTCACCCGTGCTCCGAAGAAGGCGAAGACTGTCCTATCGGCCGGAAAGGTAATGGCCACCGTTTTCTGGGATTTACAAGGTGTGATCCACATCGACTACCTGGAGAAGGGCAAAACGGTCACAGGGCTGTACTATGCCAAATTATTGAGCCGATTCGACGCCGAATTGTAGAAAAAACGGCCCCACTTGGCGAAGAAAAAAGTGCTCTTCCACCATGATAACGCACCGGCTCACACCTCAGCCCTCGCCACGGCCAAACTGGTTGAATTGGGCTACGAACTGCTGCCCCATCTACCGTATTCTCCAGATTTGGCCCCGTGCGACTTCTTTTTGTTTCCAAACTTGAAAAAGTCACTCGCCGGGCAGAAATTTCAGTCGAATGAGGAGGTCATCGCCGCCACGGAGGCCTACTTTACAGACCTCGAGAAAACGTATTTTTCCGACGGGTTAAAGAAGTTGGAGCATCGCTGGGTCAAGTGTATCCAGTTAAAAGGAGACTATATTGAAAAATAAATCGCCATTTCTCCAAAATTTTTGTTTTTCTTTTGCAGGCTAAGTACTTATCGGACCACCCTCGTATATTGGCTAAAGAAGCCATTGACGATTGGCAAAATGTGAATTGAGCCCTCAAAAATTATTTTTGAAAAAATGTAAGGATATTCCCTATTTATAGAAAGTTGAAACTTGACACAAGCTCTTGTAATACTCGTCTCTACCACTCACTCTATCAACAGTTATCACTCAAAGTGCAACGTTAATATAATTACTCGCGAAGCCGTTATATTACGGACTTTTCACATAGTCACCTCTCATAAAAATATTTTAAGACGTTAAAGAAGGACAGATTAGATAAGGGCTTGAAAATGCCATAGAACAAGCTATGTACTGAAGTTCATCAGCATAGTTTTGGACTTGACAGCTGGCTTGTGCTTCGTATTCATATCCATATTTCATATTCTCAAAGGCGGAACATCACGATTTATATCAGTATTTAAGATTAGAAGAACATCTGAGCGATGTGCAATGCCAGTCAGCAAAGCTTATGAAGAAATGGAATAGTACGAGACCAAGAACTCCTCCCTGAGGTACACTTAAGTTTCACATTTCTGACATACTTATACACTCGAGGGTAGGGAGAAAAGTTACTGGGTGGACACAGAGATACGTTCCAATCAGCGAAAATGTACATATGTTTTCTGCCGAGTGCACTTGTCGCAAGACAAGTTTCAACTTCTCCTCTCATATAGTTTACACGAATTTTGTAATAGACACCTTGCCTGTTTTTCTTTTAATGAATAAACTTGAAGATCCTGTAGTCATAAAATTCTTCGTTTTGGTTAGATCAACTCCTCCGATGTCAACTGTCAAAGTTGGTACCGGAATCTAAGCATGGCCAAGAACCACGCCGGAAACCATCGACAAAGTGCATGATATCATGTTGGACGATATGCGAGTGAAAGTGAGTGAGGTAGACTGTGGGGATACTGAAAGAAAGGGTGTGAAACGTCCTTATAAATAATTGGGGATGCGAGAGTTCTGCGCAAGATGGGTACTGAAGTTGGTAAATTCCAATAAAAACTAAATCCGCAAGCGATTTTCACAGCAATCTTGACGATTTACGGACCATGGATGAGACATAGGTCCATCACTGCACGCCAGGCACGAAACAGCAGTCCAAGCAGTGGGTGGAAGCCGGTCGTTCAGTGCCGAAGAAATTAAAGTCGATCGCATCTGCCGGAAAGGTATGGATCAGCATGTTTTGCGATGCGAAAGGGATCCTTTCAATTGATCTCCTTGCAAAAGGTAGAACAATAACAAGTGGATAGAGATCTGCTGGCGGGATGATGAAATTCACGAGTCGGGGTCTGTCTTGAAGAAGAAAAAATCATAGTTCATAAAAAAACTGCAGGAAAACACTGCCATCAACACTTTTCTTCCGATTTGGCACCCTCAGGCTCCCATCTTGGGTGGCAGCCGGTGGTGAATATTTTCGCAGCCTTCCAGTCTTTAATTTCTGGAAAGGAATACTGATGTGAGAAAAACGCTGGATCAAGTATGTTGAAGAGAGATTATGTACAAAAATAAAATCATTTTTAACTGAAAGTCGCAGTCTTTCATTGTTAGGCCGAAAACTTTTCACCTTACCGTATATTGCCATCATTTAAGTTATAAACGAAGGCCAATGAATAAAGGGCAAAAAAAAACTTTTATGAGTTTCGAAGGCTGCTTCCGACAAACTCGAGAGCAATCGTCCTTAAATAGTTTGTGCGGAAAAAACAAACGCAAATATTCCAAGAGGTTTTTCAAATAAAAGAAATCCTAAACTGAGATTTTGTCTGGCTTACATCAGTTAAAAAATGCAATTACTTCACGCAAATCAACTGTCCTTGTTGTGATTTACGACCGGCAAAGTAGGTCTTCACAGAATACCCCCCACCTCGCTGCCTGCGAAATATTCACCAGAACAATAAAACTCTATGACTGCCTTCAAAGTTCGATTTTCGACCTCCACCCATTCGCGAAAAAAAAAAATTCAACCCACCTCTATATCCAATATACCATTCAGTTGCAAAGGCATTACAAATAAATACAGCATTTGCACTCTGCCAAAGCCAAAGGTGCAACATTTTTATTACCCACTACCCGAGTTGAACGCTTGCCGATGGTGCCTACCCTGCCATATAGGCATACACTTCGCCACTCCACACATAGTAAGGCAAACCGAGCTCTCCATAAGCCTCAAGTCTTAAGCCACTTTCTTTCATCAAATCACAATCATATAATCAACCGCAAAACATTTTATCGTGCGCACCTTATTCTTCAGATGCCCTTAGGGGGGGTTTTGTTGTTATGCATACACGCGTCTACCACCACCACAATCACCACCACCAATTGTAATCTCGAGGAAATCTCAAATCATCTCGTAACATCTTGTAGCATCTTACAACATCTCAACGTCCCCATCTCCATCTCCATCATCATCAGCATCATCGTGGCCGTATCGCATATCGCCGGTGTGCAACTATTTTAAGGTCACTTCATTGGTAAAACAAACAAACAGTTGAACAGACAAGACACTATACTCCATGTACCACCATCGCTTAGCGCTTAGCTCTCCTGCCACAATAGTTGCCGCAAATAAAAGCCACAATACGCCCATTATCCGCGGATATGTTATAACGCTGCCAGACAAACTGCCATCGACAACAGCCCATTCCAAGCCCAAAAACCAAGCAAACTTTGTTACAATAATAAATTGATTTGCGGTTGTTTTTCAGTCGGAAGCATCCAACATCATCATCATTACTCATCATCGGACTTCACACTCAGTCGAATTCAATTACGGTTACCACGACGCGATGGTGATGCTTGCATCCAGCCAAGTGACAAGTGACATGACACGGAACCAGTAGACAGTCTTCCCATGTGATAGGTGTATTCGTATCCATCGTATCGTTTCTCCCCTCTGGCCACATCTAGGACATTTGAAACCGCATTCATATCCTTCACGTTGATTAGACACACTACCGTCATCATCTTTGCACTTCGACTACCGGATCTCCACTGGCTTTCCGTCATCCAAGGGCAGAAGTATCCATGTCATAATTACACTTTTGCATATATCCAAAGCAGGATTAAACCATAATCCTGGCGCCAGTGTCCTTTATGTGCGAAAATTATGAGAACGGAAAAAAAATTCCATTCAGGTATGCTTGAGCAAGGATTTGATTATGAAATGTCGACGACACCATTTGACCGGAGGCGTCAACACCACCATAGAATATTACAAAGATGCGTGCGTGGTGATTGTGCGGTCAGACAAGACGAGACGAGACAAGCGTACCCCCGGTCACTGGTAAGGATAATCTCCTGCTTTTGCATAGTTTCATGTTGAGAAACGATAATGATCCAATCTATGGATCAGACAACATTCAAACGAATGTGTTTGTCCCGATTATGTGTGGCTGAAGTACTTTGTTTTATGGATTTTCGATTTCAGTATTGTGCGGAGATGAAGAGGCGCCAGGCTACTACTGGTTAATGGTTATTAAAAGGCGTTTGATATGCCATTGCTTGGCTGTTTGTCCGGTGTGGTGATTAGCGTTAGCGCCGGGTATGCGTGTATGAGATTTGCAATGTCTGGGAAGGTGTTCTATACCTGGAACAAGGTGATTAGTATCATTGAGGAATATGATTTATGAATTATTCTTTTCACTTCTATGGTCTCTGGTTGCGGATATTTTTGTTAGATGTCCGTTAATGGGTAGCAAAAATCCTGTCATTCTGTAGACAGGTTTTTGACTGACATTTCTTATCCGCTGAAAGCAGATTGTTGTAAACAGTTGTGAGCACTTAGAAACTCAAAATATCCTTAATGAATATTTTTTAAATGCGAAGAAGACTACGGAATGGGCAGCAGGGACCCAGAGTGTAAAAGTATCTTTTGGACATATTACATCACATGTCATCGACTTAACCCCTACAAGGAATCATATCCCACATTACATGTTGTGTTATTAGCGTGGACTGCAACCATAGTGATCGCCAGATCATCTACAATATCATTGAAAGAAAAATGACCCAACATCCATATCACTCATAAGGGCCTGTTCAAGGCGTTACTGAATAGCTAATGTGGATACTCGTATGGTTCAACAGATCTGCTGAAAACTTTCGCGCTAGCTGACAAAAAAAAATATCGTCGCGTCCTTTGATGCGGCATTTCGCGTATAGCTCAACGCTGCCAAATTCCACATTGTCTCCGCCTGTATTATACTTGAGAGTGTTGATTTCACCATGGGACAAATCCATTTTCGCACTCGTACAGTTGCAAGAGTACTAAAAGATCTCAACGTACACAAATCCGCTGGCCCGGATGGTATACCCCCAATACTTCTGAAGAGGTGTTCTTCTCCGCTGATAAAACCTCTGCGTAAACTTTTCCATCTGTCCTACTCTTCGGGGCTCTTTCCGAGTAGATGGAAAACAGCATTTGTCCAGCCCGTCCCTAAAAAGGGCACATCTTCGTCCCCTTCCTCTTACCGACCCATAGCACTAACGGCCCTTCTTTCCAAGGTCAATGAAACGCTGATAAACCGTCAGCTTATGAAATAACTTGAATCGCGGAAGCTTCTTAATGACGGTTTTCGCAGCAACAGGTCCACTGGTGATTTGATGGCATATCTTACCGAAAAGTGGAACCAATCTTTGCACAATTTAGGTGAAAGCAAGATCGTTGCGCTTGATATTTCAAAAGCATTTGACAGAGTTTGGCATCAGGCTCTTTTGTCGAAAATGCGGGCTTGTGGCATTGATAAATCTCTGCTTCTATGGATTAGAAATTACCTTTCGAACCGTTCAATTCAAGTTGTTTTGGATTGTCTGTTACTTCTAATCCAATCCACACCTTCGCTGATGACAGTACTCTCAGCTTTTCATATTCGTTCCAGGACTCACGTCCCTGCTCTTCGGCCATAGAACTGGAACGGCAGCGCATGTTAAGCTCATTGAATTCCGATCTTGACAGCATAATCGATTGGGGTAAAAATAATAGCGTGGAATTCAATGCTTCTAAAACTCAATGCTGTCTACTGTCGTTAAAGCGAACCCGTAATAATCAGCCATTATCCATGAATGGCGCTTGGGTCGACGAAACCGAAAAACTTTCCATCCTCGGTATGGGTATTAATACCAAACTTAATGGGAATGATCACATATTTGAAGTCGCCAAAAACACGGCAAAATGTCTAGAAATATTTCACCTCCTTCGATTTGTCTTTAATTTATAAGGCCTACACCCGCCCCAAGCTTGAGTATAACGCTCATATCTGGTTTGGTGCCCCTAAAACCTCACTGCACCTACTAGATAGAATACAACAGCGAGCGATAAAACTTATAGGAGACAGTAATATCGCAAAGTCAATTGACTCGCTCGAACACCGACGTAATGTGTCTTCCTTGTCACTATTTTATCGCTATTTTAACAACCGTTGCTCAAATGAGTTAGCCAATTGCATTCCTCACCTCCATGAATTCACCCGCAATACTCGTCTTGCCAGGAATGCTCGTCAGTTTACCCTTAAGCCTGCTTTCGGACGTACAGTTAAGTTCAGGGATTCGTTCTTCAGCCGCACAACACGGTTATGGAATGCTCTTCCCAGCCCAATATTTCCTACTCACTACAATCCACAGACATTTAGGACCAATGTGCACAGGTACCTCCTCTCCCTTTCTCCCTCTATACCTTCGGCCCGTGCTGTGTCTTGATTCCGGACACTTAAGGGTAGTCATAACCCCTTTTGCGCGCGCAAATTATAAAAAAAAAAAAAATTCTGACAGCAACCCGAAGGGGCACTATACTACCAGTGAACTGATGAGATTAAAAAAAACACTTAAGGCTCGTTGGAATGTTCAGTGGTCCAGATGGGGATTTGATCTTCGACAGCAACTGGAGACCTTTGGGCAGTCGAAATTAGGGTTCAATCATCAATTTAAGTTCGCTTCCGAAAGAAACCAGACAGGTTCATTGCAACTCTGTAAGAAAATTTATAGAAAGGCATGTTCCCAAATTCGTGGGAGTTATCGTACTTCTAACGAAAGGACATATTCCACTCGCAGAATCATACCTTTATCGTCCATAGTCACAATGGAATAGATCCTTGAGCGAATAATATGCAACAGATTGCTCACTATCGCGTTCATAAAAAGTCGGCGATACATTAGAAGCCGTAGAAGACCAAGTAATACTGCGAAGTGGTGACAATAGATTAAAAAAAAACGCCTTTAAATCGGCCGACTGATCCTAACTCAGGACGCCGCTCACAGGAATGGAAACAACTAGAATAATTTCCAACTAGCTTACCAATCAGAAGTCAATATATGACAAAAAAAAGGGGTACATAATATTAATGTCTTCGCGGATGTACCTGATGTTTGTTGGATGTTTGTTCCTATCCTATAGAATCTAATGTACGATCGAGTCCTGCGACTATGGCTAACAAAGTACATCGCTTTGCTCAGGTGATATAGCCATCGTAACCTCTGCAAAACATGTCCAATTAGTCGAGTTAGCCAGAATCATTATGTCGAATCTACCAAGCTCGAACTAGCGGGCAACAAAACAGACCTTGAACTTATTAAGAGCTGAAGTATTGAAGAATCACAATTGAGAATCAAATAGATTGGTAAAATACATAAATGACCAGCAGCAAACCGCATTCTAAGATCTATGCGGTCTATATAAGCTACAAAGCATTATCTCTACAAACGCACTTTCTAGGATACAACCGAAGGTGGGTCTTCTAGAATGGTTAACTCTATAAGGAGAACCAATCTGAGTAGAAGTTCTCACAAAAAAAAAAAAAAACTCCCAATGACAACAGAAGTCCATCAAATGCAGAAAATTAGAACAAAAGAAACGTTCAATCGCACTATCGCACACTACGTGAAATAATATCGATGATGGCAGATGGGTATACCCCGTGAGACACCGACACTGCAATGAGAGTAGTAGAAAAATTAGAGGCACCGATGAAGCATGAATTGCTTGCCAGCCCTGCGAAGTAATACTAAGTGATAATCCCGTGAGAAGAGTGGCTGAAGGGCACAAGATTCGGATCACAGGTATTTGTGAAGACTCTAAAAAAAGAAAGAATGAGTTTTTTTTCTGCATTTCTTTTTTTTATTTATTATATAAGGTTCGCGCAGGTTCAAGAGTTACGCTCTTTTCGTATTTGTCACACACTATCTGGACGGGGGTGGTTGTCCTAGATAGGTTTCGAAAGATTCGACTGAATTTGCGGCGTTGGTTATAGTTCACAGTAACTTTTTTGTTTCCATGTCATTAAGGTGTTATATTTTAAATGCAAACACGGGGTATGAATTTTGTGTTCTTATACTGCGGGTGTTATGCCTTCGTCGGCATTCTTTTGATGATCTTTCATTCTCAACTGATGTTGTTGCACAGTTTTTTGTATAGAAATTGTTTTTGGCTATGGACATACTTGAACTTCTAGCCGCTCAAGAGTCGGTGATGATTACTATTGCACCACGACCATCCCCTAACTAGTAGATCAGTCTATCTATGAACCCTTCCCCAAAAGTCTAAAGAACACCATAAACAAAACGTAGGCCTTTGGCCACTGCAGTGAACCGATGAAGAAATAAAGAAACTTCAAGCTAGAATGTAATGTAAACAGACAAACGAATATTCTACTATCTTCTTCTTTTTGACCCCTTTGGTTTTCTAATGACATTTTAAAGAAATGTCTCCCAATTTGGAATGGCCGAATTATGTCCTTTATTTGGTAAAGTTGTGATAAATCTGTGCACTAAAAGTTAGGAATCCAGGAATCACAATCGATATATACCTTAAGACCAACGTAATTTTTATATAGTTGAGTAATGAGTTACTTAACTGGTATTCTCTTATCCTTAAGTGGCCCACATATAGGCCCATCTACAAATGGTAGGACCCTTTCAGTTCACATTACAATTTGTCCACTCGAAAGAAAAAACTTCCGAACTTTTCCCGCGTTGGAGTCCAGAGGAACTGCAATAGCTTCTTGGACCACTGGACAAAATGCAATATCCTAGAGTATATTGAACCATGTTCTAAGTTTACCTTATAGATCTATGTATTATGGTTGGTTAACTCGATGAGGAATTGCCCGCTGTAATTCCACTTTTGATCCGTAATTCAGTTCACCAAAGAAGCCACTGATCATCTTCCGATATGTCCAGCTTAACTTAATTGCTTGCAAAAAAGCTTTAAAAATTATTAATTTATTGGCGTCGCTTAATTTTGATATCCTACATATAAATGGGTAGAGAATCCCTATCGTGAAATTAACTTTTTCAGTCCCTAAAAAGTCGGCGAAACTGACAGAAGTATGCCTAAAAGGAAACAAAGGACAAGTTAAAGTAGGAAATTTCGTATCGAAAGCATTCGGAATACGTGAAGGATTAAAACAAGGAGATGTCCTATCGCCACTTCTTTTTAATTTGGTGCTGGAATTGGTATTTGGTGCTTTAAGTAAATGGACGAATTCAAATATCTGGGTACTATATTGACCGTCCAAAACTACGTAAAGATCTAAATAAATAAAAGTCTGCACAAGGGCAACGAGTGTTTTTTGAATGTAATTTGCAATTTTGAAATACGTATTTATCAAACTATAATAATTCCAGTGACACTTTAAGGACGGGAAGAAGAAAGAAAATAGAGGTCGAGTCTTTAAAGTCAAGTTGTTAAGGAGAATCTGCGGTAAACAACAGGACCAAGAACTCGAGGAACTCTATTCAGTCCCAAGCATTATCCGAATAATAAAATCGCGAAGACTAATATGGGCAGGACACGTAGAATGAATAGACATTGGACGAACAGTCAAACGAATAATAATGAAACCCGGAGGAAAAAGACCGCCAAGAAAAGATCCAGAAAAGATGGGACAAAACAGCGAAACGTGGAAGGAACACCCTCATGACAGCGAGGTTTGGCGAATGGTGATCAACAAGGCTCTGAACTTTCAAGTTTCAAATGCCCATTAATAATAATTTAAATAATAAGAATAATAATTCCCCAGTACAACCGTGATAATATATTCATCTGCTTATCTGCTGTTAAGAATTGAGTCTTAATGACTATGTATGTATGTGGGTTTTCGTTCTAGGTCAAATAAGTAGGTGTATTATAGGTTAATTTCTGCCGTCGGTAACTCGGAATGGGAATGGGAGTACTATAATCAGTATTCAACAGAACGAGTTAAAAAAAAACTCACGTTAGACACTTTAAAAGCAGTTCATCTTTAGTAAAATTTGCTACCTAGATTTTAAGGAATATGGATGAAAGTAGACCTGGTGGCTATCAAAAGCTGCTTTGCATTTGTGCTGGAAGTGTGAATGAGTTCTGCGTTTTAATAAAAAAAATCCATTGCACAAATGGCGGGGTCGCCAATTAGTAGTATATGGACGAGGTATTATACCAGGTATGATTATACTCCCATTCTTCCGTGAAGAACGGCAACGGGGCAAGTTTGGTTTTCGGAATTTTCAATATTTTATATACTCATAGGATGTTCAATAAATCTTAGATTTAGTTAGATTTTTAGTATGAGAAAATGTACTTTTAGTACATCCTCCTTTTTTATTCACTCATGTTGTGTGTGATTTGTTTTTTCACACAAGTGAACGGAACCTTAAGCTTTTCAAGGCAAGTGTACAACGGGGGATTTTGCTAGTATCCCGCCGAGGAGAGAAGCCGCGAAATAATCATTCGATAGCCTTGGTGTTATCGGGACCCGAACTCGCCCATCTTGCGTCAGCGGCCGACACACTACCCACTGCGCTGCGGTGCTCTGAAAAATTAATTAGCATACTTTTTAGATAGAAAATTGTGATTTTATATTTATTAGCAATGGAAGTATTAGAGATTCATTTAGAAAAATGGAGGAAGTGCATTTCGAGTGGTGAAATACATTAAGTTGACTTCGTGACTTGGTGATGTCGACTCCTCGGTTTAGTTACTGTTTTCATTTAGGTAAATGAGCTTCAGTATGGCTGTACATAAAAGTTGAACATCGTGTCTTGTGGAAGTGATACTGTCGAAATTGTTGACAAGCCCCGCGATGTACTATAATTAAGGCCACCGCAATATTGCAAGTGTTTGCACAAAAAAAGGTTCACTAAAAAATTTTTGGTGAAAAAAAAAAGAAAAAGCGCACAATACACACAATTGCGAAGTGAATTTTAGCTTGCTTTGGCTTTTCCTTTGCAAGCTTGACGAGTTTTTGCGTCGATATATAACTGTAGACTACATACGCGAGATCGAAACAATGAGGTTTTAAAAACAAACGGGCCTTAAAGAAGGTAAGGACATCCAAGCAGAACACATCTACATTAGGTGGTATTTTAAATAAATAACGAATGGCCGGGCAATATTATCAAACCGGCTAAGCGGAGAAATCATGAGAAAGACTTCGTCATTTGACAAAGCACGGTTGCAATTTTGGGCAGCTTTAATAACCGAAATTATGGAATTAAGGTACGAAATATATTCCAATTCGAAAATTAACTTTATCACCGGATTTGGCCTCATGTGACCCCTTTTTCAATTTTCAACAAAAAAATGAATCGGCGACAATGGTTGTCCTGAGGAGCTACCGGAATTCTACTTTTTAATGGCTTAAAAAAGTAAGAGAAGAGTGAATTAAATTAAAAGAATATTATAATGATAAATAAAATAATTCCAAAAATAATATATTTTTATATACAATAAATATTCATCTTTTTCGAAGAACTTGCTGATAGGCCCTCACTGAAAGCCTACAATCGGTTGATAGCGGATATATTCTCAGTTTGACTTGCGCAAATATCAGAATAAGCTTCATAGCTGGCATTTTTGCCCGAACTTACAAAATAGTTATGGCTTTAGCAGAGAGCCGTGGATGATTTTTGTATCGTGCTTCTGCAGGGATATGGTATAGTGCCTTCGAAGAAAATGCATTCTTCGTTGAGCGTAGTATGGCAGAGGATTTGAATGAGTCGATCTGGTTGCAAACACCTTCATTTAATAACCTTCTAGGCGACAATGCATTTTGTTCGATGAATATATTATCGCGATTGACCCTTGTTTTATATACTAAATTGTATGCATCCATGAGCTCATTTTTAGCTTTCTAACCTTAATGGTTGAGTGTACATTGAAGCCGGCTGAGATCATTGGCTCATTCATACAAAAATAAAGTCGAAATGAATCAAATAGCACTAAGGCTGTGATTTCTATAAGGCAAGGTTCAATATCGTCATCATTTTATATTAGTCAAATGATATTCAAGAACTTTATCCTTTCTAGAGCCACATACATTGATAAAACAGGTGCAATAAAAGTTTTGACAAGCCTGACACTTACTTGTTGAAGCAAAAAATTGTATTTATAATGGAATTGAAACGCCGGAGATTAAGGTGAGTTTTCGAATACTTTGACACAACTTTATGAGTTATTGTACTCAACGATGTTTTAAAATTGTTCGTTGTAGAAATTTTTTTTATCAGGGCACTATCCGATCATTATTTTATCTGAAAATCGGTGAAAGAAGCATGAGATTTAAGGCTCAATTCCACTACGAACTAAACTATAAGTTACCAGCGATGGCAATCAGAAATTGTCACAAATTGGCTGATCATTTTCTTTTTCCCATCATTAATGTGAAAGGTTATGATCCGTCACAAGCTCGATGCATCCGTTGGTAGAATCTCGTGTTGCAACTGAATTAATTTTCTAGAGACCTAAGGTCTACTTTAAGCACTATAGGAAACTGGGGGTTGCAACAAAAAGTACGATGGCATTACCAGAGAACTCAAGATCCCCGCTTGCTGACTTTGGGAACATTTTTAGTGTCATCTATTAAAGAATATTTTGAAACGTGCCGTATAGCTATAGTTTTTAACGTGACTGTCAAACGTCAAGATATTTTCGACCAACCGACATCAGCAATCCTTCCCCAAATGGCCGCATTTAATTATAAAGAATTTTATTGACACAAAAACTTCGGGCTTCATTGAAATACAAATAATAATGTCTACATCTTCAACTGATAAATAATTCAAAATATCTTTCAGTTACTCACCTGTCAACAGTAATGAGAAGAAAAAAATATTATTCAAATTGCCAGTCGCGTGTATGCGAAAAGCATCAGCATTTCTTCCCACGAAAAAAAGTAACCGCACTTGAATCTGTCGATAGTTGTAGCTATTTTCTTCTTTCAATTTTGTTTTTTTTTTCTTGTTAATTTTTTTTGTTTAAATTCCACGTTTTGAGCTGCAATTATGCAACAATTTTTATTTCTCTGTTTCAAATAGCAATTGTCGAACTACCGACTGCAATTAACTCCAATTCGAACTGAATGTAAATGTAGACAATTAAAAAAATATTAACACCACGCTTGCGAATGGCACGAAACAAGCAAAAAACAAAAACAAAAAACAGAAAAACAAATTCAAAAAAAAAAAAAACAAGCGAAATCCCATAACGCGAAAATTGCGCATCGCCAAGGAAACTGAATTTAAAAAAAATCGGAAAAAAACATGCAACGGAATTGGAGGAAAAAATTAAAAATTTGAATAAAACACAATGCGCTCCGAAGTAATTTTCATAAACAATAAATTTGTTTCTCGTTGTTGTTGTTGTTGTATTCCCGGAATAACTACTATGCGCTGTTGATGACGACGTGCGAGTATATGAATGGGTTACTGAATGTGTAGCCCAACGACATGCTAACAATTGACATGAAAACTTGATTTTCAAAACACAACAAAAAAAATTTGTGAAAATACTGAAAACAATTTTCGGGCACTCAGTGCGGGCGGGCGGCGTCGCGTGGCTCGGTTAATTAAACGCCATATTGTCACACTGTCACCATGTCACCATGCCTGCATGCGTCACTGTCACACTGTCACCCAGTTGGCACCGGAGGCAAAGCCAGGAAACGCACTACCCGCCTACAAGATCGTTTTCCAGCACCAATTAACGCCTCATACTAAAGTGGCGCTACCGCACAAAAAACCAAACCGATCAGCGTCGACACAAAAAAAAAACAAATTCAACGCACCACGACGGAACGGGGGACACCCAATGGGAATGTGTTCAGTTGATTCGTGGTTGTGATCCAATCGGTCGCGTTTTCGGATTCTCAAGATACTTTCAGTTCGCGTGCGCGCACGGCTCACCTGTGGCATCGGAATTCACTGACTGACGTTCGATTTGGTGTGGAGACCTGGAAGTTGCATGGTCGCACAACGTCATTCGCGAACTCGAACTGGAAACGCGAGAGGAATCCAACAACACATGATCACTCTAGTGCTAGTGCTGGCGCTGGTTCATTTCGAGAATACCATACATCCAACGGATTCGAAGTGAAGCGCATTTCTATGCGAGTGCGCGGGAGGCCGATGTTAGCTTCAGCGAACTAGTGTGTGTAAGAGTGGCTTATATAAGTTATAGGCATCAGGCTGAGGTTCATCCGAAGGTTTTTTCTTTTTCTTGCCGTATTTGGATTTTTACTGTGAATGGTGGGAAAAAAGGTTAAGAGGTGTGTGTGTAGGTGTCCATGGAGGATGGCAATCTGTGGAAATGAACTATTAAACATTTTTTTTGTCTTTGTTTTTATTGTTTTTAGAATATCTTTTATGCGCATGCCTGCACATTGGTGTCACACTGCCAATGTAAAGCTATTAGCTGTCGGTTCTATCAAGCCGAGCTTCTGTTTGAGTCAGAACCGCTTAATGACCAGCATAGTCTGAGAACTTAATTAACGTCAGGGTTCATAAAAACGTCGTGGACATGTTGCTTGAATTTGTTTTTGAGATTCTGATACCAGATCAAGACCTTAAGATCAATGTCGCTGATGGGTAAAGTAGTAACGGCAATTAGGGAAGGTTTCGCACCTTACAGTAAATCGTGTGCTTAGCGCCGGGTGATAAATGTGTCATTGTATTTTTGTTCTATCCACAAGTTCTCAGCCCTGGATATATTGTAGCATAGAGTTGCAAGTTTATAGGTAAAATGATCAGGAAATCAGGACAGTTGAAGCCAATTCGTCGTTGAAAATAAAAAATAAAAATAAAAAATTCTGTACAGGTTTACAGACCCCGTTCCCCTCGTCCAACATTATCATTTAAGCTTTTTACGAGTATATCCGAAGATCTAAAACAATACTGTCATTGGGCCTTACATATATCAGCCACTGCAGTCGCCCAGAATGCTTGAAAAGTTGGAAAAATTTTATTAGAAAAACGTAAATTCTTCCTGACTTTTGCAAGCGTCAAACAAGCTCCGCAAGAAAATATAATTTCGATGTCGTTTAATACAGCTTGCCTGGAAATCAATATAAAAGATCTTATGGCCGTATCGGGAAGGTGTTTTCTTCTGTTATGATAACAGTTGGGAATGACTATTTTCCCATATGTTTTATGGATAATTTTCTGTAATTGAATTTGTGTACGAATTGTGTTCAAAATAAAACAGGAATTTTCGAGTTTTGAGTAGAATTTTTTTTCAATATTATTCTCCTCAAAAAAGCCATAATATAACTGCCGAAGCTGAAAATTACGGTTACTTCCTGAAGACATTTCGTATATCGTTATTCTTGAAACTAACTCGTTGGTTTGTTTTGTTTTTTTTTTTTTGGAAAAAAAAAGTTTATTTGAAGTTAAATTCAAAAACTTTAATATTCCAAATATCACCTATAGCTAGTCACTAATTTTCTCACTTTAGGGCAGGATATGAACAGCATTTCGGAAGAACATTTCGTCTTTAGAAGCTATTGAATAGCAATCCCCATAATAAATAAGCTTTGACTTGACCAGGCCTCGATCGGAATAAGTGATAATCAGAGAATACGGCGGATTAGATAGAACGTATAGAGCGACATTTCAATGTCGAGCTCCAAAACCACTCTGTCGTGTCTTAGCAGTTCAAGTACGTTACGCTATTCACAGGTGAAAAACGGTTTTGGACATACATATATTGTTTAGTTCGTATGGGACCTATTTTTTTTGCTTTTGGATCATTCCCATTTCTTTAAATTGTTTCCTAACAATGACAGCTTAGGTATTTTTTGAAGTATTGCACATAAGTCTTTATTGAACAGATTCTCCAATTTTTCATCTTCGAAATTTTGCTGATATTCAGGTTCTTCTTTCTCTTCCAAGTCAAAATCACCACTCTTCAGACTCCATCGAACATGTTTGCTCAGCTAGAGCATGTTTGCCATAAACCTCCACTAGAAATGAGACGACTTCTGCCAGCATAAGTTTACGTCATCTCTGGTAAAACCCAGTAATTAAGTTTCAGTTGAGGGAGGGAGAGTAGGCATCCGAGTGTGTACTTGTACTAGTCGTAGGTGATTGGCACTGGTACACGGTTCGGGGAATGAAATGTTAAATGAATTTTGTCCTAGTGCTGCTTTGATATGTGTATCCGTGCCGTGCAGCTAGCGTTTTGTAACTACAATTACAAAAAAAAATTGGTGGAAATGAACGATTACATATTGTAGCTGATAGCGGTTTACACATTAAGCTTCCAGGGCTTGCGTTAAATTTCGACTTTCTAAAAAAAAATTCACAACTATTATTTTGTGATATACTATTTTGATATAAAGGCTGAAGTCATGCGATTAAGGCCCATTTTTGCCTGAAAGGTGACTTTGTTTATAAATTTAAAAATCTTAATTAATTTTTTTCAAATCAATCGAGTCTCCTTTAAAGTAAAACCTCTCCAATAAAATATACTTGAGCCAACATACATATCTTCCAATCCTCGATACAGCTGTTAAACTTGAACTCCGAAATGGCCTTCAGTTCACGCATTGAATCTCTTCTATAGACTTTCTAGTTTATCAATAGCTAGAAGTTACACGGAGATAAGTTGAAGTCGCCGCCAGTTATGATATGTTTCATGACAGTTAGAAGTAATTTTTTAACAATCGGTAACACGATACTCTTCTTCAAAGAAATTGAGGGTTCTTGAAATCAATGATATGGAACGCATCTTACGCGCAAATAGTTTTTCAAAATTGCTAACAATATCGACATGGTCAATCGACTATTTTTTAGTACTTGATGTTCTGTTCATCAGTTGATATTTTGGAACGAGTGGAAACCATATTTTCGTCTTGGAATTTATTCTACCACTTGTACGTCTTCTGCATCATCTCTGCATCGACTTTTCCGCAATAGAAATTTAACTCGATAAAAAAAATTTAATGCAACTTTTTCGGTCGATAGAATCGGACATTGTAAAAATCCAAATGTTTGGATTTGTATTGCAGTTGTTCACAAACTCAAGTGTATCTATGAACTCAATGGAGATGAGGACTTGGAACTTGACACAGGCGTCAATGACAGTAAATTCAAAAATAATTTTCCCAAATCGATATACCCCCGAAGCTTAAACTGTATCCAGGTGTTTGCAAAAAATTGTACAATTATATAACTTTGCGGGTTGTGTTACTGTGTGTTGGTAAAAAAATCTAAAACATGTTGGGGAATATGTCTAAAACATGTCTGAAAACCGGTTGCTTAATCTGATTTTAATTGTTTAATTGGTTACATGTGATTTAATATAGACGACGATGTTTTAGATGAAAAAATCTTCTTGTTTTAAAGTTAATTATTTATTAAAATATATTAAAATATATAAAAAAAAAATATATATTAAAATAATTTTTTTAAAATTCTAAATTCATTTTTATTATTTAAAAGTTCAAAAAAACTTAAGCTAGGTTAAATAACTTTACTAACTTAAAATACCTTACTGGCCCTGTAAAGACACTCTCAAATGAACAGAACAACCTAAGCACAATATACATTTCGGCTTCATGATTAACCTTCAATAATTAAGATAAATGAACAATGGAGGCAAAGAAAAATTCGACTTAAGAAAAACTTTGCGTCAGATCGTACTTTTGTCTTATATGAAACTTATCTCTTACTAAAACTAGCCTTACCCTTAATTAGTATAATATTTTTCATTTTATGATTTTTTTTGATATACATAGATAATTTTTTTTTTGTTATTTTATTGTAAAACTAAAACGTGTTCATATGTATGAAAATGCAATAGTAGGGGAGAAATAATAATATTAGTACTGATTTTTGTTCGACCCTTAATTGCGCTGAGTAGGTTTTAATCAGTTTTATGCTAACAACGAATAAATTCCAAACTTGATCTGTCGAAGCGTCCTAAATACACAGGTCTTTAATTTTTAAAAGTACCAAATAAAAGTTATTATTAAAGTTTGGGTAGACTAGGTGGATCACAACAACCATTTTTTTTATTTTTTGAAACTTGAGAGCCACCCCGCTTCGCCCATCTTGGTTTGTTCATGGTGTTTCTTCGATGCTAAGCAAGAACTCTGTCTCTAAATTGTTTCTCCACCTCGACTCTTGCTTTTTATTCTAAATTGAATTCTTCTTCCATTCGAGAAACTTATAAAAACTTAATACTAACTAAAACTAGCTTAATCTACCTTAATTAAAATATATATATAAAGATATATACCAAATATATGTATATTTCATATATATATATACATTTTTCCAGTTTACGATTTTTCTAATTTTTCTATTTTTTTTTTATTATTTTTTTATTTATTTATTTTATTTTTTTGGCTAATTTTGCCTAGAGCCTAGAGCCTAGAATTTGCCTAGTTGACGCTGACGGACGACGGCTCCCCGATCTCGGCGCGACACCGATCTACTAGCCTGAGGCGCTCGGGCTCACGGAGCGCGACGTCACGTTCGTAGAGTAATCGCCGCTCCACATAATTGCGAGCCACGTAGGAGATTAGCGCTACCGCTGATCTATCCTGGATCAACCCATATTGATCTAAATAGAGAAATACCTTTGGCGGATCAAGTAGTTGGGTTAGTAAGCCCCGGAGATTAGATTATTGACCGAAGTCATGGCTCTTGCAACGTGGCTTCGAATCTGCTTTATCAGAAAGTTATCCATCCGTACAGTCTTGGCTCTATTGTATAGGACCTCGTTCGTGTAAAATTTCGTGTACTCAGATTCGGGTGTCCTATGTAACCCGAGACTTTAAGCTTAAGTTTCCATTAAGCTGTCTCTCACATTGAACCAGACGGAACATCCATAGGGAACCATGGGCCTGACTAAGACTATGTAGCAGATTACATTCACTCTGGAATCAATTTGGCTGCTATGAAACAGCCATCTTGTCAGAGCAAAAGCCCCCCGGGCCCTTGCCAGAGCAGCATCTACATGTTTTGTCAAAATATAGATACTGATCCAGCACGATCCTAAGGTATCTGACTACACTTTGTCTCGCCAGTGGACGCCCGGTGCAAAATTAAGAACCCGCTCCAATTTTTTCTAGTATCCCGAGAGGCCCTAGGCGAAGGCGTTCTGAACAATATAGATTCTGATTTCTGGAAGTTGATTTTCAACTGATTTTCGAAATCATTCTGCAGAAGAGTAACAATGACGTCGATTGTTGGACCTGATCTGTACGTAATTAAATCGTCCGCGTACGCTATGGTGAAGAGAAGCTATCAGATCACTGAAGTAAATGTTGAAAAATATCGGCGAAAGTATTCACCGTACCCTGTTGCAGTCCATTGTTAATATCAAATGTTTGAGTAGAAGTCACGTTGGCAATTTTCACAACGAACTTTCTACCGGTTAACATGTCAAAAGTCATATATAAGTATAGCATTGGTTTACTTATGCCCAACCGACTGAGCTTGTAGTCCTTCAAGCCATACGGTATCGAAAGCTTTCTCCAAGGCAATCAAAAAGGCACCCGTGCATTGGTTCTTGCATTTATTCCACTGGATATCCGATACGAGCTTCGACGCGGCATGAATAGTGTCATGCCCTGTTTGGAAACCGAATTGGTTATCCGGGATGATGTTATTTTCCTCAACCCATTTAGACAGGGCTCTATGGACCACCTTCTCGAAGACCTTGCTGATACTCGGAAAGAGACTTATTGACCGAAGATTTGCCGGGTTAGAGGTGTCTTTACCCCTCTTGGGGATTGGTTGCACCACCGCGGTTTTCCAGTGCACTGGATAATATGCATTATTCAGTGCATTGTTGAACAGGATGGTGTACCTCTCTACAGCCACTGGCGGCAGGTGCCTAAGCACAACATTGGATATACCGTCGGTTCCCGCGGATTTTTTTCTTTTCTAGAAGATCATCTGGAGATCCTCCGTCGAAATGAACAGAATGTTAGCCCCTTCACTGGCGATGACATTGTTTGCCATAAAATCATCATTGAACCTGGTAAAACCCAGGTTCTCTTTTTAAGGTAGAAGTGATGTCTTCATCGCTCCATTTTCCAGGCCGCGGTTTGGGCGAATGCTCTCATTTACCGCATACACTTCCTGAAATACAGTTCCCACTGTCGCCAGCTTCTCCTGGGGTCGCCAGAGTTCCTTGTTTACTTTCGATGATCACTTTTCTACTTCTGCCTGCTTGCGAGAGTCTCTTCGGCTATTCAGACATTCAATAACATGGTGGTATCAGCAAGGATGTAAAACATTGCAAAAATCGTTTTGGTTTCATTTTTTTAAATATAGATTTTCCTAATGTCCACGCCAGCATCTCCTTTTCAAATAAACATCTCTGTTCTCTAACTCTACGTAAGTTAATTTCGTTTCTGTGAGTGGTGTCCACGCTAGTGTCTTAAGCCATTTGACATCCCTGCATTCCTGGTATGCGTCTATTCCACAACTTGTTAAGAAAGTAAGTAAGTGAAAAGAGTTCCACAGCAGTGCTCTTTAGTCTTTCACGTTCAAAACAATCATATTTTTCCTTCATAGGTTAAGGTCAGCCTTCTAGCCCCATTGCCCGAGAGCCCGTGCCTGTACCTCCTGCCTCAAGAACTCTTTAAAACTCAATTTAAATGATTTCACGACCATGAAAGCCGTATGTAGACAAGACTACGTGTAACAAGCGCAACCGCCCACCTACATCACATCCGTCAGACAATAGCCTCACGCCTCAACCGCGGGTAGTCGCGCATGAGCATATGGAATGTGATCCTCACGCCGACAGACACAACACGCTGATGTCATGCATCTCCATATGTCTATATACAACAATTAGAATCAAATTGGAGCAGTTGACTCGGCCAACTCGACAGTCTCACGTCCCGACTCGCCACGAGGTAGAGGCAGTAAGTTCGGTAGAGCAGCTTACGATAAAAAAAGACCTATGAATACGGTATAAATAATTGTAACATTGCTGTTGGGAGCGCAAAAGACACAAAAGGTTTGACCACACGATCACGATTTCCGCGATGATGTGAATCCACAACCCGCTCACCTCCGAACAATCCGAACATATAAGATACACGATCCCATGCCGCATGTTGCGCTTCTCCTACTACGAGTACTTGTACATGCAAGCAAAACGAAGAAGATCCCGCGCCAACTGAACGGGAGATGATCTTCATTCGCTCCTAAGTTGAAGATAAAGATTGATTAACCTTCTTTCTCCCCTTATTTGTTTGCCATACTCCCGGCACTTGTGTCTCAGCGAAGGTGTGTTTGTGGGAGCGTGAGTGTGTTATGAGCATGCTCGTATGTTCTATTCAAGCGGGGATCACATCTCGCCGCAGTGGCGATCGGCACTTAGTGACTAGTGGTGACTAGTGACTGGTGACTGGCTGTTGTTGGTTGGAGCAAACAATAGATCGGCGCGCACAACAATAACATGGACAAATTGTGTTCGGCCGCGACGAACAACAACAACAAGAAGAACAAGAACAGCACAATGGTGGTATGGCACTACAGCGCCATAACGCTCCGCCGATCTATTGTGAGATCATCGAGACAGCAGCAGCAGCAGCAGTGGCAGCCATGTACGTGGGGAATACGTGTTTCTTTCTGTTTTCCTCTTGTAATCTGCTTTTGTCTGTGCTGCAGCGTGTTTTGTTTTCCTTTTCTGCCCCCAAAAGCGATCGTGCATCATGAAAATCGATCCCCGCGCTCGCACAATCCATTCTCGCAGCGCTATCACTACCCCAGCAACCACCACCACCAGCACATTCATGGTTTTCGGATTCGGAATGCCCTTTATATAGATTTGCCCACAAATCGATTGACCCTCTCACACAGGCACCGGTCACTGGTTGTACAAAAGCGATTCCCCGGCTCCTCGCGCGGCAGAGTAAAGCGAAACATTATCACGCTGGGCGCGCGATCGTACGCCAAATTAATCGTTCGGCGCGGCGTTTATGTATCCCCCGAACCGAGACGATTGATCGTTTAGCCCCGAAAAGGGTGCAAGTGGGGCGGTGCGAGCCTGCTGCACTATCCGGCAGTTATTTATTGCGTTGGCGATATTTGGCATGAGCAAAGGTTCCTTGCACTGCTGCGCCACTCGCTCGTGAGCTCATTAGGCAATATGGCCGATTGGCCACATTGGAACCTATCGACTAGCTGCTTAGCCGACTGCCTTTTCGGGGTGATAAATAATTTGGTAATCAGTGATTTATTTGACACCTTATAGAGGGCAAACATGAGGGAGATTTCGCGCGCGACGCTCGAATCGAGCGAAACGATGGCTGGGAACCGGCCTGGTAGTCAAATGTAAATGTCATTGAGATAGACATAATAGACTCATTAACGGAACGGATCAATCAGTCAGTTATTTTGAGGGGTAATCGACATTGATTGATGTGGGAATAATGGAAGTGGAGATTCCAACGTTTGATTGGTCGTCGAGAGCATGTTTCACGGCTTATTTATGATTTTTTCGGTTTGGAGATCGCATGAGTTGATCTGGTTTTTTGTTGTAGACAACGAATTGTCTATTTTCCTGCTTTTTTCTTGAAAAGGCCAAACTTTTCACAGCGGGCTACATGACCAAATCCGTTTTCGGGGGAGGGTGACTCTATCCTACGATCTCGACGAGATAATGAAGACTTAAAATGTGGAAATCACATCACTGAGTCGCTTCGATGACCTACATAGTTTGGGTATCGATAGATGATGAGCACTTGGAAGAGATCGCGATGGATTCGATATGCCGCAGAAAATGGTGTGGCATTTGAGAGGATCGCCTGACAATATTTGATGGAATGATTGCTTCGAACTGGTGACAATAATCTCCCAAATTATTACTTTGAAATTACAAGAATAAATGCTGTCCAAATCGTCAATGCAAATTTGATACGATTTCTGTTTTATCGCCTGTCAGACCTCTAATGTAGCCAATGTCCTACTACTTACATATCTGATAGCAGGTTCCGATGGTCTTCGTTACAGCCAAATGTGTCACATTGTATGGGAGGATGGCTAACATAATACTCTGTTAACTTGCCAGCCATAAAGTTATGTTAAGAACCCAGACACTGACAAGCTCTGGGCTACATATATCCACGATAAAACTACCTTTATTCTCGATCCCGAATCGAAAAATAAGAAAAAAAAAATAAGGGCAACTTGTCCTAATTACTCAACCAAATTAAATCTGACAGATTAGTTGCAAGCCCTCTGAGTTATCCCTTGATTCATTTTGGGAAAATTTGCCTCTGAAATTAAATTTGTTTGTTGCGAATGGAATCTTTTTAGAAATGTTGCAGAAAGCCCGCTGAGAACAAGAGCATTGGAATGGTACGAGCATTCAAAAGGGCTGTACGGTTGTTGAAAACTTGCCTGCAACAGCAGTTGCTGACGAAAACATCGACAATGAAGTAAGAGTATCCCTTACGAATCAGTTATCAACTTATTGTAAAAGAGATGAATTTACTTTAAATAGATCATCATAAAGAAATACCTGTGCAGAGACGGGTTAAGAATATCCATGCAGCGATACCTCTCGCTTGTCGTAAAAGGCGATTAAACAAAAATCACATCTAGGCAATTTAGAAAACACCAAGGTGAGCCTAGGGACACATATATCACCATTAAACTGCCCCACAAGTGTCCATGCAAATCAGTGGGTTGAGACGACTGGAGATCACCGGTGTTGTAATAGTAAGATCAAACAAAAAAATCACCACCTTGACTCGATCGGTCAAACAGGTGTACGATTTAAAAAAGTGCAATCCCGTGTATTAGAGAATCGCTTCGATCAACTCAACGATAACGGATATTAGATTATTAAATGGCATATTAGGAATTATATTTTCTCGAATATTTTACGCAGGAAACGAGTGATATTTAAAGTTTTAGTAGGTTTCTAACACTAAAGCCACAAATGGACGTTGTTCGGAAGTCGCTAAAGAATGTCAAAAACTATACAAAACCAGTTAGATTAGATGACTTTAGCCATCCTTGATCGGTAAGACCGAAAATAGCTAATAGGGGGTAATCCAATATGAAGGCTATGCTCATTGGATTTTTTTATCTCACCGACACACCATGCACCGTGAGTTCTTGCCACAAGATAACTACCAATTTAAGAAGCAATGTCATTAGATTGAAACAATCCGCCCGGTTTTTTGGTGGAACAATTCATGCCACTGCTCGGATTCCTTTACTTGTTGGCGAATATTTAGGCCAAAAATAAGACTGCAATGATGCTTTAACCTGCCCTGATTCCCCAGTCAGGACACCGTGCGATAATCATATCTTCCTTAAGAAAAGCAAGTCTTATGCGGCCGTCATTTTGTCTCTGCAAATGAGATTGATGTATTCTGAACCAATAAATAAAATTAGTTTCAAAAATAAATACTTTTTCGTATATTACAAGCGTCTTAAAATTTTTTTTTTTAAAATGTCAATAGACTGCAAGTAGTATATTGCATGGCGCATGTCTTGGCATCCTGATCTGGTCTTATGTGGGGCTTGGCCTAATAAATATTGATTCCACGGAAGGTCTTGGGAAGGCCTCCTAGCCACGCGTTTTACAAACTTTGCAATACAAATGATTTGACAATTGCAGGTATCGAACAAATTGGGTATCCGTGAGCATTTTAAGTAAAGGTATTTCTTTATTGCACGGTAGATAGATAAAATTGTGGTTGTAAAAATGTTAACTCAACATTTTTTTATAAAAATAAAGATTTCGTAAATGAGTACATTTTTATTTGACAGAGTTTAGAGTTATATGCAATTTAAGAAAAAAAATAAAGGAAGTACTCCAATTAGAATGGCGAAAAATAAAGGCTGAATATACAAAAAAGCTGGTGTTATCGATGCCGAGGAGATTAAAAGAGGTCATCAACCAGAAAGGACTTGCGACGAAATATTAATTTAAAAAAATTAACTGTAATTAACACAATACTGTTAACTGTGTGTAAACTTTTGTCCGGGCAAAAAAGTGTATTTTCAAATATTTTGTTGTTCTCCTGAATAGGGTCTTCTTCTTTTCCTTTTTTTCCGGCGTTGTTATGGTCAGAAATGTAGGACCAAAACCTTCCCACTTAACTGCATTCCTACTGGTCCGCTTGTGGGGTCCGCCGGTTTGACCTCAGAAAGTAGCGGCAGGCTTACCGGTTTGGGATTACTTCATCGCTGAGGCCAATCAAATGCTCGTGTTTTTGCATTTGTTTGCACCAATTGTTTTTCGGCCCGCCTTTTTTTTTTTTTTTTTTTTTTTGTGACACGGGCATGCTCCGGATTTTTTTGTTTGATCTTACTCTTACAACACCGGTGATCTCCAGTCGTGTCAACCCGCTGATTTGCATGCACACTTGTTGGTGTTTTCTAAATTGCCTAGATGTGATTTTTGTTTACCTTTGTTTTAGTCGCCTTTTACGACAAGCGAGAGGTATCGCTGCAGGGATATTCTTAACCCGTCCCTGCACGGAAGTTCTCCAGAATAGGGTATTATGTTATTAATTTTATTGTTATGATAGTTAATAGCTTAAGTTTTCCTAAAAGAACGCAATCAATATTTTCTTTTGGTATTGTTTTAATGCTTGTTTTATTCAACAAACGGCTGTGTGTCAAAACTTTTGTCCATCACTGTATGTGTGCCGTTTTCTCCTATTTTTACGAAAAATAATTATCCGAAAACGACACGATTCCTTTCTTTACATTTCTAAGAATACGTAACGAACATACATATGTATATTTTTTTCATTTTTTAATAAAAGTTGTATTAAGAAAATATAATAAAACTATTTTGACGGTATTTTATATTTTTTCTTTTCGATCAATAATTCATGATGTAAAGGGTTAATTAGTTAGTTTTATTGTTAAAATTTTCCAAACGTATTACGGGGGAGGTAAGTTTTTGCTTTAACAACACTTCAGAGGATATGATGTTTGTGTTTGAAAGTTTAATAGGAGTGCAATATAATTTTTTCATAATAATAAGAAAAATTTAGAAACTCGAAAAATGATGATGGTGGTGGAAAAAGGAATCATATCGAAATTATCGATAAATTTTAAGTTATTTTGATTTTTGATTTTGGTGGGGGCTATACCCCCATTTTATTGTGCTTAATTCAAGCTAGATACAATTTAACTTACAATCTAGGAAACTAAGAAAGAGTGCAATTGAGACGGAGTTTTAGACAAGGAGTGCTGATGTTAAAGTCGAAACAGTTATTTGCATTAACATTCCGCAGCATACGGGAGATCGGTTCATTGGAGCCATAGGAGGTACGAGAGGTGGGTACATAAAAGAGACGTGGATTTCGTGTATTACGAGGGTTAGTGTTAAGAAAGATAGAGTTATAAAGGGACGCGCAGTCGATAGATGAAAAGGATGTCGGATATCCTTCTTCGTTCTTCCAGTTTCAGAGTTCTTCAGAGTTCAAATTAATAAGTTTTATGCGGTCTTGATAGGGAGGTAGGATCAGAGGATTGTCCCAGGGTAAGCCGCGAAGGGCAAAACGGAGAAAACGACGTTAGATACTCTCGATTCTGGAAATGTGTGAATGATAGTAAGGAGACCACACTTGAGACGCGTATTCGAGAATAGGGCGAACAAAGGTTATGTAGAGAGACCGAGTGACGTAGGGATTTGAAAACTCTTTAGACCATCGTTTCACGAAGCCGAGTGCAGAATTGGCCTTAAGAATTATATCGCTGATATGTGTAAGGAAATTGAGTTCCTGGTCGCATAATACACCAAGATCACGGATCACCTGACCGGTAGAAAGGGGTTGATTATGGAGAAAGTAGAGGCGGGGAGGAGGTTTGTTACGTTTGCGGGAGATATTACTATTAGATTGACACTTTGAAATGTTAAGGTCGAGGCAGTTCTTGGAGTACCAGGTGGAAAAGCTGTTCAGGTCCGATTGAATAAAGGAAGAGTCATGTTCTGAGGAAATGATCTTAAAGAATTTAGCATCGTCGGCATATAGAGAGATGTGGGAATGTTTGATAACCAGTTCAATATCGTTAATGGCGAGGATAAAAAGAAGCGGGCCTAAATGACTGCCTTGGGGGACACCGGAGGAAGCAAGGAAGGGGTTTGAGAGGGCGGATCTAAAGCGAACACTGTAGTGGCGATTTTCCAGGTAAGAGGAAATCCACTTTAATAAGATGGGTTCAAAGCCAAGAGAAGACAGTTTGAAGAGTATTAATCTGTGTGCAATTTTATCGAAGGCCTTGCTGAAGTCAGTTGAGATAACATCGACTTCCTTGCCATTTTCTAAGGCTGAAAGGGTGAAGGAAACGAATTCAATAAGGTTTGTGGTTGTAGACCTACCTTTAAGGAAGCCGTGCTGTCTGGGGGAGATTAAAGACTTGCATTGAAAACTTAAATTATCATATAAAATACTTTGGAAGATTTTGGGTATATGAGACAGTTTGGCAATGGGACGGTAGTTGTTAATGTCATTCTTCGGACCCTTTTTGTGTATAGGTGTTACAAAAGAGGTTTTCCATATTCGGGGAAATTCACCTTGGGAAAGGGATAGGCTGAAGATTTTTGAGAGAGGTAGAGAAAAGGGGGACGAACATTTTTTTAAAAATATAGTTGGGGGGCCGTCGGGGCCGGGGGTGAATTCATCATTAAGTTGCTTTAATTTTTCTTCGATGATAACGGGGTCGACACTACGAGGGAGAAATGGTCCAAAGGAGAAGTTTGGTAAATAGTTGAAATAGGTATGATCGGGTGCAAAGGAATCATGGGTGAAAGATTGATTGAAAAAGGTGGCAAAAAGGTTGGCGATGTAATGAGGATCATTGGAAATTTCATTATTGAAGGAGAGTGAGTTTGGGTAGCCATCAGATTTTCTTTTGTAATTAACGAATTGAAAGAAGGACTTGGGATTATTTATAAGGTTGGTTTGCATCTCAACTAAGTAGTGTTGATAGAGAGATTTATAAAGCTCTACAAAATGCAGGTAAGTACCGAAATAGTTAGAGAAGTCATTTGGGGATTGAGTACGAAGGAAAGTTGTCCAGAGTTTGTTCCGTTTGTTTCTCAAAGGAAACGGAAAGGAAGGAGAGAAATATCATGTAACTGAATGAGGAAAAATTAAGTGTTACGAAAAACATATTAATAGTGATATGAAATCGTTTTGGAAGAACATTTTACTAACGGAAGAAAGCACAATAAATTTGAATATTTTACTGATACAAAAAAAAACTTTTGACAGGCAAAAACA